>JAXDDW010000003.1:17335000-17935000 GCA_034670385.1 Hoplostethus mediterraneus | reverse complement strand
TGGCTTCATGATCCGCAGGGGGTCTGGAGATGAAACTGAGACAAATGACACAAATGAGCTCAAATCCATCATGAGGATGATGGAATAAACTATTAACGCTTTAAAAAATAAAATAAAAAATAGAAACTAAAAATGCACGAGATAAATTCTAAACAAGGTTTAAAAAAAACTTTAAAAAAACAAACACGTGTTTTAAAGGTCGAAGTGCTAATGAGGATTAATCACATGGAGTTTAGTAGCAGGCACCTTACGATAAGAAATAGAGAACAACTCTGTTATCTGGAGGATTCAGTTTGTAAAATTAGAACATTTATATAATTTGACATATGCATTTATAATATTGAATGACAACCCTAAGGTAGTGATACCCCGCTCCAAACACTAAATCCTCACCATCTGACCCCCGGGTGCCCCCGATCTGCCCGGTGGGAGTGGGGGCGATGAGGGCCTTGGGTTTAGTGTTGGCCTTCACCCCGGGTTGTGGCTTAGCTGCCGTAGATGAGGAGGGCATTCTGGGTACGGAGCAGGACCTCTCCATCACCCGCTTGGCCGGGGTCAGGAAACCAGGTTGAGCTCTTTTTATTGCCGTGGGCCTGGCGGCTTTGGACTGGTCCGCCTCAGAGGGCTTCCTGGCCTGGGCCGACAGTGAGCGGCGGGCCACCGCGGCTCCGCTGGCTGGAGGCCCTTTGGCAGAAACAGAGGAGCGCTGGGTTTTGGTGGCATTGGTGCTGGAACTGGCTAGTCTGCTCAAACCGGTGGATGTGCGACCGCTGGGACCGGTTATACTCGAGTTCAGAGAGGAGTTGTGTTTTCCTGAAATGAGACAAGGTTGCGTTCACAGACGGCATGTTCTGATTGGTTAATCTGAACTCAAATGTTTCCCAGACAGTTAGTTACTTATGGATTCAT
The DNA here is from genome assembly GCA_034670385.1 of Hoplostethus mediterraneus. Classification (NCBI taxonomy): domain Eukaryota; kingdom Metazoa; phylum Chordata; class Actinopteri; order Trachichthyiformes; family Trachichthyidae; genus Hoplostethus; species Hoplostethus mediterraneus. The sequence continues at coordinate 17,934,091 of JAXDDW010000003.1, read as the reverse complement.
CCGCGACGAGACTAATTTTACCGACATCCGGCGCTTGGCGGGGTTTTGGTTTCAGAGGCTGTATGTGGAGGCGCCGGTGGAAAGTCAGACCAGGTCAGACCAGACGGCGTCCAGCCAGGAAGTGAATAAGTGATGCTCCTCACCTTTCCCAGGAGACACGGATAGGCTGGAGTTGAAGCTGGACACTGAGGAGGAGGAAGAGGATGTGTTTCTCCTGTCGCCCGCTCGTCTGGTCACAGGGGGCGGGGCTTTGACAGTCGACGGATTCCGCAGGCCAGTCTGAAAAAACAAAACGTCATGGTCAAGGTCGTCCATTTTGAAACTCTTTTTTCAGACCAGAAAACTACAGGTCTTTCACTACAACCATAATCACTATATGACATTATTCTATATAATATCACTATATGACTATAGATCAATATTAATCCATATAATGACTATACATATTATTCTATATAATGACTATAGATCAATATTAATCTATAACTATTATCACTATATGACTATAGACCAATATTATTCTATATAATATGACTATAGATAAATATTATTCTATATAATATGTCACAACTTGGAGAACATTAATCAGTGTTGATGATGAATGTGAGCTTTGCCAGTGAATGAAGAGGAACTAGCGGGTAACCTTGCTGGGCGGAGCCAGAGCCCTGCGCCCCAGCACACTGGAGTTGAGGGAGGAGTCGCTGACATCAGAGGCCACGCTGGCCGAGTCGGAGACGAGATCCTCACAGGAACCCGCTCTGCTGGAGGATCGACTGGCCGGGCTGGACCTCAAGCCTCGCGCAGCCTAATACATACATACATACATACATACAACAATGAAACCGGCCTATTACTGACATCAAACAGAATATTTTTGGAAACACATTTTGGTTGAGGATGCTACGAGACACCATGTCGTACTCTGCTTGGAGGAGGCAGCCTGCTGGTTCTCTCTGCAGGCGTCACTCTGGTCTTGGCGGTGTTCAGCGTGGAGGAAGTGGGCGGAGCTGCTGGCTTGCTGGGAAGCACCACGCCAACGCCCAGGCCCGCTTTACCTCGCAGTGGCACCTTGGGCTGAAGCTTAGCGGCCCTCACAGGACTGGAGGTGCTGAGACGGGCCTTAGAGGGAGCAACCACACGCGTGTTTACGCTGCCACTGCCCTTGAGCAAACGCTGCTGAATAGCAGGCGGGAGCTGCTTCATGGGACTGTCCTGCACACAGAACGTCTCCCTCTTGATGGGGCTGAGAACGGCATTAGCAGGCTGGCTGAACATGCCCAGTTTAGCCACCGTGTCCTGCACAAAGGCGTCCCTCACACGGTCCTGGCTGATCTCCTGCCTCCCCAGTGGGTTCTGCTGGCTGCCCTCTAGCTGGCTGGCTAGTTGCTGGGCTTCCCTGCAGATCGCTTCCATCTTGTCTCCTGTGAGTGGACTCCAGCTCGGCTCCTCGCTGCCCACTCCGTCCTGGACCTCAGCCTCCTGTCCAGCCGAGAGACAGACCGGACCCACAAACACCTCATCGTCGTCCTCTTCATCTCCTCTTGAACTGTTAACCAGGGAGAGAGTGATTTGGTACACGTGCACGGGTGAAGACACGTTAACACCATGTGACCGCTGAAGTGAAATGCATACCGTGCATGTCAGTGGTAATGATTCAAAAACAAAAACGGTGACAATCTGAGGTGGTACCGACCTTGCAGGTGACAGCGGAACATCAAAGTCAAACTTCTCATCAGTCAGTGAGTAGTAATCTGGTCAGACACATAACAGGTATTGATTAGTGACAAGTAACATGCAGTCTCAGTACATTACAAAGCATTGAGCTAACGTTACCAGTGTTAGCATGGGGATCCATCCTCCCTCCGGAGTCCAGGCTAGTCGACTTGAAGGGAAATCTAACTGAATGAGACCCAAAGCAAAAGAGGGGATATTAGTTAGATTAGAACAGTAAAATACCGCGACCAGCTGCCCTGCAGAGTAACGTTAACGTTACTTTTGCTTATAATTCACAATCCAAAGCTAGTAGGGTTAGCTGAGCTGAGTGACAATATTCAAATGTAGCCTTAACCAAGCAGAAACATTTCTATTTGGGTTTCATTGGATTTACAGTCGTTTTGTTTAGTTCGCCTTTTACTTGCTTGCTCGGTAACGTTAGCATGTTTGGTCAGCTAACGTTAGCCAGTAAACTGCAAACAATGACGGCAACTTAACACAACGTTAAAAACAGGAACAAAAACACGATAATGCACCAATTAAAATGAATCGAGTAGCGTAGTGTCTTAATGAATCCAAACGTGACTAACCTTAGTTTATAGTGAAATCTATAAATCTGCGTTTCTGTCGTCTGCACACAGTTCAACACCCTCCTCAAAACATCGCACTTATAAACATTTCAAATTCGGTGCGTTCCTGGTCACGTGGTATGCGACGTGCGTCACTATTGGCTGAAACTGTATCACGGAAGTGTCGGTGTAGTTGTGGGGGTTGTAGTTCATTATTTACTTAGTGGAAAAATAGTCCACTTTAAACAGAAAAATAAAAGGTTTTGATCCAGGCACGATCCATTCTGCCTCTTGAATCTGGACCAGTGGATCCATTAGATCTGTTATTCATTCAACAATCTGAAGAAGTTTCTTTCTTCAGAATCAGAATCAAATTTATTGGCCAAGTACATTCGCACATACAAGGAATTTGACGTTGGTGCATTTAAAAACAGACAGGCACAGCAATCAAATAAAGAAACTCAAACAATCAAACAATATATACATATATACAATGAAAGAAAGAAATAATTAAGTGTGTGTGTGTCGGGGGCAGGGTGGGTGTTGTGTGTGTATGGTTTTGGTCTTGAAGTTCGAAAGTTCGAAAGAAGAAGAAGTTCGAAAGGGGAGTGTCCAGGGTGAGAAGGGTCAGCCATGATCCTTCCAGCCCGCTTCTGTTCCTTCTCTGTCGCCTGTCGGCGGCCATGTGCAGGTGGACCCCGGAGGAGCGGGCCCTGCGGCTGCTACCTCTGCTATCTATCTATCTATCTATCTATCTATCTATCTATCTATCTATCTATCTATCTATCTATCTATCTATCTATCTATCTATCTATCTATCTATCTATCTGTCTGCCTATCTATCTATCTATCTATCTATCTATCTATCTGTCTGTCTGTCTGCCTATCTATCTATCTGTCTATCTATCTATCTATCTATCTATCTATCTATCTATCTATCTATCTATCTATCTATCTATCTATCTATCTATCTATCTATCTATCTATCTATCTATCTATCTATCTATCTATCCATCCATCTATCTATCATCTATCCATCTATCCATTACATTACGTTACATTGCGACTTACAAAAAGTGCATTCAGCATAGGTAGGCAAGAGAACTACTAGTCACTAGAAATAATAAGTGCATTTCCTTCCTAAACAAGCAACTAAGAGCATAACTAGTGCTAAGGTATATTACTTTTTCTTAAACAAATGAGACAAATAAGAAAATCAAATAAACAAGAGCTCAGACAAATAATTGATGACAAATAGGCAAGTGCTAAGAGGAAGGGTCAGGGTAGTGTTTCTTGAAGAGGAAGGGTCAGGGTAGTGTTTCTAGAAGAGGAAGAGTCAGGGTAGTGTTTCTTGAAGAGGAAGGGTCAGGGAAGTGTTTCTTGAAGAGGAAGGGTCAGGGTAGTGTTTCTAGAAGAGGAAGGGTCAGGGTAGTGTTTCTAGAAGAGGAAGGGTCAGGGAAGTGTTTCTTGAAGAGGAAGGGTCAGGGTAGTGTTTCTAGAAGAGGAAGGGTCAGGGAAGTGTTTCTTGAAGAGGAAGGGTCAGGGTAGTGTTTCTAGAAGAGGAAGGGTCAGGGTAGTGTTTCTAGAAGAGGAAGGGTCAGGGAAGTGTTTCTTGAAGAGGAAGGGTCAGGGAAGTGTTTCTTGAAGAGGAAGGGTCAGGGAAGTGTTTCTTGAAGAGGTGGGTTTTCAGCCTGCGGCGAAAGTGACTCTGTTGCAGTGACTCAGCTGTCCTGACATCAGTGGGGAGTTCATTCCACCACTGCGGGGCCAGGACAGAGAAGAGCTGTGACCATATACATCTATCCATCTATCTATCTATCTATCTATCTATCTATCTATCTATCTATCATCTATCAATCTATAATCTATCTCAGACACAGTAAACACACTCCGTTGAACTAAGCTAAATATTCATTTTATTTTCAAAAACCATACATTACTCAACAAGTTTCAAAAATGTATATGAATCACAGTAACCACATATACCTCTGAGGACTTTAACAGACATTATGCACTGAATTATTAAAAAAGCTATTGTTATTTTGTAACACTGTTGATGAAGCCATCTGTGATGCATTATAAGGACATTACTCAAGCTATCTGCATTCAGCTAAAATGATGAATCCTAAAGCTCTCTAACATCACCTGACAATACCCAAGAGCAGAGAGGGGCGGTCCTTACTGTGACGAGTGTCCAATCACAGTGACAAACGTCCTCAAGGCTGTTATGGCTTCTGCCTGCTGCTTAATTGAGATGTTTCCATGACCAAGCTTGAATGCATTATAGCCTTTTATGAACGCTCTATAGCCTTTTATGAACGCTCTATAGGTGTCCTTACAATGAATTCTAGATATGGCCTTCTTCCAATGTGTTACCAGAGAGAAGAATCCATGAAGAAATGGATGTATTAGTTAAGCCCTCATTCCAAATTCAGGAATGAAACTACAGAAGAAGAACTACAGAATCCTCCCAGTTTACTGCTGTTGAAAGTAAAGCAATCCAAAGTATGATGAAATTCACTTGGTCCATTTACTTATTACCCCACCCATCACACCTGGGATTGATTACCGGTTCAAGTTATTGATCTTTTTAAAAAAAAAAAAGAGAGACAAGACTCCCTAAAGGAGATTTAGTGCAACAAGGTGCCCTGTCATGAAAGTCTAAGACTCCCTAAAGTTATTTTCTAGTTTTTACATAAGGATGATCAGCAGTTTGTCACCTGGCAAACCTCAGCATTTCAACACATCAACCCAAATCCAAGGAAGGTTTCCTACCTCTTGATGATTTGGAACATTATCTATTAATGTCTATTAGCTATCATACCTACTGAATATTCTCTGAAATAATATCCTGGTCTTGAAATCATTCAACAAATTGAATGAGTTTTTGTTATACATCTTTGAACCAACAACAATCTAAAACTCTTTTTTACAAAAATGCTAAAATAAAATCCACCTATTACTTTAAACTATTTTCTCTACAAATACATATCAGTAAGGATAAAAATTAATTCCCTCCCTCGTTATTACAGTTGAATTACAATATATCACATATCACCAAGGTCATGATCATACCCTTAATTTATCTCAACATCAAACTAAAATTGATACCCAAAGATATGTGGTCCGCCCTGCATTTCAGGGGACCAAACCAATATAATTTTGGACTATCTGAGACGACAAAGTGGATATTTACAGTGTAGAGATACCGACAGAAATCTATGGATGTTTCAGATCCATACAGCCTTTGCTAAGATACACAACCACTTTCTAATACACTTTCCTACACAAGTTGTAGCACTGCAGAAGTTTCTAAAGTCTATAAAATATGTACCATACACAACCTGAAGGGGAAATAGTCCAATTGCAATAAAAGCTGTTCAAAACTGAAAGACATTATCTCTCTCATCCACCACGTTACACCACACCTTGTTCCACTGTCCATTCTGATAAGTAGATCTCATCAAAATACCAAATATCCCAAACTTGTAAACAGGTGTGCTTCCTTTTTCTGGATGAAAAAACAGCCAACATATATCTTCAAAGAGTACTCCAGATGTGTATCAATGAGATGAATCCCACTTTGCTTTTTTCACAAAAGTCCAACCATTTTCTTTCCTCGGCCCTCGTTAACACGAGTCAGGGGTCACATAATAAATACAGTATGAACAGAGGAAGTCTCCAGTCCCATCACCCAAACCGTCAAGGGTGTTCTCCTCAGCAAAACTGGCTTAGATGGGGTCACTGCTACTGCTAAGGGGCTTGGAGACCCTGTGGTGGGGCGGGGTGGTTCAGAGGGAGGTCTCCAGGCTGTGCAGAGGGCTTCCTGGGCACGGTGGCAGCCCGGCGGAGTTCAGGGGGATCAAACCAGCCATATCCTTATGGAGAGGAATAATCCTGTCCAAGGCGTTATTGTTCTGGTTTGGGGAGGATGGAAGCGGCGGTGGGACGACCGAGTTACGTTTGGTGGGGGCATCGTCCTCACCCTCACCCTCGCCCTCGCCCTCGTCGATGAGGGGGATGTGTTGCTCCGAGTCCTCGATGCGGAACTCCGGGTGGCTCATGAAGTTGTGGATGGAGCTGCGAGACTCGGGGGTCTCCAGGCCTTCGTAGGGTGACACGGAGTCTCGGAAGGCATTGACCACACGGATCTGTGGATAGAGGCGGAGACGGTTAAACCTCTGACACCCAAACAGAGAGGGGGGCCGAAGAGGGACAGACGGCGTCCAGTCCCACAACAGACCTGATTAATGATCAGTTTATTAATGAATGATCAGTTCATTAGAATGTGATCTCAGCTCTCTGTCTCTCTAGTTGATCAGCTTCATCTCTTACAGAATACAGAATAGAGTAATGTTAGCCTACCTGGCTAGCTAGCTAACATTAGCAACTGAACATGTTACACACATAGAAGCCCTGCAGATACAACAACAAGCTTTAAATACAGCTATATACTGTATATATTGCTATATACTTCACTATATGGCAGCTTTCCAAGGACACAGGTATCATCAATGGTTAGGGCACTGTGGCTTTGACCCTTGACCTCATCACTAGCTCCTGCTTGTAGCATTGCCACCAGTTAAGTATACCTGAGTCTGGATCCTGTTGAGGCCTCGACACCAGAGCACATGGCCCCTCCTCATCTCCATCTCAGCGTGGTCGATCTCGTCCATGTCTTGCATCTCCTTCAGCTCCTCCTCAGGGATCTCATCTTGCTGGGTGCCGTGGCCTGCTGTCTTCAGGAACTTCAGACGGCTGGTGGGGATGGTGGAGACCAGCTGGGGATGAAGACAGAGATTACCATCTTTATTAGAAAGAGCAACAGCGTCTTGTGACCATGTAGATTTCATTATCTGTCTCAATCAGAGAGGCAGGCTCTATCGAAGTCTTTAAGTCAAGGCTAAAAATTCATTTATTCTTGGCCTTGAGGGAGTGGCTCAGTCGCTTCTCAGAGTAAGGCTAGACCAGTTAGCTCATCCTAGCTCAGGGTCCTGCCGATGGATACTAGCATCCTGCCTACATGTCCTATTCTCCTGGTCTACCTGCTGCTGTCAACTGACGCTGGTCATGGTCCTCCCGAGGTTTCTTTGGATTTTTCCCTAAAAGGTTTTTTTGGGAGTTTTTCCTTGTCCTCTGTGAGGGTCCAAGGCTGGGGGATGTTGTGTACTAACCATTTATTGTTTCACATGTTGGACACCTTAGAGACTGTAACGGTGATTAAGGGCTATACAAATAAATGTGATTTGATTTGATTTGAACCATCTGACCAGGTCTGACTATGAGGCTCACCTGTCCCCAGAGGAGGCATCCAACGCCCAGGAAGACACACCACAGCCACTGGTCAATGCCCAGACTCACACAGCTGAATGGTTTGCCACCAAACTGCACGATGATGATCTAGAAAACAGGAAACCAAACTCCCACAGTGAATAGGGAATACTATGACCTGGTCTGGTGTTTTTGCTACTGACAGCACAAAACTCTTTGACACGCTCCCTTGGGTTTTTCAGAAATGAAGAAAGTAATGTTTACTGGTAACTGTGGATGTTTGAAATTATACAATGGGTTTTAAAACAGGATTCAAGAGCCCCTGTAGTCACGATACTCAATACATAAATGACCATGCGCATTTTGAATTCAAGTAAGAAAACTGCAGTTATGCAGCTTCACCTCGACAGCATCGATGTTCGTCTGAAAGCCGAGTTACCTGAATGATAAATGTTCCAAAGACGATGGAGCAGAATATGGGGTTGTTGAACATGCCATCGAACACGTTCCTCTCGCCGTGGATCTTGCGGGCATTGATCTCGTTGAACAGCTGCATCAAGACGAAGGTGTTGAAGACAATGGTGTAGTGTTCGGAGGGCGGAGCATGGAGCGGCACATACCTGCCGCTGTCAACGTCGAATAACTTCTCACCTGTGGGAGCGCAGGAAAGTGACCAGATCAAGATACATATATGGAGATATAGATAAGCATCTAGTCTGTGATGTTAGCCATGTCAACCAATAGCTATTTATGGAACATTTTAGTTCTTGGTAATGTTAAGAGGCATGAGGACATTATGGTAGCATTGCTAGCAAGCTAGCTGTGCCCCTGCAGGTACCTGGTTGGCCAATAGGTAACTATATTAGCCCGGCACGGTTTGCACTTTTAGGATCTATGAGTATTTGTTTAGTCTAGTCTAGTTACATAGCCAAGTACATCCCAAAAACATGACAAATTAAGCTGAACAGCAGCAGCTCACCAGCAAAGAGCAGCGTGAAGATGATGATGAGCTGGTAGACCGCGTGGCCCAGGATGTTCTTCATCATGGTGCGGGAGATGAGAGGCTTCTTGCGGCCGTAGGGTTTCCTCAGCAGCAGGGCCTCGGTGGGCGGCTCGGTGGCCAGGGCCAAGGACGCAAAGGTGTCCATGATCAGGTTGACCCACAACATCTGCACAGCTTTGAGAGGAGAGTCCTAGAGACACCAGAGGTTTAGAACCATTCAGAACCATTTGGGATAGAAAAGTGCCTGAAGGTCATTGATCAAAAATTCATTTTCGATCAAAGTGTTTTTCTGAGTTTTTCATCGTCTTCTTTGAGGGTCTGAGCCTGCTGGTTTCGATTAGGTTAGGTAAGGTTAGGATAGGTTAGGATAGGATAGGTTTGGTTAGGTTAGGTTAGGTTAGGTTAGGTTAGAATAGATTGGGTTAAATTAGGTTAGGTTAGGGTAGGATAGTTTAGGTTGGGTTAGGTTAGATTAGGTTAGGTTAGGTTAGATTAGGTTAGGATAGATTGGGTTAAGTTAGGTTAGGTTAGGGTAGGATAAGTTAGGTTGGGTTAGGTTAGGTTAGGTTAGGATAAGTTAGGATAAGTAGTAGGAGTAGGAAGTAGGATAAGACATGTTTTGTGATGAAGGGCTATAGAAATAAACTTGACTAAACTTATATCCTCTTATAGCAGGAACATCAACTCACTAAAGCCTCCGCTACAACAAAGTCCCTGCCTCCGATATCATTTGCCAACAAAACCTCCAAACCCACCCAACTACATTTCTGGTTCCTGATGACTGGCAAGATATTATTATTATTAATGTTATTAATACATTACTATATTATCAATTGATAAGTGTCTGTTTAGTTTCCTTTTTTAGGATGAAAGACTAATCATATAAAAATGTAACACTAACCAGTAACAGTGTAACAGTGATGTTGCATCCTGTTTATCTCTGTAGCCATATAACACAGCACCAGTACTGACCAGCACTGAGGCTTGTGTCTCTGACCTGTATGATGCAGGCTCCGGTGAAGGCCACGATGACGGCCACCACGTTGACCGTCAGCTGGAACTGGAGGAACTTGGAGATGCTGTCATAGACGTTGCGTCCCCACATGACAGCCTTGACGATGCTGCTGAAGTTGTCGTCGGTCAGGATGATGTCAGAGGCCTCCTTGGCTACATCTGTGCCAGCGATGCCCTGTGGACACATAACGTCAGGTCGGGTTAGACGCAGAGAGGCGGTAACCTGTCAAGGCTTCCTGGTGGAGCATTGATATTTTTAACTATACCACTCCTCTGCCCCTGAGCATTTAGCAACAAGGATTTTGTCATTCCATGTGAATCATGTTGATGATTGCAAGATTATGAATCTATAGGCTTCATCAGAAATATCTTGCCTGGGCACTGTGGTTTTGACCTTTGCACGCCTTACTATTGGTTGCATGTACAGTAATACACTCTAGGAATTTAAGCTTATTGTACTGCTGAACTAATTGTAAGCCGCTCTGGATAAGATCCTTGGCTAAATACCTAACATGAATATGTAAAATGCAGCAGTTTGATGACAACAGCAACAATTCCTACCATGGCAAACCCAACATCAGCTTTCTTCAAGGCAGGGCCATCGTTGGTTCCATCCCCAGTAACAGCCACAACCTGTCTCTGTTCCAGTACCGTGCTGTCAATAATCCCTATCAGGAAAACAGCAGTCATGGTTCAGTGACTGACATTGGTCATGCAACAGAGACTTTAATCTGGAAAGTCAGAAGGCCAAACCTTTCACTAGTGTATGCTTGTCAGTAGGAGAAGATCTTGCAAGCACACGGAGCTTGGGCCAGATCTTATCAATGCGCTCTTGCTCAATCTGAAGAAAGAGAAAAGAATAAATGCTATCATAGTTCATTTAATTCAAAGAACTTGTGTTTGGCAAGGCAGTGAAGGCAGTGATTGATCTTATCAATGCGCTCTTGCTCAATCTGGAGAAAGAGAAAAGAATAAATGCTATCATAGTTCATTTAATTCAAAGAACTTGTGTTTGGCAAGGCAGTGAAGCATCTCACCTCCCCCAGCTCATTGCGAATCCTTCGGTTGAACTCCTTGCCCTCCATACAGAGGAAGTCGTCCCCGGGATGCAGGATGCCACATTTGGTGGCGATGGCCCGAGCCGTGTTGATGTTGTCCCCGGTGACCATGCGTACTGTGATGCCGGCACGCTGGCACTTCCTAATGGCGTCTGGTACCTAATTAGAACAAAACATTGAACCAAAGTGTGACTACTTCTAGTCAAGTTTGTTCAGTTTGTGTTGAACACTAACAACCAGGTTGGTCACAAAGTACAGAAAACAAAGGACACGAAAACAGATAAAACAAGGAGAATGAAAAAAAACAAATACAACACAAAACAGAAACAGAGCTTGTGGTTGATTGTGCATGTATGTCTGTGGACCGTGAGAAACTGTGACCACATACATCAATAGATATGGAAGGCCCAGGCGATACCAGCCTGGAGGACATACGATACCAACCAAGGAAGGAAGAACGCAAACAGCTATTTTATCTTAACAATAGTCTGTATTTGTTATCTCTTGTTTGTATTTATACTACTTTACATTTGATACTTTAGGCATTTAGCTAATGCTCTTAACCAGAGCTTAGGGCTTACAGTGAGGGAGCAGGGAGGAGTTCAGTATTCTGACAGGGCCGCTGATGGACATAATGGCTTTAATGGGGATCAAATCTTCCACCTCTCAGTTTCTTTATAACACCAGACAACGCTGCCACCTCTGTATTTTATGTACTTGCCACTGTGTTGAGCTCTTTGGACTAACCTGTTTGTTAAAAGTGCACTGTAAATATAATTGACTTGACTAAGACACGGGTAACGTCAGGCCCTAAGCTTACCTCAGGCCTGACAGGGTCCTCGATGCCAACAACACAGATGCAGGTTAGGGCAGTGAGGATGTCGTTCTCGTTGTCCCAGTCGGGTTCTCCATCGGCCACAGGAAAGTCCCTGTAGGCCATGCAGATAGTCCTCAGGCCCTCTGACGCCATGGGTTCGATCACATTGTTCACCATGTCATCTTTGTCCCGTGGCTTGAAGACCCTGGCCTCGCCGCTGGCCGTGAGAATCCTACAGCACCTGAGGAGATAGACAGGATGGTTTGTATCATTGGAGTTGAAGTACAAATCAGAGAAATCACCAGTAGGAATCCCAAAACTGCGTTTAATATGAGTGGAAAATGCTGTCCCAAACAGCGCGAGGCTCTCTCTCCTTCAGTGTCCTGGTGGCTGCATTCCTGCAACATGTTGCATCGAGCCTGTCCAACACTGCAGTTCTGCACCTGACAATCTGTTATGGATTGAATCACATTAGGATATCGAAGAGTATTTGTTATAGCAGAGCCTTATTACCAGGTTATTGGCCTCATGGAGTTATGTTCCACTCACATTAACCGGGAAATGTCCATATTTGCCTTGGGAAATGTCTTTACCGCCTTGCTAGGAAATGTCTACATTTACATTCTTCTTCTAATTAAATTTCTGGCAGTTTAGAAGCTGAAAGCGTCTTGCTGTCTATTTACTTCATGTTCTGCCTGTATCTGAGGATACAGGCCTTCAATGTGTAAATATTTCAAAATTCTTCTTTCAATGATCTGATGATGTCTATCTCAAATGAACAGTTTTAAACAAAACAAAAAAGAAATTACTAAATTGACTAATTCCTGAATAACTGCTCTCTCTCTCCTTCCTATAATTAGTAATATAGAAATATGACATACTGTACTGACTCGTCTGGATTGCTCTTGCCACTCCTATATATATATATATATATATATTATAGCACTCTGGTCTGACAAATCGTAATCTGAAATCAATTGTTTCTTTTTGAAGTGACTCCTTGGCAATTTCATCTCAACCCTCAACTCCCTGCTCATTTTTATTAAAGAACTCTTTCCATTACAAGGACCCCCAATGGTTAATATTGTCAAACTCACTGTCTACTGGTATTGTGCCTTCTGCCTAACCCTAACCCTGCATAGTATTCCTTATAATAATACAATCTCCAACATCTTAAAAGTTGCCTTTGGTGTACCACAAGGCTCCTAGGACCATTGTTGTTTACTATCTACATTATTTCTTGCTTCAAGATGAATTGTAAATATGATGTTAGTTGAGTTCTCTCTTCACAGGCATTACGCTGAAGTTTAAGGACTGCCTTTTTACCCAGAATCCCACAGTTAAGAAACTAGGAGTTGAATTCGATCCTACCCTCTCGTTCAACACATCAAAAATATCATGAAGGTTTTTTATCTAGGCCTGCCTGAAAGATAACAAGGTTGCATCTCTGATGTAAATCAGGAAAAAAACTTACCCTGGTTAAATAAGGAGTAAAAACTACATAAAATCAGGTTTTCCACACATTTAATCACCCATAGACAGAAATGTTTCAATCATTTTGAATATTTATGATACAGTGCAATCGTAAATTTTAGTCTAGTCAAGGCAGGTGTCACTTAAATCTTTTGTTGACCTTTTATTACTTGTGAGATAAATATTGGAGCTTTCAACTGGAAGGAGGGACATACATTCTGGATTCATGGTGGCTTTCAGGGTACATGGTGCAATTTCAATTTTAATTACTGCAAGGGTAAAAAAAACATAGGGGGATTGGAACTGTGACCGTTTCATTTCAAGACAGTCTCTCTAAGCACTTGGTCACTTTGCTGCCAAAACCTCACATGAAAACCAAAAAGTCTAGAACTAGGAAGCTTACTTCTTGAGCAGGATCTCAGAGGCTCCCTTGCTGAACATGCAGTAGCTGCCATCGGCATTCTTCAGCACGGTGCTCATGGACTTGCGGACAGAATTGAAGGTGTAAACCTTGAAGAGCTTCTCCTCAGGGATCTCATTGCGGATGGTCTGGTAGTCGCGACGCAGGTCCAGGGCGAAGCCCAGTAAGGCACATTCTGTCTTGTTGCCCACCTGACGTGGCAGACCGCCTTCCTTCTCTGGAGGCTGGAAGGAACCAGGGATCAGTGTGAGAAAAGTAATGTATTACTGTGACACAGCCAACACTGCCAGGGATGGAGTGGGAAATTAGCACTAGCTACCAGTCAAATGCTGTGAAATTTGAATGAGTTTTTCTAAAAGCCATTGTTCAGATGTACTTAAAAATATATATTTGACTAGTAAAACAGTGGGTGGTTTTATTCCCTGCCATGCCTGGGATCCTTAATTGATAAGTTATATTGTTTAATTATGATATTATGAATGCTCAAAACAGATCATGGTGACTCATGGAGAATACTCTCAAGCAAAATTCCTTGACTTCTGCCACACTCGAGAACTTAAACGAAAGGAGGGGAAGTGACAACTTTATTAAGAAATGAACTGTTGTGGTGTCGTTCGAAGGTGGACTGCAGTCAAGGCTCCTCAATGGAAAGCTATTTTTAAAACTCACCATGATCTTAGTGGTGTAGGCGCAGTTGACCCCGATGCCCCGGATGAGCAGGTCAATGATCTTGCTGGGGATGAGGTTAGGCTCAGGCACCTTCCTGTAGTGGTGGTCTCCAATGTACACTTGCACCACCGTCATGCGGTTCATGGTCAGCGTGCCCGTCTTGTCGGAGCAGATAGCCGTGGCATTGCCCATGGTCTCGCAGGCGTCCAGGTGGCGAACCAGGTTGTTGTCCTTCATCATTTTCTGAGGGAGCGGTAGAGCAAAATTAGAGTCCAACTCCTATCAGAAATTCAGTATAACATGTACAGTGTAAAAACCCTTCCCTGATAGAGGAAGCTACAGACATTTACCAAAATCTGAGGCATGATTATATTATCACCTACGTAGACACCTGGTCTGGATGTCAGAAGAAACAGGGTGGGTGATAAAGATTGAAACCTTAACAATCATCAATGAAATCGACATTTGCCACTTGGATGGCGTTGTACCTTGATTGAGTAGACTGAGTACTGTGTTGTACCTTGACTGAGTACTGAGTGGTACCTTGACTGAATATGCCAGTGAGATGGTGACGGCCAGAGGAAGTCCTTCTGGTACAGCCACCACCAGCACTGTTACGCCGATGATGAAGAACTTGACGAAGTACTGGACGTAAACAGGGAAGCACTCGTTGACCCAGGGCAGACCCTGGATCCAGAAGGTGTCCACCAGGAACAGAGTGATCAGGATGATGACTGTCATCCCCGACATGAACAAACCTGGTGGACGGAGAGAGAGAGGGATTAAAGCCTCTTCAAATAAGTTTGACAGACAGATGCTACATAACTACATACAAGCACAAGCCCCTACTGCTGCTACTGTTCGTACCGGCTTTGCCAATCTGCACAGCGAGTTTGGTCAACTTCCCCTGGAGGACCGACTTCTCCTTCTTTGGTAGGTTAGTTTTCTTCTTCTCTCCTTCTCCAGCTTCATTGAGAGGCTGCATTTCCACAGGAGCTCCATCCTTGTCTTTTCCTGCCACAGGAGACAATCTGTTACTTTTCAGATACAGGGAGAATAGTTTAGTTAAGTTTATATATTTGGACACAAAACTTTGTGAAGGTAAGATATGTCTCCTCATCAAAATGAGAAGACACACATGGTCTGATAACAGAATGTGAATGATAATAGAAACAAGGAATAAAGTGGTAGAACAACAAAACACAAATCAGGTTTCCAATTAGTTAGCTACACTAGGCCTACTGGTACTGCTACTGCATTACATTCAGTCATTTAGCAGATGCTTTTATCCAAAGTGACTTACAAAGATGATAGTTGACACTATGTGGGGATCAAACCCACAACCCTGAGACTGAGAGTATCATGCTGAGCGACCGACTGAGCTGTCCGGGCCAGCACTACTGGTACTGCTACTGCTACTACTATGCACCATTTACTATTACTACCATCTATTATTTGAAGTTAATATCAGAGGCATTAATGCAGCCCTATTAGTGTAGTGTATTGACAGTTGTAATGTAATACCATGTACCAGTAATACCATGTTATGGCTGCTTTCCTCAAACAGGTTTCTGGTTAGTGCTCGCCCTATTTTAACAGCACATCAGATCCTGTACAATAGTGAATGTGACATAACAGTGCAGCCCATGTCAGAGACACCTGAGGAGAAATGAGCCTCGAGAGAAAAACAACAAGCAAGGTCAAGCTGACTGGCTCACTGAAATACTCATTTCCCCCTCAGCAATCAACAGATAATGGAAAAGAAAGAATGAACCTGTCCCATTACCAAGAGTCATGTCGCAGCCATCTAATCCACTACAGATCTATTCCACAACAACAATCATTATAGAGCTAGCCCAGAGAGATTATGCTGCATGCTTCATTTTTTCAATAATTTCAGGCAGATTAACAAGGCAGTGACTGAGGATGTACCTGCAGGACCAATGTGATTTTTTACTAGGGTGTATGCTTTAATGTATGATATGACAGATAAATAAAGATACTACACTACATACAATGTCCATCTGAACAACTCATGTAATCTCAAAAGAATTCACTTGTTTCCAATGCAAATAATAAAAAAAAAAATTAAAGGGCAAATCCCCTAAAACACTTTAACTCTGGTAAACAGATATCAGTGATGTTCCTGGTCCATCTAGTTGTCTGTATTATTATTCTTCCAATCATAGACGACGTGACGTCACGTTGAGATATTTCCAGTCCAGATCCAGAAAATTTCCTGGATCTAAAACATCAACGTAACCTTCAGGTTTTGGTGTCAGCCAATCAGAATCAAGAGCAAGGGCTTCTTTCTAGACCGACGATCAACAATCATACAGGAGAAATCCATCGGAGGAGAGGAGAGGGACCAATTTCTCCACCGACAGTACAAGATGCACGGCAGTAGCTGAGATAGACCAGAATGCAATGTGGTAGCGGAGATAGACCAGAATGCAATGCAATAGCGGAGATAGACCAGAATGCAATGCTGTAGCCTCAGTAGACCAGAATGCACTGCAGTAGCTGAGATAGACCAGAATGCAATGTGGTAGCGGAGATAGACCAGAATGCAATGCAGTAGCGGAGATAGACCAGAATGCAATTTAGTAGCCAAGATAGACCAGAATGCAATGCGGTAGCCGAGATAGAACGGGACACTGAAACATTTTAAAACTCAGTAAAAAAGGAAAAACGCCTCGAGGCGTTACTGCAGCTGTGTCTATGCATGTGAGTGTGTGTGAAGCGGCGTGTGTGTATAAGTGTGTATGTAAGTGTGTGTGTGTGAGTGTAAGAGTGTGTGTGTGAGTGTATGTGTGTGTGTGTGTGTGTGTGTGTGTGTGTGTGTGCGTTAGTGAAGTAAGGCAGCAGGGAAAGAAGTTGCAGCTTAAAGCCTCTAATCTTCTTGGTCCTAATCAGTGGAGTCAAGAGCACCTGCTGCTCCATATGGCCTCAGGGTTAACTAGCTAGTTAACTAGTTCTAGTAACTACCTACACGCACAGCCATATGGCCTCAAGATCCTGGTTAATTACCTACCTAGTGACAATAACTTAAAATAATGCTAAAATGATCGGAAACAAATAAATCGGTAGTTCCAAAACCGTCAATGTTTAAGGTGCAGGTCTACAGTCTATGGTGCCAGTGGGCCTGGCCAGTCTGCTTTGGTGTTGTGGTCTTCACAGGAGGAACTTCACCCCCAAACTGACAGCAACATCCCACTGGTCAGCTGTTTTTTATTGATACGCCCCCTGTTGCGCCACGCCTCCCATCCCGGTGCAAGTCTATCCACCAAATTACCAAACTGACGACGCCGGGGAAAAGTTGTCATTTGCCAAATTGCCAATATGCTGGTGAATACTGACTGAACAGAAACCCTAACTTAAGAAGATCAAGTGAATGCCTGAGATCATGTGTAGGCCCTGTGGTGTGTAATATGAGATTAAAATCATCAACAGTGTTTAAGAAATCCACATTTGGACAAACATGAATGTTAAACTCACTAACAACAGACAGAAGGTCAGAGAAATCAGCAGGAAAAGAACTACAGTGTTTGTGAGGCCAGTATATCAAACCCAAGCGAGCTGCTGTTTATTAAAAGTGTATCTTTGTAAAATAGGGCCCCATAAAAGTGCATATTAATCCGCAGGTTTGGCGTCCTACATCCTATCCGACATATTACTATAATACTATCAAAGCCCCAGGCCATAGTGACCCAGCAGAAAGCTGCAGGGGCCAGAAAACATCTGCTAAATATCCTCTACAAACCAGAAGGCTGCAGGCCTTCATAGGTAACACCACGGCAGAACCAAACCACCAGCGAGTTCCACGTCCACAGTGGTGGGTATGGCTCTGAACTCACCAGCCAGCTTCAGTCTTTTACCAGATTTCTACAATAGAATAAGATACAAAATGTGTCTGGACAAACAAACCAGCCAGACACATTTCATTAACCCATTGCTGGTGGCTGCTAGCTTCCCCCTGCAGCCAAGGTGCTCACCACAATCTGTCAATGCATGGCTTCATTTCTATGTTGAGAAACAGTAATGTGCTTACCTTTCTTGGCTTTATCATCTTTTTTATCTGCAGATAAAAGAGCAAAGAATTGATTCAGTATCAATCAATCAATCAATCAATCAATCAATCAATCAATCAATCAATTAACCAACCAATCAACCTGCCTATCTGTATCTTTCAGTTGTTACTGGGATCATACCCATTACTTCACAGTAATTTAGACATAAACCTCAGTACAAAGCTGAATGCAGCTTGTTTCATGCTCACTCTTTCTTTTTAGTGTGTGCATGATATGCTAACACATGCACGAGGAAGCTACTTCTCCAGTAATTGAATCTAGAATCAAGTCTTAGAATCCTTCTTTCTGTCTTAAAACAAGTGGAAACACATTTTCATTTGCTTCAAGACAATTCAGCTTCAGGATCATAACATGAGAAAGACCCAATTCCAGGTGTTGTCACTTTTGAGGAAATCATTTCACCCCTTTGGCAGATATTTAAAAGTGTTTCAAAATTCAGTTAGTTAAATATAAAGTTAGTTTAGATGGATTTTAAAAATGTTTGCAGTGTGTTGAATAATCCTGCCTGGAGGTCAGACTGGGGTCATACAGTCCTAGCAGAGGGGTCAGCCTCCTCTTCCCCATTTCTCCCGAAGGATTAATTCAGATGCAATCAACTGATGGATCACTGATCAGTTTCTTTGTCCCTCTTTAACCCTAACCCTACATCCTCTGTCAAGTCAGTCAGCAGAATGAAAAATCCTAAATCTACATCAAAGGAAAGATGACGAATGATGAATATGAATTGATACGTTTACATGTCAGCGGTAAAAACATGCAGTGTTGGATTGTCAAACGAGCTAAAGCAGAGCCGCCACAAGGCTGTACATGTGCCAAACAACCTAAAAGGTCAAATGGATGCAGATGTGTCTTGACCTGCCACATGATTACAAGCATCATCAGCCCATTTCCTGTCATGAGATTTATTTTACTTATCATATATATTTACATTTTAGGCATTTAGCAGATTACAGATTGCCTGGTAAGGTTGAGCTGATGTTGATGAGCTAGGAAATGATGAGAAGCTAGATACTTAACAGCACTACACTCCTCCATCAACACCTGGGAAGGAAACTGGTGCTACACTTACTTTTCTTGTCCTTCCTTCCTTTCTTTTTCCTCTCCCCTTTCTTCTTTTCGTCCTTCTCCTTTTTCTTCCCACCCTTCGCATCTTCGTCATCATCGTCTTCCTCACTGGCACCAAGGAGGCTGAAAATGATTCCCGTCTGAGAGTTGACACCGACGGCTGTGACCACCATTTTTCCAGAGCCTTCCATGACATGGGTACCTGAGACAAAAGGAAGGATATTCGAGTGAGAAAGAGTGTATGAGAGAAACGGTTGACTTGGTGAAACGGTGCAGAGTGAAGTACCTGAATGCAACGTGGTGAAACGGGGCAGAGTAAAGTACCTGAAAGCAACATGGGGTCTTTGTCCAAGGTCTTCTTGACATGATCGGATTCGCCGGTAAGTGAGCTTTCATCAATCTTCAAATCATTTCCTTGAATCAGCACTCCATCAGCAGGAAGAAGGTCACCTGGAACCAACACACACACACACACACACACACACACACACACACACACACACACACACATTAATAACACACCAAAGTAAAACTGGCATTTTCCAGTATGTACATAATATTAGCACTCAGTGTCATTTGCATCTGAAGACGTGTCTAGTGGAAGAAAATGACCTTCTGCCTCAGCTCTGATATTTATAGCTCAAATATAGAAGCAAAGAATAAACAGCACACATCACTGATGGGCTTTATTTATGGAAAATATATCAGGCAGCTGCAATATCAATCTAAACTATGCAAGCCCTGATGAACTGGCGGCCTGATATATTGTAAGAATAATGGAAGAATAAGAAAGAGAAATAAAGTCATAGAAATTTAGAAATAGAGTTCCCAGTTGCTGGTTATGGACCATAAACAGAACTGACATTCCTTTCAGCATCAAGAACAAGAGAACATGAAGACATAAAGAACATAAAAACTTTCACCAACAATAAAAGCAGATTTTCCCCTGGTTAGGTGACTATCTAGACTTCCAGCAGCTGATTAGGTGGCTTGTTGAATATCTAGACTCCTAGCAACTGATTAGGTGACTTGTTAAATATCTAGACTCCTAGCAACTGATTAGGTGACTTGTTAAATATCTAGACTCCCAGCAGCTGATCAGAGGTGACTTGTCGAATATCTAGACTCCTAGCAGCTGATAAGGTGACTTGTCGAATATCTAGACTCCTAGCAGCTGACCATAACCAGTATATTTATAACCACTAGTGGTGCTTGGACCCCTAAATATAACCATAGACCATATAAATATAACCACAATAAGAGTCGGAAAGAGACAGAAGACACAGACGACCCAATCAGCATTGAAAACTATTAGCTTGTTAGCTTATTGAGAATAAACTGAAGTAAATATATTTTGTAGAAAGTTAAATAAGTAGGTCATTAGGTTTGTTGGAGATCCTGATTAATGTGCAAATTAAATGGGATAGGCTTAGAGTTTTCTATGGGAAGTGTATGGGGTCTACTGATCACTGAGGGTCTACTGATCTCATATAGTCTACAGTCTCTCTGAAATCCAAATGACAGGAATATGTTGTAGTTACAGAAAACTTCATCTCTGAACAAGCCACCAATATCTCTAATGGCATTTATGCCCAATATAAGATAATGCCACTACTGAATAGGCCACGCCCACATCCCCCACCCACTACCAAATTTAACTTAACTAGCATGTGGACCCAATTTACTGAGTTCCTTCACTTTTCTTATAATACAACAGCACAACAGCGAAAAGCAAGCGTGCTAAATACAGGATATTAGTCACTTTGTGCACACGGCTTGCCAATGCACAACAGTTTTCACTCATATTTGACTACTTGCATGCGTGCATGCACATGTGCAGATGATCGATTTTGCAGGAATTTAAACGGACGCTTTTTACCGTATTTGACTTGTGCGATGTCGCCAACCACAATCTCTGACACGGCAATCTGGATAACCTGTCCACCACGCACCACCGTGAACTTCTGCTCCTGCTCGATGCGACTCTGGAGGCCGCGGAACTGCTTCTCTTTGCTCCAGTCGTTGAAGGCCGTCACCAGAACCACGCAGACGACCGACAGCAGGATGGCGGCGCCTTCGATCCAGCCGGTATCCGCCTCACCCTCATCTTCCACCCCTCCTACTGCGTTTCCACAGTCTGGAACAGAAGAGCAGCTTGACTTGGGTTTTTTTCAGTTTTTTTCAATCAGCCCATTGCTTTCAGATTTAATAAGTCATTTCTGCTTCATCAGATCAGTAACAGGAAGTAAGGGCAGCAGGGTCGCCTAGTGATTTAAGACCCCATGTCAGCAAGCATCTGCCCTGCTGAAGTGTCCTTGAGCAAGACACTGAATTCCTACCAGCTCTAGGGTGCTGTTCTATAGCTGACCTTGACCTCTGACCTCTGAACTCCCTGTGGGGGATGAGAGAAAAGAGGATTTCCCTTTGGTGATCAAAAGTACATTATTATTAGGGCGGAGAGAGGTTTTCAAACCTACAACTTTGGGACTATTCTGGACTATTCTGTTTGTATTTCCTGAGCCATGAAGGGATGGAGGTTATACTTGATCTGCTGGTTATATGACAGGAAGTGCCCCACCTTTCACAGGAAGTATGCTGAGTACCTGCCACCACAAACAGAATAAAGTCATGGATGCATTCAAGCATATTTTAATTTAGACTACAAAGTAATCTCATAGAAACCAAGAGATTTTCTCAGCTCTTTTGTTCACTGTTGAATGCTTGTAACTTAATAACATTCAAGTGGCTCGGCCTTTTCCACGTTACTGTGGGAACCCTGATAGTTTCAGTTGTGTCCTCGGGTAAGAGGTTCAGGATGTTGAGAACACCATCAACTTCCCTCTTAGGACCTTGCAAAAGCCATTGCTTCTACTTGCAGAACAGTAGAAATAATAGAAAGAATAGATAGTAGAACTGTTGGAAACAATATGCAATATGAGATATGTTTTCATTCCAGTCGTAACATGAAGCTGGTGCCGGTTTTACCCAAGAGGCAGCTTGTTTAGTGATCCAGAGGATAGGCTTCCTTTAGTTAAACATACAGTATGGTTACGTAACATTTAGATAAAAACAAAGACATGTTGGTTGTTGACTTACTCTCTCTTTCGGTATCTGGGGGTTTATAAAAAGAAAGGCCTAGTGATATTATGGCTGCAACCTCAAGGATTATTAGAGTCACATCTTGCAAAGCTTCCCACACTAACTGAAGAAATGTTTTTGGCTTTTTTGGAGGTATAAGGTTCTGTCCAAATTCTTCTTTTCTTCTGCTGATGTCCTCAGGGGAGCCATCTAACCCTAGAAGGAGACAGAGAGAAACAAAAGTCAACAGTCTGGCATTTGGACTGTCAGCTTTCTTATTCATACTCCAGTTATCTGTTATCTGAACACTGAAAAATGAGTGAGCAGGTAGGGGTGGTGTGTCAACAGGAATCAAACCTGTGGCCTTTCTGTTACAAGACATACTTTCTATTGCCTGCTTCTTACATACTGAGGTAAATATGGTATTCATGTTTTACATGCTACTTATTCATTCATTCCATCCTCAGTTAGCAACTGACAGTGGGAATGTATGGAGGTCCAGTACTGCTGCAGTCGGTGACCATAAACCACCTCAACTCATTTTACCAACCAGAAGGAAAGCAGCCAGGCGTGAAAAACTCAACAGTTAAGGCAAGAAACATTTACATTGACACAGTGTGGCTACTTTATGTTTGGACACTCTTAGTACATCATGTAATCGAGTACGAATATAGTACGATTGTGCATACTTTATACAGGGTAATACACATGATAGTACACTGTAAAGAAAAGTGTTTTCTGCAGGCAGCGTATAGTTGGTCCAGTTTTATCCATAATCCAGATCCATAATATAGATATAGCATATCAACAGAAAGGAAGCTTTATTATTCCTTATACATTTCAAGTCAAAGCAAGTTAGAAGAACTGAGAAAAATACGATTTCAAAATGAGGTTGAATTACTTGCAGTGTATCTCAGTATGTATACAGTGAGACTCTTTTCTGAGAGGGAAGCAGCTTATACGTTATACATATCATAATGACTTATGTATCTACACTCAACATAAGGAAGTCCATCCTCATGTTGAGTTGCCATTGTGCTCAACCCATGACCATGAAAAGACACTAGAATCAAGTCACAGATTGGAGCAATAAGCCATGAAATAAGAAGAACAACCCGTTGTTGCTGTGTTTCCTGCAGTAAGAGACTTAGATTTTCATTCTAGTTGTTTTGTTGTACACTACAGCTACGAATGCAGTTGACGTAAAAGGTGTCAAATAAAGGAAAGGAACAGCCAGTCTATCCTCGGTGGAAAAGCATGTTGCTGTTTGGATGAACATGTCAAGACACGCCGTTTACCACGTCAGATCCCGGTGGACGGGCGCTGCACCGCGGCCTTAACACTGCTAATTGCTGCCTGGCTGAGTGTAAAGTGCTGCAGCTGCTCTCTGGGTGACCCACTGTGCTGTTTCCCTCTAAATCCCTCGCAGCAATGTTGCTCCTTCTGATACTTTAAGCTTTGATTCCAACCCGGGCTGACAGTACCTGCGGGTGGAGCCCCGGCCTATCACTGAACAACGCCAGGCATCTTCTCATTCACTCAGCCAATCGGCTTCCAGCAGCCGGTGTTGAAAAAAATACACTCACAACATGAAAGAGTATTAAAAAAAATGTTAGATAAGCGTGACAGATAAGTCCGAGCCCGAGCACTGGACTACCATGCTCAGTGGTTTAAGGTGAGGGGGATTAGTCAAGGTAAATCAATCTGCCCCCACCTGTCGCTATGGCGATACGGTGCAGTGGTTGTGCTGCTAGTCCTAGTTGTCCATCTAATGGATTTCCCTGTGTTGTCAAGCTGCTGGTGACATTTTAATGCTCTTTGTCAGTCGCGACGCAGTGGGTGTGCAAGAAATGCTGTGAGAGCGTGAAATGCTAAAGGTGTTTATCGAGAGACAAGGTGGATGAATTAATAATGACAAGACAAATGTCAAAGGACAGAACCTGATACTCAGTGGAAAATGTCCGGATCCATGAACCATGGAGGGTCAATTAACACTGACTCACCTCGTCACACTGCTGCCTACCTGCATGCACATTATGACTGATTATAATTATGAATGCTGCATGTCTAGTAGTCAACTGTCTGTAGCAGTGATCCTCAGATCTAGTCCTCAGGGTCCAGAGTCAGGGTCAGGGTCCAAACCCCTGCTGGTTTCTGTCCTACCACCTAGTTAACATCATTCACCTGATGTTCAGGTCTAAACCAGCTAGATGAGATCTACCTGGAATCAGCAGGTCTGAGGACCAGGCAGTATCTCCATGTACTGAATGAGAGGTCCTGTCATTGTGTATTAAACCACCTAACCGTCTCTTGTCAGGCTGCTGTGACTTGACCTTACTATTACCAGCAGGAAATGATGAAGCTCATTCTATTGTGGATCAGAGCATCAGCGCCTACTTGACTCTTAGAAGCAGCATCAGCTGCAGACACAACAGCTGACAGTCATCTGTTAACCCTCACAAACCAAAGGCTGATAACCCACTGAGGCTGGATTCACTAGGAGGCGTGCTAATTACTACCGTGCACAAAAACTGCAGCTTTCTCCACTTGATCGCTTGATTGATTAAACTGCTTACACAAATTAAGTCAGTTGTAATTTTCCACAGGTACAACCAGAGTCCCAGACTCTGCAGCATCACTCAACAACAGACAGACTGTAGCTGACCTGAGACCAGCAGATGAAGGGTCATCCTCTGGCATTTGAAAGAGAGTAATTCTCAAATGGAACAGCCTCTCTCTTATTTCCTATTCTCTGATCCATTCCAATAATCTCCTCCATTTTGGCGCCCTTCCATCAGCACTCCTCAAAATACATGTAATTTGGGTCAAATGCCTAAAAGTTTCCTGCCTGCCTCGTCACTACAGCCGGGAGGACTAGGTGGGCTGAACACCACACAACGAGGTTGGACACTCACAGGAGAATTAAGTTTCTCTTACCTGACTGCTAAACTCCAACCAGGTTCAAATAAAGGTGAAGTCGATGTTTAGCATGATGCATTAAAGGTACATCGGTTAATGCTAGTAATGTGAATGTTTTCCAGACAGTTACCCAGACACACTGCAGGGATACTAATTCACCAGTGAATCATGCTGCCTAGCTCACAGCACATGACAAACCCACTGAATCATGTATCAAGTTCAAATTATTTTTTCCCCCTCATGACCCAAGTCACACAACAGCGACACCTGGATCAAATAGCATTTACAATTCATTCTTACCTAAATGCCACGTAGGAAAATACACTGGCAAAAAGTTTGGAGTCAACATGGTTGACTGATGACAAATCGAACGCCTCCAATCAAATTATTATTAAACAGTAATGGACCCAGGTCAGATTCAGCAGGGCAGCAACATTCATCTAGTCGTCTTCAGGAGACACAGAGAAAGATGCTTGAAAGACCAAGAGATCCTGTTAAATCCCCTGGAGGTCAGCAGAGCATACAGGGCTTCCTCTACACTGAACATATTTGGGCAGCCTCAGCAGGTAACCGTTGAAGGTTAAAGGTTATGGTTAATGTTTTTAGGTTTATATGTTCAAACCCGAACCTGTTAACTGTGATGCACTAGGCTGCATTCAAACCTCAACAGTCGTCAATGTAGTTTTGAAGAATAAAGATGTTGTTCTGCCAAGCCGGTGAACCAAACCAAACCGTATGATGCAGTGCGTGATGTGGCCGCAACAGTTTGACTAAATGAAACATATTTACCATCGACAGGCGACGTCCTGAGCCGAGCACAGAGTCCGTTCACATCTCCGTAACATTCCTGGATCCTTGTTAGTCCTTCCGGTCCTCGCAGCTCCATGAAGGAGCGAAGCTCCTTGAGCGAGCAGCTGAAGTCTGCGTCATGGTTAGCCTCAGCGCGGCGGCCATGTTTGGAGCCACGGAAAGAGTTATTGGCCATATCTTCCTCTGGAACTCACCAAACGGCAGTGGCGGTGAGAGAGAGGCCTTCCTGAGCAAGTACACACTGGCAAAATCCCACGTTTCCCACAAACCACTGCAGCTCCTCAGGGATGTGGCTCGCCTAATGCCAGAGAGCGTGACTTGGATACATAGAAAGCCATTTTCATTTGTCCCCTGTATGCCCACGCTCTCATCGTGGCTGCTGAGGTCAGTAGTCCTTGGAGGTTAGAAGGCTACATCTGAAACAGAAAAATGGAATGACATTCAGCAAATACAAGCCTGCAATCACTTTCACACAGCACTCCTAGGAATGTGACGCTATAAAGGTTGAAGGAGTTCTGAGGTTTCATCTGGATGAAGCTGATTGTGCTGCTTGATTCACAGAGAAACAGAGAGTGTGTTCATGCATTGTTCTATTTCTTCCAGTTAAAAACGTTAACATGCATCATACAATCAAGATTCCCTTACTACATGTTTGAAAGTACATCTTACTTTGGATTCGTTTTGAGGTTTTTACCTATTTTAAGACATTTGTGTGCAAAGCAGAAGTATTTCTGAGGATTAAATCACATTTGAAATATTGAACAATGAACATTTCGGTGACATTCTTCCCAAAAAAGTTTTTGAAATGAAACCCTTCACTTGTTCCTCAACTGACCAATGTGCCTTAAATTCTAATCAGTGTCAATCAATCATCTGTGACTAAATCTGTTTGAAGTGCGAAGCCGCTCCAACTCCGTGGCCGACATGCAATGTGACAAGCCTCCTGAATGAGCTAGTCCTGGTACTTAACGCTGACGCGGAGCGACTAGGCTGCTGGCATGAGCATGCTTGACTTGAAAACTGAAGTCAATATTGGAAGTTAAAAGCAGGTTTCTGCTGGCACCCTGCTGCTTAACTCCACTTACAGGGCACGGGGGGGGGGGGAGACACTGACAACAACTCAACCACCCCCTTGAAACACAGAAGCCATTCCACTCCAGACTACGACCGATGGAAACTAAAAGCTTTTTTACAAAGGATTCTAAACAGAAAAACAGTG
The DNA here is from genome assembly GCA_034670385.1 of Hoplostethus mediterraneus. Lineage (NCBI taxonomy): Eukaryota > Metazoa > Chordata > Actinopteri > Trachichthyiformes > Trachichthyidae > Hoplostethus > Hoplostethus mediterraneus. The sequence goes on along the minus strand of JAXDDW010000003.1, from coordinate 17,906,901 downwards.
ACTCTGCAAAGGCAACGAAGCAACACCTGAGAGCTGCTGACATACTGTCTGAAAAGGATGGCCATATTCATCTTCATCTTCATGAGCAGTACAGCAATGACAGACAAATAAAGGTTCTACTTACAAAAACTTCCCCCATTCCCCTCCTCTTAGCAACAGGAGGTATTACCGGTAGTCCGCTTAGGGAGGCAGCATCACATGCAGATCTCCAGAAACACCCCCATAACGCCCCTCCGAGCCCCTCACAGCCCTTCAGCAGCCGATCTGCAGAGATGCTCTGTGCACAGTTACTCCCGCAATGTGTTTCTTCCTTAGAAATATGATTTGACCTTCAGTGTGCACACACTCGCTCACAGCGGGCTTCATTGGAGGGAAAAAGGGCTGGCTAAATGATTATCTCAGGAAAGCCTTGCTTAATCTAATTAGACAATCTGTGGCATCAGTGTGCGCCAGAGCTGCGGCTTGCAGCTCCCGGAGTTTGAACTACTACGACTAGGAAGGGGAGGCGCAGTGTGGAAAAACGAACAGAACAGCAGCCCTGTTAGTTTCACCACCAGTGTCCATTCAGCTGTGCTCTCATACAGCTTGGAGTGCAGTTGTCCTCTCTTATAAGGACAATTCATTTGATGGATTTCAGAGAATCACAACCAGGGAACGTACCATGTTAGTCTGCGACCGCAGGGGTGAACAGGTGGGTGACTCGATACCCAGAGGGGGGGGGGAAAGGGTTGAGGCTGGACTTCCTTACATGCATAATGTCTGCATAATGAACACATACGATTATAGTTGTTCATCTTTTTGTAAGGCGGCTAATTAGTCATTTGAAGTCCCGAGGTGGAACATGGCAACATAGTGGGCCCTACAGGGCAAACCTTTGTAGGTGGGATGAACTCACCTACCCATGAGAGTTTACTGGCCAAATCTCACCGACCTCCAGATGGGCAGTTGTTTCATCCACCTTTGTGTGACATTGACTGCCCAGCAGAAACAGACTGATTCCACTATTCTCATGATATCCTCAGTGAACTAGAGCAAGGCACCAACACTGCCAGGGCTCGAGGTTGGATCCTCACAGGGGCCATCCATGTACCACATCCAGAAATTTGTTCTGGATGTGGTACATGGATGGCCCCTGTGAGGATTATCCATATGGTGCGTTGATATTTACCTGCTAAGTTCATGAAATGAGATGTAATGAATATAACAAATACATAAATACCACAATGCTAATCAACAAAGCAAGGGCTTCTTTCTAGACCGACGATCAACAATCATACAGGAGAAATCCATCAGAGGAGAAGAGAGAGATCAATTTCTCCACCGACAGTAGGAGATAGACCAGAATGCAATGCAGTAGCTGAAATAGACCAGAACGCAATGGACTAGCCTCAACAGACCAGAATGCAATGCAGCCAAGACATGCTGGGTTTAGAGTAACTGTTACTATCAATGTCTCGTTTTTGCTCCACGTAAAACTCAGATGAATACAGGCAAGTTCTCTGGGGGTTGTTAAAAAGGCATTCTGGGAAATGTAGGAAATCACTAACTGAAGTAGAAGTAGATGTAGGTTGAGGGACAGAGAGTACACCAAAAAGTGTTATTGATGACTTGTTACTGGCGTTTCATTGAGCGAGCCCAGTAATCTAGTAATCTAGTAATCTAGTAATCCTCTCAGTCTAGTAGAAGCTAACAGCGTTGCAACATCAGATGGCTACTCTACTTCCATCTGATTATCCAGGCTTCGTTGTGTCCAGTCTGTTTGTGTCGCCACAGACACAGACTGCATCATAGGTACAATGAATTATGGTTATTGTAGTTGACTGGAAAGTTCATGAATAAAAAGGGAAGTGATTCTAAATGATATCAATTAATCAACTATCAATACTATCTATACTACCTATACTATCAATACTATCTATACTACCTGTACTATCAATACCAGCTATACTATCTATACTATCAATACCAGCTATACTACCTATAGACCCCTTTTCAGTTAGTAAATATGATGACGTTTTTTTGTGGGCGGAGCTTAGGTGGAGGCAGAACCCGTCCGGAACTCTGGCTAGCAAGTTTCGTTGGCTTGTTTGTAACATGGCTGAAGAAAGTACCGCTATATCTGAATATTTACAGTCACTCACTCTCCAGGACCGAACAAGTTGAACAAGTTAACATTAACCAGCGGGACCAGATTGGCCGACCCGACGATCTGACAGGACGACCTACTGTGGAATGGCCAGACATTTACACCCACCTGATAGAGAAACCAAGCGTGTATAGTAAAGAGAAACTGAGGGCGTATACATTTTACACTTTAGATGCCTATAACTATGTCCTGAATGTACATGTACAAGACTTAAAACACAAAGATTTACCAAATGACTTTTGTGTCGTGCGATCCAAACACACACACACACACACACACACACACACACACAACTGACACACATAATGTTACAACTAAAAGTTAGCTAATGCACTAAGAGAGTTACGAGAGAAATCACCTAACGTTATTCCTCCTCATTCCCCAATTTGTGATGAGGTGGGCATGACACATCTTTAGACACATATCCACCTAAAACAGACAATACTTTATTTAACTTATGAAGTGTGCGCTGCAAACACAAGCATTTTTGATGATCACCTCAGTCCAATCCTTTCGTTTTATCGCGTTTAACCATAGTTGCCTTCAATGTTTTACTGGCAGTGGCAGCTGGTATACGATACAATTTCAAGTTGGAGCCTCTCCTTCGATTCTGGCATCCAACAACACAGCAAGACGACATTTTGGGTGAATGGTAGCCTCTTACTCTGCTGCTCTGAGGTGAGGTGATGCCTCCAATTTTGCTTTGTTTAGACAGATAGAATGGTTGATCAGACAGATAGACAGACAGACTGGCTGATCAGACAGATAGACTGGTTGATCAGAAAGACAGACAGACAGACTGGCTGATCAGACAGATAGACTGGTTGATCAGAAAGACAGACGGACTGGTTGATCAGACAGACAGACAGTCTGGTTGATCAGACAGACAGACAGACAGACAGACAGACTGGTTGATTAGACAGACAGACAGACAGACAGACAGACTGGTTGATTAGACAGACAGACAGACAGATTGGTTGATCAGACAGACAGACTGGTTGATCAGAGAGATATACTGGTTGATCAGAGAGACAGGCTGGTTGATCAGACAGATAGACTGGTTGATCAGACAGACAGACAGACAGACAGACAGACAGACAGACAGACAGACAGACAGTCTGGTTGATCAGACAGACAGACAGACAGACAGACTGGTTGATTAGACAGACAGTCTGGCTGATCAGACAGACAGGTGTATTAAGGGTGAGGAATTGCTTGAACATCAAAGGAGGCCAGGGCTCCTGCTTCATCTCAGCATGGTGCCGTTTATTTAGCAAGCTCAGACCGCATGTTAATAACCTGTCTAGGTTGCTAGGATTGTATGTGTGTGTGTGTGTGTGTGTGTGTGTGTGTATGTGTGCGTGCGTGCGTGCGTGTGTGCGTGCATCTGTGTGCTAGGTAGAGTTACAGTCCACCAGCAGAGCAGATCACATTAATGATGAACCTTTCAAGATTAAAGATGCAGTACGATGCTGTCCAACTCCTCCCCCTCCACATGACTGACAGCTCAGTCCAACTCCTCCCCCTCCACATGATTGACAGCTCAGTCCAACCCCTCCCCCTCGGCATGCCTGAGAGCTCAGTCCAACTCCTCCCCCTCCATATGATTGACAGCTCAGTCCAACTCCTCCCCCTCCACATGACTCACAGCTCAGTCCAACTCCTCCCCCTCCACATGACTGACAGCTCAGTCCAACTCCTCCCCCTCCACATGACTGACAGCTCAGTCAAAATCAGGGCGGAGTCATTTACAGGTGATTCTCAGCAGGTGAGGAACGTCCACCGCATCTAAAACATCTTTGAGGGAAAGGTCGACTTCCTTGTCCATCAGCGACTTGCACTTCTCATGCACGCCACACACACACACACACACACACACACACACACACACACACACACACACACACACACACACTTACAACAGAGCAGGGTGAGCAGTCCGCTGTCCGGCTGCATCCCGCCTCCCTAACAGCGTCTAATGACAAACGACTAACGGCGAGCAACTAACGCTGCGAGCGGCAGAGAGCATGACCTCCAAACAGGATTAGATATAAATAGAAAACTGCACATCCACTGACTGTCTGTCTGTCTGTCTGTCTGTCTGACTGACTGACTGACTGACTGTCCGACTGTCTGTATGACTGTCTGTCTGTCTGTCTGAATGACTGACTGTCCGTCTGTCTGTCCGTATGACTGTCTATTATCCCCTCCTTGAACCCAACCCCACCCCCACTCTCTCAGCATGGCCGTGACGCAGCATACACACACACGGCGCTCATCCCATGCACATATACACACACTGTCACGTGCACAAAGTTGGAGGAGGATTACACTTTGCTACACTCACACACACACACACACACACACACACACACACTGAAACACACACAGGCGGATTATAGCACATACAGACACACACTGCAGGATTAAGCACACACACATATGCACGCATGCACGCACACTCTCTCTCTCTCACACACACACACACACACACACACACACACACACACACACACACATACACACACACACACACACACACAAACACACATAGGAACACACCTAACACGCTGGATTCCAGGGCAGTGAGTTGTGGTCCTGCAGGTTGAAATAGCGGCTAGGGACGATGACATCACTGCCATCAGCACTGGGGTCGATGACATCACTGTTTGACATCAGTAGCGTCCCTTTCCTGGCCTGGTTGCTTCCTGTCTGGATCCACCGCGCTCTGATCCGTCCCAAACCTCTGTGATGTAATCAGAGTCAGTTTGAAATGAGAGCAAGCGATTGGCTGATGATTCCCAGTCCTCCTGATCTAAACCAGAACTGGTTCACTGGTTTAACTGGTCGCTGTCCCAGCAGATTCAAACACATGCAGCCGGTCCATGGTGGAAGACAGGAAGAGAGCTGACTGCTGTAGAGCTCGGAACAGCCCACACATGTGCATGAGACACACACACATGCGCGCGCACACACACACACACACACACACACACAGGCACAAATAACCTCACTAATCTTCTTCTCAATGGCTTAAAGCTGGAGAAGAAGCTTAATAATTTAAGAGGAAAACAGCATCAGTGCTTTTAAGGACATATGCAAAGATTAGCTGTGGGCGGGGCCATCCTCATAGTATGAATGAAGCCACACCTTCCACAGAACACCAGCCACTCCCTGACCCAGGATCAACCTACAACTACTAAACTGACCCGAGATCAGCCACTAAACCTACCTCCAGTAATCTTTACCTGTGAACTGTTCCCCCTAATGTGGGTCATATTTCAACAATACAAATAACGTAATGTTTGCTGTCACTACGACATTACCTGTATACATATTAAAGAATATCTCTATACGTTGATGAACCTGCTGATGCAGGATCAGTTATGAGTGGCAGTGATGGCAGCTGGATCCAAAATGAGATATCCTTACTTATGCTTTGTGAAGAAACTCTTCATGTTCATTTTCCTGCCTACTTACTTCAATGTGAGCTTCAGTAAATCCGATGGCAGGATAGTGTAGGTGTAGAGCGGACACTATAGGTCTGATAACTTCCTGTTGATCCTTCTGGAGGTGTTGTGGGTTGGTGATGGGGGAGCCCAGTGAACCAGTAAAAACCGTGGTTAATAACATAATGGGCTTTACAAGTCAATGGAAACACTTCATTAACATTTTACACGACAGTCATTCAGCGAAAGCCAAGCGTCCATCAGCCGACTGGGAGAACTGGATCTGCTTTTCCAGTACAAACAGACCCCAGACCGGGTTAATAATGCATGGGATGCTTTCTTTGAACACATCAATTTCAATACTAATACATATGTGTTCCCTCTTTTGTCTCTCATCCAATCTTCCAGTCTTTTCTGCTCATCGGGGGCCCCTGTATTACTGACCACCAGATCTGACACACAGCCTTGCAGCCTCACATACTGTGGTCTGTCAATCAGGTAGTTTATAATCCAGGTCACCAAGGGGCCATCCACCTGCATCGTCCAAAGCTTATCTCCCAGGAGTGTGGGCTGAATGGTGTTAAAAGCACTGGGGAAATCAAAAAACATGATTCAGTGCTGAGGTAAAAGTGCAATACGTTAGCTACTTACTTTTTTATTAATTATTAATAAATGTAGCACAACCTCCACCTTAATTTTCTATGCTGTCATATCAAACTGAATTATATCATGGTATAATAAAATCCAAATGAGGGCCCATGCCAATTCTTCTAATAGGCTACTCCTTCTACTTCTTCTCCTCCTCCTGCTGTATGGCCGTTGGCAAACCAGCTATTTTGTGCATTACCAAGATTCAAGATTTCAAGATTCAAGATTCAAGAACTTTATTTGTCACATACACACACGGGGTGTGCAGTGAAATGAAAAAGTGGCAATGCTCAACGGGAATGTGCAAAGGGCAACAGTACACAGTATTTATAATAAAAAACCAACACAATATTTACAGTATTACTATAAGAGCTCTATATAAAAACCAACACAATATTTACAGTATTACTATAAGAGCTCTATATAAAAAACAACACAATATTTACAGTATTACTATAAGAGCTCTATATAAAAACAACACAATATTACAGTAAGAGCCCTATAAAATATAGTAATATGATCAAATATAGTACTATGGTAAAAAGATAGTAATATTATAAATATATAGTAATAAAAATAATAATTAAAAAAATTGGAGTAATAAAAAATATAGTAATATGCAAATATACCACCACCAAGTGAATAAAATTAATACATATATAAATACAATTCCAAAATAATAAATTGCATACATAAATGAATTTGGTAATAAGTAAATATAGAAATATAGAAATAAATGCATAAACACAAAACAATGTACATACGTATTATAGTTTTTTAAGTATTAGAAGTAATATTTACTTTGTTAAAGATATTATTTAATGTATGTATTTATTAACCCTTTTGATTCATTAAATTATATTTATCCAATAATTCCATACCAACCCAGTCTAGTATTCAGTGGGTTCAAGCCTTTTCATTTTGATGAAGAGAGAAGATGCATGGACGCATTATATTATCTGTCTGAAATGTGCTAATGAAATATTGTGTTTGATGCTTGAAGATTCATAGAGAAACATCTTGGAATAGACCAAGAGAGTTTATAGATTTTATGTTATTCTATTCTATTGTTCCCTTTGGTAGTTATGGCTTGTTTCCGTGATTCGTATTCCCCGTTTAAGAAGAAAGTGCTTTTTGGCCTATATGACTTTCCGTACAAACAGTGTCCAATCCAAAATGGCCGACTGGAACCGAGGTATGTTGACACGTATTCATCCGTAAATATGTAGAAAGTAAACGTTTCTGAGCTAACATTTTCCATTGACATCTGTTTGTGTGGATAAAAGAAATTCAGACAAGATATTTGTGGTGTTTGGGTATCTATTTGAATCAGTCGAAAACAAGCTATAGGTTAGCTAACCTATTTAGCTGGTTATCTACTAAACTACGTTATTACCGTTAGCCAATCAGCTAGCAGCAGGTTACTCTATAACTTAATAAATGGTTCATTCACTTGGTTATGCCTGTCTAAATATCTGACAGTAACTTTCAGATTAGCTTTTAAGTGTTTGGATTTGTTCAGGACATGGCGCTGTTGATGACGTGTTGGACGCCGAAAATAAGCTGTTGGCGGAAAACCTGGCAAACAAAGTGTCCAGACTGAAATCGGTACGTGACATGCAACTGTCCAAAGTTTCCTGCAAGGATTTGTCTCCACGTTCAGAGCTTGCAGGTCGGTGATCATGTAGTGACTTGATGTGCTTTGCCTTCAGCTGGCCTACGACATTGACAAGGAAGCAGATGATCAGAACATGTATCTGGACAGCATGGTGAGTGTCTTTACCTGCATCAGGTGGATTGTGTGTGTGACACATCAACTTAATGGAGCCTATGTAAATGCCAGTTAGCCTCCTGAATGTCCACTTGTTACCACCACCAGGGTAAGAAACCCAATGAATGAGGTTTTTGTGTTTGGTAATAGTGTTAACATTAGTTATTTTCGTGACAATATGATCATGGTAGGGATCTTTTCTCGTCGGCGGTTTCATCTGACAGCGTGGGATTTCCCACCATGACTTATGATTCCTTCCTCTCTGCTCTCCCCTTTTTAGGACTCCAATTTCCTCAGTGCAACTGGGCTGTTGACAGGCAGTGTCAAAAGATTCTCCACCATGGTACGATCAAGCCGAGACAACCGCAAGATACTGTGCTACGTTTCAATCGGACTTGTACTGGTCTTCTTCCTGCTCTACTATCTGGTCTCGAGAATCCAGAGCTGAAGACAAGAAGGACAGACGGCTTCTACAGGCTTTCTACACAGGCCTGGAAAAGACTGGATGATCTGAATTGGACAATAAGACAAAAGTATAGAACAGAATACACGTATGGCTGCACGTTTCACATGTGATATTTGTTGTAAAGAATAATCTTCAGAAATGGAGAATGGCCTAGTCAAGTCATGTTGCAAGCTACAATCAGCATGCATCATAATCAACAACAGGCACCTGTATTGCATTGAACATGTGACAGCAGTTCAGACAAAAAATTAAATCCAGTTTACATCCAGTCCAGAAGGTCTGGAAAGTCTGGAATGGGGACCTGGAGAGGACCTGGCTACCTGCTTGTAGCCAGTGGTTGTTTCCACTGAGTTTCTTGGTTCTGTGATGCATCTGCATACTGGGATCAGACTCTACGACCATCTCTGTACATGAAACTTATATCTCAGTTTTATGAGAAGAGCTTTATCCATGCACATATTTATTGCAGATATCAATAACCATAACCAAGGTGTGGAAGGTTTCTATAAAGATTTGTATTATATGACCTGATGATGTTTTGGTTATTGAAAGGTTGTGTTGGATGTGGAGGCAGTGACCAGACCATTATGGCATTAAGACCAACTAGTCTACTAATCAGATGACTATATTGATATTTTTATGATGGCAGAATTGATTAGAGAGGACTTAGTGAACCATCGGGGAGATAACATATAATTCTCTATTTTTCATACATTCTCTTTTTTTTTAACTCTTTGAAACTGTTGATGGGTGTATAAAGCATCCTAGTGATGCTCAGTCACCTTCTAATAAGGTAATGGAGCAGTGGTGCTTGGGTTGATTCTAGTTCTGCTTTTCTTCCAATAACATTACAGTTATTAGTCCTAGAAACAGGACAACACCTCTTAATGGTTTAGAGGGACATGTGAGGCTTAAGTTATGTTTTGTCACTGTGGAGGAGCATCACTGTTGAGTATGAAGAGACACTGAAGGGTATTGGGAAGTGATCTTACACACCAGGAGGTGAAATGACATGTGAATTTGTTACAGATGTAATAAATGTTTTTACTAATGTGACTTGAGCTCCTTATGTCAAACGGTTTAATTTATATTTAGATATAATAAAGATCTTCGCTGACATCACTACCTCCCCCAACGCAGCTGGCCGCTGTGTGTCGCCTCGTAGTGGCTCGTGTTCTTTCGGCAATTTCCGGTATATCCCTTTCCTGTGAGTTCATGAAAACAAACGTTGGACGCCATTTCTCTTCGGTTCATCTCGCAGGCGTCTTTGGAATTAACTTGAATTTCAGGACGCACATTTCCATTTCCCGTTTGCATTAATCCGTTGCCAGATAAACCCGGCCGCGGACCGGTCGGCTCCTCCCCGCTACCCGACTGCAGCTCGGTTAGATTCGGCTTCCGTCGTAAGTCGGAGGAGGAATGGACGAAGCGGACTCGGCGACGAAGGCGCTCGGGCTGGATGAACCGCCCATCAGCGCCGCTGTCGGGCCGGTGGTGGAGGGGGTGGGCTCGGATACCGAATCGGAGGCCGAAGTCACCACGATGACCGTGATAGGAGAAGCGGGGAACATCGACATAGGAGCCGAGTCCCCGCCGAACTCTGACGATGCCGAGGCAGCGTTTGCAGGCAAGGCGGGCAGAGGGAGGCCGGGGCCGGGCTACAACGGGAGAGCTGCTCAGCTTGTAGGAACCGGCGGTGGTTTAAAATAGGAGGAACGTCATGCTGTACATGTCTCTTATTATAACAGATAACAATTTAATATTAACAATAATTAAGCAAACGTTTCTTCCGCCAAGCAATACAGTTCCTGAACAGCAGCGAAACAACGTGGTTGCTAAGCATTAATAATGATAATAATAATCGTAATTAACCTGGAACAAAACTTTTCTGCATTCGTTTGGTTCACGCCTAGTTGACGCAGGCACGGACCCGGATCAGCTCAGACCAGCCAATTAAACATTTTTGAGGGACGATAGCCTAAAATAATTGTAAATAATATAATTTAATACATCAATAAAGTGAAACTAAAGTAAATAACACGTTTAACTTGATGTATTTATGTATTATATTTTAAAAAGATTTGTCTCGAGCCTTGACGAAGCGGGAACGATGCAACGTCTGTCCACAAGATGGCAATGCATCATCTCTCAAATTAGTCTGGTCGGATCTTCAGAGAATGTAAAAGATGTGGCAGAGGCATCATGAGAAAAGGCTTTCATGCACTTTCATGGACTGAAAGTGGCTGTTCAACAAGACGATGATCCTCAGCATTTAAACAAATCTACCAAAGAATGACTGAGGAAGAAGTTCAGTGTTTTGGATTGGCCAAGTCAAAGTCCTCCCCTCAATCTAACTGAGATGCTGGCAGGACCTGAAGCCCTCAAACCTCACTGAGTTGGTAGAAATCCTCCAGGAAGATGAAGAGACTGATTGCTCAGTTGCTCTAGGAGACGTTAAAAGTAGTTTGTTAAATAAACAAGTACATCATATTAATTTGTACATTTTGTTATCTGGGATATCTTCATGAAGATGTGAGGTTTAGATCAGGAGTTTATCAGGTTATTCCTCTATAATGTATGCAATAATGATCAGCCCCTGTAGGGTTCACAAACCTGTAAACCACCAAGCAGCAGTTGGTTCACGCTGCTTGCTGCCAATAAGATCCATAACAGGTGAATTAGTTTGAAAGTGCTTTGGACCCATACTCAACACACTCAACCCTAACCCTCACTACCATACTGAAATCTGACCCTTGCCACCATACTGAACCCTAACCACCATACTGAACCCTTACCACCACACTGAACCCTTCTTCTTGTTTTATTCACAGAAATCACTACAACCATGATCTAACCTGTCTCTCTGTCTACCTGTCTGTCTGTCTACAGAAGTCACCACAGTGACAGTATCAGACGTCCAGGCAGAAGACAACGTGTTCACTACAAGCGTTTCCACGGCAGGGAGCATCCCTGAACATGTTTTCGTAAGTTCCTCCATCACGCGACACCAGCAGAGATTCAGTAAAGTTGACAGAAAACACTTAAGACTCTTATTTAAACACATGACGACTCGTCAGTGGATATCTGGAGCTGAATGAAGCATTTCCTGGTTAAATAAAGGCTGAAAAAGCCTGTGAGGATATTGACAGTGGTCATGAACCTGGTGTGGACCTATGAAAGGTAGAACAACCAGAAGGGGTTCTAAAATAACCATAATAGAACCCTTCAAGATGTATGAAACCAGCAGCATTAAAGAACCACACTGGGTTCTATTCTATAGTCTTTGAGTCTTTATGGTTCTATATAGAATCTCGGGAGAACCTTCCTGTTTCTGTCACTACCCAACATTTCATTAATTACTATTCAGTAATTGTCACAACAGAGTTTGATCTGTTTTGTGGTTCTAAGCCTGGAACCTTAAATAATAATAAATGATACAATAATCAATAGATGGTCAGTGATGGTTGATGGTCAGTGATGGTTGATGGTCAGTGATGGTTGGCTCATCAGAGCACAGAGAAGAAAAACTGCCCGACGTAAAAAGACCTTTCATTGAGGATATTGACATGTTGATATTCTGGATCTTGATACTCTGGTTCCTGTATAGTGACACTTATTTCATCTAGTTCAGTGGTGGTAGATGGGCAGTATTTACAGGTTGACCTGTGTGTGTGTGTGTGTGTGTGTGTGTGTGTGTGTGTGTGTGTGTGTGTGTGTGTGTGTGTGTGTGTGTGTGTGTGTGTGTGTGTGTGTGTGTGTGCGTGCGTGTGCGCGTGTGCGCTGCAGACTGGTCGCACCACGCTTCAGATCGGCGAAGGTCTCAATACCCAGAAGGCCACGCTGATCGTGGTGCACACAGATGGAAGCATCGTGGAGGCCACGGGGCTGAAGAGCGCCACCGCCATCACATCCGGTATCACATCCCATCAGTGTTTTTTTTTAACTTGGCGATCTAGAAAAGCTTTTGGTGGTGGACACAAACTTCTTCTTTACCACCACTGGGTTGTGATCGTTGTTCATTTTCATTCATTGATCATTTGGGCTATAGGAATGTGTTTCACCAGATGGGCGCCGCTGGGTTTACCTGTAGATGTTGTCAAGCCTCTCAAACCAGTTCAGTGCTGGTCCCAACTGAGACGCTTCATGTGTGTTGTTGGTGCGTTGGTGTCTTTCATCCCTCAGGCCCCCCGACTCCCTCCACTCCGCTGACCCCAGGTCAGGAGAAGGATACCTGCTCCAAGTACAACTGGGACCCGTCGGTTTACAACAACGAGCTTCCAGTACGTTGCAGGAACACCAGCGGTATCCTGTATAAGAACCGACTGGGCTCAGGTAGGTGGGGACACACAGACAGTATCATCATTTACACCCGCGGGCTTAATGAATGGACTGCGGCATTACAACATTCACTTGTAATTCAGCAAAGTGATTTGTGGAATAGAAAGCCTCCAAATCATAGTTGCTACAGTCCTGTACTGTCTCCCATCCTGCTTTACATCAGCTCAGGTTGACACACTGTTGTCAGGCAGATCTTTCCACAAGGTTTAATAAATCAACAAGCCATGGCGAGATGGTCAGGATTTACCAGCATCAGGAACACCTATGACCTCAGTCAAGCTGGTTGGACAGATGTTGACATCTGATGAAGAGACAGACAGACATACATAGACAGACAGATATGAGAGAAGGGGTTATGGGTTATTGCTTATGGGTCATGGACATGAAGAGCATCATGTTGTGATGGAACATGGACGTGTCTTGACTTGGTTAGTGGTTAGACGATGCTCTGTACATCATCCTCAGGTTCAGTTCAATCCTCAGAGCAGCACACTGAACTCCTTCCTTCTCTTCTCTCTTATCAGTAAAACCCCTCACACCTCAAATGTAACCGGAGTGTGTGTGTGTGTGTGTCTCCCCCTGCAGGGGGAAAGGGGCGCTGCATCAAACACAGCAAGGACTGGTACACCCCCACCGAGTTCGAGGGGGTGGCGGGGCGCGCCAGCAGCAAGGACTGGAAGAGGAGCATCCGCTATGCAGGGAGGCCGCTGCAGTGTCTGATCCAGGTTAGACCTGGTCTTGCAGATTTGGTCACATTTCCAGAAGACCTACAATTTACAAAAGAACCAAAATTCATGATTTTTTTTTGTGACAAAGTAGTATGTGCTGCAATCATTCCATCACAGAAAAATAAGAGTTGTAGAAATCATTGGAAACTCAAGACTGCCATGATATACATGTTCTTTACAAGTGTATGTAAACTTCTGACCACAACTGTATATCTATCTATCTATCTATCTATCTATCTATCTATCTATCTATCTATCTATCTATCTATCTATCTCTCTATCTATCTATCTCTCTATATTTCTGATGATTTCTCCAGGAGAGGATCCTGAACCCCCACGCTGCTTCCTGTACCTGTGCTGCCTGCTGCGATGACCTGGTGCTGGTGAGTCTCCATCTTACAGCACACATTGATGAAAAAAACAACTTTCACAAAGAAAGGTTTGAGGTCATGGAAGAGCCCTGACATGGTTATGGAAAGTCCTGGAGACATCCTGGAGACATCCTGGAGAAGTGGTGGTTAGCCCCGTTCTGTCTGTCTGTCTCTTTTCAGTGTGCCAAGGAAGGAGAGTCCTTCGGGGGAGAAAACATCAGCATGGTAATTTGAATTTTGCCTTTGCAGTCACAAAGGAGGAAGCAATCAGACAATCGTGTCCTTTTTAGTTTTTTCATCTTGTTGTCTCTGATTCACTGTCTCAATGTGAGCTGGCCTGACAGACTGATGATGTTGGTTTATTGGAGGAAATGAGGATGCTCTTATTCCCACCACGCCAGGCCAGTGGAAGTCATTTAGTGTGACGTTTACAACATGTCACAGACGTTTCTTCCACAAACACAGAATCCAAGGAAACCTGCACTTTAGTTTTCCAGCTCTGTAGAGAGAATGTCAGGGGGCTTGGAGGTCTGAGTTCAGAACAGAAAGTCTCCTCGTTTACTGTTACAACGTATTGATCCATCAACCGTCCTATGGGCACATTTCATATATCTATAAGCAGTAGTGTATAGAAAACTAATAGACTATATTGAGCTATTGATTCCCTCTCTTCTCAACTGATGAGTGGTATAGGGAGGAGTTCAGGTCTCCTTCTGGAGGTGAACTGAATCAGTCTGCTGCCAGTGAACCATCCTCTCCTGGTGGGCCTTCCTGGACAGTGATTGGTCTTCCTGGATAGTGATTGGTCTTCCTGGACAGTGATTGGTCTTCCTGGATAGTGCTTGGTCTTCCTGGATAGTAATTGGTCTGACCGTTACATCGACTTGACTAGCTGTGAACAGCAGAGCTCCTGTTCTGAGCCGATATGAAACTAATGATCTCCGTAGGGATACTGGGAGGTTCTGACGGCTCCTTTCTCCCACCGGTCCTGTTCAGACGGGTCCCGTCAGGCTGTTCGTTCCATATAAGAGACGGAAGAAGGACAACGAGCAGCCGGCCACACCGGAGAAGAAGAACCTACCAGCAGCCAAGAACATCACCCTGACCCCAGGGACCACATGTAACACTCTCTCACACACACACACACACACACACACACACACACACACACACACACACACACACACACACACCAACTAACAATCGATCTATTGGTCAGGTCTGTTACATTTCCTCCTATTCCACAGGCTTCCCACTGGTCCTGGAATATCAGGGAATTTTGAATAGTCCCTTTGATAAATTATCTGGGGAATTTTTAAAATGGGTCATTTTCCAGGAATACAAACCAGACAGAAATCAGCATCAACAAAAAGAGTTATGGAAGGTCATACAGCAGGACCTACATGAACACTGACTCACCTTTCACTCTAAACGTGTTTCTTCTGCTGCACATCAATCTAATGTGTTTGTCCTCCTTGTTCCCCGTCGCCCCCGACAGTCACGGTTTCCCCGTCAGGCCAGATTACCACGTCGGGGACCTTGACATTCGACAGGACACCCGCAGGTGATGCCACTGCCATCATCTCGGAGGGAACGCCACCGGGTGAGGTCTTCGCCAGCACTGCAGGTAGGATCACAGTTAGAGAGCAGCAGGAGGGACGTTGCCTGGGAGAACTTGGCTGATGGTAGTTTACAGGTTAACTGTAATAGAGCGTCATTACAAGTCATGTACCTGGGACTACTAGATATGCACAAGGGCCTTTATCACATCATTGCTTTAAAGACACATCTCACCATGGTGGTTTGCTACGGTTTGAATGAGGTCATCCATGGGGACCAGTAGTCAGCACCACAGATGTTGCAGGAAGTCATTGATACTGAGAGGATACTGGGGATACTGGAGTGCTAGATAGAGGTGTGCATGCTGCAAAGAGGAAAGGTTTATCACTTCAAGGAATTGTACCGTTGATCGATCAGCCGTACATCATGGGGTTTTTACGGCAAATACCAACGGCGGAGATGCATTTGTGTTCGTGTGCATTCATCAGGATTAGAGGTGTGCTGTGCTGCACCGGTCCTGCAGCTTCCTCCTCCACAGCAGCTCGGTGGCCTCCCCCTTAACAGACCCGTTCCCATTCCCACCAATGGGGCCACGCCAGATAATTAGAGGCCCCGCCCCCCCAGCTACCGGGGGGCCATTTGTCCTTGAATCCCCACTACCACCATTCCTGTCAGATCTGAGTGTGTGGCGCCGCTACCCCACAGTCCTCTGCAAAGACCACTGACCCAGAGCCTATTCATCATCCTATCATGCGCCGGTGTTGCCCAGGCCCCCCCCCCCCCCCCCCGCATCCGCCCCGCCGATTGGCCGACGCGCGTTCCGACAGCTTTAATGAGGTCCCGGGAGACGGCGGCGGCTCACCGGGGCGGTTCTGTCAGGGAAGCCCAGCGTTTGTGTGCTTTTCCGTGTCGACTAATGAGCCGTCATCGCACCGCGCACCGCGCTCCCTTTTCCTTGTACTATTGGTACTTCCTGCTCTGTTAATGGTGTCTCTCTCTCCAGCAGCCACTGGGAGCTGACAGTGGAGTGGAGCTGACAGTGGAAGCCTCTGCAACGCTGCTCCGGTGGTCTTGATTGGCCCGGAGTGCTGCAGACGCTTTCATCCCTCCGACTGTAAGGCATACGTAGGAGGGCTGCGCAATTAATCTGACCGACATTGGCTTCGCACAATTAAATGATCGTGGCCAGGGGGCGATTTTTCACACACCGGGTCCAGATCGCTTGACTCTCAAAATGATTTGGAAACGAGTGAAAACTTTCTCACCACGTCGGCAGATTATTTCACCTTTTCCCTATGAAAGATAAGATCTTGAGATGAACACTTCTTTCAGTCTGTGCAGCTCTTATTCATCCCCCCAGAGAGGGAGGAAGAGTGTAAGGGGTTTTGCTGGCCTCTTTTCTTTTCCCCTGTTTCCACATACAGAAATGAACAGTTAGTAGGTTGGGCCAAGCAAGGCGATTGCATGACTGACAGTTTGTGGAATTCTGTTGTTGCTGTTGTTGCCCTTATTGGACTGGATTCATAACAGCAGGCCATTAGCAGCATAAAAATGCTAACTGTAGCGTTGAGGGTACTATAACTATTCTTGGTATCAATCAATTTCCAGACATCACAATTGTTGGATTCTTAAAATAAAACCTCAATATTCCTTCTAATTTTGGGGTGTTTCTATCGAGGAAATCAACTCAGTGTGGTAGAAAACTACATTCCATGTGCAAACAAATAATTTACTCTGTCACATGAATGAAGTGTACTTTCATTTCCATCCAGTCTCCATCTTTGTCTCCCAGCCTCACTGTGGTGTTCCTCACTGCTCTTCCCAGAGATCACCTGTCAATCAAACAGTGTGTCCAGTACTGTGACGTCTTTCTCCTCGCATTGATTAAAAAACCCCGTTTCCTTCTCTCATAGTGTTGACGGCTCTCCCGGCTTTGGCCATGGCACCCCAGCCGGTTCAGGCCAAGGCGGCGGTGGCGTCGCCGTCTCCCGGCCTGGCGAACGGGCTGGAAGTGGGGTCGGTGGGCCCCGCGTTGAGCGACGGCCCGAAGAACACATGGCTTTACCTGGAGGAGATGGCCAACACCCTGCTGAGCAACGTCCAGCAGCTCAAAGCCCTTATCGATCAGGCCAAGCAGCAGGCCGCCCAGTCTGGGCCGGACACGAGCCAGGATAAAGCCCAGGTCAGCAGGAAGGAGGTGAGTGGACGTTGTAGTTATTTTATTTCTGAACCTTTATTTAACCTGGTCAAGACTGCAGCATCAAGGTGTGTGTGTGTGTGTGTGTGTTCTCTTACAGTGTCCCCTTGGCCAGCCCTTTCAGAACCAGATCACTTTTCAGCAGCTAGACGACCCCGAGGCCAAGAGGGGCTCTGAAATCACCGAGCTGATCATCAACGTACGTGGCCAGATGTACACACACACACACACACACACATTAATAGCACACCAAAGTAAAACTGGCATTTTCCAGTATGTACATAATATTAGCACTCAGTGTCATTTGCATCTGAAGACGTGTCTAGTGGAAGAAAATGACCTTCTGCCTCAGCTCTGGTATTTATAGCTCAAATATAGAAGCAAAGAATAAACCGCAGACATCACTGATGGGCTTTATTTCTGAAAGTTATTTATTTAAGTTCACACTTTTAAGTCTACACTCTATTACTCACTAGACAGATCTAAGACAAATACAATTTTACATAAATAAATACATAGGACATATTCTACATTATCGTCTATGGCTGTGTGTGACCCTCGTGCCTAAAATCATGAATGAACTTTATTTGTCACATACACTTACATGCAGTGAAATTCTTTTTCTGCACACCCCTGACTCGATACACAACATATCACCCCACACACATGCCCGTGTATTTTCATGTCAGGGGGCAGAGTTCAGCCATTTGAACAGCGCGCCTGGAGCAGTTTTGGGGTTAAGTGCCTAGCTCAAGGGCTCTTCGGCAGTGTTGGTGGGCACCGTATTCAATTCAAAAGAGATCAGTCGGGTCTTCTCCTTTTTTCTTTTTTTAAGGATGAGGGAAATACTTGCTTGTGTTAAAGTGGAGGGTAGAGAACCATTTTCCAAAGATTCATTGTACAGTAGAAGCAAAAAAAACCAAAAAACTAAAAAAGGTTGTGTTGCTTCACTCGCCCTGAAGGATCTTGGCCTTTAGTCCAAAGCAGCCATTTGGTAAACCACTCAAAGAATCAAGCGATCTACGGTTGTGGTTGAACGACGTCTAGTGATTCTCCCATATTCTTACCCCACAGCAAATGTGTGTGAATTGCGGCCGGGAGGCCATGAGTGAGTGTACAGGCTGTCACAAGGTCAACTACTGCTCCACGTTCTGCCAGAGGAAGGTAAGGCTCTCCAAGCAGTCATGGGTTGGTTGGTGTTAGTTTATATTAATGTCTTTGCGCCACATTTTCAATCTTTAAAAGGAGAGTACCAGTGTCAGTGGGATAAAACTCTGTATGTACATCTAGTTAACATCCCCCAATCATTTTTCAATGCATGTCATATGTAATTAGACATTTAACATTTACAAATTTGTTGTCGTTTTTAAAATACAAACTCATGGTGTCAAACCGAGCTTGAACGGAGCTGCTGTCCCAGCTAACAAAGACTCCCAAGTGACTGATTTTCTAGTTCGTAAGGCGATGTGTTTTTTTAGGGATTATATTCTTCCTGTCAGGTGATAAATAAAACAGAAACACAAGGTTTCATGTTACTGTGATGGATTATCTAGTCTGTTGTGTTTGATATTGACAGGAGGCATTATCCTTTAAGATGAAACTTTAATGATCCCTGTTGCAGCAGCAAAACATAATAGGACAACGATATAATATAAACCTATACCAATAGTTTTAACACTAGAATATGAATGAAAGTATGAAAGGTACAGATTACAAACGAGGAGACCTGGTGGCCCTTTATTATAAGCCGACTGTGTTGATATGTCTTGCTTCCTTTTATTTCACAGCACTTTGTAACTTTGTTCAGAAAACACAAATAATAGTTATCACTATTATGATCAATGCAGGATTGGAAGGAGCACCAGCACAACTGCTGCCAGACAGGAGGGACCATCACCGTCCAGGAGGACGTGCCCATATCAACCATAGACATGGAGAAAGTCAAGGGCTAGTTGTTGATACCGGGAAGCCCTGAAGTCAGCATTCAGACAAGCATCTACATTCCCTTCCATCCAGGAGGCCTGAGCTGTCCGTCTAATGGACTTCCACATATTGTGATATTAGTTGTAATGTAGAATAATCTTCAGAGCAATATGTCCTACTTGACAGTCCTACTGCCCAGCCGCTATCAGCAAACAACATTTTGAACTCAAAATCAAATCAAGAAATTATGGTCTGGGAGTTTGGAATTCTGAAACTGAAGATGTGTGGAAACCCTTTGCCACGTGTTTTACCAACTGTTTGACCTGTTTGGAGTCAAAATGCATATGAAATCCTTCATACATTGTGTTCCAGTCGAGCCTGAGGTGGATCGGGGCCATATTCAGGTTTAACTTCAATAGTGCTACTATGAAAGATGAAACCCTAACCCGCAGTGGCACTGTGGCTTATGTCACTCTAGTCACTGGTTATATACCAGCAATGAAAGTAGAAGATTCTGTGCAAAATACATTTTGTGCGTGTCCTATGGAAAACTCATCTACTCAAAGAGAACCTTGCAGGACTGATTTTGAGTGAAAGGTGGATTTGGAGCCCCGGAGTGAAGATAGAACAACCAGTACAAGGTTGACGTAGAACACAACCTCTGACTGAGAGAAGGATTACTGTCAGTATCTGTGACCCTACTACTGGTACCATTTGATGTTCATTTGGCCTGCTTGTACCCCTTGGAAGTGTGAGAATGAATCTGTTTTGTTTCTTTTTATGTATGATTCAATCCTGCAGGCCTGGTGCTATGCAGTAATACTGCTTGTTATTGTTGTATGCACATTTCTAAGTCAATGAGACATTTAATACCATACAGTCGTTGCTTTCTTATAAGCGTTTCATGGCCAAAAAATGTTTCATTCCAAAGTGTGATATTTACTAGGATATCTAGTAAAACTCTATTGAATATTATTTTAGTTATTAGCTAACTACAAAATAGTATTTTTGAGGTTTTAATCATTTATGTTTTAATATTGAGCAATGATCAGGTTTTTTATTTATTTATTTTTATTTTACTTTTCCCAAAATGGATATATAGTGTTTTGGAATGAAACCCTTCAGTTATCTTTACACCAATAATATAAACACACACATACATATCTCTCCATAATACCTGCAGTGACTGGACATACAGTATATATAAAAATAAATAGAAGCTTTTATGGATCCTGATAATAAGAAATGAAATCACCGTACAATTAAAATCCACATTTTTTAACCAAAAGGAGCCGTGCACATTTCTTTCCTTCAAGTAGATCTTCAAAATGACTCGTGGCTTTGAAGGACTAGCAGGAAGGAATCCGCTCATTGGTCAACTTACCTTTCCATGTTCCAAATCATCTCGTCTCTGGTAGATATCCTGTGCACATGCTAACTAGGATTATCTAACATAAGAAGGTTGACCTTTTAATAATCCAGAATTGGTGTTTTTTTCTGCCAATCCTCTCGTCACGTAAATGGACAAGCAGCTTCAAATAATATCAGTGTAGCAGACTCGCTACCCCCGGAGTAGACAGAGACACTGGCAGGAGTAGAGAGATCACGGGCTGCTTTATTCACATCCCATCATTGGTATAATTTAATGACCAGTGGTGTTTATTTCCCCAACTAAACTAAGATTTAAGAAAAACTAAATCTCTAAATGTCCCCAGGCGTCCTGACAGATTCCATTCACTTGGTTCTTTAGCAAAGTCACCTCTGGAGGTAGTAAAGTCCTAGATATGAGTCAAACTGAGCATCCAGTATATTATTCTGACAGGTACATCAAGATCAATGACTCAGATGCAGGAAATTCATCTGCACCAAAAGCGTTGTCCTTGTATTGAAAGAACTGAACTTCATGGTACATGCTGCCACTGTCAATGAGCCCTGACTCCCTTTACTTTCTGTCTTGGAAAGTAAACCTAGTAACTTTTACTCCCTGAGACACAGTAACGTTACCAGGAAGTAAACTTTCAGCGTGTTAGTGTTTTACGATCTCCCCAACAACAACAACAACCATGCTTCATCAGTGTGTTAACGTCCCTGAAGGCTGTCTAGGGTCAGAGGGGACCGACGGTGAAAAGTGAAAAGGGTCTTTATTAGACACAGTATAACCAACCACAACAGGAGCAACTGAGCCAAGGCCAAAGTAATAAAGCCCCACCCTGCTCAGAAAGAAAAATACTAATCAAATCAAAAGTACAAATCTAAGCTTCCTGAGCAGAAGAAAACAGGAGAAAAAGATGAAAATAAACAGGCCCCCTACTGAGCGCCACACAAAAGCCTAGCTTCAAAAGACAGTCAGCAGCAAGATAGCTACAGCGCCACACAGACGCATCAGCAACCAGGCTAGCACCAAAGCACCCCAATACTGCTGAGTTCCCATCAGGACTGGAGCTTCATCCTGGCATTCATGCTGCATGGTGATGATTGGGAAATGAGCTCCAGGTGCCGATGCTTCAGTGGTGGCCAACCACAGCAGGAGGGCAGGTCTGAAACTCAGCACACACAGGACACGCCTCCAAAACACAGACCTTACCAATTAGGGTCTGTAACAAGTGGATAGCATAATCCCAACATGTCAAGCATATTACCTTCTGTGTGGAAATGAGGCCAGGCCTGGACAGATGTCAGAAGAAATGAACACTATCAAATCAGACGGAGGCCCACGTTGGTGTGAACAGAGAGAAGTGAGTGGTGCGAAGGGGGTAATTTGCTTTCTAGAATCCCTACCACCGTCTAACTGGTGGTTATTCTCAGGGTCCTCTCAGGCCCAATCATTTCATTCCCACTGAGGCTTTCATGGTCAGATGGGGTGGCTGATTGGTACTTTTGTCAGCTCCTGGTGCTCCTGCTCTCAAGCTACGACTTCTGAGGGTAGAAATCATAATAACAGCTTTTCCCACATTTAAGGGCTCTTGGTCCGAAAATAGTGGTATGTATGGTATGTACATGGTATGTACTATAGTGGTGTTGTACGCATTAGGTATGGATCCAAAATATCACAGTTCATCATCTCGGATACATTTCTGACTTTCCCACGCTTAATTGTTCATGTCATTACTGACAATATTTCTGACAGCAATCGAAGGTATCATGACTCCAGGATCTGCAGAAGGGTTCTCAAGGAAGCACTTTGTACTGCCCTAACTACTCTACATCGTGGCCTAGCCCATGCTTTGTTGGGCTGTGGCGCTCAGCACCTTGGCCTACGATTAGGAGACGGTGATTAAGTAACTGTCTAACCCAGGTTAGGGTTAGGGCCATTTATTAGGGTTAGGTAGATCCATTTATTAGGGTATAGGGTTAGGGCCATTATAGGGTTAAGGCCATTTATTAGGGTTAGGTTTAGGGCCATTTGTTAGGGTTAGGGCCATTTATTAGGGTTAAGGTTAGGTCCATTTATTAGGGTTAGGGCCATTTATTTTGTTTGATCCATGTGTTTGCTCAGTGCTGCAATCAGTTAATTGCACTGAGGTTCAGTTTCTCTACCCTGCAGAAAGGATCCCTCTTAACATGTCATGTTGAGTCTTGAAATAAGGTGGATCACTTCACTAGTATCAAAATAATTTAATTTAATTCAAGAACTTTTATGAGTTAACAAGTGAAATAAAAATAAGATTTTGAAAATCTAATTCCAGACTAAATGACTTAAGGTCTTGTTTCCCACTGATTTACTGTTTGCCAACATCCTCTATTTGAATTCTGACATAAGCTCACCTGGTTATGGGGTAAAAAAGGGTCAGCATTTGAGTCAGCAGGGGAGTACTGAGCATGCTCACGGTGGGAGGCAGGCTTTCTTATCCAAATGTCGCAGAAGAGCTGAGTTACTGTCAGAGTGACTCCTGATGGAATTGCTTCAGACATGACATTTTATATTGCTGCATACCAATCCCAACAGCACCAAAAAGTGTACTGCTTTGAAATGACAGTTAACTCAACATTTTGTCCTGCGGGGGCACCTACGGCAACTTTAAAGTTCAGGGAAGAATGAGTCAGGTTCTACAGAGGTGCTATTATTGGCAGGACAGTTGGGAAGGATTTCGGGCGGGGCCGGAGTTAAAGGGGAATTCTGGTATTTTTAAACCTGGGCTCTATGTGTACACATTCGTCATTTCACCACAAAATAGCTACAAAAAGTTTTGAAATTGCTCCGGTAGATCGCCTCAGTCGGCAGTCGCAAAACCGGCTGCTATGGCTGCAACGTAATCTGTTGGGGCAAGTGCGCCGATCAAAGTACGTCCACTAAAAGTGCTTGTTTTTGCCACTGACAGGATCAGATTGTTATTGGTGTGTCTGACAAGTGTCTACAGAGATAGACCTTTTTTAACCAGAAACCTTTGTTTAACCTCTTCATGCAACAACTCACCTCATCTTTCAGATTTCAGAGCGAGACGTCTCCTTGAGCCAGACTTATGTCTCTGGTTAAAAGAGGTCTATCTCTGTAGCGATTCTTTCCATAATGTTGTCAGACACACAAATAACAATCTGAGCCTGTCAGTGGCAAAAACCAACACTTTTAATTTAACTCTTATACTGCCGAGCACAGAACCACAGCTTGGCCTCAGAAGCTGTCTTGTCAACTGTCTTGGAAAGTTTGGTTGCAGTGAACCATGTGTTTTAAGAAGGTGAGGTGAGGTAATCTTAAACTCTGACTTCCTGTTAGTCATGCCTTGCTTGCCCCAGTTGCATAGCTGAAGCCTGTCTTACCATTTAATGGAGTCAGTGTGTGTTGTTGTCTGTGTGTACTTGTGCTTGTGTGTCTCTTTATGTGTGTATGTTCTGCTCTTCACTGACGTACACTGACTGCTTCGCTAGTCTACAGACCATGGGGAGGAAGTTGGAGGGGTTGTAACCGAGCATCTTTTGGCAGTCAGTCCAAACTTCCTGGCCTTTTGATTCTAATGAAATATGACTCACAGCTCTCCTTAAAAGCCTTCAGAGAGATTCACATCTCCCCTATACTTTACATCAGGACAACAGGACAAGTGGAACCAAAGTTTTAGATGCTGCCCTTGAAACAACATTGTGGAGGTCATGATCCCAGAGATATTAGGCTCTAATGGCTCTGACTACAATTTATGGCCATCTCAAAAGAGAACAGAGGATAATGCCATGCTTTTCCTATCAAAGTCAGGCATGAAAAGAGCTATGTGAATAGCAAATTTAACATAAGAACCAGAAACCTGCGGGTGTAGAGACTCTTATTTGCTACTCCATCAACCAGTTGGGCAGGTAACCAGCCATCGTTTGGGGGCCCTTTTCTATTCTACATTCTATTCTGTTTTTTCTAGAGATCGTTGTGAATTTTGTGGTGTACCAACCACTGCAGCACGTAGAAGAAAAAGAAGAAAAAGTTAATTTGCTGTCCTGCCTCTCCAAGTCTGGGACTCTGAGTCAGACAGGACCAGGCACAGGACTTGTCTAACGAAGCAAGATTAGTTGGTTAGTGAGCTAACTGGTCTTAACCCTGGGTTTTCATTCTCACAACGATGGCTCACTTCATAGTAACCTGCTCTGGAGGTTATAATCAGGATGTCAGATTCAAATGGATAAAAGCCAATCACCTCTCTGGAAAAATGGCATCGCTATTCCTAGGGGATCCTGTGATTTTTTTAAATAACCTTTATTGCAAAAAATGTATTTACAAAACCCAATATGAACAAAAACATTGCATTCAAATGAATGAGACAAGTAATAAAAGAACAGTAAAGGGGGATTGCATTGAATTAACAGACAGTATGAAGGCAGAACTGCTTTGCTTTTCCTGATGATTTCTTATGTGAGTATTATGAGTGATGTAAAAAATGTAAAGTTTCCAGGACATTTTCCCACTCTGGCTGTAAAACAGGGCTTCTATCAAATAGCAGGTAGCTTGCATTAGTTGACTATATTTATCAATAATTAATAAAATGTACTGTTTCATATTAAGTGAGCTGAAATTCTTCCATTGGATCCTGACAGTGAGTAGATTGCACCATATTCCCATCAGCAGCCCTGGAGAACATGAGGTCACTTGGTGATAGAAAGTCTTTTCCCTGCCTCAATGTGATGACACAATACCGGATCAATGAAAAGTCTGACCACTGTGACTTAATGAAGTGATGTGACAAAACTGTATCAACGAAAAGTCTGACCACTGTGTCTTAATAAAGTGATGTCACAATACTGTATCAATGAAGTCTGACCACTGTGTCTTAATGAGTGATGTCACAATACTGTATCAATGAAAAGCGACCACTGTGTCTTAATGATGCCAGTGATAAAACTATTTACTCCAGCAGTCGTTTGTAGTTTGTTTACAAGAACAAACATGTTTGTAATCCATTTCTTTCTCATACTTCCCACTTTTACAGTCTTCTTAATGTGACTGCAGCAAACTGTCTGCAGCATTGTTTGCAGACTATGATTATTTATAGTCTAATTTATTGCTTTTATTATTTTACCTAAATTGTATTGCTTATTTCTATCTTTTAGTTGTGTGCTTATATTCTGTTTCCTTTTAGCCACTACCTAATTTCCACACAAGGATCAATAATTAAATTTTATCTTATCTTAAATCCACGACCAAGTTTAATGCATTTGGCCATTTATTACAAACCCCGCCCCTTTTATGTGAACGTGCTCATAGCTGGATTGGAAAATCCTGGTTGACAGAGCAGAGTTGACAGAATTGATGACCAGCTTGGTGAGACCAGTTAGCCAGGATCGCCTAGCTAGCTCTAAGATATCGATGATGAACTTGCTTCATGAGACAGGCCCCTGGGTTGTATCAAAGAGATTTGTTTGGTTGAAGCATCCTAGATGTACATCCTCTGTGCTGTATGGACTTGAATTGCTCTTTCTAGGTCTTGTTGGCCAGTCCTCTCCAGTAGTATAGTATTGTAGCAATCCTCATTTTAAAAAAAATGTTTATTTTGAAAAGATTCATTTTAACTTCAGCGCAACAATGTAAAAAATAAACAATTTTTAATCTCATGTAGATGCATTGCTGGTACTTCTGAGCATTGCTTGCAGTTGCAGGGAATCTAATGTAATTCCTCACAGCAAAGCTATTCCTCAAGAAACATGGATGTGGCCCAGAGGCTGAAACAAACATTGCTGTCACGATAAACCACAAGCGTAAATTGACAGGAGAAAAGATGTAGAAAAATAAAAATCCCAAAGACGAGGGAAAATTTACAATGGCAAAATATACAGACTAAGGATAATAAATGCACTGTGTTGATATTTTAGCAATTGTTGTGCTTTTTTAAAATGGTCCACTTAGCATCGCCTGGGCTTTCAGCTTGGCGGATTGATGCTCAGCAAGCTAGTCTAGGCACAGCAGCGGGGTAGGAATTTTTTGAAGAAGTTCCTAAACTCTGTGTTGAAGACGGTGTAGATGACGGGGTTGAGGGCGCTGTTCACGTAGCCCAGCCACGTCACGATGCTCATCAGGCTGGCTGGGATGTGGCATGACTCGCAGCGAGCCCTCAGGGTGTGGACCACAAAGAAGGGAGTCCAGCAGAACAGGAAGGCACCTGGAGAATAAGAAGGAGATTATTAGAGATCAGAAAGCAACGATTATTGTCTTAAATTAGAATTTGCGATGGAGCTGTCCCATGACCTACAGTTTCTTTTCAAGAAAGAGACTCAAATCCATGTAAAAAGTAGAGATGAATCTCCACCTATTTAGAAATAGATTTGGAGTAGGGTCTTATAGAAGAAAACAGATTTTAGAGACATACACCAACACTGTTCCTGTTCATGAACAAGAACCTGGCTTACGTTTGGTTGAGAGAAATCCTTAAAGCATGAATTTGAATGTTCTTTTATATTAACATTTCATTTATTTGTACTTATTTGACTTAACCAGTAGACTAATTTTAACATTTATTCTGTGTGAAATGAAATGTATATCTGATGCTGAAAAAACATATTTCACTCCATTAAACAGCAACAAAGCAAAATGTGATCTGTGTCAAACGTCCGTACGATAGTGTGACAATACCACAAACTAGAAGAGTTACAGCGGAGGTGAGTAGAGGAGGGGGAGGAGCAGCCGTTGCAGAAGAGATTTAGTTCTACTGTTGAGGTATTTTATTGGGCCAGATTTCAGTTGACGTGAAGATTATTTTTCTTATTAGAGATAAAACAAAAAGAGAAGTCTGAAGTGTATTTTTATTGATACTAATTTAAAGGATTTTAGATCAAATTTGATGAGTGTATTTACTTTCACTGTAGAATTCACAAAGATTTCCCCTCTTCATGTCCACAAGAAGACGGTGTATTGGTATCGGGATACTAGCCCTGGTATCACTTGGTATTGGATCAAAAAGAATAGAAGGGGTATCGCCCATCCCGAAAAAACTGTGGTTCTTTGGCTCCCCCACTGAGGCTTAACTCAACCAGTGAGATTATGTCTGCCTCCGAGCTGACTAGCCACCACCCAGGCCCTTACAGTTACATTTTATGCATCTATATCTTACCCAGAGCAATTTTCAATGAGTGGGCAGGTAGGGGTTCAGTGTCTTGGACACATGGCTGATGTACACCTTGGATTAAAAGGGTTAAGGTTTGTTGGACAGTCTCCACGTAGCACTGTAGCCTGCCACTTCCTATAAAGCAGTGTAAACAGCATAAGGAGATTACTCATCCTCATCCACCGCAGTGCCTAATTGAGGATCAGCCCAGTAGAGATGCCCCATCGCCTATTCTTGGCTCAGTGACAGTCAAATATGAGATAATTGGTCAAATAACAGCAGGAACACTGACTAACTGACCTTTTGGTAAAATAGTAATTTTTAATTACGTGTTTTGCGTATTTGGTTTGATTGTTGCCCTGTATATTTCTGCATTGTTAGTTTTGCTTTCATATCTAGAACAAAACAAAGACAATGAGAAAGGAGTTGTGTGGCATGCAAAGCAAAGATGGATCTTCAGTACCAACCAGCATGCATGCTGGGACAACACACACACACACACACACACACACAAAAGGGCAAGGTAAATACTTTAAAGAGAGTACCCATTAGCTTGTTTAAAGGAAGCGCGTAGCGATATTATTATGTGAGGCTTGATTCAGAAGACCGGAAGTACTGTTATTTCAGGATCGATCAATAGGTTATGCTAGTTAACGTTAGCTACGTTATGCTAAGTTGCTAGCTAGGTTAAAAAATGTTCACATGTAAACATGCAGTGGACGGGCTATTCTGAAAATCTGATTATATTAAATGAATGAATGAATTAGGAGAATATTAATTTGTGGATTACAATCTTAATGGTTTGGCATTATAATAAGTACTGTGAAAATATATTTAGAAATTTTCATGGATAACATTAGCGTAATGTTTTATGTTAGAGTGGAGAGGAGGGAGAGGAGGAAGACTGGATAAGAAGAAGAGTGAAGGAGATAGAGGAGGAAAGGTAAAGATATGATTACAGAGCCTGGCAATTTATTATTCCAAACAATGTTTTTGAGATAAAATACAAAAATGAGGCAAGCAATGGGAATCTGTTAACCAAAGTATTTTAACTGATAGTGTACTATTTATTATTAAAGATTGGAGAGGAAGGCGAACAAGGAGAGTGACAAGGAAAAATTAAGGGAGTAAAGAGTGTAGATGAAAAGATAAAGAGAAGGAAGACGAGTGAAGAAAAGAGGAGGATAAAGACTAGAAGAGAAGAAAAAGTAAAGCGTAAAAGAGTGACACAAGGGGAGTGAAGAAGAGGAGGTACAACATACAACATGATGAGAGAATTTCCATTTATACGCCCAGGTCAAGACAATCATCTTATTTCTCTATTATGTTGTTAAGTATTTCACATATACTATTGTCTCTGTTTTTTGAAATTTTGCTCATGTTACCTTAGTCTACTTGCCTCCCTACCTGTCTACCCCCCACCTGTCTACCTGTCTACCCCCCACCTGTCTACCTGTCTACCTGGCTGTCTACCTACCTGCCTCCCTGCCTCCCTACCTGTCTACTTGCCTATCTGTCTACCTATCTGTCTACCTGGCTGTCTACCTACCTGCCTCCCTACCTGTCTACCTGCCTACCTGTCTACCTATCTGTCTACCTGGCTGTCTATCTACCTGTCTATCTGCCCTACCTGTCTACCTCCCTACCTGTCTACCTGGCTGTCTACCTATCTGTCTACCTGGCTGTCTACCTACCTGCCTCCCTACCTGTCTACCTGTCTACCTATCTGTCTACCTGGCTGTCTATCTACCTGTCTATCTGCCCTACCTGTCTACCTCCCTACCTGTCTACCTGGCTGTCTACCTATCTGTCTACCTGGCTGTCTACCTACCTGCCTCCCTACCTGTCTACCTGTCTACCTATCTGTCTACCTGGCTGTCTACCTACCTGTCTATCTGCCTACCTGTCTACCTATTTGTCTGTCTATTTGTCTGGACGGAGCCTCACTGCTGCTGTTTAGGAGACAATTTTGGATTTCACTCTTATTTTGAGTTGTGATGACATGAAATATGAAGAGTGTATGTAATGCTGTGGCTGGTCAGCTGGTCTACTCTCCCAGTAAGCAGCCATCATTTAAAGGTTCTGTTGCTCTCTGGAAATCATATTTGGCTGCTGAAATACTGAAGGGGAACTGAACTGAGGTGCATCAGCCACTGAGGCTGGATTCACTAGGAGACGTGCTTATTACTACTGTGCACAAAAACTGCAGCTTTCTCCACTTTAGCGCCTGATTGATTAAACCGCTCGGTTGTAATTTTCTGATTCGATTCAATATCTGAGGCACAACCAGAGTCCCAGACTCTGCAGCATCACTCAACAACAGACAGACTGTAGCTGACCTGAAACCAGCAGAACGAATGGTCGACACAGGTTTTGTCAATGTGGGTTTGGCTTGAGTCCTCTTGGTCTGAGGTTCCAGTTTGTAGTGATAATATGACTTGCCAATGTATCATTTCTTTAAATTTGACATTTGAAAGAGTAATTCTCAAATGGAACTCCCTCTCTGTTATTTATTTCCATCCTCTCATATTCTCTTTCTTATTTTCTCTGCCTGCCATGGCTTTCTCAGCGTGAGAAGTTAAGATGTGCTTCTTCTTGATGGTACATTTCGTGCACAATTATACACTTTTTGGTTTGGTAAATGGATGGGAATGATCCATTTCAATAATCTCCTCCATTTTGGCACCCTGCCTTCGCCACTCCTCAAAATACATTGCAGGTGTCTACCTCATTTCCACCTGCAGAATGCTTGGGTGCACTGGCACAGTTGACACTTTTGACCTCGCTCACAGTTACTACAAGTCAGAGGAGATAATAAAGCACAGTTTTATGGGGATTATCTACACAGTTGAAAAGCATCTTTGACCAATCAACTACCATATATATAAATAAATATCTGAAATGATCTGCAGAGACAATCTCATGCCACCAGGGAAAGGCTGAACCTCTTGGTCACCTGCCTCATCATGGTTGTGCCACAGGGGAAGCCTCCCTAAGGTCTTATGGCCATTGGGGAAAGTCTTGCATAATAACTGGATTTAGGATTAAGGAGCTGGAAGATTAGCTAATGTGGGCTAAAGGGTAGCACGTCTACGTATTAGGACCTACAAGGCGTTCTATTAATAGGCCAACGTTTTCTCCTGTCCATGATGGCTAGTGCTTGAGAGACATCAGACATGATTGGCCTTGGATCCAATTCCACCAGAACCTCCTGTCCTGTTTCGTCTGCTCTGTGTTCCTCTCAGATTGTTGGAATAAAGAAAATACAATATTTATTTATGTCCAGGTGAGCATTCTCTCTCCATACATACTACATATACAGGGAGAGAGTTTCAGCTCCAATATACTCAGTTAATGATGTTGGCAATACCCTAGGTGTTTCTCTGGAGTTCAGGCTGATGCATGCATGCAGCAGTGCCTCAAACTGGGATTGAATTTGTCTGTGTGCCACACAAATTTGATTGATTTGTTGCTCTTTTATTGCCTCGGCCTCCATTGATGGGATTCATGACATCTCCGAACAGATTGGGGTCACAGGCAGGCCTCAGCAAGCAGGAGGTTCATGTTGTTTTACATTTAAATCACAGTATTCTCTGTGGGAATACTCTCTTCCAGCTCTTCATTATGCAGGATCAGTGGGACTTCAAAGAGGAAACCTGACATTGATCCTGATGTTTGAATTGTCATTTCCTAAAATGTATTTGCTTGAGGCTACTTCTACAAGAACTCAGTCATGACCTTATGGCATGATTACTACTTGTCATTTGTCATCATTTAAATTGTGCATTTGTGGCATTTAGCTGATGCTTGTATCGAGAGCAACTCACAATGATTGTCAAAGTAGAATAGGCTTAAATCCTTAGATCACCAACATTAGAAGGAAGAGCAAGGGTCCCAGTGCCCTGTCGATAGAGGTTCATTCATCCCTAGAAATTCATGATAGAGAAGATTTACACAAGAGGAGCAAGACGGTGCAAGCAGAGGAGGAAGGTGGAGGAGGTGTGGACATGACACAAATCACTAATCACAACAATAAACCAAAAGTTGAAGAGGAAGCGATCAACTCACCCACTACAACAGGAAGCACCTTCATCGCTTTCCTCTCTCGGCTGTTGATCTTGGCCCTCTTCTTCTTGTGAGGGTCAGGGGTGAACTTGATCTCCGCATAGGCCACCGCGGGCACGGGGCTGTCCTTATACTCCGAGGGGTAGGGGCAGTCTGGTGACGGGTAGGGGTCCAGCTCCTCCACGGTATTATCTGTGAGCTCCCGCTCTATGATGGGTGGCAGCGGGGGAGGAAGTGAGGCCAGTGGGGGCAGCGAGGCGGCGGCCTCCTGGAACTTACGGCAGGCCTGGATGCTGTTCCTTAGCTTGGCTTTCCGCGCCTCCTCCCAGCGCCGCAGGCCCCGAAACATCCCGCAGTAGAGCAGGAGCATGATGGGACAGGGGATGAAGAAGGAGCAGACCGAGGAGTAGAGGATGTAGTCGTCGTTCTCCAGTTTG
This sequence comes from Hoplostethus mediterraneus, assembly GCA_034670385.1. Classification (NCBI taxonomy): domain Eukaryota; kingdom Metazoa; phylum Chordata; class Actinopteri; order Trachichthyiformes; family Trachichthyidae; genus Hoplostethus; species Hoplostethus mediterraneus. The sequence goes on along the minus strand of JAXDDW010000003.1, from coordinate 17,874,292 downwards.
CACTCGCTGGGGTCGCGGTTGGGCACATCGTTGATGCCAAACATGACGGGTGAGGCCACGGCTAAGGCCAGGATCCAGGTGGCCGACAGCAGGATGACCTGCCGCTGGTCCACGTGTTTACGGTTGTAGTTGAGAGGGATCGACACAGCGATGAACCTGGAACAGCACAGAGCAGAATGAACTGTTTTTACAGAGACGTATAGGATTTGCTTACTGACCAGTTTAAGTTTGATATAATGCCTACATGACTGCAGCCTGTTTCAAAACCTCCAAAAAGGTTTGCATCGTAACCATTAGTACGAGTTACTTCCAGTACATCCAGTTTTCTCTGATGTAATGAAATAAAGACATACAATTTCAGGACAGCCCTAGAATTTCAGGTCACAGTTTCATCCCCAACATCAAGCACAAATGGAGGATAATCAAATTGTATTAAACTAATGACCCCAGAGTAATTCTGACCACGTATCATGGCAGGCACATCCTTTGTTTGGGGTTTAAATCACTGTCTGCGTTTATGTTTCTTCTTTTGGCGTCAAACTGTGAAGGATCTATGACCTGGTCTGGCAGCAAGTAGACCGCTGTGATGCCAAAACTTGCCTGCCGCTGACCAACCTTCAAATGAAGAGCTTTGGAAAAGGAACACCTGAAAACCCACATGCATTTTTCATGGAGGCAAATCTGTCAGACAGAGGGTTCAAGGGAGAATTATGATGGCACTTTCACCTTTTCCTTGGGTGGACTAGAGAGAATTGTCACCATATTATTCCAGGGATAAGCGTGCAGGTTTCAAGGGTTTAATGGATTCCTGGGTCGCGTCTGAGTCGGTCCTGATTTACTCCAAAGTATCTTTGATATTTAATGCAAAGATAATTTCCCACCATCATTCTGTTGGTTTATTCATTCTACTTAACTTTGTTATTCAGGCTTGGAGTGTCAACCACTCAGTGGAAGGGCACTGACCTATCGATGCTGATGGCACAAAGGTTGAAGATGGAGGCCGTGCACAGCATCACGTCCATGGTCATCAGGCCATCGCAGACGGTCATGTTCAGAGTCCACACTTCATCCTGGAACTGAAGAGCACAGAAAAACAATCCAGGGATCGTAGTAAGTATGAAGCTCACACTGTGATCATACTAAATCTGAAACGTACACTGATGCCAGTCTTGAATCAAATCAGCCGTTTCTTAGCTGAAATAAAGGATTTCATACGTTTTAGAGGAAATCGTGCTCTTGGTAAAATGAAAATAGTTTAAAGGAAATCATGCAGGTGCAAAGATAAGGGTCTAGTATATAGGCAGGCTTTTAAAAAAAAATGTTTTATAAATATATAGATATTTAAATATATATTAACTATACAAAGACATAATGTAAATCATCATTAGATTTTCAGAATTTAGCTGCCTACAATTGGTGGTTATGATTATAGATTGAATAATGGCTGAGGGCCAGTGACCCTGGTGCCCTGTAGCCGACTGACATGATTGTTTTCTGAAACTTAATTAGGTCTGCTAGTTACTCTTTGCTCATGAAGCTTGTTACTCACTACACTTTCTGATCAATGCACATGGCTGAAATGCATCAGAGTTGTTTTTAATCCAAAATAGAGCAATGCCTTTTTAATTAAAACTGAAGAGGGCCTTGGTTGTAACCCAGGGCAGTTTTTAATCCTGACGCTGGCCTGGTCCTGGGCCAGGGCCCTGGGTTGACTACAGTAGCTAATGGCTGGCTAGTTGATGGGGGGGCAGGAGGGGTATTGTGCTGCCACACTGCAAAACGTCCAATTTATGTGGTGATTTAATCTCATATTCAGTCTTAAAATACATTTTTTCTTAAAACAAGTTCCATTGGAAACAAGCAAAATTATCTTCTCGAGACCTCCACTTATTTTAACTTATTTTAAGACGACATTAAATCACATGCCAAGTGGTGGCCAATCACAGCAGGAGGGCAGGTCTGGAACTCAGTACACACCTCCAAAACACAGATCTCAGATTAGGGTGAGGGATGCATATACAACAACATACCATTTAGGACAGAAGAACATCTCACATTGGTACTATACATGAGAAATACCTCTGTGGTTTTCAGCCAGTCGACTCACGTGATAGTGTGTCAGCAACTACATTATCAGCCCCTTTCCTGCTTCCAGCCTGATGGACACTCACACAGCCGCAAAGCAGTATTAGTGTGCTTTGGTGTCTGTTGAGTATTCTGTGTATAGCTACAGGCTCTGGTGTTTTCCCTGATTACTGACTGTCTTTTGAGACTAGGCATTGGTTGTCTCAGTCTAGTGCCTAGACTGAGACATTTTTGTGTGGAGCTCAGTAGGGGGTGTGCCGCCAGTTTATTTGGATCCCCTCTTTCTTCAGTTTTATTCCGCTTAGGAAGCCTAGATTTTTATTTTTGATTTACCCTAGGCTTAGTATTTTTCCTTTCTGAGCAGGGTGGGGTTTTTGTTTATATCTTTGGCCTTGGCTCCTGTTTTGTTTGGCTATACTGTGTACAATAAATACCTTTGTTCAGGCTCACTCCATCGCCTGTTTTTGTCTAAAGCGTTGGTCAGCGTTACTCCCCTCCGACCCTGGACAGCCTTCAGGGGACGTAACTACACTAAACTACATGGTTAGCATGACACTAACCATGTAGTTATATCTTTCTGCTATCAGATCAAATAAATTTCCATGATTGTTTACTGTGTCAGCATATCATATTGTGACATGGCCACCAGTAGGAGACTGTGGTTGTACTGGTCAGCTCCCAGTGGACTGTAACCCTGCCACTCCCAACAGAATGTTGCTGTGAATAAGAATGTGATGTTCTTAGTCAACTTGCCTCTTAAATAACCAATCATATGACCAGGCTTAGTTTAAATGTCATTTGATTCTATAATCTTATGATGCTTTTGATTTCATCTGGTGTTTGATTGACACCGTCTCATTAATCAGCTTAGACTCGATGGATACCAGCTACCTTTCGACCCGACCACATCACATCTGACTGTTGCCCTTTGTCTGAGTGAATGGAGTGTCTGCTGCTGTGTGGTCAGTGTTGAGTGTGTCTGCTGTTGTGTGGTCAGTGTTGAGTGTGTCTGCTGCTGTGTGGTCAGTGTTGAGTGTGTCTGCTGTTGTGTGGTCAGTGTTGAGTGTGTCTGCTGCTGTTTGGTCAGTGTTGAGTGTGTCTGCTGCTGTTTGGTCAGTGTTGAGTGTGTCTGCTGCTGTGTGGTCAGTGCTGAGTGTGTCTGCTGCTGTGTGGTCAGTGCTGAGTGTGTCTGCTGCTGTGTGGTCAGTGGTTGAGTGTGTCTCTATGTGTGTGCTGGCTGTCTGTCTTCCCTCCTCCATTCAGGCACCTGCCACATATGGTGACTCTCTCGTCTCTGGCCAATCTGGGACGTGGGTTCTGGACCCTGGCTGATCTAGGACGTGAGTTCTGGACCCTGGCTGATCTGCAACGTGGGTGCTGGTCCCTGGCTGATCTGGAACGAGGGTGCTGGTCCCTGGCTGATCTGGGATGCGGGTGCTGGACCCTGGCTGATCTGGGATGTGGGTGCTGGACCCTGGCTGATCTGGGACGTGAGTTCTGGACCCTGGCTGATCTGCAACGAGGGTGCTGGTCCCTGGCTGATCTGGGATGCGGGTGCTGGACCCTGGCTGATCTGGGATGTGGGTGCTGGTGGATATGGAGTTCTGATGCCAACCCCAGGCCCAAGGTGGGTTGTGGTGCCAGTCCCGGCTAACGTGAGATGCAGGATTTTCTCACCAGATCTATCTACACCAGTCGATTCAGCCCCTTGACATATGCTGACCTAGTTAAGCCTGTAATGTCCTTTGAGGCTTGCTTGTGATAAAGGGCTATATAAATAAAATTGACTTGATTTGACTATAACGATTGAAAGACGGCACATGGTGTGAAACAGCCTTACATAAAATCATTTTTTATATGTCATAAAATGGATTTATAATGAATATGAGCCATTCATAAGGCAGATCTAGAAATCTAGTATCTAGAAATCTGTAGTATATCACAGGATGATGATGTGGACATTGAGGATGGGATGACCAAGCCCATGTTGTGTTGTAAATATAAGTGAATATCAAGCCTTTTCTAATGCAGAGTGAGGCATCCTCTGCATCCTCTGGTGCAGCTGTTCCTGGACCAGGTGTATGTACTGTCAAACTCAGTAATGTTGCAACGTATTTCTGCACCAATGCCAACCAGAGAAGTGCCTGTACATTTATCGTAGGTGGTGAATGAAGAGATGCTGATGTTTAGGGTGTTTCTCCTAACCAGGCATCTGTTGTCTACAGTGTAAAACAGTAAAACGTTAATTCATGTTTGATTTGTGAAGGGCTCATTCTTTCTTGTTTTTATCTCGTTCTCCTTTGGTGAGCAGTCAGTTTGTTAATAGCTTTGTAGAAATTAACAGTAATAATTGATAATTAGTGTGCTTTTAATCAATTATTAGACTCATTATGTCTGTATGTCATCATAAAAATCACTTTCACTACCAAATAAAGAATCAATTTCATATACTGTGTACGACTAATACTAAATGGACTTAAAGTCTGGTACTCAATAGCTTTAAAATGACCTTATCGTTCTTTATGGTATTTTGGTATTTTTGAACTGCTATTAAACCAATGTGGTATTCCTATACTAATAAAGGGTTAGGGATACCAGGTACCAGACTCACCTCAGAATACACAAACAGAGGTAAGACCAGAACAGCCAGCATCAGGTCCGCCACCGCCAGGCTGACAATGAAGTAGTTGGTTGTAGTCTTCAGCGCTTTCTCCATGTAGACGCTAAGGCACACCAGCAAATTCCCACACATAACGACCACGATCAGCAGTACTCCAAATATCAGGGCTGGGAAATTGTGTCCGGTGCCGAGCGGTCCCTCGGTGCTGTCGGAGCCGGTGAGGTTTGCTGGCATCTCTGCGGGCAAGGATCCCCTCTCCCCCCCCCCCCAACCCCTCCGAGCCAAAGCAGCTGGACTTGGGAGGGATTTTCATGTAGGCATCGTCTCAAATCGGAGTCCTGGGTGGATTCTGCTTGCCATCTTGTAGTCTCATGATTGAAGAAGACTCCCTTCTCCGCTCTCTGTTTCAGCACCTGTGGTTCCGCGTCTCCAAACAACTTTGGGTGCGCTCTTTACGCAAGGCTCTCCGCGTAAAAAATAGGATGAAACTAGACTAGTATTCTGACAATGTTCAGCCCGCGTTATGACGTAAAAACGTACATTAAAAGCAGATATTGTTAAAATCTCTTAAATGTCGAGTCACCCACTCTGGAAAAAACATTTTGTATAGTAAGAATCACACACCGACTAGGTGGAAATAGACGGCAGGCATCAACAGGAGGAATCAGACCAGCAGTCCCTCAATGTCCCACCGATATTTAGTTTCAAAATCCCTTGATTGGTCGGACAGGTTGGTGCTCAGCGCTACGCTTAGCAGCAGTCCATTTATTTCCAGCAAAGAGACAAGGCTTATGAAGGCCACCTTTCCAAATTAGCCGCCTAAAGCCGCTTATAAACTGCGTTTCCGCGGTGTCCTTGAGCTCCAGCTAGAGACACACTATCTAATAGCTGTCAGCCTGTAATGCAGACTTACCCCTACTGAATATTGTTTTAGTTGTTACTAAATATGAGACTTAGATTTTTTTTTTTTGTAGTGTGGTGACGGATTCTGCGCACACATCCGTTCAGCTTTAGCTCGAAAAGAACTAATAATCAGCCCAGGGATAAAAAGGCACAGAGGAGGAATTCCCCTCAGGAATAACAACTAGGAATCCTCCACTGCCTTAACATTTAGTCTCTCACACACGGACCAGACTGCAGGTGTCCAGTGGCCAGGGTGGCATATCTTAAAAGATGAAATATTTATGATCGTTGACATTTATATTTATTTTAAAAATGTGTAACTTGAACACTCCATCAGCGAAAAGATGTTCAAAGATGCTCTATTTTCCAATGACTACAATATGTAGTCATTGGAACATTGTTTTCTTTAGTTCAAATTCTGAAATTGAGCATATTTTATCGACAGAGATTTTGTAATTTGTTCTCATGTAAATTCAACATTTATACAGTGAGAACTTCCAGTGAGTGTACAGGATTCACAGCCGGCAATATTTGAGGCTTTAAAAACCCTGTGGAAGGTTTATTGGTGAAGATGCTGGGCAGCACCTGGTCCTTGTCTTTTTCCCTTCCCTGTGTGCTGTGCTGCATGGTCTTATTGATGGTCTAATGTGTGCTGTGGCCTGTCTACTGCCAGAGACAAAATCAGTTTACCAGCTGCTAGCCTCCCTTTACCTGTACCGATACACATTTTGCAGTATACAAATACGATGTATTAAAGTTGGAGTTATTTATGCTTTCAGTTCCCGCTGCACAGGAATAGGATTACTCCAAAAACCGAGTATTTGGATGTCAGTGTGCATGACCTCAGCTGCAGCTGCTGTTTTCACTTGGTTAGTCAGTGTAATCCCAGAGCCCAGCCCACCGCCGCTGGTCATTTAGGAAAGGAACCCTTGCCAAAAACATCCATCTTAACAAGTCACTTAGACTAGTATGACTCTTAACATCTGAATCCCCTGTCAGTGGGGTGAGATCATTTCATTTGTTTCCAGTTCAAGGAAAATAAGATTTTAACACTCAATACTAGACTTGTTAAGATGGACAGACAGAGACGAGGATCCCAGGTTGATTCTGGTGTTTACGCTAAACATCACATGACATTCCCATTGGATAGGACCCTAATCAACTTTGTAATAGGATTACTATAGTGGGGAAATAAGGCCTATGGGAAATATGACAGTGCCTGTTTCCTATAATACAACCAGCAGCACTGGGCTGAATGGTCAATCCATATTCTAATCACGATTAGGCTATTGATGACCAAATGTTATAGATGACCTCTCATTTTACACTTGTTTCATTTGAGGAGATCAATATGGTTTCAGTCTCAAGATCGTTAATGCATGAAAATCCAATGCATGGCCTTGCAGAGGCTTACAAGTTGGTTCCATATACAGGATGTTAGCCAAGCACTGCTCAGGATATCAGCCTTCCTACACTCACTTTTATGTTTGTTTTTATCCAGTAAGTAACAGCAGAATGAGCTTAAATTCCTAGATCTATATTGTGATAATCATCTAGTATGGAGGGTCAGCGCCACAGATGTATTATGCAGTAGAAGCCACAAACATTCCTGTGACCTACAATCTTTAATGAGAGCCAAACAGAAAAGGTACAGTTGCAAAACACATTAGAAAGGTCAGGTGAAGGTCGAAAAGGATGCCTGTGGGACATGACAGAGTCAGGCAAATTTATGACTTGAGACTTGCAGCCTTGCAGTAACAACGCTGCATCAAAACCAACACACACACCAGACAAAAGGCTCGGCACCGCCAACCAGCTTCATCCTCAGACCACCTGTGTGTGTGTGTGTGTGTGTGCGTGTGTGCGTGTGAGTGTGTGCATGTTTATGTGCCTGTTTGTTTGTCGAGTCAGATTTATTAGTGTCGCCCTTAATCACGGTTACATTTTAAAACATGTGAAGAACACACAGCAGGTATAGTATAGTGTATAGCATATAGATTGGCTCAGCAGGAATGTAACTCTGAGCTCTTGATACACACCCTTGCTCCCCAGTACCTATCAGACCTCCTCCATACCTACACCCCTTCCCGACATCTCCGTTCCTCTGACACGGGGACCGCTCACCACCCCCCCCCTTCACCGGGGGCCAGAGCCTTCAGCGTGACTGCCCCCACCCTCTGGAACTCTCTCCCTGTGGAGGTCCGTAATGCTAGAGATCCACTGAAGTGTTTAAACAGCGGCTGAAGACCTTCCTCTCCAGCCAGGCCTTTGGACCCGGCTGCTTAACTGTGGCCCTGTCCTTTTTTTTTTGTCCTTTTGTCCTCTGTCTCTTGTTTGTCTCGTTGTCTTCCTACCTTTTAGCCTAGTTGTTATTTTCCTCATTTTATCTAGTTCTTCTCTTTTCTATTGTTAAGTGGCCTCAATAACACTGAACCCAACCAGGAATATTAATACTACCATGTCATCTATAACCCGCTAGGGGGCTTCTCACATTGAGCTAATGGACAGTAGTTGAGGCTATAAATACCCATGTGTGCCTGACCTTATGTCTTTTATATCATCCTCTTGATGTTGACAATGTGGTTTATAGATGACCAGCGGTAATAAAAAAAACTTTCTTTTGACAAATTGAATGTCCTAGCCCTTCGTAAGTTTCCTCTTTGACACATCTTGTGTCTTTTTGCAGTGTTGACCTTGCCCTTCAGAACATCCCTTAGCTGCAAATTGCTATTGATCACAGCACTGAGGTAATGGGGAGGTATATTTTGCTAGTGTGAGTATGAGTGACACTTTTCATTTCCCCGGCAGCTACAAATGCCTCAAATTGAAGTAGGCCTTATGCACTGAAGCTGGACAAGGGCAGAATGGAGAATGTCTAAAAATGTGTCTTTATCCCTTCCATGATCCTCCCTCAGAGGTCAACGAGAAATGAAAAAGACATGAAACATTTACAACCTCTATTTTGAGGATCATCTGTTTTGTTGTGTGATCTTCAGATGATTGTTTTGAGAGTCTAAGAACCACATGAAACTGCAATTCATAGTTTGGTTCTAAACTCAAAACCTTCCTATTCTCGCAATGATATGACCAATATTAGACCCAAAAAAAAGTCATATGATTTAATAATTTTGTGATGCTGTGGCAGACTGGGTGAGGCATAGGCTGGATGCAGGAGAGAGTTGAGTCAGTGGACTGACACTTCCTGTATCCAGCACTGGCCAATTAAGCCAATTAAGGCAGATTGCAGCCGGGCCCTTTCTACCTGTGGGTGCATGAGTGATCGAGAGTCTGAGTGAGTGAGTCCGACAGTAGACTGAGAAGGTCGAGGGACGGCTGTATGGAGTGGAGAGCGAGCGAGACCAGAGGCAACTTACCTGTTCCCGGAGGATGCCCTCCTTGTACAGGTATCAGCGAATGAGCCATTTCATTTGCCATGCTCTAATTGTGATTTTTATGTGCTCTTGAGAAATCCTTGTGACCGGAACATCTGGAAGGACTTCCATAGCCCTTTAGTTTGCTTCAGGATCCAACAGATGCATCCCCATCCTCAACACCCCTTCAGCCCCTCCTCCACTCCCATCATAACCCTCCACTGCCTGTGGCTGAGAACAGAAGGGGCAAAGAAAAGAGGAAGGAAGATCATTGCTGCTAATTTAACTTGAATTGTGTTCGCTATAGGGTTTCATCTTATTTTGGTATAAGCCTGCAGCCTTGTACGTCCCTGACGGCCACTGAGCTATTCAACATGGTGATAGGAGTTTCTTCAGGTTTCTGTCCACATAGCACTTCCCTTGGTATGGGCTGGGCTGTGTCAATTCAAATACAGGAAAGGCAAGTTTGAACTTTATTAAAATTATCTTTTTTACATTTACATTTGAGACAGCTCTTATTCAGAGTGACTTACAATGAGGTGAACAGTAGAACATTCACATCCTAGATTTTACAAGCAACCAACTGTAAGGAGGTCAAAAGTCAAAATGTTGTCAGACAATGAGAGAGAAGTGCTAAAAACAAACCAAAAAACAAGATAACAGTAATAATATAGCCTTGATACCTAAAAAAAAAATCAAACAATACAATTTTACTGGGATGTTTCTTTCTTGATCCTCCAGAGAGAAGTGTTATGTCTGTGAAATCTCCAAGGGAATTAAAAATGGCTGACAGTTGTAATAAATGCTCTCATGCCTGTACTCAAATACGTATCTGACAGGATTGAACACCTCCATTGTAACTTATTTATTTCATAAACTGTCAAAAAAGGATATCCTGCAGCTGTTTATAATGATTATAGGGACAATAGATCAGCGCTCTATACAGCTCCTCATATATCCTGTCTATATTGTTGCTTCCTCTTCTGTCTCTAAGGAGTGTTCAGAAATATATAGGGCCTCAGCACTATAACACCTTTACCCTTGAGAAAGGTTATGCATGATTTAAACACCCTGATTGCCATATCCACAACAAGACCAGACATGATTGGCTGCCTCCAGTGTCAGTTCAGAAACATCACTCAATGAACTGTCAATACAAAAACTGGAGGATCCTGTCTTGACATCGGTGCATCATTTCATTGCTAACATTAAATAAGTTCATTTTCCTTAGAAAGGTGCTGTCCTTTCATGTATATGGTGTTAATTTGCTGTCTATAATGGACCCTAGGTATTTGTAGCTGCTGACCAGCTCAATCTCCTGGCCCTTTGCTACAGTATGTGTGGGGTTTTATGGTATCCTCTTGAAATCAATGGCCATATCCTTTGTTTTGGACACATAGAGTTGTAGGCAGAAGTTATCACACCATTCCACAAATTCATCCAGCACAAGCCCATGCACACGCCTCTCCATGCAATTTAATGATGTGCCGGTCATTGTCTGTGCTGCAGCAATCATTGGTGTGTAATATATACAGGAGGGGTGAGATCACACAGCCCTGTTTCAGTGATGTAAAACCAGCTCGCTATCCCATCTACTTGATAGAATGCCTCAGAATACCTCAGGATGTTGCAATGTGGACGTTGGTGTGCCACAAGGCTCTGTACTGGGCTACCTATATGCTGCAACTCAGTGAAACTCAGGAAAAACTCAGGAAAAATTGGAAGAAACCTTGGGAGGGGCTACTCCAAGAGGGATCCCTTACCAGGACGGTTGGGCGTGCAATAGATGCTGAGTTTGGGCAAGCAGACTATACACAATGCATAAAAGTTTATTTGGGTGGGTTATCCAACTTGTACAGAATGCTGCTGCCAGAATCCTAACCCTAACCCCGCCTCATTATGTTCTCTGTCTCAGCTGTTGCTTGGAAACACACTGCAGGCACATCCCCTTTCTGAGATAGACCAGCAGACCAGTGGACCAGTGGACCAGTAGACCAGTAGACCAGTAGACCAGTGGACCAGTAGACCAGTAGACCAGTAGACCAGCGGACCAGCGATCCAGTAGACCAGTAGCACAGCACTCAATCCGACAGAGCCTTGCGTTGTGAAAATGAAAGTGAAACTTAAAATTATCCTGTTTGCTCCAACACTGCTTTGGTACGAATATGATGTTCGAATCGTTTTTGGAAAGTTGAAGCAGAGATTGAACAAGCCAGTATTTAAAAATGGTGGTTGGCGGACCTGACAATTTTAGCTTTAGCTTGTATAGCGTTGTACAGTACTGCAACTTCGCTCCAAATGGTCCCTGGTCCCCTGAAAAGTACTACCTCGCTAGCAGGAACTTTTTTGAGGTCGTAAGAAAATACTTATATATGTTTGTCTGTCCGTCTGTCTGTCTGTCCCAGCAGTCAAAAAGAAAACTGCAGGTAACAGGGTAACAGTCTGGGTGACTGGTGGTTGGGATCTGTTGCCCTCAGGCCTCCCTTCGGTATACTGCTCGGTGTGAATTCTCCAGAGGCAGCTAGAGTTTCCTCCAGATACCTCTGTGTGTGCTCCATGACATGATTGAATATTCCTGACATGCTGTATTGATTATTCATCAGCTTAGCGTATTGAGGTAGACCATTTTCCTCCATAGTGATGTTCCATTTGCCATTTTTGGTGTATGCAGTAGATGGCATTGAATAAATGCCATTACTTGATTTATATCTATGTAGTAATAAGAGGCCTTCTATATATTGAACCCTAAATCACCACTGTTTATCATAACTGTATGAAACAAGACATCATACGTGCATTATTATAATTGCATCAGAAAATGTCATAATACACTAATCATGTATTATTAGTAAATGATATATTCACCACTTTTGGTTTATAACCATTTACCATATTTGTTTATACATCATAGTGGCATCAGAAAATATAATACACTACACAGCATTATGAATCTGGTATAACCAGATCACATGCATCATAAACTGGAATTGGTCTTTATTCTATTTGTGTAACTGTAAGTGTGTAAGAAATTGATGAACTAATCATATTATCTAAATAAATTAAGAGAGTCATGACCTTCTCATGAACTCATCATACTGCTTAAAGTAAAGTGGGATCCTTATATAAGTAAGGCATGATGCATTGAAATATTTATCTACTTTTATTTTGAGTTGTAAAATAATTGTTGTATATAATATATATATATTATGTAACAGACCAGATTTTGGATCAGGTTTAAATAGTGCCATCATTCGCTGTGAGAACCGTCTTTACTACACTGTCTTTTCATCAGATTGATAAACCCTGTGCATGTGTGGTTTTTCCACACACATACACACATGCAGAAGTCTTGCCACGCCCCCAATTTACCATAAATAGCTTCCTACACACCCCCAATTAGCCTGGTTTGCATATAAATGTCAATTGTTGTTATTTTAGTCTCAAGAGGAAATGACGAAAGCATTGATGAAGAGTGTGAAGAAGAAGTGTGTTGTGTGTTGCTTTATACAAGAGCTCTACTGTACTTACTGTAATTATTGTAATTTTTATATTTCTTTCGCACTGTAAATATTGTGCTGGTTTTTTACTGTTAAATATTTTGTACTATGCCCTTTTGCACATTCCCGTGAGCATTGCCACTTTGCATTTCACTGCATGTATATGTATGTGACAAATAAAACTCTTGAATCTTGAATCTTGAATCTTGAAGCAACATTTCACAGACTAAAGTTGAAGTAATGGTTGGAGAACTTTATATTTACCACCCTAACCCAGTGGTAAATATTTTTATAGTAATGTAATTATAATGACTGGATGAATGTGATGAATGTGTTGTAATGTGTCGTCTTACTCAGAACAATTCCAGACAGTTATGAAAAGTGTGGTGATTTCAAGTAATGTTACCAAAAACACAAAAACTGTACTGGAACATAAAACCAATGCAGCAACGACCCATATTCAAAACCTCAGTAGCACCATGAGTGCATACATAGCATCGTGGCTGCACTGGGAATCAAACGCCCCAACCCTTAGTGCCCTGCTCTACTCATTGAACTACACAGGGAATTGAACCCCTAACCCTGGCAGTGTTAGTGCCTTGCTCTACCCATTGAGCTACATGAGAAGGGAAGAACAGGAAGAAAATGGTTTTCATTGGCTGACTTGGATTCCAAATTTTGCCGAATATAAAAGGTTAATATTTCTCTGGATTAATAAAACAAATTGAAATTAGAAAAGCGATCAAAATTAAATAAGTTTCAATATTGTCATTGGGTGTGAACCATTTTCCTTTGACTGCTCTGAGGTCTGATGAAAACCACCAAGACACTGACTTCGCTTTGTGCTTCAACACCATGTTTGACTGACAATCTGTGTAAAAGCCACAAACAGGCTCACTTCAGCTCCCTGAACGCTCTCCAGACACAGGAAGACTCGACGACGCCGTCACGACAACCTGGCGGCGGGCTTTTCATTTTTGGCAGAACAAATTAAAACATGTTCATTGAAATTAAAAAAGGAGCGTGAAAAGGATGTAGTAATCTATTTACTGACAAGTCCTGTTTGTCTCTCTGTCTTGGAATAGCAAACAGCACAGCCGCCGTTATTTGGGTTCCAGGAAGAGGTGCGCCTAATTTCATCAGCCTGTACCTGGTTTCCTGTAGTGACAGCACACAGGTCATCAATTATAGTTCAACCTTGCATGACTCAACAACTCTTTAATTAATAGGAACCTCCAGTGAGCGAGACATCACCTGTCAAAAAGAAGCCAAGTCCTCCCAAGTCATTTAGTCTATTATTGAGTCTTATTTTCCTCCTTCCTACCAAATAGGTGAAATCAACTTGTTTCAATCATTTTCTTGAGTCAAGTGACATTACTTGATACTAGCAGAGTGATCTGATTGTGAAATGATTGTTTCACTTTTAGAGGAAAACAATTTAAGACTTGTGTGTTACCTTTTTGCAGTGCTCAGTAAGCTGTCTGTTCTCCCTAGAAAGACATTAGGCTTAGTGAGCTCCTGGCTGATAACAGGTTTGACATGCAGGTCTCAATGAAGCTGATGCTTTCAGTTGGAGAGCTGATTCTCAGACGGGATGTGGCCATGGTTGTGGATGTGGTTCTGGAGGCAGAAGGTCCTACCCTGTACTATCTATCTACCTAGCACCTCATCTCGACGTCAGCTGACCGCCTCTTTCCTCCCCACAACCCAGTCTCCATTATAGATCCTACATTGGTAAACTGGCGCTCTGTCGAGGTTTGTTAAAAGTATATTGAGCTTGGAGGTTGAGAGTCTGCAGTCCACCACCGTCTCCCCTCCGTCCCACCAGGTCCGGTCAGTCTCAGGTGTACTAGTATTAGTCTGTTAGTCAGCGTAATTCAGTGCTGCCATCTATAGCTGTTCCACAAAATCATCACGTCAATAAAAAGGCAGGTTAACACTCCAGCTCTGACATGGTAACAGATCCATCACACACACACACACACACACACACACACACACACACACACACACACACACACACACACACACACACACACACACACACACACACACACACACACTATCATGCCACACAATACCTGTATTACGGCACATGAAAAGATACCAATCATAGATTCACTGTGTGTGTTGTGTGTGTCACCAAGTCAATGTTCTGTATTGATCTTTGAGGTGATTCCATCTCCACATCCGCCACGCAGCAACTGGAGGCAATTAAACTTAATTAAGGAGGCGAAAACCGGTAATTTCATGCAGCTTTATTGAACTGAGCAAACCAACACGGCCATCTATGGTCTATGACCTATGACTGAAAAATGAAATTACAAATAGATCAAATGGCAAATGTATTTATTTAAGCAGGCAATACAACTATTAGCAGTGAAATGAGCCCCAATAAAAAGGGTTTGTTGGTTCTTGGAGGGTCGATACCAGATGAGCTACATAAGGCAGCACGGAGGACGGGGATGCAGTCTACCTGCAAGTTTGGTCTCAGCTGGTCTCGTTCTGGGTGAGTAGCTGGTAACTCTCTGTCTGTTGGTCTGGCACTGCATTAGGCATTGTGGTCTTTATTCATCCCCTGAGCAGGATATTCTCTAGGGTGCAGGTCAGCAGGTTGAGGTTGAGTATCTTCCTCAAGGATACAGGTATACAGGTATGGAGGCTAGGGGAGTGAAGCTGACCAGACTAACTCCTAGTCCATGGCACCAAGGCATCATCCCCATTCAAAGGGAAGGTTTGATTTTAACATCTTTCAGATGTAAAATAAACAGCTTTTCAAATGCTTATCATTTGTGATATTTGATCATGATGGTATTTGTAATTGTATGATAGATCATCTCTCAGTACTCCACCCCTCCATCTTCCACACCAGAGATGAATTCAGCTCTATGGAAATAACAATGTTCTTCCTGATTTTCTCTTCATAGATATGCTTTCTCAGTTTAAGGATAATTGGTTGAGTTATTGAGGTTTTTTATGAAAGAAGCTGAAGAATCAGAGTTTCAATACTGGGCCCTGATTCACATATTGACAGTGGCGGCTTTGCTTGATCGGGAGGATTTAATCTGTAGTCTAAGGAATAATACAGAAGACCAGTTGGAAAACTGCCTTTGAAAATGGATGAATGTTTCATAGAACGTCCTCCATCAAGTCCTCCATTGAGTTCTGATTATAGGGGATTTAAGTTGCACATACTTTCGCGTTTGGAGGTCAGCCATTGAGTTTAATTCGATCGCTGAGCAAATTGAATACAATTGTCCAAACGAAGTGGTAATCAGTCTGATCTTGAGATGATGATTTTCATGGTGGCTTGTCACAGGATACAGAGGAAGAGCACTGTACCTCATCATTCAATTTCCAGTCTGTAAAAGTGTTGACATTTCTCTTTCTCTCTGGTGAAGATTTCATTTTGGAATCAAACTCTAACCCTGAGGTTTTAAAAGACATGTTGTCTCTTCAGGATAACATCATGCTGTTTATCAGTCTGGGTCAGCTGGTTCTGCTATCAACCACCCTCCTCCACCTCTCGGCCTCACTTCCTCCATGGGAGAGGTAGGATTCCTCTGACTACACATTTCATACAATGCAAACATGTCCATATTAACAAATCAATCCATCTAGTCCTTGAAATCTAATTTCTCCTGAAAACTAAAACCTAATTTCTTTCAAAAGTGAAAAATTTGCCAGGAATTAAATAAATCCACTCAAGGTTTTTCTTTAAACTCGTAACAATATGTTGAAGTAAGGCAGATCCACATGATGTTCTTGATTGACAAACTAGATAAATGACTCAATAGGGAGAACAATCTTAATCCTCTTGTCTGATGTCAATTTGCTCCATATACATCCTTGAAAACCTATTTTTATCATCTCCTATCAATCCTTCTGCAGCTGTCTTCTACTTCTTCGTGTCACACTCACAGGACTAATCACTAACTCATTGCAGCTTCTGAGGCGGCAGAGCCACTCCTGGCTCTCGGGGTTATGAGGGATCACACCTGGAACTGATGATAAAGCCCACCCTGCTAGCCCCTTCTCCTCCAAAAACCTAAAATTAATAATATCTACGGATTCTGCAGCACCTTCTGAAGAGAAACTCGCTCTTTTCAGCTAATCACAGTGAAATCTCTCCCGTTAAAATCGTTCTTGGAATATCGCCGTTCCTCTTCAGACGTATCGACTCGCTTCTACTTACAACGTTGAGCTCTTCCAGCTGAGTGTCTTAATCCATTGTGTGACTTCATTTTGTGTCTCCACAGGAATGCATATGATCTGGAGGGGATGGTAAAGAGTGACACCAGACACTTGTCAGACACACAGTCCCTGTTTGGTAGGAACTATGTGGATGCTCTCATTGAGGCGAGGCTAAGGTAGGTTGGAGCCCAGTCACAGAAACTGGGTAGTTTTTCTTCCAAAACAGAGTACCGGCGGGAAAGTGAGTTTTGAAAGCCAGAAATTTCAGTATCTGGCCAAGTAAATATTATTGTCATTTTGTGCTATGAGGCCGTACAAACCTTACTCCTTGCCCCTTTAAGGATAGTGATAGGCCGGTTTCAGGGGTTAATGTTGCGGTTTGATGATCTCTTGGCCAGGAAGTAACAATCCAATCCAAAGTCTTCCCTTTATCATAGCTGACAGTTTGCTGATGTTTGCTCCTGTTAATTTAAGCCCTTTGTTACTTTAATAAGAACGTCATATATTGATATACATTATTATTATTTTGCTTCCTCCCACTTACTCCAGACAGACCAGAGGACCTGGTCCAGAGAGGAAGAGACAACTGGGCGACATTGAGTTCTCCAACAGATATGCTGAGTACTTGCGGTCCAAAGCGAAGCACAGCTCAATCTGTGCCTTCCTCAGACGCATGCAGAGTGTCCAGAGAAGGTAGTTTTAGTTTGATGTAGTTTGCACAGTGATAAAACCAGTGGTAAATACACTAGAAGATGAGTGAGATTAAGAAACAGCCCAAGGGGATTATAAAAACCTCAGAAACAAGAAAGGAAATATTCAACGTAACAGAAGTGGACGACAGAATTGAAATGACAGCAGAACAACATGGTGCAAGGTGGTGGCCACTGGGAGCTGCCCAGTATAACCACAGTCTGCTACTGGTGGCCCCTGGGAGCTGCCCAGTATAACCACAGTCTCCTACTGGTGGCCCCTGGGAGCTGCCCAGTATAACCACAGTCTCCTACTGGTGGCCCCTGGGAGCTGGAGTAGTTACGGGGTCAAGTGCCTTGCTCAATGGCACTCGAATCTCTATAACCATTGCTTTATAACCTGCCTGTGATTGGAGCTGCCCACTTCATAATCCCAGTGACATACCTGCTCTTGCCCACCCCATATTTCCTCTAACACCCAAACTTGTACTCTACATAGTTGCTCACCCTAAAGGTGTGTTCACAGCCAGCTAGTTCTGAGTGGTTTATTTGAATTCTGCAGCGTTTCCTACTTTTTAGTTTGGTTCGTTTGGTCAGGTTAGAGCAATGCCTTTCGAACTCGGGTGGTCTTGGTCCAAGGTATGTTCCAAGAGATCTGTTCGTTGAGTGAGAACGTAATCCAAACCAATTACAGGAAATGACCCAAAAACGCAGGGTTTGTGGGTATAAGAAGGCAGATGTTGACCCTAACCCTAACCCAGTTACATCAGATCAGGTGTATTGATAATCTCAACTACAGTAACTAACCCTCTATCTGTCTGTTCTCCACAGCGGGTTAGCAGGTGACATGGAGAAGGTGAATGTGCTGTTGAACCAGTACATGTGTCCCACTGTCTATCCCTGGCCGTCTGACCTGTAGCTGGGAGTCTCAACTGGGCTCAGTTCAGCAGCCTGTTAAGATAAATGTGACATGATGCATTTAAGGGAAGCATCTCTGTATTGGGTACTGGTTAGTTGTTATTATTATTATTATTATTATTATTATTATTATTATTATTATTGTCCTCATATCAAGACAAGCATAGTTTCTTTATGATCAATACCTGATACTGTTGATGATTTATGAAGTAGTTCAGGTGTTTACTATGTTTGATATTGACTTGCTTTGATGTTACTATTATACTGTATAATGGAGAGTTTCAACCAAACAACTTCCCTGCTCAAAGACACATTTCTAGCATGCTGATAATTCACAGAAAACATGGCCAACCGTAGTTACTTGGTTTGTATGCACTCTTGTTTGCAATCTTTCTTGTTTTCTCCTGTTTTTTTATTCTCATGTATGTCTACTGCTTTGAAGAAAACGTCTCAAGTCATGCTCTTCAGTAATCTGGATCCTTACATCCATCGGCATACTTCAAAAATAAATATTGTCTTTACAATTGAAATGAGTCAGAAATATTCAATCAGACAGGGTATGCACATAACATGTCAATCACAAGGAAAAAAAACATTGTACTGTCTCAATGAGTTGTAATCAAATAGGAAAACTAAACTTGAATCAAGGTGAAATCACAAAATAGAGCTGTCCACAGTTAACGTGATTGGTGCGATAAGGTTCCTTTAATCCAGTACTATAGGGCACAATCAAGCTTTTTAAAGGTGTTAGCCAGGATGGCATCAATATACCCCTCCCATTCAACTGGCCGGCTCAGCCAGTCAGATGAAATGTATTTGATATGTTCAGCAGATTAACTAATGTTGCAAAGCGGTTTGCATGTGAAGCCCTTTCAAGAAGTGAAACATTGAAAATGTAATTGATTGGAATACTGAGCTGAATAGCCAGAAATCAATGTGATATTACAATAAGACTCAGAGCCTAGCACAAAGCAAGTCATGGCATATGATTATACTTCTGGATTAGAGATATTCAGATTTTTTTTTTTTTAAAGTCAAGAAATCATGACAAAGTAAGTCACAATAAACTACAAGACAACTGCAATTTTTTTTTCTACAAGGTTTAGCCAAAGATGGAGGGTCTTGAGTCGGTTGCGATGGCCCGTGCCCTGGCCGTGGTTCTCTATTCAAACTGCGGAGGCGTCGCCCAAAGTGGGGAGAGCCATGAGATAACCCATAACCAAACCTGACCCATTAACCCTAACCCTGCTTCACCTTCAGAGAGCTGCCAATTACAACCACAATCTGCTGCTGGCGTCAGAATCCTGTTGGTATTCTTTCTCCTGCATCTCCATATCATCTTCTCGGTTTTATTTTAGTTTGAATTTGATCACCTTGGGACATTTGTCATCATTTATATTGTAGATATTCCATAGATATAAAGATTTGTCTAGAATAACTACAATCACTGGTGTAGACAGTAAACGGGAACCTGGTTTCTCTCTGCATGTTAGTCAGGATCACTAGTGTCTGGGTTAGGGTTAGGGTTAGTCTGTAACACAGTGGGATTCAAGACAAGAGGAACTTCTGACTCTAAATATTAAGGTTAGGGTTTGAGGGTCCTGGGGGCAGATTGCCTCTCCTGCTTGAAGTTCAGGACCGAATGTACCTTCACTATACTGCTTAGTTGATAAAAACATGATTGAACTAGCTCCTTGATATTCAGATCTGGGTCTAACATGACAAGAGTTTTAGCTACTATTTTAGGATTTAGATTTAAGGGGCCCAGAGAGGACAGGAACAGGCTAGAGCAGTGGTTCTCAATCCTGGTGCTCGGGGTCCAGAATACTGCAGGATTTTTGTCCTTCCAGGAATTTCATCCATATGATGTCCCAAGTTTAGACAGCTGCACCCTGCACCCTGCACCCTGGGCCCCGGGAACCAGGATGGAGACCACTGGGCTAGAGAAGGGCCAAAGGCAAGGATACAATATAGTCTGTGTGCATGTCATCCAGTCTGAGGTTCAGTGAACAATGTTTTTTTTCACTGATGAAGCAAATAAGAGGTATGTTTTTTTGAGACACTATAGTATTCATGAAATATTAGACACAGAGACAATTCAAATGTCTGTGAATGAACACCTGAGTGAAAAGACTTCAGTGATGTCAATGTACAATTAATATAATTGCCTTTAAATATACAGTTACGCATAAAGTGAAGCTGTCATGATTGTTTTTTATACGCAGGGGATGTATGGAGGAATATTTCAGACTAAATTAAATAAATAATTACATCTGTCACATTACACAATAGATTTAATCATTTATAATGAATAAATAATAATAAAATGAAATGTGAGCATAAATAATTAAATGTGGCATGAAATGTATATATGCATTTAGTAATTTAGAAGAAGAAGAAGAAGGACTTTATTTACAACATTGAACACATTGAACTTACCTGTGCTTAAACACCAGTAAGACGAAGGAGATGGTGATTGACCCCCGGAGGAAGGCACCACCCCTCACACCGGTGAACATCCAGGGCTTGGACATAGAGATGGTGGACAGTTTTAAGTACCTGGGTGTTCACCTCAACAATAAACTGGACTGGACACACAACACTGACGCCCTGTACAAGAAGGGCCAAAGTCGCCTCCACCTTCTGAGGAGACTGAGGTCCTTTGGAGTACGCGGGCCCCTGCTACGGACCTTCTATGACTCTGTGGTAGCTTCTGCTATCCACTACGCTGTGGTCTGCTGGGGAGCGGGCAGCACTGACCGGGACAGGAAGAGACTGAACAAGCTGGTCAGGAGGGCCAGCTCTGTCCTGGGCTGCCCACTGCCCTCTGTGGAGGAGGTGGGTGAGAGGAGGATGTTAGCCAAGCTGACCTCCATCAGGGACAACACCTCTCACCCACTGCATCAGACAGTGGAGGCCCTGAGCAGCTCCTTCAGCGGCAGACTCCGTCACCCTCAGTGTAGGAAGGAGCGCTACCGCAGGTCCTTCATCCCCACCGCTGTTAGACTGTTCAACTCAACAGTCTAGTCCTCATCTTTCCTCCCTGATATAGAACTGTGCAATACACCCCCCCCCCCCCCCCCCAACAACCAGTCAATCATCTCCCCCTCCACCACCTTGTAAATATGTATATAGCCATAGCAATATATTATAGGCCTACAGTCTCTCCCATAATACACTTTTTGTTATTTAAGCTGCATACAGTCTTTTAATATTTAATATTTAATTTGTTAATACTCCTTGTTTATCTTTTGCTTTTTCTTATGGCACTCTATTGTTTGCACACTTGTTTTTTGCACTATATTGTCTATTCTATTCTGTTTTCTATTGTTGTGAGCTGCCATAACACGTGAATTTCCCCATGGCGGGATCAATAAAGTCTATCTTATCTTATCTTATCTTATCTACATGCAGGGGGGGCGAAGTGGCCGCACAACACACACACACGCATTTTTTAGAGTGTCCAAGTTGAATGAGACTCTGCTCTCTTTCCCATCCCCGCCGATCTTCCTCCAAACCGGCCAGGGAGCAGAGGTCGCAGGCGATAGCTGCGCCCGGGGACCAATTCCAGGTGTTTTGTCGTCATCCTCGTCACGGACTGTCGACTGGATATTGCATGTTTTTAGACGGGGTTCTTTCCAGGAGGAAACCCAAGTGAACACGGGGAGAACATGCAAACTCCACACAGAAAGGCCCGGGAGATAACCCACCTGAGCACCCCAGACTCACCAGCGCCCCAGGCGGGAATCGAACCCACGACCTTCTTGCTGTGAGGCAACAGTGCAAGCACTGCGCCACCGTGCCACATAATATCAGATTATTGAATTATTTATTTATTTATATGATCCTACATGTAACATGACATTAAAACTGTTTCGCCCATTAAAACACAGGGAGCTTAGTGATTGATTCATTGTGTGGTTGAATATTTCAGACCCGCCTCTAGTGGCTGCAGTCTTGAACAAGTCGGCAATTGTTTTTTCTTAAAAGACCACATTTAGATAGTCAATGGGTCCTATTGTTTAACCCTGCAATGCTATTGGATGGTAAATGTGTTTATAGGTCCGGCCATCAGGCCATGAACTCACACAACCTGCAAACTTTTCTTCAGACTCATCTCTTTGTTTTATTGGACTGGATTTGTCAAGATTCAAGTAAGTAAAATGCCTTAAATATTTTTTTATGATGATTACAATGTCTATAACATGTAGATATTTAGTTATTGTGGAATACATTCATCAAATGTGATTTTGAGCATGTTATGTCTATGTTGTAATTCTACATACCTGGGTGAGGGTGGTAGTCAAAATAGCAGTTGCACCTTACACATTACATGGGGACATTGCACTTCTCACATGTTCACATATGGACAGATATACTAATAGAAATATAATGTCTTTGATGATTACTATTATAACTAACTCTAAATGTGTTTTCTGTTCAAATTTTGAGTTTAGACCATAATTGAATAAATGAATAAATAATTTCTGGTTGCAGTATTTGAAACTCTATCTGTAGCAGTATTTGAAACTGTATCCGTGTCTTATCAGTTGAAAAAAATTAACAGTTAAGAAAATATATCATTTAACTCATCCTGGGCTTTGTTTTTTTGCCCAAATAGCTGCTTGTTGCATTACTGTAGGCAGAAACAGGTTCTGAATGTTTTGGGGGGATGCTCGTTGCATTGTTCAGGGACAGGTGAGAATGTTCTGGAATGTGTATGAGTATGATAAGTAGAGAGCATAATAGGCTATCCAGACACTATTGTGTGAATTTGGTGGAATGTGAAAGTAAGATTAGGATACATTTGAATTGAAATTATTTAGCCTGGAGAATATATGCTCATATGTATTACTTGCTTACGTACATATTTATTTATTTGTTTGTTTTACTTTTTCCATTTCAGAATGCCACCAGCCAAGAGAGGTGTTCTTTACAATGCCATCCAAAATGGAGACAGTGATTTTGAGATGGAATCAGACACTGATACGAGTGACGAAGAGGCAGATGAAGATGCCAGTGAAGTGGACAAAGAAAATCTACAGCCCACTGACTGCCCAGCTGATGATTATGTGGACATTGAGCCCCAAACTAACAAACACACCATGCCCTGTGACAGGTATGGTTGGCTGAAAAAGGATTTCATCAGTCCCAATACTGATTTTTCTGGTCCGGATATCACCAATGATGCCGTTTCCCTCCACACACCACTGGAGTACTTCCAGAAGTTTCTGTCAGAAGACATGATTCAGGCTCTGACAAAAAACACAAATGAGTACAGCTTTCAAAAGAATGGAACATCTATAAACACCAATACAAAAGAAATTGAAAAAGTGATTGGCATGTACCTGAAGATGGGCCTGACGCAAATGTCTAGAGTCCGTATGTATTGGGAGACAGACACCCGGTACACCCCTGTTTCTGATGTAATGCCACGCAATAGATTCCAATCTCTGTTGACATCATTACATTTTGTAAACAACTTGACAGTGTCGGAGACAGAAAAGAAAGACAAACTCTGGAAACTCAGACCATGGCTTGATTCATTCAGAGAGAAATGCCTGCAGGTGGTACCGGAAGAGCACAACTCTGTGGGTGAGATGATGATTTCTTTCAAGGGGAAATTCAGCAGCATAAAACAATAAATGCGAGGCAAGCCACACCCATGGGGTTTCAAAGTGTGGGTAAGAACTGGAATCTCTGGCATGTTCTGTGACCTGGATGTGTACCAAGGCAGTGTTAACGGAATACGAGCCAAATCTGAACTTGGATTGTCAGGTGATGTCGTGATGAAGCTTGCCTCCACGCTTCCAGAAGGTCAGAACTACAAGATCTACGCAGACAACTACTTCACCTGTGACCCATTGGTAATCAAGCTCCTTGATCGTGGAATTCATTACGTGGGAACAGCCAGGCATGTACGCCTACCCAACTGTAATCTTGAAGACGAGAAGAGAAGTACCTACAACAAACACATGGGAGGTGTGGATTTGTTGGACTCATTTGCAGCCAAGTACAAGTTCCCCATGAAATCTCACTGCTGGTACACCTACATCTTCTGGCACACCATTATCCTCGCTGTGATCAACGCCCGGCTCCTCTACAAGCAGGACTGCAAAGCTCTCAATATTTCAAAGAAGGAGATACTGAACAGGAGACAGTTTCAGGCACAACTAGCATCCTCTCTCATCCTGGTGAATACAACACTCAACACACCAAAGAGAGGGCGACGATCTTCAGGCAATAGGAGCCCAGAAACGCAGACAGGGACATCAAGGAGCCCCTTAAGTGCTCAGAAGAGACCATCAGGTGATGGAAGTCCATCAAATGGGGTCCCAGCCAAAAGGTCATCTGCACACCCCCCGCTGGATGTACGCAAAGACCTCATCGCCCATTTCCCGGTGAAGACGAACAGAGGGCGCTGCAGACACTGCAATACAGGATATACCAACACCCTATGCAGCAAGTGTAATGTTCGTCTTTGCTTTTCAGAGCAAAAGAACTGTTTCTGGGACTATCACTGCAAATGAACATGGCTGAACACTGAGACACTGGGACTTTGAATGCTCAGAAGGGATTTTGTAAATTTTGAGTTTTGTAAATACAGTTTTATTATTATTATTTTTTATTAATAAATGACTTCATAAAAAAATATGACTGTTGTGTGATTATTATTCATGATATAGACTGTTATGGGGCAACATAAGCACTCAACCCTGCAAATGAACCCTTAGTTGTTTTGTATATTTGTTCAAACAATGTGAGTATAAACACAGAAATTCTGCTCCCAACTAGGGCCAACGTTGCAATATTACAACATGTCCCTAAAAACTTACTAAAACATAAAAATGTTGAAAACCCTTTAATTTCTGCATCAGAGGCCCCCTAGAACAATATCTGAGAAGTGAAAAAATGTTTTGCTCATTTTTTTCTATATTTGGGTTTTAAGTGAGAAGTTATTAACTCATCTGATGTCATAATAATAATGACAAATGCCATAATTAGGCTTGAGTAATTGAATCAAGTTGATGCACCAATCACAAAACCGTACTTGCTAGAGCCCGCCCTCCTAACTTTGATAGGTCAAAGTGACAGTTTTAATTTCAAGTTGTATTTCATGCGGCACGTAGCGTCATTGAAATAAATAAACAATGAAATAATTAGATAAATAAATAAATACATATACATTTCGTGCCACATTTAATTATCTATGCTCACATTTCACTTTATTACTGTTACTATTTATTGTCACATTACACAATTATTTTCAGATATATTCCTGCCACTAACTATTAAGTTCTCTCCACAGAGCCAGCAGGTGTACTCGCCACAGACTGAGCCAACATGTTTGCTAAAGGAAGCTACTGAGCTTCAACTAGCCACCTGGCATCCATAATGCGTTATTGTGGCTAGTCAGAAGAAATGTTTTCTTCTGACTTTGATGAGTGGAACTGAGAAACAAATTATCTGATGTCTTCTTAGCAACAGGTGTATGTGTTGTTTTTATGAGGGGGAAAAGTCCACTGTGGGCATAACTCCCACAGCCATAAAGCAGTAGATAAGCTCTGGCCACAAAGGGTGGCTCTGAAAACTAGTCCATCTGTGATTGTCGCTGCTTTGGGCGGGGAAGTTCTGATGCAAAGGGCTGCTCTCTTTCCATACAACACTGATCTGACACACTGGGCAGAGCCATGGAGAGGAGACATCCAGAATTTGCCTTGAAGAATTGGATAACATTTCTACTTGTGCTTTTGCTTCGAACATCCACTCAGGCCCAAGAGAGTAAGTAGTGTACTTTTGTATCATATTCTAAGAATCAAGAGAATCAGGAGGCGGAGCTCACGTGACCGAAACTGGCAGTATTTAGACATTGAAATACTGAGGGCAAGTTGGCAGTTTGAGTTGGACACCAACCATCTCATTTTGAGTTTTCACATTATAGGAAAGGGTTTCGTTCCAAAATACTACATATCCATTTTAAGGACAAATATCTTAACAAATAACTGTGATTGTAGTCCAATTTACTGTCATGCCAGAACACAGTGGATATTTTATTTCAACTCAGTGTTCTCAATGAGACCATGGTGAACACGACTGGTAGCCTCTATCTCACACCAGTGGTATTGTTACTAGTGTTTCTCCACATTAAGACTACATTTCCCATAAGCCCCATTGCTTACAGGATCAACATGTTGGAAGTGATTCCTCCATCTTCCTTTCTCTCCTTCCACCATCTGCCGATTTATGGATAGTAAAATGATACACAAATGATATGGTACTTTCTTTTTCTTAAAGTGAAAGGTGTGACAGCCTCTTCTCTCCATTACAGTATGTTCCAGTCCTTCTACTGTGGATTTCCGCGAGAATAACACAAGGGGGGATGTTGTTGCAGCTATAGATGTCCATGTAGAAAATGTCACCCTCAGAATCAGACCTCCCTCTCCGCCAAATCCCAACATCCCATTTGTGCTCAATGGAAGTCAGCTAATAGCGACAGAGGTGTTGGACTATGAGGTAGTTTTGTTCTCTTATTTTATCTGTATTTATTCTCTCTGAAGCACTTTGAGATGATTTTAGATGAACATGCTTGAAGGTTTGTGAACCCTACAGGGACTGATCATTATTTCATACATTATAGTGGAATAACTCCTGATCTAAACCTCACATCTTCATGAAGATATCCCAGATAATAAAATGCACAAATAAATATGATGTACTTTCATTGTTTATTTAACAAAACTACTAAAACTACTTTAACAAAAACTCAGATCTCCCTGTGTGTAAAGACGTGTGAACTCTTTGAAGAATGACGTCTCCTATAGAGCCACTGATCTCTGATCAGTCTCTTCATCTTCCTGGAGGATTTCCTCCCACTCCTCCTTACAGAACTGGACCAACTCAGTGAGGTTTGAGGGCTTCAGGTCCTGCCAGCATCTCACTTTGATTGAGGTCAGGACTTTGACTTGGCTGATCCAAATCACTGAACTTTGTCTTCCTCAGTCATTCTTTGGTAGATTTGTTGAATGCTGAGGATCATCGTCTTGTTGAACAGCCACTTTACCTGTCAGACTGATGGCCTGACGTTCTGCTCAAGACTTATCTGGCTTCCCTCAGAATTCATGGTTTCTTTACTGATGTTGAGTCATCCAGGTCCAGAGGAGGAACAGACCAGACCATGACACTCCACCTCCATGCTTGACCATAGGGAGGTTAGTTTGGTGGTGGACAGTTCTGGGTTGTCACCCAACAGTTGAATGTTGGACTCATCTGTCCAGAGAACAGACTCCAGAAACCTCCAGGTTTGTCCAGGTTACTCTGGCAGCTTTGTTCTCTTTAGACAGTGGAGGTTCTTCCTGGCTTTGCTTGCATGAAAGCCATTTCTACTCAGTGTTCTTCTTAGTGTTGATGGATGCATGGTGACATCAGATGCAGCAGTGGAGGCTTGTAGGATGTTATTCTTGGTTGTTTTTTACTAGTTTTAATATTTGTCTCTTGGTGATATTTCAGAAGGACGTCCACTCTCTGTGGTCTCTGTGGTGTTAAATTCTCTCCATCTGTATATAATTTCATTCACGAGAGGCTAGGATTAAAATTATAAAAATGTATTAACAGCATGATAAAATGTGCGTGAGCATAGGTTTGGCGTAGACTCCAAGAGGTATCCAGCGATAGGGTGAAGCTCCCTGGGGCAGGTAGGAGACAGGAGAATCACTCGGGCTGAAGATCTGACCCTCCTGGATATCTGATGGAGTCATGATGCTGGTGGTGGTGGCGGGGGAGGAGGTGGTGCGTCAGTCTGGTGCAGTTAGGCAGCTGAAATGATGGAAGCAGCTGAGAGGGTACAAATAGTGAGAAATGGTATGTAATTGGTTTCTGAAGGGGGAGAAAGGGGAGGAGAAAGGAGCATGGGCTAGGGTGGTTGGACGATGCAGAGCTGGGGCCGTGTTTGCTTGCAAATGAAGGAGGTAGAAGGATTGATTTAACTGATGCGAGGAGGTTCACTTATTTTTGCACTTGCACTTTACACTATTTTAATTTTACTACATGCAGAATTTCCTTTAATAAACATGAAATATTAATTTCATTTAAGAAAAGGTTAAATTCGATTAAATAAGGATTGCATGGTAAAAACTCAAAATTTTTTGCACAAGAGGTTCACAAATTTTCAAGTATAGCTATTTGTTAAAAACAATGTTTAAATTCATTTAATTTGACTATTGCGCTAAAGAGTGTTTTTTGCTTGCAGGATAAAACCAATTATGTAGTGAATATTATATGCAGACAGACGTCTACGGGCATCGAGGTAAGAGGGCTTTGAAAGATCATCACACAATGAACACTGGCAATGCATACAATTACAAGTTGAGAGCACATGTTGTGCTTTGTGACCCCGAAAAGAACAACATCATCACGTGGACAAATTGGGACTTTATGATTGATTCCCGGTGACTAAAGGTCATCCAATGAGCAAAGACCCTGTATCATTGTTTTAAATGACCTAGCAAAGTCAGTCGGTTGAATACGATTTCTGTCTCTTTGTTCCAGTTAAATATAGTCGTGGTTGTACTTTTGATCAATGTAAATGATAACCCTCCAGTCTTCGCAGAAAGCCAGTACCATCTCGATGTCCCTGAGGTGAGAGTCAATGTCTAAATACCTTTAACTCAATAAAATTATTCGTATTATATTTATTGTTTTATATATTGACGTATATGTATTTATGCATATACGTATATATGCATGTATCTGTCTGTCTGTCTGTCTGTCTGTCTATTACCCTTGAATTGCTCAACTTGAATTAATATTACATTGCATTGATCACTTCTCTTTCTCAAAGTTGTCACATGTAGACTCAGTTGTGGGTACCTTTCCAGCCAAGGACTTAGACCAGGGCATTCTCTACTACAGTCTACTATCAGAACCAGTAAGACCTCATTGTTTTCTTCTGCTCATTGCCTCTCAATAGGTTGCTTGAAGCAATAGGCAGATCTCAATAGTTTGTCCTTTTCCATTTATGCAGGAGGGATTTGCAATGCAAGCGCCCATCAGCCCCAACATTGTGGTGCAAAAGCTTCTTGACTATGACACAATTAAAAGTGTGAAACTGACCTTGTATGCTCAGGTGAGTACTGCTTGCAGCTTGTTGTTTACTTTTCACGTGACTCATTGTGTAAATATCAAATTACAGACTACAGCTACTTGTAGAGGATGTTCAATGTTGATTTCAGTAGTTTTATTTAAAGTAATCTGTCACTATCACTATAAAGGCCGAGTTATATTTCTGCGTAGATGCACGTAAACGTCAGAGACAGGTTTTATGGGTAAGTGTAGCCGGCAGATGCGGGTAGGTCTTTCCTGAAAGAAATCCTCTGGAGACAGGAAGTGATGTGCTTTACATTTCAACAGAAGAAGAACTGGGTAGTTAGCATGAGCCGCGATAGCCACCATGGCTGAACAGACAAAGAAAAGAGCGCCACCTACAGAAACTCAAACTCTATCAACAGAAAATCCAAGGAGAAAGACCTCAAAGTACTGGACACACTGTTTGATTGACAGGTGATCTCTGGGAAGTGCGACACACCATTTTCCCAAATGGTCACCAATCTTCCAGTCAGCTTCTCCAACCTTTAGGCTAACCCTTATACCCAGGTTGCAGTGACAGCAATAATCAAATTCTTGTTCTTGTGTTTTTTTCTCATTTTAGGACACGCCAAACCCACCACCAGAAGGAGAGCCCTCATTCACTGCCACAACCAGTATCCTGGTCACCATCGTGGATATTGACAACAGACCACCGTGGTTCCAGCCGTGCACCATGCACAACATAGACAGCGTTGTGATCTGCCAAGGTCCACCAGAGTATACCGGCAGTGTCGTCTTAACCGAGCAGGAGGTGCGTCCATTCCCAAACACAACACAGACTTTGGTTCCATTCATACTGCAGGCCAGGGTGCTCAATTCTAAATTGCTGTTCATCATCTGATTTTGTTGGATGACAGTTTTAACTGAACTGAGATCTCTCCAAATACCAATCACCTCCTATTTGTCTTTCTTTCCATTGTTCCGTTGTCCTCCATGCTAACACTGGTCAGGCAAGTTGTCGAAACACCAAAGTTCTGACAACTGTCATTCACCTGAGAATGACATAAAATGTACTTATTGTCATGGCAACGCTGACATACTCTGATTTGAGCAGGTTGCATTACTCAGGATCTGATTTTCTACCGCATGATCCAGATGGGAAGTAAAAAAAAAATGGACTCCATGCAGCTTCCTGCTGTTCAAACAGCCAACATCAGATTTGTGTCACATGAAGGACAAATCTGAATTGGGAAAGTGTTGCAGTGTGAACAGAGCATTATGACTGCACACACCTACCTTAGGATAACTAGCTACAGTTTCCCCAAGATATAAAAAGAGCATTTAGTAAATGTGGCACTATAGTAAATGTGGTTTCAATTGGTTCCATTGAAACCAATACTAACGAAATCCTCAAACATTTAGTCCACCAGATACTAAAACTGATATCCAGACCCCATTGGTATGTGGTACTAAATCGGATTCTCAGCACGTGACTTGTATTTAACATTCAAATTAGATTTTTCCAGCATTGCCATGGTTACCAGTCAAGTTTAGTTTAGGATCTGTTCTAGTTCTTTCTTGCCTGTATCATCTGATGATGAAGTCGTCACTGATTTGCCTGCAGCCCAAAACTCTACATGCTGATGAAATCCTTTCAATCAGTACTGGGACAATGTGATACTAAAACTCTCTATTGAAACCAAATGTAGTACATTTTTCAGATTATGTAACACTAAAACAAAACAAGTATTAATGAAATCTGTTCATCTACCCCAATTGACACTAAAACTCTCCAGTAAAACACAGAGTAATAGGAGAAAATGTCACTGAAATGAAAGTGACAAAAATAGATTAAAATATTCATGACATTTTGCTATTTTAGTCCAAAGACTAAAACAAATCTTAAGCCAAAATGAACCCTATACCGAACAGGGAGGTACATCCCTTCCTCTACCTAACCATCAATCTATATGATGTCCACTGGCCATAGTGGCTGATGAATCCCAGCCACTTTCACTGTTTTACCATGCAAGTTGAGGTTTAGAATAGAATAGAAACTATGGTCGGTGACCCGTCGGTGGCTGCTAGAGTAGACAAACCAACCAGCCGCAGCCAAAGATTCAGCAGCATTTAATTTGGTAGCTGGTGCTCATTTCTCAACCTGATTATGATCGGAGATAAAACTATTAAATACCAATCTCAAAGTGGCTTTGGGAACAATCCATTGAAATATGAGCTGGTTAGTGATCACAGTCTCTTCTTCCCTGCAGATCGGTGCCTTACCGTTAAAACCTGGACCGCTTTATGCAATCGATGGTGACTTTGGGATAGATGAGAAGATGACATACACATTTCTGAGTGGTGAGCAGTGAATTGTTGCTGACAAACCAAGTAACTGAAAATTTTGGTAGTTTCTATTACTTTATAAGTTTGCATTTAAGTCATTTAAGTGTGAGAAACCTGTTCAAGCCCAGTACAGTATATTAGCAGACTAGCAGGCGCTGAGGTGTCGGCTGATGGGGATCCTAATAAAAAACAAAATATTTTAATAAAGTCTGTGAGAAAACAAACTTTTTTTTCCTAGCTCCTAGTTTTTGAGCCTTGTATGTTTTTAAACCTTAACCTTGGTTAACAGTTAGCTAGTAGTGTTCCTTCTAACAGCTCCCCTCTGTTTTCTAGGAAACGATGCCGGCCTGTTTGAGATCAATGCGAACACTGGGAACATTACAATGCTGAGAGTGGCGGATATCATGGGCCCAATCAATCTGACAGTGTTGGTAAAGACATGCCGATAGCAGCCTAACTGAGCTCTACTGATCTTCAATGCAACTCATTGTGATTTTGAAATCAATATTTGATGGATATGATTTAGCTTACCAGAGGGCAGAAAGTATTTTAGTGGTTGATGGGAGACTAATCAGTACCAGGGCATGTTTTTGTGGCTGCATTCACTTTACAGTAGAAATGGAAGCATTCTCTCACTGGTTGAACCCTTATAAGACTTTGGTTTTTGCTCATAATATTTAGCCTCAGAATTAACAGATTTAACACATACTACAGTCTTCTGAAAGTTATTGAAGAAAATAGGAAATGAATAAAAAGTCAAATAATATTACTATGGTGCACTTATTCAGCTACATTTCTTTTAATTAACCTTTACTGTTATTCACCTATGAATTTGAGCTTTAAAATAATAATCTTTGACATTTTCATATAAATAAATTCACATGTTGCTCGATCTCGATCTGACTGCTGCAATGCAACAGTGATCAACCTCTACCAGTTCATGAAAGCTTTTACATTTGCTGTTCTAAACACCCGCTGTCAGGTTTGTTAAAATACTTTTTACCACCCAAAAGCTTCAAGTATCAAGATTTTATCTATCATCTTTCCCATTTGAAGTTAGTGGGGAAGGTGTTTCGAATGTTATAGTAGTAGCCATGCCCAGGAAGTAGAGTGAGTGTTAGATTGCTTCTGATTGGTGGAGCTGACTACAGGTTTGACTAGTGTTACGGTACGTTGTTTCTGATTGGTGGAGCTGACTACAGGCTCTTGGGACTCTTATATGGCAGGAACACGTTACAGTAGGATGGCTGTAAGAACATGGTGGTGAAACAACAGTTGCTGCATCTATTCTGTCAGAGCTCAAAACAACCAGCATGTATGTTTTTCTCCAGGCCACACAAAAGAACAACAAGTTTCAGTTTGCCACCACCAAGGTCACAATCAAAGTTGTGATTAAGAGTCCAAACCCTCCGCAGTTTGAGAACCCACGATATGAAGGCTTCGTCTCTGAAGTAGGCACAATGGTTCTGGACCTGAATAACAAGACTGAGCCTCTCTGGATCCAGGCGAAGGATGCTGACTTTGCTGGGGTAAAACACACGGGATGAACTTTGCTGTAATAACTGCATGATCATCATATACATATATCATTTTAGCATTCTGTCATTGGCGTAGAGGTGATGTTTTGTGAGGAACACATTGGGACTGCTCTGTGCACTGACCTATTCATTTCTTTTCCAACAGGGCTTCAATCCTGCCATTGCATATAAGATCCTTGGGAGCAGTGATTTCTCTTTCATTGGAGGATACTTATTCATGACTAGAGATCGTCCATTGGGTACAGTTTCCTTAGAAGTGAGTTGCAGTCCACTCCAGATCAGGTACAAGTTGAAGTGACAGATTTTCCTAGTTCTTTATTGAACCCTCATCTCTATATTTTAAGGTGGAGGCAGTGGACATGTCTACTGGAGAATCAGCTGAAACAGCTATCCTCACAGTAGAGGTCACCTCAGGTAGGACAGTAAAGACTCTAGCATTTAAATGAATCAACAAAAATACAAAATATATGTCTATATGTCTAAATGCAGTTTATGGATAATCTACAGTTTAGTGGTTCAAGATGCTACGTGTAGCGTTTTAAACATCAATATATCATTGTCAAAATAATTGTGACACCTTTAAACAAATGAGACCATGGTGGAGATGATGGATAGCCTCAAACGTAATTTCTCAAAATTAAGACCACATCATTTTCTCTTTCGCTTCACTGAAGAGGATCAACATGTTGGAAGTGATTTTTTCCATCTTCCTTTCTCTCTGTCCACCATCTGCCGTTGCACATTTCCCTCAAACTCCGACCCAGTGGCACACAATGTAAAATGCAGCGTAGGGGCCGGTAGACGCTGCCAGTTTCCTCAGTGATTGTCTCGTTTGTTTACAGTAATTATACTAACTTGATACTAGTATGATTTAGTATCATACTTGATATTAAAATACAACACATGGCACCTTTAAATGGGAATCTAGAGGAATCTTTCCTGCTCAGACTCATCTCTCCATGCTTAGCTATCCACTATCGTTCATAATTCAGTGTGTTTGGATAAGGAAGAGAGGTAACAAGGAAGTGAGGCAATTCAAGTTAGATTCAAACCATGTGCTCCCTCCCAGGGCTTCCCACCACCAGTGTGTCTCCGAGCACCACAGACATTGTGTCCACAACTCTGATAGAGGTGACCACTGGTACTTCTCTTGATACCAGTGAGACCGATTCCCCGACCACTAACTCCAGTTTGACCACTGAAGGCAGCATCTCTACTGCCAGTACAGCACAGCCTCACACAGGTAGTCACATCTTTCTCTGAGGAGATTCCCTACCGCTCGTTTGCTTCGCTTTCCCCATAATCTAACCAAAGATTATAGCAAATCAAAGATTCACCAACATTCGAAGCCTAGTTTCGGTGATTATGGCACTCAGATTTTGCTTTGTAATCTGCAAGTGTGAAACTTGTTTTTGGCCTTTGTTTCCATAGAGGGTGTGGCTGGCGGGTCGGGTGACTATAGAGCAGAGGATATGGCAATACTTGGTGCTAGCCTGGCTGTCCTGCTATTAATCTGTCTGGTCGTCGTTGGACTCCTTGTCTATCAACTTCAGAGAAGTAAAGCAGACTGGAGGAAGATCTCTGAGGCTAGCATCTTCCGAAATTCTGTGAGTTCAAAAGATTGTCAAATTATCCAGAATGCTCAGAAGTTCCCGTGTTCTTCCTTCATTCCCATTTCATTTCATAAGATCCCATGTATAGGCGGTTTCTGACCGCAGGAACTATCCCGGAATTTAGTAGTATTGGAACGTTGACCTTTCCGACCGGGGGAACTAGCCCCGAAAAGGTTCCTCTGGGATAGTTCCTGGCCCCAAAATTAGTTCCTGCTAGAGCGGTAGTACTTTTTTGGGGACCAGGAACCATCCGGGTGGAGCTGCAGTACTGAACAATGCTACAATTGACCAAAAGGTATATCTATTTTAATACTGATTTATAGCAATTTTTGTTCCCCAGCTGGGCCAAGGCGGTCGGAAGGAGGGCATCCACTATACCAACAAGGGGTTCCAGAATGATGATGAAGATGCAGGCAGCATGGGCTCCGGTGGTCCAGATGGGGTAGGCATAAAGATGGACAGTGATCCAGGGACCAGAGGTGGGGACATCCCATTCAAAGAGCCCATTATGAAGTCCACGGCTCCTCTGCCGGACAACACAAGCCTAGCGAGCTCAGACAACACTGACAATGAGAAGGAGGTCAAACCCATCCTGACCAAGGAGAGACGCATGGAGGAGGGCTACAAATCCGTTTGGTTCAAGGAAGACATTGATCCCAACGCCAAGGAGGAAGTCGTCATCATCCCAGATAACAGAGAGCAAGACAGTGAGGAGGAAGAGGAACAAGAGGAACGAGAGGAAGGGGAGGAAGAGGAACAAGAGGAACGAGAGGAAGGGGAGGAAGAAGAGGAAGCATCCTCTAGTGGTCAGGTGACAAAGTCAAAGGTTCTCTTTGCTGATACTGACATCGACAGTGGACAGATTCGGGATTCAGCGAAGGATTCTGAGGATGATGAAATGGTGTCTGATCTGTGAGAGGAAGCAGAAGAAGTAACCCAACTCTCAATCACTGTTGAGAATATGGTGTAATAGCATGAGATCCTCCCATAATAAAAACAGATGATTATCAGAAATCACGCCTCTCGGACTACCGAAACTCTGATTAATCAGTAACTCAACAGGTAACAGGGAACAACAGTGACATAAATCCAATTATCATGCCTCATGTAAAAATAAAAATATTTACACATTTTATTTACCATAGTATTGTGTGTACATTGTTCAGCATAGCAGTGTGATCACTGGCTGTAAGTGATGTTTTCTGGCTTTTTTAATGATTTGAAGGAAATTTCTACATGTAAATACTTTGTTTGCAAACTGCTGTTAAATAAAGAGTCTAATATAACTTGATCCAAATGCTTTTCATGGAAAACTTTGTCGTGCAGAACTCCACATCCCCAAAATGATCGGTTTGGAGAGAAGAGAGAAGTTACAAATGGTCTGGCGCTAGTCGGGTCAGATTTTTATGTTTTGTTATGGTTGGTTTTCCTGTCTGCAATGCTAAAACAGGATAGATGCATCCATTACATTACAGTCATTTAGCAGACGCTTTTATCCAAAGCGACTTACAAAGGTGATCGAACCCACAACCCAGACTCTCACACTCTACTGACTGAGCTGTCCAGGCCATACATGAAGAGGAACTAGAATGCAATGTGAAATAACAGGCAATAAATAAAGTAACAAGTCATCGTTATTGCTCGTTTGACCCTCCCTTTTACGAGATGGAAGGGCTGTAAAAAGCATGATGGAAATGTACTTTGTACTATAAATAATCCTCCATCATTTATTAGGAATCAGCAGGTGAAACAGGCCAATGAGTGCTTAACTGGTACCACGTGTTGTACTGTGTGAAACAAGATAGTTTCCATTTGTTTTAATTCCCCTTCTATGAAATGAAGTCTGAATGCTCATCATGATACAAATTCAACAGAGCAGCAGAACCATAACGAATACTGCTCATCCAGTCTGCGCTGTCCCACCCATCACATCGCTCTTTGCACCTCAAGAAGGAAGTCACTACAAAAATCATTTAAGCCATTTATTCATTCATTTCAAAACTTATAAAGCCCAAGACAAAGACCCATTCTGTCATATCATAAACTATACCACAACGGCCGATATTTGCTGCTTCTGTAACATGGGACAACTAAAAAAGTGAGTGCTACTGGGGAAAGCAGGAAATAACATCCAAGTAGTGATTGCTCGTGGTAAAAAAAGATTTCAAAAAGGACCAAGGCACTTTACTTTTCCAAAAAATGGTTTGCCAAAAACACTTTAAGTGTATTGTGATGCATAACAAGCAGATTATAAGATATATAAGACATTTCTATTTAATCATATAATTAACTATACAGTTGCCCCATAACGTTTCAACCCCCTAATTATTTTATTATAATAATTAGTGTGCACACAATGTGCTTATTCTGCCTTATAATGGTTTATGAGACCATTTCAAGTAGTGTTAGCTACTAAGTGTTACCAAGAAATTGAATCTTGTAAAGTCATATTTGACATTTATGCATACTGCATTTTCATGCATTACATTTTTAAATTGTGAAAAAGTCCCTTTGGCTTTTTCCTATTTTCTGAAGGAAGAAGGAACCTCACTTAAACAAACTAGATGAGAGACACCTCATCTAGTTCTCACATTCCCAACAGGAAGTTTCAAAGGTCAAACGTAATATTTGAAGGATACTTTAGGATTTACGACTCGCTTCACTTCTAAATTAACATTATTTGATTTATATATAAGAAGCAACAGTCTCTTGAAGAACACACAAAGATGCCTTGTTTTAGGGCAAAGAAAAGTTTGATTTCAAGGCATGGCTTACATCAGCAATTAAGAGGTTAATAGCCTGGTGGTGGTTACATACTTCCCCCTATTGGGCAAACTGCCTACTACTCGGCTCCCAACAAAATACTTGCATACTGTCACATTGTACGTTCTTGATTTTCAGCTTTAGCACAACCCAGAAATGTTCTATTGCAACACCCATCGATAGGAAGACCCAACAGAATAAACACCACAACGTCCTTGAGAAATCTTTTACAGTTGTGCTGAATTGTTTACACACCCATGTACCAAATCTAACCCTAACTAACCCAATTCTGCAGAGAGACTACACTTCTAAACCACAACATACAATTTGGCACAATCTTAATAAGTAAAATCTCATGTGTTCATCTGGAAAGCACTGAAGTGCTGAACTGAACCTAAACTACTAACTCACAGGTACAAACACAAGTTGATAAAATGTTCAATTCCAAATCAGAGCAGGAGGTCAAAGGTCACTCTGCTGTTTGGAAATGAATGGATGCAACACTGCGTCTAGGTCTAGATCCATCGTGCCAGGGCAGGGTGGATCCATGGATCTGTCTAGGTCTGGATCCATCGTGCCAGGGCAGGGTGGATCCATGGATCTGTCTAGGTCTAGATCCATCGTGCCAGGGCAGGGTGGATCTATGGATCTGTCTAGGTCTGGATCCATCGTGCCAGGGCAGGGTGGATCCATGGATCTGTCTAGGTCTGGATCCATCGTGCCAGGGCAGGGTGGATCTATGGATCTGTCTAGGTCTGGATCCATCGTGCCAGGGCAGGGTGGATCCATGGATCTGTCTAGGTATGGACCCATAGGGCAGGCTGGAGCCATCATTTTTGTAATGAAATGTTTCCTTGTAATGTTTCCTTTTGCAAGAGATTTGTCGAGCTATTGAAGTGTGAATATTTGTTATCACATGATCACAACCAGCCTAATTGGTCGGGTTACAAATCATAGTTTTCTAGCTTAGTGCACACTGAGGCAAGTCAAACATCAAAACCATGCTGTCATGACTCCTGCACGCTCCCTGGGCTGCTGGTATTGGTGAATACGATGTGTGGTTTGACCAGGGAGAGGATGGGGCCCTTGGGGGCCCCGGCTAGGCAGTAGGCCTCATCCACACCAAGGCCCCAGGACCGCAGGGTCTTCAAGGCCCGGCCACATGTATCCCTGGAGCCCCACTCCGTTATCAGGCTGATGTTGAGAGGGCTGCCGTCCAGACCAAACCGCTTCCTCATCTCACCCAGTCGACTGGCAAACTCCTGGATGGAGTCCTGGGGGGAGGAGGAGGGGGGGGGGGGTATCTGTTGGTATTCAAAGCCATTTTGGGGCAGCTGCCAACTTACTTATGCACTTTACTCACATTACAATCTACGATCATGTTCCTATCACAAGAGCTGCTGCGTTCTCTGGGAACAACCAAAGGTCCTCATTTTAACTTCCTTATGTGCCTTTATCTTGTTTTAAATCATGATTGTTCTTACTTCCTGACATCATGCATATGTATGTCCTTTTAAGGAATACAAGATAAAGACTGACACATCAGTCTTTATCAGACACATCTACACATCAGAACAACCAGAGCTGTAACAGGGAACCTTCCAGTGCCGACTCCTTCGATGGCCACACTACAGTTAACCCTAACCTAACCCTTCGATGGCCACAGTTAACCCTAACCCTAATAAGGAAATGAATACAACTACTGAGTCAATCACGATGACAATAACAACACAGCAGGTAGTTGGTAGTTTGTAGCAGACTGTACTGCACCTTGGCAGCTCCGAGCTGCTGCAGCTGAGCCTCCCTGCAGCCTGGTGGGCTCAGACTGGGATGGTCTGAGAGGCTGACAGCGTCTCCTGACAGCAGCACCCTGAGCTGCTCTGACGAATGGTAAGCTGTGTGCTGGTACAGCAGCGCTGAGGCAACGCCTGTTGGGAGGTTAAGCTACAATGTTAGTAGCCAATTCTCCAAATCATAACACACACCTTTATAACGATAAAAGGCCAAAGAACGAATCATCCTAAATCAGTCAAAGCATCAATCATTTCCACAGTCCTTGCTGATTCAAACTCACTAAGAGTAATGAGGTCCTGGAATGAAGGAAAATGAGGTTCAGTTTTTATCTTCCCTCACCAATAAATAAACAACCAATTAACGTTAATACAGATGTGGATGAACAGACACGGTACCTCTTTGTAAAGCCTTTGACACGTCATTTATGTCCGTCGACAGGAACAGCTTGACTTTATTTGACAGTAAACTCTCTATGGACTCTTCCTCGCTGGAGAAACAGAATCTGCCAACCTCCAGACCTGAGATATGAAATTGACAAACAAGCCATCACCCTAAAGGGCAGGAAACTAAATGACTGTAATGTAATGTGGGGACCAATAAAGTATCCATCGATCATCTATCAGCCACAGCTCACATTTAACAGCATTTGGGTGGGTGGGACTTATTTCCAACCCTGTTAGCACCATATTACAACAGTAATAATTTTGGAGGTGTTTAGATTTTATTTTGAAATTCCAAAATGGGATTTACAGGTTCCATGAAACTCACTCAACACATGAAGGACCATGTGAACTTCATTTGTGGTGAAAGGCAAAGTACCGTAATGCTTGGTGCTGGCTATGATGTGATGATCCTCGCTGTCTTTAGAAAGCAGGATGACATCAAACAGCAGCACTTCATGAGGATTCACCTCCAGCAGTCTTTCATTCACTTTTTTTATTGCCTGAGGACAGTAGGAGACATGGAGTCATTGCACTGTTGCTGTACATGGAACAATCACATGTATGCATGTGCGTATTTTCAAGATTAAAAAGCAGCATTTTCAGTCAATATATTAGGCACAGTATTTGGATACTTCACTACAATAATACTTTGTAGTTCTACAAATACTTTAATATTTTGGTGTAGTAGTTGTAGTCGCCATTTAGTGGTCTAGTCAACATTTGAAGTCACCTGGATGAAAGGGAAGGCGACCCCCCTCCCATAAGGCTCGGTCCTCTGCATGGCCTCGGGTCCGTACTCAAACACTGCATGGGAAGTTACTGCAATAACCACAGCGTGATCTGCATCCTTCTGCAAATGAGATGCGGGTTTCACTCAGGGCTTCCCAAATCTTTTCATTTGAAGGGCCGACAAAAAGCCCATTGGACCATGAATCCCGTTTGATACGATTCTGTGCAAGAGAACACCACCTGACAAGATTGATGCTGTTAGATATGCCTTATACAAAATGACAAAATGTAGGTGGGGAGAGTGAAACCTGTGATCAAACAGTACTGAGTGACATGATACTGGAATTAAAGTATTCCTTATTTGGCTGGGGTAATCCCCTGGAACCCCCTCAACGACCCCCGTCAAGGACCCCCCTCAAAGACCCCCTCACTGCCTTCAACCTTGCAGTTCGGTAAACATACTAACAACATGGTATTTTATCGAAATGTTAGGGTCCGTTCTTCAATTCTCCATACATCAAATACACCAAGCAGCAATATAATTTCTACTTTTATAACTGGTTTGTTATTTATGTCTTCCGTCAAAGTGACGTTACACCGGCAGCGAGCAGTGAAAAAAGTTGAAATCTTATTGAAATTATGCTGCTTGGTGTATTCTCTATATGCCGAATTTACCAGAAGAACCTAACGATTCGTACAAGATCTTAATTTATACTCTACTAGGTGTATACGTTTGGCAAACACTGACAAATATGAAATTGCCAGATTTGTTAATGAAGTTTGGCGAACATGGTAAAGAACGGGATGTACCGATGATAAAAGCACTGTAAAAGTACCGTAGATAATACAACCCAACCTTTTCAGGAGCTGAGTTCGAGTTGCTCTCCATATTTAATGTTATGATCCTATAGGGTTTTGCTGTTCGCCCCGCCTCAGGTGAGTCTTACCTGCTTCACGTCGCTGTTCCGGACCGTTGAGGCCATGTCTGTCCCTCAGATGTGAAGCTGGTGATACTTAGTTTTATATGTGACTGGTAAAATTACAACATATTCAACTATTCTCTTTCCAAATACTAGCAAGAACTCTGTCATTTGCCTTTTGCCGTTTGTGTCACACTGCAGGCCGGATGTTGTCAGGGAAGACGGGAGACAGAATTTGTCTTCCGGGTTCGAGTAGTCAGCTGCCAAGTTGGCGCTCAAGAGGGCGCTCGAGCTACACTTTTCATTCTGTTTTGTAGGTGTTCTCCTTCTATGCAAAACTGTCTTCCCAATGGTAAAAACCTGCCAAACTTTGCACAGTAGTCCTTATGTCTTATGCCAATACTAAAAATGGAGCCAATTCTCCCAAAGGTGGCGCTACAGATCTGTTATTTTCTGAGAATAATATTGTCATCAATTGTCATCATCATGGCTTCTCTCTCAATTCATCATTTAAGATCCATTTTTCTGTTGAACAAATAACAACTTATAGCACAATACGTCCCCAGGAGGGAGTGATTTTGTGAATTCTAGCAATAGAAAAAATAATCTTACAAACAACTAGTAGTTCTCTTGCCTACCTATGTTGAATGCACTTATTTTTCAGATATTGTACATTGTAACAACAGCAGCATACTCAGAAACATTTCAATGGGTAGTTTTATTAAAAATCAGTTGTGTCAAGAGTTCAGCCACAGCATCTTTGACTGCAGACAGCTGGCTCACACAAAATTATGTAGAAAAATACAAAAAGTACAAAGTTACGAGGTATACATCTTTGCAGTCTCATGGTTAAACATTCACTGTTTCAGCAAGCTTGAATTAACTGAATGACAATGAATTACATTCCTACATAATTCCACATATTTTAGACATTTCAAAGAAGTCAGATTCATTGCTAGTCTCAGTTTTTTAAACAAATTAAAATACATTTATATCTGATC
Source organism: Hoplostethus mediterraneus (assembly GCA_034670385.1). Classification (NCBI taxonomy): domain Eukaryota; kingdom Metazoa; phylum Chordata; class Actinopteri; order Trachichthyiformes; family Trachichthyidae; genus Hoplostethus; species Hoplostethus mediterraneus. The sequence continues at coordinate 17,831,786 of JAXDDW010000003.1, read as the reverse complement.
TCTTTTGGTTTGCTGGCTAATGTTTTCCCTAATAGCACAACCGTACAAGGCAGTTTGGAGATCTGGGTCTGGTTGTTGTCACATTGGCAGGATGCTTCTTCAACAGCTTTTAGCTTGGCTGATCCTCATAGCAATGGATGTAGCTTGTGTGTTTTACTGGCACGAGATGGTAACAACTCTTTCATTTGATAGGTATTTAAGAGTGCCATTCCATAACGCCCAATATCCATTTTGGAAAATCATCTTTACCTGTAGTCAGGTAAAATCATTCAATATCTTTATAATATGAAGGATTTCCATTATGGTAGTTATGTCATTTTGACAACCAAGACTTCAGTTACTTACCATCCTTGAAAAATTGTTGTAATTTTGCGCTATCGATCGAGTGGGTGTCTCAATTTGGGAAGAAAATCTTCAACAGGAATGTAAATATCAGTGCAGGGTCATTTTCTATATTGGGCTTTTCACGGTTTACATTCTTTGACTGAACCTGGGGTACAAACTGGCACCAGGTATCCCTGGGTTTACTTGATATTCAAGGAGTAAATATCGGGGCCAGCTCCAGAACAGGGCCAGTTGATGATGGATTCAAGTCAGGGATTACCATCCTGTGGAATGTGTGAAAAGCTCGTCACCCCAAGGCTAAGAGGCACATTAAACCTTTTACTTAGCCTCAATACCGTTGACGTTAAACTGCATGATGAAATCCAGCAGTTTAAAGCAGCTTCATCCCTTGAATAGAAAGTAAAGTCAGGGTAGTTGGTGCCTTTGTGAGACAGGGTTAATAACCTTGGATTAAGAGTACAGGTTGAAGCAGCATGGCAACAGGACTCTAGAAGAGACAGGTGCTGTACACAGTGACTTTGTGGCTGATGTCCTCCAGCAGCTCCTTGACAGCCTTCTCCAGGTCCAGCAGCTGGTTGGCCTTCTCCTCCAGGGTCCTCTGGTTGTCTTCGTATGACTTCTCCAGGTCTGAGCAGAGGAAGAGGATGGGTTGGAATGACCTCTGACTACCTTTAGCGGCTCATATTCATCAAATAACCAGTTTTAGTATTACTATTGGTGTTAGTAACCCCAACCCTCGTCACATGACCACTAACCAATCAGATGTCAGTCTAATGTTACCTTTCAGTAGCTGGAGCTTGTCGCTGGCCTGTAGCAGCAGATCTTTGGCTTCCTGCTGTAGTGACTCCGCCCTCTTCTTGGCGTCGGCCACACCCCCCGCCTTCTGTGAGATCAGCTCTTCCACCGTGGAGTATTTATCCTTCAGTTCCGTGTCCAGGTCCTACACACACACACACACACACACATTTAGATTATTTAATACATTTAGATTGTATAATGAAGGTGCCGGTGGGAGTGGTTGTTGTGGTGTTGTTGTTTTCTCTCCTATCCCTGATACTTCCACTGATCTTCTTCTCTCTACCCTGTCCTCTTTTTTGGACAATCTCTGTCCCCTCACCTCCAGACTTCTCCCCTCTCCCCAAACAAGGTCCTTGACCTTGTTGCATCTTTTCCTACCACTGCTATGCAGATGACACCCAGCTGGTCCTGTCATTTCCCCCCTCTGACACACAAGTGGAGGCACGCATTGCTGCATGCCTGGCAGACATCTCTTAGTGGATGTCGATGCACCACCTGTGCTGGTGTTCCTCCCGGGGAAGGGTTGTCCGCACTTAGATGCTTGTTCAGGAAGGAAATGCACTTGTGATTTCTGGTGACTAGTAGTTTTCTTGCCTACCTATGTTGAATGCACTTATTGTAAGTTGCTTTGGATAAAAGCATCTGATAAATGCCTGTAATGTAATTTAACTTGAACTTAACTTGACAGCGATGAGATGTGATAGTAAAGAACATAGAAACAAAGGATGAGGAGGCCGATTACAACACAGACCTTCTTGACCTGCGTGGCCACCTTGGTGATGGTCTGGGCATCCTGCTGGGTTCGCTGGATGCTCAGCGAGTTGTTCTGGGCTTTGTCTCTCAGCAGCATCATGTCCTGCTCCAGCTTCTGCAGCCTCTGGGTGGCGTTGTTCAGCTGGAACTCAGAATCGGCCGTCTCCGACTCCACCTGGTAATTACATCATCATTTTATATTTCAGATTACAGTTCACAACGAGTCACTAAGCGATGGTTAGTATTAACTACTTCGAGTTCAATGGTTTATTTGTCACAAGTGCAGTGAAATACGCAGTGGAATACTCAATCACTATGCTAAAGGAAAAAGGAAAAGGGGGCTAAACTAGGAGATATACAAAAAACTACTACAAGAAATGAAACAGAATTTAAATAATAAAATAAATATATAGACAATATGGAAATGTAAATTAAGCAATAGAAAGTCACTTTGCACATGTGCAAAATGAATATGCAATGTAAAAAAAAGAAAAGCAGAGTGAAAGTTATGCAAAACGTCCAAGAGTCATTATTGGTTGGATGTGTAATTGTTTAATGGCCTGAGGGTAGAAGCCCCTCCTGAGCCGCTCTGTCCTGGCCTTGTGATTGCAGGGCCAATCTGCCAATCTACCACCAGAGGAGGTCAACAGTACCACCAGAGGAGGTAAACAGTACCACCAGAGGAGGTCAACAGTACCACCAGAGGAGGTAAACAGTACTCACAGAGGAGGTAAATAGTACTCACAGAGGAGGTAAATAGTACTCACAGAGGAGGTAAATAGTACTCACAGAGGAGGTAAATAGTACTCACAGAGGAGGTAAACAGTACCACCACAGGAGGTAAACAGTACCACCAGAGGAGGTAAACAAACAGTACTCACTGAGGACAGCAGGTGGTTAGTGCTGCTGATGTCGGAGCTGGCCTGCTGGATGGCCTCGCTGGCAGCAGCCTGGGCTTTCTGAGCTTCTTCCAGAGCCTGTCTCACCATCTCTGCTGTGTCCCTCACATCAGTCGCCTCTTTACTGTGGGAAACCGTGAAGCAGATGTTTGAGCATGCTCACAGACTGGGGTATCTGCCACAGGAAAACTTGAAAGAACTGCATTCCCCAGCAGACAACAGCCACTACTGTGGATCAAAGAAGTCACACAGTCCTCATCATCACTGAAGAATTAGCCTTGTGTAGTGTAAACCGTCATCTGCCTTCACAGCAGCAGCTGCTGATTCTGCCCTCTTAAAGTATAATACATGTTTTTTTAAAACTTGTCCCTTTGCATTATTCCTTTTAGTCTGCACAGTCAGTGTAGTGGAGATAGTCGTACCTTCAGAAGAAGCCATTTGCTGCTATTCATTCTTATTCGTACAGCGTGAAAAACAACTTCCACAACCCCAAAACATGAAGCCTTAATTTGGTTTTAAGTTTGTGTTTTACTATGTCATTGTGTTGAGTGTTTTCATATCATCATGTTACACTTATCTTCCTGTCAATCACCTGACACCCACAGGAAGCCAGGAAATAATCCCTCAAAAACATGTTGCCTCGCAAAATGTATTGTCACATTCATGTTTTCTTAAAGAGATGTCTTTGTTAGGTAGGTTTGACACCGTAAAGGTTTGACACCGTATAGGGAAATGTAAACTAGATGTAAACAGAAGTAAATGAGCTATAACCCTAAATGACAGTGGCAGTCTCCTTTAAGGAGGGGGTCTAATCCATGCACTGGCTGGCTGACACTGGACAGTAATGATGATAAAACTATAAGAATTTGCAGAGAGAAAGAATAAGTCATGAGTCATCCAATCAACTGTCTAGAGGTCTGATGAGTTTTATACACAACTCTAAGTGCATCAGTGATGTAGTTTGCTTAGCAACAGCAGACTGAACCTGTGCTGAACTTGTGATAATTCATTCTGAATTAGCCCTGAAATGTAACAGGAAAATGCAAATTCTCCAGGTAATGCCGTTACCTGGCTCTGCGGGCTTGCTCCAGCAGGGTCTCTGCTCTAAGGATGTCGTTGGCGCTCTGGTTGAGGATGGTCTCCACATGGCCCAGGTCTCCAACCCTCTCCCTGATCTCATCAGTCAGGTTCTGTAGCTGGGCTGGTGTAGTGGGCATCTGCATGGCCAGCACCTCATTGGCCACCGTCTCTATACTCTCCAGATCAGCTGCATCCTCTAGATGGCGCCACAGAAGACAGTTACATTTATATTGTTTGCAATTTACACATTTAGCCAAGAATCGGAAAAACTGTCTCTTACTCCTATGGCAGTATTTAAGCGATAGCAGATAACTGAAGTCTCTGGATTATTATGGATATTATATTTCCGTCAGCAGCACAGCACTGAAGCTGCTCTCGTCCAGGTTGTAAACAATGTCTTGTTGAATGCAGATGCAGGCAGATGCTCAGTGTTAGTCTGCTTGACCTATTTGATAGGTATGTAGATCATGGTATCCTTATAGAATGATTGAGACAGTGGGTTGGTATTTCAGGGACCACCCTAGATTGGTAGACTCTTCATATCTGACTGATAGGAAATTCCTTGTGTCCATTGATGGCTATTCCTTGATCAAGTGTGATGTGTCACATGGCTCAATTCTTGGACCAATTTTATTAAAATCTACAATTTTGTTTGTGCTTATGGTATTATTTTAATAATAATTATCATTATTATTATTATTTTATTATTTGTATTATTGTTTTCTTTAATTTGATTGAGGATACAATTTTCAGTACACATTCTGATCAAATGAAGCACTTGGGTATTTTATAATAGACCAATACTATTCTTGAATTCATTTTAATTGTACTCAGATCAGTGTTTGCATTGGCTGATATATTGGTTCTAGGAAATTTGTATCAGTGCATCTCACTCAACATCTCTCATCTACATTTTACACATATAACTGAAACTCATATGCAGAGTGATTTACAGTGAGTGCAACAGTAGAATAATAAAGTGGTCAAAGTCACAGGGCTCAGATGTAGCACATATTCCTGTGTCCCTGGAATGGTTCTGTACGATATGAAGTGCTTGGTAGAGAAATAAGAGCTGGAGAGATGAGGTAGACGTACGTGTGAGGAAGTCTCTGATCTGTTTGATGAGGCTGCGGAGTTCCTCGTTGCTCTGGTCTACGCGTTGCTTGGTCTGGTTGGTCTTCAGCAGGACGTCCTGTGCGCTCAGCTTGGCCCCATCTGCCTTCACCTTGGCCTCCAAGACCTTGAAATGTTAAACACCATGGTTAGGCTCCACAGTAATTCCATAGTTCATTTCCAAAACGCTACATATACTCAATGTATCTTTAGAGATATTGTTCAATAGAAATATAGAGGATCATATCTGTAGAAGTGTTATTTCTTTCAACCAAGGACTTTGAAGACCAATAACGATATTTTTGGATTGAACCGATAGCTGATATTATGTCCCACTATTCAATATTTCTAAATTTCAATTTCTTTCTTTTTTTTTTTTTTAAATGATAAGTCACGTTTATTGGCCTTAATTACAGCGCCACCATCTGGCCGATTGGGCTCATGTTTGTTGGCAAGCATTTGCACATCATTTCCAGTTATTGTCCACGTTTCATGGTTTTACCTCATTCCAGCTCACAGCAATTTGAGACACGGCATAAGACAACAAATAATCAACTAGAAAAGGTTAAATTTTCTGAAGAAAATTTGTGTGCTTGCTTTAGCTTAAGAAGTCAATTTAGTTAGGAAGATTCTGTGTTAAGAAATCGTAGTAGTAGAAGCAGTAAAAGCAAAAGTGGTAGTAGTAGCTGAAGTAGTAGTAGCAGAAGTAGTAGTAGTATTAGTAATAGTTGAAGTATTAGCAGAAGTAGTAGTAGCAGAAGTAGTGGTTTGTGTTTTCCATTCAGTTATCAGTAAACCACAAACCGAGTCCCTGGTTTGTGGACATTGTCAAACACAGCCAGGGTCACACGAGACAGCCACCAGAGGGAGACAGAGACTGTCATTTAGAGGAAGAAAATACTGCTAAGCTATTAACTCAAATGTTACTTTTCAACTTCTCACCATCTTGGAGAGCTTCTCCACTTCCTCCATGGCGTTGACGATTTCTTGATCGAAGTCTCTGACCGTCTGCCAAGCACTGTCGACCAGGGTGACCAAACCATTGCATCCTTCACCACCACATTTCCTTTTGCCCTCAGCGTCCAGACAGCTCAGACCCCCGCATGGAGAATCAGAACAAGCCTCCAGGCCGGCCGGGCTGCCACATGTCTGGAACAGCAGACCAAGAATTAAAGAGGACCTGCCCTATACATGAGGTACCTTCATCTGAAGTTGATTTTGAGAAATGAACATATTCAAATAGTTCTCTACATATGTTATCTACATATATAAATTGAATATATTGATGTTTAATCATTTACTCAATGTATATAGACGTGTTTGTCAATTTCAACTTATGACTGCTAATTCAGCTTCAGAATAGACTACATAGAACAGTAATACTTTAGGTTTCTACTTTTTGTTAGGGCAACCTCTGATTGGTCAGTATTTGTTACCATATCTTTTCATACCTTCTCATCGAGCTCTGATAGGTCCAGAGTCTCCAGCTCTCCTGCCAGGTCATCCAGTCTCTTGGCGTGCTCCTTGTGTCTCGTGTGGAAGCCTTTTTTGGTCTCATTCATCTTGTCCTCAGTGGCTTGCCGGAGAGTGGCAGAGTTTTCCACGGGGCTGCCAGGATCTCTGGTTGAAGCATTAGCTTGAGCTTCAGCAGCCTGAGACAGCAGGTAGTACTTAGTGACGCTGTCTGTCGCTCCTGGGAATGGATGGAAACAAAATCACTGAAGACCTTCACCTTAACTTCAACCTCAACATGTACCTATGCTACTGGGAGCAGCCCAGTACCACCACAGTCGTCTACTGGTTCCACTGGGAGCTGCCCAGTACCACCAGTCTTCAGCTGCACTGAAGAGTTTACCGGTTGAGTGCCTTGTTCAAAGGCATCTCAGCAGTAGTAGTTCAGTCATTCAAACTTTTGATGCATTATGGCATCGTCGGGTTAACTGTTCCTGTAACCAGGCTAAAGACTAAAAGACTAAAGTTGACTAAGCTAAAGACTAAAGGTAACCAGGCTAAAGACTAAAAGACTAAAGACTAAAGGTGACCAGGTTAAAGACTAAAGACTAATGGTAACCAAGCTAAAGACTAAAGGTAACTAGTCATGAGTCCTCCAGACCACCACCACCCTCTACTCTTATCTGTGGCTGTCTCATGTTCCTTACCCCTGATATCAGAGTTCTTGATGAACTCAACTTGGTCCACCAGCTCCTTGATGGTGCGTTCCAGTTTCTGAGCATCTTCTCTCAGAGTGTCCAGTTTGGCATTAGTGCTGTTGTCCTCCACCGTCACCTGGACCAGGATCTCCTCAGTCTGGTTCAACTGATCACTCAGCTCTGACATAAGTTCACTGCAGAACAGAGAGATACACAATTAAAATGGATGTAATCTGTAGCTATTGTTCCTATATTACTGTAATTGTCTTGCTATTTTGTCATTACATTTACTACTAATACCATGATGCTTATGGAGGTTCAGTATCCATCCAGCCAGAATGCTGTCGCTACTGGTTAACCAGCTGTCTACAGCTAAATGCTATAAAGTGGGTAACCTATCCCTTTAAGCCTGTTAAACAAGTTTAATATCAGAACTACCACCAGGCTGGTTAACTTTGGCCCCATATTTCCCCTACAGATCAACTAATGCCTTTTAAATCACTTCTTACATACAAACCACATTTTGATAGAGATGCTTTTATGTATTTATGTATTTGTTTTCTCCTTTTTTACTTCTGTTGTCTTCCCTGTTTCCTTACAAACTTACAAACTTAATATATATTTACTTAATATATATACTTAATATATAGTTTTTTATTGCCTTTGAAACTAGGTAAAGGTTTTCATAATTAAAATGAAAACACCAATAAAATGCACTAATACTACTAATAATACTACTGTTGTTTTTTTCACCTGCCTTTCGAAAATTGATTTTTCAACAACAATTTTACAATTCAAATTGCTCGAAGCATTTGGGTAATAGAAGATTAAGTTTCCTGGTTTCCTTCCTGTGAGTTGTGTCATTTTACATTGGTTGTTTGTTTTTGTTTGTTCAACTTTTTCGTTGTCACTGGGTTTAATCCTTTGCTGAGGATGTAAAGATAAGTGGATGTTAGCAGTAACATTAGCTGTTAAGATGTAAGAGTGAGCTATTATTGGTGATTTGATTTGATTACATTATTTGCCCAAGATGCTCACAGCTAGCAAGCATGTAACTATAGTGCTAAGCTAGTTTCCCCTTGAAATTGTTGTTGTTGTTGTCATATACATTATTAAATAAACTTACGTAGCCTGTTCTAACAGTTCCTGGATCTCAGACAGAGGCTGGGTGGCTGGGTTTTGGGCCAGGATGGCTCTGATTTCCCCTGCACTCTTCTCCATGTTCTCAATAGTCAGCTTGTAGGGGCCGGTGATCCCACTGGCCTTGATGGTGTTGACCTTGTTTACCAGTCGGTGGGTCTGGTTGGTCAGCTGACCCACGATGACATCCCAGTCGGTGAAGCACTGGTGGCAGCGCTGGCAGTCGGGGAAGGTGCCGGAGTAGCCGCGGGCGCACGTGTCACATCTTGGGCCAGAAACGCCCTCCACACATACGCAGTGGCCGTTGGCCTTGTTGCACTGCTGCTCGGCAATGCCGCGAGGGTCACAGTCACAAGCTGGGAAGCAAATATGGTGAAGATAAGCCGTTAAGAAAGCTTTACCCTCTTTACCCCTGTCATAGTGGAATATGAAACACTGGCAACACCAGTAATCCAGGCTAATCAAAGTTTAGTAATTGGCTTTGGAAGATCAAACTAATTGTTAATCAATAAGTATTTTAAGAGGGCACTACTGGAGCATCACCACATCAGTTCACCTATTCACAAAATGTCACTTTTCTCAGCCACAATACCCTTAAAGTCAAGTAAAAGTCACCTGCTCGTTTTAAAGCCATTTCAGACACAGAGATTACATAGTTCCTTCAACAAAACAGGATGTACTTGTGAGCATTGCCCCATCTCATCCCAAAGACACGTTGACCCCATGAAAGGAAGCTGCTCTGGTCAGCTGATAAACTCATTGGGTGTATCGGGAGCTGCCTCGTCACAGGTTAGCATACAAGACAGTAGTGTTATATGTAGTTGACACTACATTTGACATTTATATTTTCAGCTGATGCTTATCCAGAACAACTTACAATTAGTATACCAACTCCTGGATCACCAACATTACAAGCAACCAATAGTAAAGAGGTCGAGGGTCAGAGGTCACAGCACCCTACAGCAGCCTACTACCAAGAACTCTTTTGTTTCATCGTTTATCAAAAACGAATCCATTTTTTTAGTCAAATAATATTTCACTGACCATTGTTAAAATTAGCTGTCATCCAGCATTTGACCTGGAAAGCCTCCACTCAGCAGGTTCAACTAGTTCAATTCAATTTTCAATTCAACTAAACTACATTTATTTGCCAAATCTCAAGATACTCATCTGAAAATCAAATCATAAAACCTGAATATGGGCCCTATAGTCATGCTTCCACTGAGGATAAGATTAGGGTTGTGGTGTAATAAGTACTGGCTGTACAGCCTCCATGACCCGGGGGGTCTGGGTCACTGCATGGGTGGGATGGAGGATGTTTGCCTACTTCAAAGGGAGTGTGTGGAGTGTGTGGTGAACAAAAGGCTCCACCATGGGCCCCTACAGTCTTAGCGAACAAACCCCAGGAACCATCAGCCCTCCTGTTTGACTACGCAATCACACTTTTGGCACAGACAAATAACAACGTGCCTGCTGTCACTTGATGCCTGACCTTTATTTATCTTGTCATGAAGAGTGAGATATCCACCATGTGAACCAAGTGACACCTTAACTCACCAAATGTGTAATAGCAAAACAATAAAAGTAAAAAATAAAAGTCTTTAATTGATACTTAGAAACTAGATCCTCTATGATTTGACATTGAGTGATGAACTTGGACTCTTCAGATGTCTCTCTCTCTCTCTTACACACACACACACACACACACACACACACACAGACAGACAGATCACTTGCCACCTCCCTCCCTCCCTCAATCTTTGGTCTCATTGTAAAACGGGACTTTCAGTCACCTCAGGGTGCCAGGAATGAGAAAGGAAATAAGGATTTGATTCTGGAATAATCCTGTTTTTGTATTTCAGAAACACACACACACACACACACACACACACACGCACACAAACATTTACACACGAACACACATACATATGTTGTGAATGTGACGTCGAGGGTCCTGTGGTGAGATCCTGTCCCCCTTTTGTCTCCATCAGGGTGTTAACTGCTTAAGTGGAGGCTTCCCTCATCACTGTCAGCACCCCCAACCCCCTCCAGCATGACAGACCTTGGAAGAAAGACCGCATGGTCCATGTGCGAAGGAGGGGGGGGTGTTTATCCTCCTCCACCCCTGAGAGCAGAATAAACAAACTGTGGCAAGACAAACATTCCTGAGATCAAGAGGTTCAAAGTTATGTTGAAGCCATTTCTGCATTATTCTGCATGCAGTGGCAGGAAAGAGAGCAGAGAGGAGGTTGAGGTTGACATAATCTTTGAATGCTGCTGGTACAGTGCAGAGTTTTGTTCATCCCCAAAGGAGGAAATTCTCTTTTTGCTCTCCGGTTGAGACACAGAGACAGACAGGAAGGGGTGAAATGTCATGCTCGGTACCTCGGCAGGTCTAGCCACACAGGGGACTGAACCTGGGCTCTCTGACTGGGACAACCTCACCCACCACTTGGCCATCCTGCCTGATTTGATAGTTTCTTTGCCTTTTATTTACTTCTATGGTGAGAATATACTGTTTCATTAACTTTCAAATGGAATTGGGGGTGTTGTTCATTGTAACTTGAATTTTAGGACAGCTTTGATGAGTAATATAGCTTGATGAAAAGTTAAGAGCTTTACATTTCGTTTACAGTACTTTACGTTTTATAGAACATATCTGGACCAAATCAGTGCTGAGGCCGTCCTCCTCTTCCGCTCAACAAAGCATCTGTTGTGCATTACAGCGAAGATAAGATGATAGCTAACCACTGGGTTTGGGGGAGTCTGAATTCCAGCATTTTAGCAACATACAGCTCCCATCTGGCTTCTATTCCGGGGGTGGGGAGGGGGTGGGGGGGGGTACAGCTGGTCTTTCAGTCTTTCACCAACATCCAAGACACACAGAACCACTAATGGTGTGTAACCAGGCTTTGATATTCAATGAGCATGGTGAGCGAGGAAGTGCGTTGTGTTGAATTGGTACACTTCAAAGAATGTCCGTCTTGTATTCAACCTTTAAATCTTATTTTTCTTAAAACAAGTTAAAAAAAAACTTCTACCTAATGGAGAGTAAGATCATTTCACGTCACATCACTCAATATCACAATATCATTAAGGTGAAACAGTTAAATGCATTCCAATTAAGTGGACCCTAACCCAGGAACTAATGCTCTACCCTATATCTATCTATACCTTATATACCCTAACCCAGGAACTAATGCTCTACCCTATATATCTATACCTATATACCCTAACCCAGGAACTAATGCTCTACCCTATATATCTATACCTATACCTATATACCCTAACCCAGGAACTAATGCTCTACCCTCTATATCTATACCTATATACCCTAACCCAGGAACTAATGCTCTACCCTATATATCTATACCTATATACCCTAACCCAGGAACTAATGCTCTACCCTATATATCTATACCTATATACCTATATACCCTAACCCAGGAACTAATGCTCTACCCTATATATCTATACCTATATACCCTAACCCAGGAACTAATGCTCTACCCTAAATATCTATACCTATATACCTATATACCCTAACCCAGGAACTAATGCTCTACCCTATATATCTATACCTATATACCCTAACCCAGGAACTAATGCTCTACCCTATATATCTATATACCTATATACCCTAACCCAGGAACTAATGCTCTACCCTATATATCTATACCTTATATACCCTAACCCAGGAACTAATGCTCTACCCTCTATATCTATACCTATATACCCTAACCCAGGAACTAATGCTCTACCCTCTATATCTATACCTATATACCCTAACCCAGGAACTAATGCTCTACCCTATATATCTATACCTATATACCTATATACCCTAACCCAGGAACTAATGCTCTACCCTATATATCTATACTTATATACCCTAACCCAGGAACTAATGCTCTACCCTCTATATCTATACCTATATACCTATATACCCTAACCCAGGAACTAATGCTCTACCCTCTATATCTATACCTATATACCTATATACCCTAACCCAAGAACTAATGCTCTACCCTCTATATCTATACCTATATACCTATATACCCTAACCCAGGAACTAATGCTCTACCCTATATATCTATACTTATATACCCTAACCCAGGAACTAATGCTCTACCCTATATATCTATACCTATATACCTATATACCCTAACCCAGGAACTAATGCTCTACCCTATATATCTATACCTATATACCCTAACCCAGGAACTAATGCTCTACCCTATATATCTATACCTATATACCTATATACCCTAACCCAGGAACTAATGCTCTACCCTCTATATCTATACCTATATACCTATATACCCTAACCCAGGAACTAATGCTCTACCCTATATATCTATACTTATATACCCTAACCCAGGAACTAATGCTCTACCCTATATATCTATACCTATATACCTATATACCCTAACCCAGGAACTAATGCTCTACCCTCTATATCTATACCTATATACCTATATACCCTAACCCAGGAACTAATGCTCTACCCTCTATATCTATACTTATATACCCTAACCCAGGAACTAATGCTCTACCCTATATATCTATACCTATATACCCTAACCCAAGAACTAATGCTCTACCCTCTATATCTATACCTATATACCTATATACCCTAACCCAGGAACTAATATTCTACCCTATATATCTATACCTATATACCCTACCCCAGGAACTAATGCTTTACCCTATATATCTATACCTATATACCCTAACTCTGCCATTGGAATTTCAAGACACTCATTTCCCATCCAACTTGAGCCATTTGTGATCCTTCAGCCCTTTCAGATAAGTCAGTAAGCTGCTCTGCTCGGTTGCAGATAACCTTGAGAGAAGAACAGAAGGTCCTTTCTGCTAGCAGGCACCACGCTGGACACCCATCAGAACAAAGGTGCATTGTGGGAGACAGCAGGATATTGGGAGGCTTTGACAGATCCCCCGTCTGTTCACCATGGAAACGCTACCAGCAGGCGAAGGGGCACATCTGGACTTAATATTGCAATGCACAGCAGATCCCTGTGCATGCTGGGAGGTTTGTACTCCACAGATGAAGCTCCTACAACAATGTTCCCACGATACAGGGTGAGAGGAGGGGAGGTGTTCCACTGCCGATATGACAGGATTTTAGGAATTTTAGGAATTAGGGCTCTAGTGTATGTTGAAGTTGAATGTGTTTTGCAACATTGAATAGGTGGAGGTGGTCATCTACCCTACAAGAGCTCATACCTGAGAGAATTCTTGCTTGCATTGCTTTCGATGGAACATTTTATTGTCACATGCTAACACTGGCCTTTCACAAGCCTTTCCACACAGACATATTTCTGAGGGAAACATTAGTGTGTTGTATTTGTGTTAACCTTTGCATCCAATATGAACACATGGAAACACACATACACTCAACTCACCATGACATTTGACTTCAGGGTCTCCCCAAAATAGCTCTCTGCACTCCCTACATGTTCTGCCTCCAAAGCCTGGCTGACAGGAACACTGGCCGCTTATCTGTGGACCAAAAAGTAGAAGATAATTGAACATTTCAAACATACAGAAGAAAATGAATGATAATGCTGAAAAAGAAACAGCTGACTATACATGGAAAGCTCTCCATCGTTAAGGATAAGCTAGTTACATTTTTAGCCAGGTGCTCTCGTCTACACTGCCGGCACAAGTAGGGGTTGAGTGTCCTGCTCAAGAACACTTAGACAGTGTGTGTCCATCAATAGCCATGTGTCTTGTCATATGTGGGGATTGAACCTTGTGGTTGTGGTTATAGGAGAGTTTGTCTGACCACTAGGTCCACAGCAACACTGCCACCTTCAAAACTCTGGTCAGCATCCACGATGATATTTTCTGTATCCCACGAACCTCACCTCATTACAGGACGCCCCAAAGGAGTGGTTGGGGTCACAGTCGCAGGCCTCGCAGCCCCTCTGGCTGGCCATGTTCCAGGTGTTGGGGCCACATTGGTCACAGTGCTGGCCGACCACGTTGGGAAGACACTGGCACTGCCCGCTGCCTCGGTCACAGTGGCAGTCTCCCACCGAAGGGCAGGTTGCAGGGTTGGTGCCCAAGTGGTTGCACACACACTCTGAGGAAATGGGGTACATAGAGGGTAGCAATGAGGTTTCTTTGCGTTCTTTATAAACGCCTCATTTTGAGAATACTACTCTAAGGGTCCAGCTATCAAAAATCTCAGCGTTTCATTCAATCTTACCCTCTCAAGTCAAGTCAAGTCAAGTCAAGTTTATTGTCATTGTAACCCTAACCCTCTCATTCGAGTTGCACAGCAAAGGCCTTACTAAAAAGCATTGCTAGAATTCAACCATACTAACAGCAGAAGACAGGGTTTGTCTTTGGGCGAGGGCCCAAGGTTTATCCCTTTCATAATGTGCCGTTGTGAAGCCCCTTTGAGACTGGAACTGTGATTAAGGGCTACACAAATAAACTTGACTTGAATTGTGAACATGAACACAGCAAAAATAAAGCAAAGGAAGCAATGGCAAGCAAAAAAAAGCAAACAAATCTTGAACCAATAAACCTTTCTTGGATGAGGGTAGTGTTGGGGTTAGGGTACTTTCTGAAATAAGCTTGATAATTCTGGATACAAAAAGCATCTTTGCATTTTTTGCAGTGAAGTGTTTCTTTCTCAATATTAAAAAACAGGATATCTCAGTTTGGAATGACATTCTTCATATAGGCATAGGACCTTTTTACAGTATGATAATGGTGATAGGTGGGGGTGGTTTTGTGCTGCATGTGTCTCGGGTACCTTCAGGGCTGTCAAACACCAATGGACTTACTTCTGCAGCTCTGTGTGAGAGCGTCGCCGTAGTATCCCAGCTTGCAGCTCTGGCAGGCCGGGCCCTCTGTGTGGTAAAGGCATTTCAGACACTCGCCAGTGTTGGTGTCGCAGGAGCCCGGGTCCTGCATGTCGATGTTGCTGTTGCACTGGCAAGGGCTGGCACTGCCCACCCACCTCATGGGGATTTCCATAGTAGCCAGGAGAGCATTCATCACACCTCACACCTATAGAAGTAAGAGAGGGATTTATAGAGGAAGAGATGAATCAGCGGAGAGAGGGAGGGAGAGATAGGAAACAAAGAGAACACTAATTAAGTCATTATCATTCTCAACACCTACCCATTAAGTGAAAATAACTGCTGCCTATAATACTTCATCACTACGTATACTATACACTTCTTTCCTGTGGTAATAACACACTATCAAATCTAACCGTATATCACATTCCACTCTGTTTACATCACAGAGAATCACAAAGCTTCTCTGCAACACAACTGCATTAAAATATGCTTCCTGAGGGCAACAAGTCCGAACAGGGCAACACTCGTACAGGGCAACACTCGTAACACTAGTATGGAGTGAAGCCTTTGATGGGGAAATGTTGGCAGCTGTTGGTGTCACGGCGTGATCATACAACCATAATGCATTAATTACCTCAAACTGCACGCTGGGCTAAGACGTATTGCGACGGTTAGGGATTTTAGTATTACAACTTGATTCACCAATGAAATATCTTAATCATGGATGAACACGGAGCTACCAGACAGCATTTGAAATAGTTCACACACAATTATAAATGCATCAGGACACATTAAGTGTGTTGCATGTCTTTATCCTTTTATACGCTGATTATTTAGTCATGTGTGGACTAAACCAAATGTTGTTTTCCATGTTTTTGCTGGCTCTCTGTGCAGAGTCGATCAAAGTTGCAATGAAAATGTATTTTGCAATACTATAATCAATTACCATTCCTTAACTGGGGTGGTGTCTTGTGCATGTGTATTTTGCACCAATTTGCAACCGTCTATTGCATTTATATTATATTACTGTCATGTTACACTGACTCTTATCATCTGATTGTGGTTTTCTGTTATATGTTTTGGTTATATATTTTGACCAGACTCTTAATGCTGTGATGGGTGAGGAATTTCGACCTCATGTGCACAATTGATAATTTCATTAAGTATTTCACATTGTGACACGATTTTTAATCTCAAGTCACATTTTGCAATTCACCTTTGTATTCTATTTTTCTTTACGGGATCCTATTACTATTTGCTGTTGCAATGGCCCAGTTTCCCCACCGTATCTTTATCTTATCTTTCATTCTTTGTATTGTTCACCTTGTCTGCAAACCAAATCCCCTCATGGGACAATCAAGTCTGAATTGAATTGAACTGAATTGATCGGTTGGGTTTACCTTTGTAGCCAGAGCTGCACACGCACAGCACCTGGTCGGAGTCCAGGCCGCGGTAGCAGCCTCCGGCAAACTGCCGTCCGCTGCCAGGGCCATCGGGACACATACACGCACGGCAATGATCACCTGAACCCAGCACGGGGTCGCCATAGTAACCATCCAAACACCTGAGATGAGGGGGGTAATTGAAGAGTTTCGTTCCAAAGTGAGACATCTACTCTTACAAAATGATTGATAACACAAAATGAAAAGAAATCTTTGTAACTGATGATTAGGAAGGAAAGTCCCAAAATGATGCCGCACTGATTTGGTATGAATGTATTTTAGGTTTTGAGTCATCAAGACCATTGCTTACAAATTAGTTCTGTTTTTGAGAATAGAATAAAACCCAATTCTGAATGAAAACAATGGGGAAAGTTAAGTCACATGTTGCATCCTCACCCAGAGTCACTTTTCCTTCTCTGTGAAAGTAAAAGATTCCTTTACATTTTATGCATGTAGGTGACATTTTTATCCAGAGCAACCAACTGAGTACATCAGCAGTTTCAAAGTTTCACTTCCTAGACACAGTAGAATGGGCTGGGTTAGCCCTGTAGGGTAGAAGACTAACCTCTCACAGTTGTGTCCCGTGCTGTGCTCTCGGCACCCCAGGCACTGGCCGGTGTGGGCGTCGCACTCCTCGGTGTGGCCGTTGCAAGTACAGGGCCGGCAGGTTGGGAAGCCCCAGTGTCCCGGCAGACAGCGGTCACACTGACGGCCGTACGCTCCGGCAACACAAACACACTGACCAGTCAACTCGTGGCAGAAAGGATTCTCCGACCCCTGGGGGTTACACTCACAGGCTGCATGGAGGAAGAGGAGGGAGGGTTACATTCACAGGCTGCATGGAGGAAGAGGAGGGAGGGTTACATTCACAGGCTGCATGGAGGAAGAGGAACGGTAAGATGGTAAAAGCTGCATATGGAATATTATTTAAACTAGCCATCCATAAAATTAACGTTGTAGTACATTTAGATTAGATATTATTACAAGCCAATTAGCACCCCATTAGAAGCATAGGGAAACCAAACATCATGTGATTCACCACACAGTTGTCCCATGGAGTTTTTAACTTCATTTAACTTTTTTCACATTGTGTTTCTTACATCGCACAACAATTATAATTATCAGACACTAAGAATTCAGTTAAGATGGAGCTACCGTTTGGGTGGTATTTCATTCAGACCTGTTACTGTTATTGATCAGGTCAAGAAGGTTGCTCAGTTTTGTTTGTTTTTGTTTGTTTTTTTACCTCTGCAGCCGTTGGGTCCAAAGTGGAAAGTGGAGGGGGCACATTTGTCACAGTTCCTGCCCACCACGTTAGGGCGACACTGGCACTGCCCACCACTGGGGTCGCACACGGTGCTGAGGGAACCTTGAGGGTCACACTGGCATGCTGGGAAATGGAGTCAAAAAGAGGAGACACGTCAGAGACCCAAAAAGCTATTGCTCTTATTTCCCTGACATAATAATGTTGCTGTTGCTGGAACTCTGTCCCAAAGGTTGAACAGGTTATTGTAACAATGCAATTCAAGTTCAAATGCTAATCTACTAGATAAGAGATGCTAGATGATCTTCTACATGTTGACACTGTGAATGAACATTAAGTATTAAGGATCAACATGAACTTCGGGACATCCCTGTATTCATTTAAATAGCAGAGCAGCTCTCAGCTCAGATTCTCCTCCACCAGACTGGCCCCTCCTCCATCAGACTGGCCCCTCCCCCATCAGACTGGCCCCTCCCCCATCAGACTGGCCCCTCCCCCTGCAGACCGGCCCCTCCTCCACCAGACCGCCTCCCCCCTGATCACACTGGCCCCTTCTCTGTCAAACTGGCCCCTCCCCCAATACAATGACCCCTCCCCCATCAGACTGGCCCAGGCTTGCTCGTGCCGACCCCCCTCACCTGATGACAAGGGTGGGCCCGCAGACATTAAAGTGCACAACGTGGAAATCTGAATCACCAAACCTAAATTACCAGATTGTGCATTAATTCATTCTCCCTGTATGATTGCTGAACGCCGTCTAGAAAGAAGCCCTTGCTTTTTCATATTGAACCCCATTGTAGCTGCTTTTGTCCAGTTATCCACGGGAAGAAGAAAAATTCACCACCTAAACTAAACTAAACCAACAACTAAATGCAATGCAGAACACCAATAGCTGTTTAGTTGCAGTAACTAGTTCATTACTCATCGGGTATTTCAGCAGGCTATCCTGTCTTTACTCTATTTCTCCTTTTTCCCAAAACCTTTTTTTTGAGATTATCCGTTTCTTGAAATGCTTTTCTTGTTGTTCTGTCTTAAATGTGGTGCTGCTGCTGCCTTGGCCATCTCTCCCCTGATCTCAACCAGGCTAACCAGATGAATAAAGGCTAACCCAGTAAGGTAAATAAACATGGAAGGAATCTGTAATGCATTTAGCAACCACAGACAAATGAGCCGGATAACCTTACATCCAAAACAAGCCTGGAGCAGCTAATGGAGACAGACAGGATAATACGAGAATAATAATCGGAGCATTCCCAGACAGTGAATCCATCTGGTATCTACTGCAGTAAGACAACAATAAGACAGCAACTATTCTATTCTATTCTATTCTGTTCTATTCAGAGCCATCTCCACAACCACTGATTATGGAAATAATATCTTGCATCTTCGATAAACCTTGCAGAAAAAAAGCTCCTTCCCTTTTCCATGACGAAGAAAAGACAAAAGAGACAAGCCGGGCGGTCTGAGAAGTTTCAGGAATGTTGGGAAGACAGGAAGAAGCCAGCAGAGCGTGACCCGACATGAAGCCTGGGGGGGGCGGGGGTAAGTGTTGATGACTGACATTGGACGGAAACAGCCACAAGCTAAACACACAGGAAGGCGGCGGGGGGTTGAGATGGAAGGTAATGAAGGAATATTTGTGCTACAAGAAAGAAGTGGAATGGAAACAGCTGATGAGAAGACAGAAGAGACGGGACGCGGGATGGAAGGACAGAAGACGGACATGAGATGATTGACGATGAAGGTGACGACATTGGAATGAAATGCATTCGTTTCCAAAGCACGTTCAACTGCAGTCAGTCAAACTGTTTTCATTGGTGGTTTCTGCTACATGAGGTATTTCACAGTTAAAGGGGGGACGAGGGATCAAACCTGTGGAGTGAATAGGTGGATCCCACCTCCTCAGTCAAACTATGTTGCAAATATGACTGACACCACACCTAGGTTGCATTCTTAGCTGCATCCATACCATTTTCAGAACAAGTAGAGAGTACTTGAGTAAGTAGGATTGAGTACCACTCAATTAATCATTCTAAAATGATTACAGGAAGTACTTCATTTGATCAAAATATGCACTAAAACATGTCCAACAATCCTCAGTGAAATAAAAGAAAAGAAAAAAAGAAATTACATTCATAATAATAAAACAGAAAATGCGCAATGTTCTTTTTCACAAATGACAACAAATCAGCATTTTCGCTGAATTCGCCTACTGAGGCCAAGACTAAAATAATAATGATACCAGGACCAGAGTAAAAAGGCTGCATTTCA
The DNA here is from genome assembly GCA_034670385.1 of Hoplostethus mediterraneus. NCBI lineage: Eukaryota > Metazoa > Chordata > Actinopteri > Trachichthyiformes > Trachichthyidae > Hoplostethus > Hoplostethus mediterraneus. The sequence goes on along the minus strand of JAXDDW010000003.1, from coordinate 17,811,692 downwards.
CAGTATTCCCATATTGAGGAACATGTGTTGCAGTTGAAGTAATACAAAGACCCTAATTTAAGGGGCTCTAGTGAATGAAAACATTACTCAGTTAGTTCAGGTCAGGTCCATTCTCTCTAACCAGTAAGACACTACATGATGCACTCTTATTGTATAACATCAAATGTACTTCCCTCTATTCTATTCTATTCTATTGTATTCTATCATATTCCATTAAAGATGGAGTCCATGTACCTTTGGCGCCCTGGTGCAGCAGAGCAGAGACGCTGAAGATGAAGTTGTGGCAGATGTCGGTCATAGGAGTCTTCACCACGCTCTGGCTGTTCTCCAGGCAGCGATAGCGCTGGAAGGTTTCCCAGGCGTTGCTGGTGACGGAGTCTCCTCCCTCGGCGCCGGTGAAGATCTCCAGGTTTTTACAGTGGGGCATCAGGACGATCTGGGCGGCAAGACATACAGAATTGAAGATGTTATTGACAGAGGCTGGGTTTATTGGTATTTGATATGTATTTTTTGTTGATAAAAGAAAGTATGTGGAATACACCAATGGACATTATTGTTAAATAAATATTTATGCTTAGCATGATCAGCCTGACAAATCGTTCAATTTCATTGCAATCAAAGAGGCTTTGGACTTTTTACTGTCTGATCTTTTTATTGCCTCTAAAATATCTGTCCTCTGTAACCTCCACAAATGTCAACCCTACTGTAGTTCCCTCGTAGCTTGAATGGCCATTAGTTGATGCATGTCTTTGTTTTCATCTTCAGATGAAAGCATTAAATACAGACAAATGTTGCTGACACAAAAGAACAATGAGACCCGAGTAATGAGTTGTCACATTAATGGGTTGTTGTGGTTTTTCTCACCGAGTCGATGAGTGTGTACGGTGACTGGACATCGCTGAGGGTGGAGTACAACGGGAGGCTGAGGCGGATGGTGTAGTTGAGACCTGATTCAAAACACACCGATCTGGGGAGAACCGCGTAGCTGGAGACGCATGGAAAAGAGACAGGATGCTTTAACACACACACGCACCATCTTTACTGTGTGTACACTACAGTTACACCATAAAACACACCGTCTTTACTGTGTGTACACTACAGTTACACCATCAAACACACCGTCTTTACTGTGTGTACACTACAGTTACACCATAAAACACACCATCCTTACTGTGTGTACACTACAGTTCTATACACACACCATACACACTCACAGACACATGCAAACACACATTCACACACATTCCTACACACACACTCAAACGGAACGTGCAGTGTATTTTACCGGGAACCGGGGTGGAGAGAGATCATCTGGTTGTCGTCGTCTGGCATGGTGTTGGCACAGCGGCTGTCTGCTGTGATTGGTCCCGGTCGCATCACCGTCATCAGCACCTCCTCCCATTGGTCCGGCAGCTACAGCACCACACCGCCAGCAAAAACATCATTTAGACACATTCCCATACCGGTGCCTTCACATCACAGTAACAATAAATGAATAGGATATATTCTACATTCGAAAAGTTGCATGTTGTAGCTTTAAGCCTGATTCATGGCGAGTGCGATTATGGCTGAAGGGCATCAAATACCCATCAGACACCCTGCTTCCTACCTGTGGCTCATAGCGTATGAGGATGTCATACTCCATGGAGTGGGGGATGTTCTCGATGGAAAACTCCAGGAAGGCTCCCTCAGGGACATTGACCAACCCGATGCCCGTCCAGGTGGGGCTTCGGTCCTGAGGATGAGGCCTTGGCACCACTGTCACTCCCTGCAAGAGAAGACAAGGGAAAGGGTTCAGGAACAGCTGGTGGGTTAAGAGAGAGAGAAATACTACTTTATAGGATAGGGGAAAGAGAGGGTGTGCTGAAAAATGAAAGAAATAATTGGGACTTTCTGAGCGGTTGCTTTAACCTACTTAGTTCCAGATCGGTGGGGTTCGCCACAAAAGTTTAGATGATCACAAGAAAGGATTTAGACAATTTGAAAGGCAAGTTAAGCACCAGCAAATTCTGCGACAGTCTGGACCGCCCTGGTGTAGTAATCCCCACCCATCTGGTACTTCAAGTATGTTTAAACAAACACTAAGAGTTATTGCAAACTCAATTTGACAAAGAGGTAACAGGAAACAGCGGCGAAGACAAGAAGCTGGTTCCAGGGTCAGGTTGTGACCCACAGAAAGGGCTAGGGTTGTATGTACTGCTGATGTGTTTGGTGGATGATCTGATCACGCCAACCAAGTTTCTTAAATTGAATTGGATTGGGAAAAAAAGAGCCTTTGTCTTAGAACAGGCTGAAAACTGGTGGAGAGAAACTGATGACCCCATTGAGAGGTGGACCTTCCTCTAGGTGATGAAGGTTGGAAGGTGAAAGGCGACTCACAGGTCCGAACTTGGCGTCCTCGGCCTCGTAGGTGTAGTGGTCCAGACCAATGAAGTAGAAGCCAGACTCCACCTGGTCGCAGCGACGGCCAAACATGTGATCCCTGCAAACACACTGACCCGTCTCCTGGGAACAACTGGAGAGGAAGGGAGGTCAGAAAAACACTTCAAAAGGACATACAACAGCAAGATCAAAGATGATGGGAAACCAGACAGGGGAGGTTTAGTATAGTTTAGACTATAATCTATAAAATCACTTCTCTTTCTCAGGGTGTTTAATCAGCAGGAGAACCAGAGGAACGCTGAACTCTGAACTCACTCGTTGTTGACGGCTCCGCCCAGGTCACAGTCACAGGGTCTGCAGCCGTCCATGTCATTACTGAGGCCCCAATGCTGAGGCTGTGGGACACAGACAGACAGACAGACAGACAGACAGACAGACAGACAGACAGACAGACAGACAGACAGACACACATTGTTTAAAAACAACCCTTCAGCGTGTCATTTACGACCTCTCACCTCGTTCCGCTTTAAAAGGAAGTTTGAACAGACTGAAAGAAAACCAGCCCCCCTGTGAATGAAACAAATACTAACTTCTGGCATGTAATGTGCAATGTGCGTGTCCAGCACTCACCAGACACTGGTCACAGTCTTTGCCGGTCACCAGGCGTTTGCAGTAACAGTTTCCAGAGTCGGTATCACAGGGACTTCCTCCAGGGATGGTTCCCAGAGGGCTGCAGGTACAGGCTGGACGAAACCCCCACAGTCATGTGGTGTTAATCTTTCCCATCAAGCATTTCTCTATTATAGATTAGCATTCTAAGGACACTTTTGATTAAATTACAAGTAGGGGTGGGCAATATGGCCTTCAAATTATATCGCAATATATAAAGATTTTCTTGCAATAACGATCAAAAACAAATTTCCAATGGACCAACAACATTATGTACAAAACATAATAAAATACCAGTACCCGTACTAAAGAGTCATTAACAATATGTAAGATTTAACCAAACATGCCTGTGACCACAAAGCACTCATACATGATAGACAAGTGCTAGGAAGTACCGCAGAGGACTTCTTTCATAAAGTCCCATTACAGTGAGAGGGTGGTGGCAGTGGTACGTGGTGGTGTGCTTGTAATGTGGGAGGATAATGTGGAATTCATCTGATTCTATAAATCGCTCTGGATTGAGGACATCAGCTAAATGCTAAGTAAATGGAGAGGAATGCAAACTACTAGCATTCTACAGCTCAAATCTGTAAGCATGTTGTTTAATGTGAGAGTTAGCCTGTGATTCAATATCAATGTTTTTTGCAGCCTATGACAGCCTATGACAGTCTACAACAGCCTACGACAGCATATGACAGCCTATGACAGCCCATAACAGTATATGACCGTCTATAACAGCCTATAACAGCCTATGAGAGTCTATAACAGCCCTTAACAGCCCATAACAGTCTATGACAGCCTATGACCGTCTATAACAGCCTATGACAGCCTAAACAGCCCATAACAGTCTATGACAGCCCATAACAGTCTATGACAGCCTATGTCAGTCTATGACAGCCCATAACAGTCTATGACAGCCCATGTCAGTCTATGACAGCCTATGTCAGTCTATGACAGCCCATAACAGCCCATAACAGCCTATGACAGTCTATGACAGCCCATTACAGTCTATAACACTCGTCTTACCCTGGCAGCCCAGCGGGTCTTCACTCAGGCCGTAGTAAGCCTGTTTGCACTGGTCGCAGCGCTCTCCTTCCACGTTGGGTTTACAGCGGCACTGACCGGCGATCAGGCCGGCTCGAACGTCCGTCGTCCGGTCGCAGATCCCACCGTTCAGGGAGCCCACCGGGTCGCAGTTACACGCTACGGAGCCACAAAGGGGACAATCTTCAGTTACACAAAAAAAGTGGAGGGGCGTAGAAAGAAAGTTGTAATATACATTGGTGGAAAGGAATCACGAATTGAAACTTGAGAGGAATGGTTCAATGAAGAGAGAGAGATGAGATACATTATTTTTAAAGACAATGTGGAAAAATATCATGTATTCAAGTGTGTTCCCACTTATTGACAAGACCGACAGACTAAGAGAGGATCACTGGATGAAGAGGATGAAGAGTGAAGATGGCTGGGTGGTCAGTGGATATGACGATGATGATGATTATTATTATTTAAAAACAGTGATGGAAGATGTTGTATGTTGTGGGTCTCAAGAGGGAGGCATTCCACACACACACAAGTTGAAAGTTTTCAACTTGAGTAAAACGTCTTTGCCTCAGTTTGCCCATCTCGCTCCATTTGCTTCTTTCCATTGACTTTGCCTTTATCTGAGTCGTAGTCTTGAGTGCTTGATTTTACTATTCACTCAACAGGCGCAAACTAGGATCTACCCTAAGATCAGCAAAAGTCATGTGAGGCTTGAGTAAGTCAAACTATACAGATTTTTTTTTTTTTTTTGGTACATTTTGATGCATAAGTCGCTCTGGATGGGATCCAGAATGAGTAAGCAGGTGTGATGGATACACATCAGCTGTGGGGATGACCTGTGACCTTTCAGGTATGGGATGGGTCCACTAGTTTCGGTGGTTCTCAACCATGTGCCATTAAGCTGCTGATTTGACTGATTAGTTCCTCCTCTCTGGTGGAAGGTGTTTAGTTGGACTGAAAACCTGCAGACTCACGATGTCACATAGTTGAGAATCACTGATCTAGGGCACCAATTCTAGTTTGAAATTAGGAGTTATCGAGGCATTCGGGAACCCTGCAAACCAACTCACGTTCACAGATGCTGGGGTCCCTGATGTCCCTCTCAGGGTGCTGGTAGAAGAAAGGCTTGCACTGCTCACAGTTGTGGCCGACGGTGTTGTGTTGACACTGGTCGCACACGCCACCGCTAACGTTACCAGAAGATATGTACACTGCCATGTCAAAGTGGCAGGAGTCAGAGTGATGGTTACAGCTGCACTCTAGGGAGAAGGAAGGAGGGGATCAGTGTTAGGCAGCTGCTGTGGTGTGAACCTGCTAGTAGACCGAATACTACAATTTGAAAAATGTGACGTCCCTACTTCATTTTGCAGGCAGTGAAATGAAACTGAAGGAATAATATTGTTATGGTGGAACAGTTTTTAGAATGCAATATCTATTTGTTTTTATTCATTGAGCAAAGAATCCTTTAAGGCTAAAATATCAAAATAAACTGGTTAATGTTTCAACTCTTGTTAATGACAGCTAACCCAGTAGAACTAGTAGAGACTGTGGTTGTACTGGTCAGCTCCCAGTAGAACCAGTAGAAGACTGTGGTTGTCCTCCCCTGTATGAATAAAGCTTCAGGACTCACTTTTGCAGGCGTTGGTGTTGCGTCCCTCGGCAGGCCTCCAGGGCAGATCGTGGTAGAAGTCCTGACACTTCTCGCAGTTCAGACCCATGGTGTTGTGGTTGCACATACAGTGACCATGGACCTGGAAGACAGCACATACCCAAGTAAGAAAACACGTCCGTCTATACAGATATGCGGCACCTTGCAAAAGTATTCAAACATTTTGTTGTGCTATTCAGTAAAGTTTCAAAACACATTTATTTGGGATTTTTTGTTTTTTTCCCCCAAGAGGAAACTGATGTCTGATGTCCTTGTGCAAATATATGGCGTGGTTAACCAATCAGTGAGCTTTTATGGAGTAATTGAAATCGTCTTCATGGTGCGTACTGACAGTTCTATGTTGGATGGCATGTCCTTCACACCACAGCCACATGTATAGACAGAACTGTGCCCTTTACTTTATTTAATTTCCTAAACTCAACAGTGATTTGATCTAAGCTGAATTTGACCTGATGTGATCAGGGACACTAAACAGCAGGAAAACAATAAGATATGAATCCAAAATGATTTTTATTTAGCTTTGTCTGCGCTGTGACCAGGAAGGGTTTTCACTCTGCTGCTGCTTTCATCTGGTCTGCGTCAGACGACTGGAATGGTCTAGCTGGCATACCAACTAGACCAACTAGATAGACTGACAGACAGGCAGACAGACAGGCAGGCAGGCAGGCAGGCAGGCAGGCAGGTAGGCAGACAGACAGACAGACAGACTTGCCATTTTTCTAGGCTAGTGTAATACCAATAAAAAACAGGATACACAAATCACCGACTAGTCTAAACATGGGATAATAAGAGTAAACCTCTCGTTGGCAACGCTCACGTACAAACACACATACAGCTGTCTGCAAACACTCAGGCAGAGAGACGGTACATCTCACCACATAGCAACTCCCACTCATGTATATAGTTTACATTACAGTAAATATAGACTACTGTGCCAAAAGCACCTCGAGAAAGTTCATCCTTGTTCATCCTTGTCCATTTGTCAGTAAAAAGAGCAAAGATGAGCTTTGGCCTAACAGATCTGTTGAGTAGGGTTTGGCCAATATCGGCCCTCAACGAAAATCAGCCATCCAATGTGGTTGGATGGATTACTCCACCAGATCCAGGGGTGGCAGTCTACAAAACCTTCAATGAAACTGAGAGGCTTTTACACCCTGCAAAGGAAACAATTCTGGGGGAAACATTGAATCCTTACAAATATTTAGAATTCTTGGTATGAAAATGGTCATACCCATCACCGACATACCCGTTCTCAACCATCCCTCCATCTCCTTTCACATGCACCTCTTTACTGAACAGGATCACAGACCTCTGCACCAGAAGAAACAACAGCACCTAGCTAGACGGGACTCACCATGCCCTCCACTGCATCCCCGGTGCCCTCGATGGGGGCGCACTCGGAGGCGTGGCCGTAACAGAAGCAGTTCCCTCGGACCACCATGTCGTAGATAGCGTAGTAGTACTTCTCCTTTATTTCAATCCTGGAGTCCAGCAGGTTGTCGCCCAGCGTGTGGAGCTTGGTGAACTTCACTCTCAGGTTGGTGATTTTCAGCATGTCTGCAAATACAGAGAATAGGATGTTTGAGAGCTTTCAGTTAGGAAAGCCTTAGCAGATATATCACAGATACAATAAATGGTTCGCTGAGTTACATATGTTGTTTGGTGGAGGCCGTTCCAACTGTTAATGTAATAACCATCAATGTAGTAAACCTGTAACGTAATAACTGGCAGTTACTAGTGTAATAATCCTGTTAATGCAATCAATTTCCCATCAATGTAATAAAAGTAACCTTGGAAATGAAATGTAATTAGTCAAACTTCCACTAACAACTGTTAATAACTATGTTACTAATGTTACGGACATGAAGGTAAAGAGACAAAAACGCTAAAAAAAAATCTGCCTCGCTGTTAATGTTAGAGAACCTACTAATGTAATGATATCACGTTGACAGCAACAATGTTATTACATTAAAAAGTTATTACATTAATGGGAACGCCACGTTGTTACAGTAATGGTGTACCAGGATTACATACATTTTTACCACGATCTCCAACCCTGGTAGGGTCAGTGCCTTGTTCTACCCATTGAGCTACACAGGGAATACAACCCCCAACCCTGGTAGGGTCAGTGCCTTGCTCTACCAAATGGAACTGGTCTCTTGTGAAGAATCATTTATTCACAGTAAATCTAGAGCCAGATTGTTTATGACCTGATGAAAGCCATCGGGTTGAAACGTTGACACACAAATAAAGCTGACTGGTATTCTTATTCTGTAGTAGTACACGATATACTGTGTCTACTTGAAGAGACGCTGACTTACTTTGGATTCTGGGGCTGTACGGGTCGACAATCCGGAACACAGGATCCAAAACTCTGAAGATCACCTACAAAAAGCCGTTGCACCACCCTGGTTACAAATTCACTGCCAATGTATTTATTTGACTGGTATATCATGAAATTAGAGCTCTATGCCAAAATACTATATCTCTTACTCATTCAATATCTCTATAGAGGTTTCAGTCTGTTAACGTGTTAAATAATTTAGTCAACCAACCTTAAGTTAACTATCATCCTTTAAAAAGTATCATCATTTCTTTCCACTTTATATTTAAAGTATTTAGTGTACCTCTCCCTCGGTGGACGGCTCGATGTCGGAGTAGCGCGAATCGCAGATGACGTTGTCCACCTTCTTCATGGGTCCCTGGGAAATGCCCGGGAAGGAGCTCTCGCAGTCGTAGGCAAAATACCGGTACACCTGCCAGGTCTTCCCAAAGTCAGATGACCGCTCAATTACCATGGCGGCTGGCCGGAAGGTCTGCGGTGACGAGAGGAAACATAGTGAAAGCGCTACAGGAATTTGTCTTGGTGGCACATCAACAGTTAATGGAATCAGGACAGTGCATACCAGAGCACATGGTACAGAGGCCAGACACAAGCATGACTTATTGTTGTCATTTCTTTTCCTGGCCTCGTGATCATTAGCGGGTTTGTCGTGACACTACGGCTCCGACCTTTGACCTCCTTATGATTGGTTGCTTGTAATGAAATTAAAGCTATTCTACCGTCACAGTATGCGCAGACAGTATGCTCAGCGACTAAAATGGAAATGCACATGTCCTCACTCGTGGCCCCTTGTAATGTTGGTGGTTTGGGAATTTTAGTTTATTTTACTGCAGCTCAACTATGTTATTTCCTGCTTTTTACCACATTCCACCCAATTACACCGCTTTGTTTTACTTCTCTAGGCTTATCAGTGCAAATAAAAAACACTGTCGCTAAACTAACGCGTAATCCTCCCCCTCTAATAGCTCTCTGTTTTCTGCTACCTTTTTTTTACTCAGAATAGAATTTAATCAGACACGAGATCAGCAATATATTCTCCACTCGCGGTGCTGAAAAGCTCACTTGGTGTTTCACAGTTTGATTTAGTCTCCCTAGACTAGGGGTCAACCCGTCGCCGACCAGTCGATCTTAGAAGTATTTGTTTTCAAAGTTTTCAAAATCCAAGAAAATAAAAATATAAATGTTATTTTTTTATTAAAAAAAAAAAGAATTTCAAATACGACCCGTGTACAACCTGGTGATGGAGGGCGAGAGGTGGCAGTAGAGTGAGTTTTGCTAGTAGTGAAATATGATCTGTTGTATATGATCTGTTATAGTGTGTCAAAAGAAAGAAAATTAGCATGGGTACTTTTCCTGGTTTCATAATTAAATTAATAATTGTTTGAATTTCAAAGTGGAACTACATTGTGTGCTTGTTTTTCTGTCGTTTTCTTAGGCCTGAAAGGGTTGGTGCCCACTGCTCTAGACACTCTCTCCTCGTTCTGGCATCTAAACAGAGCCTTTCCTTACCGGTCTATCTCTGGAACAGCCTGCCTCAACCAGAGAGGCATGCTCTGCTTGATCAAACCTCTATTGCAGCCCGACCACCCTGGTAGGGGGATCCCTTTCTGAGTAGCCCCTCCCTCTCTGAGTAGCCCCTCCCTCTCTGAGTAGCCCCTCCCAAGGTTTCTTCCATTTTTTCCTAAAAGGTTTTGTGGGAGTTTTTCCTTGTCCTCTGTGAGGGTCCAAGGCTGGGGGATGTTGTGTACTAACCATTTATTGTTTTCACACTTTGGGCAGTGAAGCTCTTTGAGACTGTAACAGTGATTAAGAGCTCTACAAATAAATGTGATTTGATTTGTGTGTGTGTGTGAGAGAGAGAGCGAGAGAGAGAGAGAGAGAGAGACAGAGAGACAGAGTGAGAGAAAGACTGAAAGGGAGAAAGAGAGATAGGAAATAGTGATAGAGAGTGAGGGGAGTGAGTGTAGAGAGACAGAGAGAGAGGGGGGGTGGAAACAGAGAAAACAAGATAACGAGAAAGTGGGGGGAGAGACACACACACACACACACACACACACACACACACACACCACCACCACCTTCACCCCGGGTCACTTCCTATTGGTTACCTTGAAAGTCATGATGAGGTGGGTGAAGTGAAACTCCGCCTCCAAGTTCAACTGGACGGTGACATTCTCCAGGCCTGGGAAGAGACAGCAGATCAGTCATGTCCTCCCTCTGCCGTTACCATGTTTTAACAAAGACCAACTATGGACATTGTTGAGATTTCAACTAACTGCTCCTGGATCAGATTACATAAAACTTTATTGATCCTGTGGGGAAACGAGGTCTTTGTAGCAGAAAATAGTACATAAAACATGCACAAACATAAAAAAGAATAGAGCACATTGGGGTTATATAAACACTGTTAAGCAGAATATATGAATGAAAAGTATGAAAAAAAGTTTGTATTACAGCATTATGGTGTGCAAAGTAACAGCAGTGGAAACCCCCCAACAAGTCAAACGGATGGCGGGTCAGACGGATGGAGAGACAAAGGGAAAAGCGGAAGAGAAAAAAACACGATTGAGCCAAGACAAACAAGAAGCACACGGTGCAGCCCTGATGCAGGACGTCCCATGATGACGGGTCCTGAGGCAGGGAGACACTGATCCAAAACAGAAAACACACTATAGTGCTTCACTTTTCCATCACTGTAGTTCCATCATTTTACATTTTAGGCATTTCGCTGATGTGACGTACAGTGAGCCTAGCCTAACCCTAGTGAGCAGATGAAGGGTACGCTGCCTTGCTTCATGACACTTCAGCAGGACATGGTGACATATGGCTGTTGCAGAGATTGAACTTCCGACCTTTTGAATGCAGGACACTCTCTAACCACGAGACTGTCCTGCTGCCTAAGTCCATAACATAACATTTACAACATTGGTTCTGGTGTATCCCAATACATGTATGATATGGAAACCCTGCAATGCAAACTCACACGTATGTATGTGCGTCATGTTTTAGGCCTTTAGGTGATGAGCAACTTACAATGAGAGAGCAAGAGAGAGAGCTTCATGGTCTTATGCATGACTGCTGTGCTTTTGAGTGGCTAACAACCAGTGAAGCATCACAAATCCCCAGAGATTCACTGGTAAAACTAATGCTCAGTTCAACTGGATCCTTCCACTTCCACTATAGGGAGCAGTGCTGCAGTAATGGTGATTGGTGATTGATAAATGAAGAGGGAACTCATTTAGTTCAAGTTCATGATTCAATATCTCTAAAATATACTGGATCCAGTTTGTAAAAGTGTTCTCTTTTTGTCTACCAAGGACTTCATCAGCTACTATCCATTAAAAGTACTGTCATGTGTTTTAAATCACGTGCTGGTAATTTCTCTGGTTTTGTGATCTTCATGAACTGACACTGCCGTTGTCAGTTGCCTTCTGACCCTGGCTGTCAGGGCTCAAAGTCATCGAATGTAACATACTGGATGCCCAATCTTTACTACGCATTTTGTATTAACTGCTTCAGGGTGATTCTTTGGACTTAGAAGTAGATTTTATATTTTATTATTTGACATTTTGTTTGAATTCATCAAAAGTAATTCAATACAATACTCGAGAATATTCAGAGACGTGTTCATTTAACCACAATTCAACTTGAGTATTGATTTCCAACTCAATAACAGTATGGGAGTCCACTGAGCTACACAGGGAATCGAACCCCTAACCCTGGCAGTAGGTGGTGCCTTGCGCTTCCCACTGAGGCACACAGGACTGCTTAGTGTCATGCCTTCTCGACGCCTCCCTTTAGCATTAATAACACACTGCACACACTTTTACAACAGAGCTACATCCTGCAGCCATGTAGCTAATCATTCCCAAGGGTTTGTCCTGTAATTCCCTAGTTTACAGAGAGTCAGTGTCTAGCTGGTCAGCCATTACTAGCCTTTCTCTGTTAAGTCCGCCCTCCTCTGACAACTTGATTACATGGGCTGTACTGAAAGCAAGGAGGTTTGAAAGGACGCAAGAGAAAGAAGGTCAAAGAAGAGCCAGACAGAGTCACCTTTAGTTGACCTTGTCACACCTAGACATTGTTTTCCCACGAGAACTCACCGCTCTCTGACTGCCACCAGGTTTTGAGGCGATTTGGGGCAAACGTGGTGACGACGTTCTCGATGCGGTGGCTGTTGGTCTGGTTGGTCTGTTTGTCGTAGAGATCCACCGAGTCACACACAAAGCATTTCTTCTCCTCCTGGCGAATGGGTGAAGGTCAGGAGAAGGACGGAGGGAGGAAGGGAGGGAGGGAGGAGATAGGGAGAGGATTGTCATTGAAATTCCTCAGATACCATGCTGATTTGTTCAAATCAAGGCAACAGATAAGGACGGTAAAGAGTCCATTTGTGGTAAAGTCGTTGAAATGGTGACTGTGTACTGACTGCACCACAATGAACCAAGTAAACTGGGAACTTAAGGACGTTTGAATGGGAAGCCCAGTATTCTGGTTTCAACAGGGTAGATTTATTGAAGGGCCGACAGTGGAGGATTCATTTGGCCAACAGATGGTGTGTGTGTGTGTGTGTGTGTGTGTGTGTGTGTGTGTGTGTGTGTGTGTGTGTGTGTGTGTGTGTGTGTGTGTGTGTGTGTGTGTGTGTTTGCATTTCAGATCAGAAACATCTGGATTGTGCAGCCAAGTTCTTGAGCACTAACGAAAAGGATGTGTCGTCTCCAACAACATCCATGCTTCTAGTTTGGAACAACATGCATTTGTTACTTCAAAGCAACAGCATGTTAACGACAACATGTACTGACACATAATATGTTGGGACAGAAACACAAATAAATCTGTGTTGAAAAGAGTGACGTAACATCCCTGATCATAAAGCCTCTCAAAGATTCATGAGGTTATTTCAATTACATTTTAAGGTGCCAATAAACTTGACTTAATAAAGTGGATCTCAGCTTCAGTCTCGTGTCTCACTCGGGGGTTAACCCTCTCTCTTTCTGTCTCCTCGGACTGATTGGATTCAAATAGAAAGAATGGCTTCACATTGACTAGTGAGAGGATTGTGAAATTGAGGTCAACAATCACGAAACATTTAGCATGCTTTGTTTGAACACACACATCGGGAATGAATCAGAGCCAGCACGTTCTGTCTGATAAAAGGTCTTTGAAGTTCAGCCCTTATCCCTGCTGAAACACATCTCCAACCGCCAGCTCTCCGTCTGCACCAGAACAATGAGCCCTCATGCATGCACCCATCTCAAGACCATCCACGGCTTCTTTGTTGGTGTCAAACCTCAACAATTCCCAATAGGGGGATTTTTTTTTTGCGACTGAGGAAATGGTCTAGACACACCAAACCATCTCTCCCCTAGAATCCTCCCCTAGTGTCTCACTCCTACGCTCCAGCAGGGGTTTAAGAAAACACCGCCTCAAAGCATGGCCTTGTACAGGAGAGAAAAAAGGCCAGGCAGTTGTTGGATTATGTCCCATTCGTGGATTCCGACCAAAATAAAGTGGGTAGTTGATTCCCAAAGTGGATATTAAACTATTGTTGTCAAACTTCATTATGAGTCAACTTAATTTGTGTCTCCGATAGAGATGTCTTGGGGTAAATGAAAAGCTGTGAGCGTTGCTGCTATTGAAATACATAAACATTTAGCAGTGCAGATAAATACCCTTTAGTCCACAGTACGCGTTATATAAAAGGGTTAGTCCTGTCTCTTACTGAAGGGTTAGACAACAGAGTGACGCCTCTGATTGTACTCTTTTCTTTGTCTGTTCAGCCATGGTGGCTATCGCTGCTCATGCTAACTACCCAGTTCTTCTTCTGTTTATTCCAATACACTGCAAATGTAAAAGCTTTCATGAACTGGCCACAGGTTGGATCAGTGTTGTGTTATATCAATCAGTGATAGAGAGTAGCAAGACAGACATTTATTTATTAAACTATCCCCTAGAACCCTTTACTTAAAACTATCCCCTAGAACCCCCTGAAAGACACCTGGAGGTCCCTGGACCCAGTTTGGGAACCACTGGTGGCCACGGGACACATTTACCTGTAAGTGGCTCACAATACAGAACGGTTCTGGTCGGCGAAGTCCACAGGTCGAGGTGCTGGAGAGTTGATGGGCTCTGCCAATGAGCAGGTCTCCGGTGGCTGGGTAGCAACTGCCCTCGGTGCAGACATCGCTGAACTCGGGCAAGCGGACCTCGGTCTGGCCCCCGTCCTCCTGGGCAAAGATGGAAACCCCCGCCGCTACGAAAGAGGAGCCCAGCGGGTTCAACAATGTGTTTCATAGAAGAAGCCATTTATTTTAACAGTCCCTACCACTAATTTATTGACCAAATAATAATATCTAATGTCATCAGATTGCTAACAAAGGTGGGTGAATTGTTTGTTTCTGTTCTCTGTCTATTTGTCTTCTTCTTCTTCTTCTTCTTCTTCTTCTTATTATTATTATTATTATTATTATTATTATTATTATTATTGTATGTATTCTGCTCCCTCTTCACAAACTGATGAAGGATCAGCTGTCTTCCTTCATTTAGTCTTGGCCAGGCTGAGAGGTTAGAGAGAGGTTAATTAAAGGTTAAATAAAATACACATAATGTAACTGTGTAATAAATGTGCATTATTTGTCATTGTATTGGCATTTAGAAGAGTTCCAGCCTTGGAAAGTGGTCACATCTTGTTCTGATATAAAAATTCAAAATAACACAATTCCAGATCAACCTGTATCATATATAATATATAATATCATAATACAGTTCTACCAGTTCCCACGACCCACTTCTTAAATCATTGTCACATGCGGCAAACAGGAACTGCAGTGTTGCATTTCATTACAGTCGTTCCCCACTTTGAAACGTCTCGAACGCAATACTACAGCACGAGCTTCATTCAACTGTCGATGCTTCAATTCGAAACAGACAATTTAAACTATATGACATATTTATTATCAGCCACACGGGGGGGACGAGAGGGAGAGAGAGAGAGAGAGAGAGAGAGAGAGAGAGAGAGAGAGAGAGAGGAACAGTATCCAACAATCCAGCTGGTAGCCACTCCAGCGCCAAACCAGGAGCGCGAGCGCGTTGAGAAGAAAGGTAAACCTAAACTCACCTAAACTCAATGATACACCTCTTTAGGCTGACATGAATCTGCACGAGGTGAATTCATAGTATACAACTTTATAAATAGTACCAACTTACTAGTACTAATCTATATGAGTACTTTTATTATCTTTTAGGGGGAAAAGAACACAAATTAATACTTTTCTGAAAATATAAGTGAGTTGTGTTTATACTAAAGACAACCTTCACTAACATCTCAGCCTGTAGGTGAACTGCTGCTGGACGGAGTTTAAACAGATGGATCAATAAAGCAGAAACTCACATAGCAGCGCTGCTAGCTGAACAATCAACATGTTGCTTCTGGAGTCTCCAACTCTGCGTCCTGCTTCTTCTGTACGCCCCGACCGACTCCAGAGCTGCGGACCCCCAGACCCTGCTGTGGTCCCACCTCTCGCCACCACCCATGTCAAGCAGGATGGAATACATCGTGGATCTTCCGGTTACAACTTTCAAAGTAAAACCCCATATTGACGGACGGCGTAAAATGCATTGACCAACTTTCGTTTAACAGTATAATATGCGAGATGCACTTTTATTGAATTTATTTTGAATTTATTTTGATTGTGACGTATACAATAATAATGATTTATTAATAATAAAAAGTGCTTTAGGAATGATTTCAAAGACAACTAGTAAAATACGTTAAAACAAGAAAGCACTACAAAACAACAGAATAAAAGACATAACACATATCACATAACAACAGGTCTATAATTTTAAGAAGTTGAGAGCCCAAGCTCCTCCTTCGTCGTCCCAGGCCAAATATCCGTCACATTTAGTGCTACACTTTTATTTTGAAAGCGAAATCGCCTAACTTCTGGTCTTATTCTGGATATCTGTCTGCCTTGACTTCCACATCACAGGACTCTAGATCTCTCTTTCTCCCCCCCCCCCCCCTCTCTCTCTCTCTCTCTCTCTCCCCCTCTTTCTCCCTCTCTCTTCACACCTTCCCCCCCAGCCCAAGACCAACAGTCTTACAACCACGTCGTGTTTCTAATCCTGAGATCTCTTCACGGTATTGATATGAACCTTCCCACCGACTGATCACTGGCAGCAGATCAAGTGAGTAAAATCACCACAATCACTATATTATGTTAAATGTATTTAATTATCAATTATGTTGTGTCTGTGGTACTCACTAGTGAGTTTATAGTGGTGGCATTATTGCACTTAATGTTTTTTTTTTTATCTCCTATGGGGAATTATAGTTATAATATTAAAAAAAAAATATATATATATATATAGTAGCGTATATATTTATATTATCCTCCTAATATTCATCATAGTGTTGCTATAGTACACTTTAAATCCCCCTTCAGATGGGATTTAAAGTGTAGCTCTATGTGTTTTCCACCCCCACACCTCCAGAAACAAAAGACATTCCTCAAGGCAATGGCCAGGAATGAGAACCCCCCCCCCCCACACACACACACACACACACACACACACACACAGGTAGAGGTGGGCTAAAAAGCCCTACTACTAATTTACTGTACCTGGGCCAAATCTGGTAAAGACAGGCTGGATACTACGGTGAATTTTCCCTCCACTAAAAAGAGATTCCACTTCCACTTCTCACTGCCCTGTTATTGAAGGCCATTTTCCTGCATGTGTGGGTAATGACAGATTAGCATCAAAGACTGAACTTGCACCTTAAAAGGCCTGTGTGTGTGTGTGTGTGTGTGTGTGTGTGTGTGTGTGTGTGTGTGTGTGTGTGTGTGTGTGCATAAAGGGCGGAGGTACTAACTCATTTATACTGTGAAGGGAGAGAGGTGGTCCCTCTTCAGTCTGGTGGACCTTTTCAGTCTGAGATGCTATCCTCTCTTTCACTGGGTACAATAAACCGTCCTACTACTCGGAATGGTTCACGTCAATGTTCGATTTCTTTACCCGGCACTTTCTCTATCATACACCATCATTTCTACATCTGTGGCCAGGGTGTTGTGGCCCTGACTCTTACACTTCTTACTGGTGGTTGCTTGTAATGTGTTTTTGAGAAACCGCTTTCTATACACTTTCCACACATACATGTTATGGATTTAGTTGACACTTTTCTCCATTGTAATTCAAATGAGAGCTTAGATTCCTAGTTCAACAACATTAAAAGCAGCCAGTAGTAAGGAGATAGTCAAATAGATGTGCCTAAAGAAAGACTACAGTTCTGTGATTTAGAGAAATAATTACCTTAATATCTCATTCTGTCTCCAATCAGAAGAATTCCATTTGAAACAACCCAACATTGAGTAAAGTAAAGTAAAGTAAAGTAGGGCACTGTGAGTCTGACCTGTGGCCTCCTAGTGTGGGTAATTTAAGAGTTGTAGCTCCTTCGACTATTGCACTCATAAGTTATCCTGGATAAGAGAACACACATCGTGTCAAACATGCTGCAGGTTTCAGTGAATTCAATTAAAGACTTTGTATAAGAACCAATAGGAGTTCACCATGAAGACCCTTACAACTATTTAACATTTAAGGATTTGGGATTTGAATGCCTTGTTTTATTACATTTAAGAGTCTGTGGATTGTTGTTCCTTTCCCACAGGTGAAGCTAAAGACACGTCCGGGGGGCAGGGTGGGAATTCACTCCCCCAGCTGAAGTCACATTCTCAGGCTTTAGTTGGTTTATCGTCCCCTGAGGTTACACTGATAAAATCACTGGTCCTTCAGATCTTGTTTCAAGTTTTATTCCAAGATGAAATAACTACCATTAGAAAAATGATGAAATTAAAACTCACTATTAAATACTATTGAAGTCTTAGCTGTCTTGAACCTTATTTACAAAGTAAGAACATTTTATAGAATGTAATCTTTTGTGTATTTTCAATACTGAGCAATTAACATCAGGGTAACATTTTACCCCAAAATGGACATAAAGCATTTTAGAAAGAAACACTTGATGTTTTCTCATTTTTCAGGGCACACAATGGATCCACAATCACTCCACTAATAAAATAAATAAAATAATATGTTTAAGTCAGATTTGCTGACCATTTCTATTCGTTGGGGTTCTCTACATGTAAGGGCTTGTAGTGCACATGACAACCCCAGGGCAGAAGGCCCCAACAACTGGAGTGCAGCAAACATGAACCTAACCATTAACTGGCTAAATGGAAAGTACATTATGTGATGTGTGTTTTCACAGTGAGAGATCACTGAACTGGAAAGCCATGGAGTGGACAGAACCTGAGTCACCAATGCGGTTAGGAAGGGTATTTATTTGGGGTAAATAGTTTGGAAAGGTATATATGGTATATTTGGTTACAGGTATATACGATTAACTTTTCAGTCTCATACAGTTCATACAGTTTCCCCAATATTGTTGTGAAATTGAGTTTCTATATAGTTTACAATCCTCTTTGGATTTTCTGGATCACATCAAGTCAAATACTCCAAGCCATGGACATGGACGCATTCCCAACTCAGTGGGGGAGTTTAATCTCGTTACACTGCAAGGCTGGATTACATTTCCTGTGCTTGAAAAGGAAAAAGAATAAGGTAGTCGATCCAACACACGTCGCATGTACAAATACTACTCTAGTCTACTCTATTGAATGTTACATAGCTGTAAATGGTAAATGCTTAAATGGGAGGTAGTAGTTGAAAGAGAATGTTTTGCAAAGTTTCAATGTTTAATCAACTTTTAAACACAATCTCAGTAAGTAGGACATTTCAAATGTCTCTCTAAAGCCCACTTTTGATAGCAGGGGCTGAGAAGGCCCTCGCTATGGCTGAGAGTGGTTGGTCTCACAGCGCCCTCTTATGGGGATACAAAGAATGTGCATTCGGATTTCACCAAACCATACATTGCTTGTGTCAGCAGAAACTTAAGTACTACAGATCAGTTACGCTGCACACCACTTCCAATTCATCGTGTCTGCTTGTATTCTCCAGGCCTATGTAGTGCACTTATTGTAGAATTGTGCACGCTTGGCAATTTCCTGCCGGAGGGAATCCACCGTCTCCAGAAACATGGCAACCTCGCTGGCCTTGTCCTCTTTGCTTCTGATTAAGACTTGGATCCTTTTCTCCAAATCTGGCCAACAAACCAAGAAACCATTTGATGAGAAAATATGACTAAATACTATTATTACTGCTACTACTGCTACTGCTACTACGCTACGACGACCACTGCCTCCATCATGTCTGAAGAGACTGAGGAGACCACCAATAACACTACTAC
This sequence comes from Hoplostethus mediterraneus, assembly GCA_034670385.1. Classification (NCBI taxonomy): domain Eukaryota; kingdom Metazoa; phylum Chordata; class Actinopteri; order Trachichthyiformes; family Trachichthyidae; genus Hoplostethus; species Hoplostethus mediterraneus. The sequence goes on along the minus strand of JAXDDW010000003.1, from coordinate 17,792,279 downwards.
TGCTGTTGCTATTACAAACACCACCACAATTACTTCTACTACTATTACTACAACTACTGCTACTACTACTGATGATAATAATTTATTATTATTAGAAAGTTAGAAAATTACAGTTACAGACAATAGAAATAAAATAAAAGCTAATGAGATAAATATGCTAGACATGTTAAAACAAGGATGCAAAAAATAGAATATAACAAATATGTGTAACAAATATAATTAATGAAAGAACTGCATGTGAAAGAAACTCAGAGCTCTGAGATGTCTACCTTCAATTTGTCTAAGTTTATCCTCTACTTGTTTTTTAATCTTCTCTGCCTCCATCGTGATGTTCTTCAGATGTTCACTGGCCTCCTCCTGTAGGGTCTGGTTGGAGTTTCTCTCCTTTAAAAGGTCAAACAGGTTCTTAACCTCTTCAAGCTCCTGTTGGAAAGACAGACAAACAACTCTAATGATTATATCACAGTGACTGTAAATGTGATTGCATGTTTGGTTCGTCTGAGGCTCATTTTTGAGTTGAGTTGTCTCTAGAACTTAATTGTAGTCCACCTGTGGCATATTCAATTAATTGGACATGATTTAGAAAGGCACACACCACAACTCACCGTACACGTCAGAAAAAAACAATCAAGCCATGAAGACCAAGGAACCCTCCGTAAACCCCGAGATAGAATTGTGTCGAGGCATACCTCGTGGGAAGGGTATAAAAAAGTGTTGAAAGGCAGGGCCTAGACCTTTCTACTGCACTGGCACAAAAGGTTTGGCCAAGCTACAAAACTAGGCAGGCACAGGCTACGGAGCCCCCAAAGTTCAGAAGATTTTTCTTTTTTATCTGCACACAAGATGTGAACTTTAGGGAACAAGATCTTGTGTTGTGGGAACAAGTTAGTATCTTGTGGGAACAAGATCTATATGTCTATATCAGAGTTTTTCATTTCTAACCCACCTAAAACCTAAAAGTTCTAGTGTAGAGTTCTAGTGTCTCATGGTTTAAATCCTGTTTCAGAGGCTTTTCTACACTGCCAAGACTGAAATTCTGGGGGAAACACTAAATACTAATATTGTTTTTGGCATGAAAATGGTCAAATTTAAAGATACTGAATATAGCCCCCAAAAAAACGGCAAGCAGCAATCAGTCGAACCCAACACTGTATCATGTAAATGCTAGTTTAAAATAACATTATATATTATTTCTGTATAGAGAAAACCACATGGGTGTGTAAACCAGGATGAGAAGAGGGCCGCATGGCTGTTGCTTACGGTCTGGGCATCTGCAGCATTATCTGAGGCTGAGTCAGCTGCTTCCTTGGCCTCTTTGGCCTGCTTTCGATTCATCTCTGTTTTGTTCTTCAGGGCTTCAAGCTCATCCAGCTTGTCTGTAGGGAGGGTGTTGTTCAGATTCTTTCAATGTTGTCCAGCTTCTCATTAATCTGTGGGTCAGAATGGATGGACACAAGAGAAGGTCTGAAACATGTTTACCAACACAGGTGGCTGGGTAGATGGATGTGTGGGTGGGTGAGTAGATGGGTAGGTGGGTGGATAGATGGATGGGTGGGTGGGTGAGTAGATGGGTGGGTGGGTGGGTGAGTGGATGAGCAGGCATGGCACAAATAGAAAGAATTGAAAGGTAAAGGTGTTATAGGTGAAAATACAATTGTGTATATAGATGAAAAAAATATTGAAGAAGCCAAAGGATTTATAGTATGAAAGACAATATAGTTAGAGGAAGAGAGAGAAAAAATGATAGACTGATATTTACATCTTTGATTTGATCTTTAACCATGTTGTTGTTGTTGCCGGCATCCTGCAGGTTGTCATTGACCTTGTCCTGGGCTTGCTCTGCTTCATAAAGGGCTTTTGTAATGTCTGTCACGTCAATGTCCTTGGCCCTGTCCAGAAAAAAATCATCATAAACACACAAATTCATCAGGAATGTTTTTTTTCAAGGAAGCTGGGACATCCACACTGCATTATCTCATTTCCACTTAAAATCCCATCTAAAGATATCAAAATGAGAGAAAATTCCATTGACAATGAGTCTGAAGTTGTTACTCTGCAAAAGTTGACATTTCTGTCGGTTGTTCTATGACTTTTTTTTTTTTTTAATGATGAGCTCTGAAGATTAGCTGGTGACATCATTGAACAACATTGCCTGATATGGTTGCAAAAGACTTTTACGGACTGTCACTTTCTTGTACCTACAGTATGTCTACTGTAGGTACAAGAAAGTAGGTACGAATACGTCTGGAGTAAGAACAGAAACATGTCTATAAAATGTAACTGAGAACTGAAAAAATGTGGTACATTTTAGGTCTAGTCTAAAAGTCTAAAAGTCTACTGGTTTATTTCAGCCCCTTAAAAAATGTCTCCAGAGCTTGTAGTGCAAGCCATGTCTTTCTTGGATGCTAACTTGAGAGCCAGGGCTTTCTCCAGCAGATCCTTTGCTGTCTTGGCTTGCTCCTCCAGGTTCTTCAGATCCTCCTTGAAGTCTGTGGCATTGGACAGCATATTTTTGATGTTGTCGATCATGGAGCGGATCTCGTCCGGGGATCCTGGCAGCTGGATGGCCAAGACGGCCCTGGCTATCTTCTCAATGTCCTCTGGTGGAATCATCTCATCTGTTCGTGAGGGAATATCCCCATACATCAATTGGCCAAGTAACTTTCATGTTGTGGAGAGTTGTGGGCACAGTGCAGTATCAGCAACCCTTTGGTTTTCAATCGAAATACTGACTGAATACTTTTCTTTAAATTGGCCTTCCAGCATATTAATTTATGTGTTAACCTCTGAAAAAGTATTGCAAGTCCACAATAATGCAGTAATTGTACATAAAGATGTTATGTCTATTATTTTAACATCAATAAATCATCAGCACATTAATTTTGAGGCATCATTTCCAGGCACCTGATCATCTACAGAGCAGTGCTAGACCCCCAGGTCCTCCACCACAAGGCCATGCTGCCACCTCAATATGTTTAGTCAAGGTTAGAGTATCAGCCATACTGACCCATCAGGTAGTCCTTGACCTGTTTGATGAGTTCCTTGGTTTTCCTTTTCTCTTGCTCAAACTTTTCTTTCCTGTCATTGATCCTGTCCTGAAGTTTCTCCGCCATATCCTTCGTGACCAGAGCCACCTGTTTGGCATCGCTGATCTGAAAGAGAAGAAATGGTTCAAGTTATCACTGAGAATAGGAATCATTTGTGTTCTGCCTGGCTCATTTCTTTACCCAGAACTTCTTTATTCTACGTAAATATGTGAAGGACATGTCTGTTATCCAGGCACTGTGGCTTTGACCCTTGCAGGCCTTGCAGAAATATTAAGAATTTGAGATTTTGTAAACACATAATCAAAAACCCTACAAAACATGAAACAGCTATCCTTAGTTTCTCAGGCAGAGCTTTCCACAGTCAAACATTTTCTCTGTGACTTGAGACTGTAGAGTTGAATAGAATCATACATACAAAGAGAGAGAGGATCCCATGCCGAATTCAAACCCAGGGTGTTGCGGTTATGAGGTACACGCCTTAGCCAAAACACCCCAAGTATATCATTCTTTTTACTTACCTGTATCTCTCGTTCTCCACTGTCACAAGAGTGTAAAATGGTAAGAGTCAATACTTGGTGTGGTGCTAATACTAATGTTAATGCACTGAGAGAATCTGGTAGTATCAGTATCCAGATGTACCGTGATGGGGTATAACTACAAAGCAATGTAGTTGCTTAGAACTGCAACTCCCACTGGAGCAGCTGGGGATTAAGTGCCTTGCTCAATAGAACTTCAGTGGTAGTTATTCATTCACTTTATCCAGCTGGTCCAAGGATTTAAACAGGCAACCTTTAATTTACAAGCCCACATCTCCAACCTCTTGGCGACTGCTTGTCTCAATAAAGAAAAAATACAAAATACAATACAAATTTGGACTTCTTGCTTTCTTTAAAAAAAACAACTTGCCTTATTCTTGGAGTCCTGTAGTTTGTTTAAGTGATCTTTAATGTCATCCCCCACTTGCTCTGCTGTTTCTGTAGCATTGCGGCTCACAGGGACACTTCCTTTGCATGAAGGACCTCCACATGTTCTCTTTCCCAGGGCTTGTCGACAGAGGGCGCCTCCACATGGTGATTTGGAGCAATCCTCATGGCCTGGTGCTCCACAGATCTGCATCACACCACAAGATTGAAATCTGAAATCTTTTGAGTGCAGAAACCTTTTAAAATGATTTCTGGGTGGTTGCACCAATTTGAGTCTAGATCATGGTGGACAAGAATGCATTGGACAAGAACTTAGAATATCAGTACCAAAACAGAAAACTGGTTTATACATTAATATTGCTACAGGGTCACTTTATTTTCCTTTCAGAAACAAAAAAAAAAGAGAAACAGAAGGTTCTTTGATTTTTATTTTAAAATCCAGAAATGACTGGAATACAGCACTTTTTTTTTTATGGTCAAAAATGGCTGATGCAAAATTTTGAAATGTCTTTGTAAAACAAAACATAAAAAAATAGAAAATAGAATGTACACGGATTCAATACACAGACCTTAAGAAGAAATACCACTACAGAATAATCTGACCAAGATACTAATTAGAGGTCCTTGACTAAGTATTTCCAGTATCTCCTGACTATCCTTACTTAAGTGACATGGCAGTCAAAAAACGTAGGACATGAAGGAATTGTAATAGAAAAAACATTGTTTCCCCCATTACTTTAGTTTATTTCTAATGTTAGCTCCACATCCATCCCTGTTTCTTCTTCATGGTTGTAGTCTGGATTGAAGAGCGAAAACCATTTATAACTAAAAACATCAATTCAAAACATTACAACCAGACTTCTTTGTGTTTAAAAGACATTTTCGGTAAACTATCCTGTTATTTTAATTTCACATTTTCTCTTGCAGTGGTGTTATTTATTGTGGTGTTTTACAACTGCTGAATGAATACAGAAATACTGAATTTGTCAGGACTGTACTGACTGTAGAGAGTACAGATTAATACTCACATTTTCATTGGGGTTGACCACGCTCAATGCTTTGACCTTCTTCTCCAGTTGAGCCATGTCTCCTTTGCTGCTGCAGCTGGCCAGTTTCTCTTTGACCTCCTGTCGTTTGTCCATAGATTCCTCCACGGCCTTGTTAGCGTTCCTTACCCTCTTCTCCTCCGCCATGAATGATTTATGAAGTTTCTTTATCTCATCCATCAGCTCTAAAATATGAAGTGACAATATAATGTCAAGATCAATGTTGAGGTTGGAAAATGTTGTGAGATGTTGCAGAATAGGTGTAATCCTTCATGTCCTGGTTTTTCTGGATGTGGCTTGGGTTTATTTAAACCACTCTTTATTTAAACCACTCTTTAGTCATAAAAGTCGTAATTTCATGCAGCTGTTGCGCTTGGCACTAATAATCTTTTGGTTCCACATTTGTTCCTGTTTTGGTCCCAAGTTTCAGTGCTCTGGATACCAAAAGTAAGACATTTATAGGTCATGATAGGGTTCTTGATCAACACCACTGACTCAATGATTACTTGGCCAGGTGCTGAAATGATCATATTTAACAGACTTCTGTCCTTGGTAGATGACACCTCTATTTTAGAGAAGTTGAATGATGACCTTCAGGTAATGATTTTGCTCCAAAATGGATAATCTTCATATTATCAGAGAATTGATATTAGTCCAATGTCCAATGGCCAGACGATGTGGCACACCAACCAACTTCACTATACCTTCCACTTCTTCTCCATCAACGTCTGGCTCATCACTGATTTTGCGTATCACATTGTTCAACAGCTTCTTGAATTCATGGTGAATGTTGTCGATTTCAGTGTTCAGGGCGGGGGACGGGTCAATCAGGATCAAATTGGGATCAATTCTGTCTTTGAGCTTCCTGTGGGGGCAGAACAATTTGAGAAGTTTGATGAAAGGTGTACACTATGTTTTGTATAAAAACAGAGCTTCAAAAGTGTATCACTGATATATTTGAATTCAGAGAATTCAAATTATTTCCTCTATTACTATTATATTGCTATTATTGCTGAAAAAACACAGAATTACAATTGCTGCATTTTCCATTTTCAAATGACATTTGCATTGTCATTTATGTGTTGTAATGTAATGTAATGATTAAGATCCTTGAAAACTGTTAAAACCCCATTTTATAATGTGTCAATCAGAAAATAAGTGTTACATTTTAAAATTTAAGCTCAAGTTTATTTGTATAGCACATTTCCTTTCAAATGCAGCTCAATGTGCTTTCACAAAATGAAAAACATGAAAAATATGAAAAACATGAAAAACATCTGGAAGACATCTGGAAGACTGTAAACTCACCATCACTCGGCACATTGCTTTTCAGACTGTGTACAATATTAAGGATTGGTAATATTATCAGTCTATGTATCCAGATGTATAAATTCTGTCATAATTCTACATTGTGTAAAAATGTAAAAAAAATATATATATATACATATATATATATATATATTAAATTAAAAAAATATATATATATTTTTTTTTAAATGTGTAGGGATGTGTAGTCATAACTATCATAGTTATGGTTAGATTGATGTGGATCCCTTCCTGACGCATGATAAAGTACAAACGCAAAACAACCCAAAGGGGCAAAGAGCCAGTTTATTGCCCCAAGCAAACCTGGAGTGGAGTTAACATGTACTAAACCTACCAGCTGAATGGCTAGAGCTAGAGAGACCAGTGAACTACAAAGCCATGGGATAGAGGGAATGGAATCACCTCCAATCAATGTGATTTGGAGAAATACTTTATCTGTTGAAAGGGTTTTGGGAAGGTTTAGGGTCTTTTACGTAGTTAAGATTTGATGAGACGTAGAAATATTTAACACAATTAATAAACACACAACATACCCGATCTTCAGACACAGTTTCTCCACCTCTTCCATCTTGGGAAGGGACTGCCCTGTCAGGTTGACGAGCCAGTCGAGCTTGGAGTGCACCTCGAGCATCCGTTGCCACCGGCGACTGTAGCCAGGCTGCACATGGTCACCGTGGAGAGGGACGAAGGTGCGCATCCTCTGGGCGGCGCGCTGGACATCAGTGACATTTTCAATCCAGAGGGTGGCGCAGTGGTGGCACGGCGCACAGGCTGGGAAGACTGAGTCGTACTCGGGGGCACACTCGTCACAGAAGATGCCCATCACGCCAACGCGACAGAGGCACTCGCCAGTGTCAGCATCACATGCTGGCCGTTCTGTTCCATCCATGTTACAGTCACAAGCTAGGAATGAAATTAGATCAGATGAAATTTTAATTATCAAAATTCCCTTTGTTTGAAAAAGTTGGGTCATTGCAGCAAATAGGATGAAGAAATAGAACATCTTGAATTGATATTCAACACATAATATTGATATTCAATAGATAATTGCATCAAATGTGCTTTGTGCCAGTGTGTAATATAGTCTGAAAGTTTGTGAACATTATTTCATATATTATAAAGGAATAAACTTATTAAAGCCTTACCTAAACCTCACATCTTAGTGAAGATATCCCAAAGAACATGCACAAATAAATATGATGTCGTTGTACTGTTAACTGTGAATCCTTCAATCAATAATTTGTGGCTCCTGACTTGGATGACTTGGAGCAAACGTCTCCTAAAGCCACTGATCTCTGATCAGTCTCTTCATGTTCCTGGAGGATTTCCTCCCACTCCTTCTCACAGAACTGGACCAACTCAGTGAAGGTTTCAGGGTGTCTGAACAGCCTCTTCAGGTCCTGCTACAGCATCTGGGATCAGTTTTATTTCGGTCAGGACTTTGACTTGGCCAATTCAAAACACTAAAGTTCTTCTTCTTCTAGCCTATACTCCTACATCACCGTCAACTACATTGGTACCCTAGATTCATGGTTTAGGTCCTATCTATCTCAGTAGAATGCACCCCAGAGTGTTGCAGTGTGGACAAGCTCTATTGCACTAATAACACATTTACTTCCTTCAAAGTCCTTCAGACATTCAGAACTACAGACTATCAAATCTGCCGATCCTCTCCACAATACTTGAACGAGCTGTAGCCAGCCAACTTATAGACTTCTTGTCAAAAAGTGTTTTACCATCTTCACCTTTGTATCATCAAACTCACCATCACCAAGTAGAATACCTGTACAATTATTATACTTTCTGTTTCTAGTAAGCATACTAGTGTGCCTTCACTTACATATACACTGCAGGTCAGGATTCCCAAAGTGATTTTCCCCACATTCATCACACTGTCTTCCCCCAAACTCAGGACGACACTGACACTGTCCAGTCACCTAAACACATCATATGTTCATTTCCAAAATGCTTTATATCACTTCTAGGGAAAATGATTAAATGAAGTTCATCATTGATGAAGTTGTCAAAAGCAGACTCAAACATGTCTGGTAGAAGCAGGGATGTAGTGGACAGTATATGAAGATAGGCTCATTTAAGGAAAAAAGGCATAAATTGCTGAATATATAACAGATTTGTGTTTATACTGGTGGTTGTTTGCCTGTTTACCCACTTTTTACCCACTACATCAGTGACTAGAAGGGATAGGAAGGATCCATGGCAGCCTCAGTTGATACATCCAAGATGGCTGCTGTGGAGTAACTGATAATGTCAAAATGGAAATAAGTGCACTGGTGACATCACCTCTCTGAGTCTCCAATTTACTGATGCATTTATGGCAGCCAATAATAATAATAATAATAATAATAATAATAATAATAATAATAATAATTCCACAGAGCAATGAGTAATACATTCATATATATTAATTAATTTCATATTTTCTCACTACTGATTGTTTACATACACTTATATATATATCGCTTGTTGTGCAAATTGTGCTCCAGAAGTCTATGGTTGTTGACTTGACGGGTTGAGCTCAGAAAGCTCACTGGAGTTATCAGAGTGATGGAAGAGTACTTACTTATGACAACGGAGATTCCCCTGGGGAAAGTTAAAATGACGAAAGAAACAGGGTGAACAACTGATTTCACTAATTAGTTCATCTTCTCTGGTGTTAAGTAGCTGTGCTATTATGTCTTAATCAGTGAAATCAGCTGCTGTAGTGCTTGGTTGGAATGAAACCTGCATATGTCACATGACACAGAGTCCTGGACACCACTGGCCTAGAGGGAACAATGGGTACCAGGTACCAAAGAAATATTTGGGAACAGGAATGCCCATACAGATCTATGGTCTATAGTTATCCAGTAAATTCTTGAGGCCTTGCCTTGTTGCATATATTGTTGAGAGAGTTGGCAGGATCACAGTTGCAAGGCTGACACCCCGACACTCCGGCGATGTTCCAGTATCCGTCATCACATTCATCACAGAGGACACCCATAGCACCAGTCCTGCATGGGCACTGGCCAGTCCTGACGTCACAGAAACAAGGACTCCCCAGGGGGCACTGAATGACCTCTGTACCTCGCCGGTCACAGGAGCACTCTGGGAAAGATACACAATATATTTTATAGTTTAACGTGAGGAGGGTCTGTGACATTCCTGAGTTCTGGCTTTGGTGAGTGAACAAAAAGGATTCCCAAAGAGCATTCCCGGTGGAATGAGACATCAACAAGAGACAAGTGTTGTTTGGATCTGCTCAAAATGTATGCACACAGGTCAATCAGTAAATGACATGACTGGTGGACATACTGTGGAGCCCTGATGCAGACAGGTAGCTCCAGAGGAGTTCAGCACTAGGGACAGCTCCCACTCCCACACAGAGAACGGGTGGGAGGAACAATACCTTCCTGCCCTCTGGCAACAGTGGAGGTAACACAGCTGCGATTCATCAAGTAATCAGGACACCACCACATATAAACGGGTTCAGAGAGGAAGGAAGGTGGTAACAATGTCAGGTACCAGAAACAGTAGAACATGTACTTGTTAACAGCAGGAAATATATGTCAGAAAGAAAGGACATGATGGAGGGAATGGAAAGATCAGGGCTAACAGGAGCAGGTTTAAAGGGTGTACTGGGGTGTGGTGGAAGTGGACAAGGCAGGAAGTATCTGGTCAGCTTTCTTAAGAGAACAGGATTGATAGGGAAAATCTGACAAACCGGACACTGTAGGAGTGAACTCAGATGGCAGTAATGCAACACCATGGATGCAAGCTGCCGTTAAACCCCGAAGAAGAAGAAGAAGAAGAAGAAGAAGAAGAAGGAAGGTGGTTCTATGTAGAGAAGCAAACCAAAGTGTTTGAAGACCCTGTCGAACGGAGAAATGGAAAAGAACTTGAACGATGGAAAAACTATGACCTATGAACCGTCCCACCTTACCCTCTATTTCTCACCCCCTCTCCCATGTCTCCCATGTCTTTACAGGTCACCTAACCCTGAGGCACTGACTCCCACCCCAAAGACCCTGGGAGGACTTTCAGTACTCTTCGTGCCCACTTCTTCTCCTTTCATTAGATTCCACATGAAAGTATGCATGAAAATATTGACTAGCAGCAGATCCAATCCAAATATCAGCCTTCATAAACTCATGTGGGTCCGGCCTTAAAATCTTTACCTTTGCAGTCCTGAACCAACGCGTCACCGTAGTATCCAGGCTTGCAGTTTTGGCAGTGAGGTCCATGGGTGTTGTGGAGACAGCGGAGACATTCTCCCGTCACACCGTCGCAGGCGGCCCGGTTGTCGGGGTCAATGTTGTTGTTGCAGGGACACTCCTCACAACGCACTCCTGGTGACGTCAGATCGCCATAGAAACCGGGGGCGCATCTGTCGCAGCGGGGACCTGAGAGAAACCACAACAGGAATTTGTCTTGATAACATTGGAGACATACTGACAACATACTGGCACACGTGGTGCCAAGATAACAGGCTCTGCTCCTCCTTGCCCTCTTCCACTGTATGTCAAAGATTAAGAGAGAGCAATGAACAGCATTATCGATCAGCGTTAGAGCGATCTATGTCAAGCCGATATTGACATTTCAACAAAGATTGGAAATCAGACAGTCCACCTCCGATATGATGGAGGTGAGGATATGATTTTACTCAACCAGCTTCAGAGATGTCAGTCTGTAAAACCCTTAATGAAACCTGCCTCTTCAATGAAAGTCATAATAAAGTCATAATAAATCAATTTTTTTTAGGTTGTTTAGTTGTTCCTTAAAGCCAATTGTGTCAATTCTTGTAATTTTGTGGCATGTAAATGGTCAAATATGTTTGTGCCTCCTCAGAACCAGGCCTACCAATAATTCACATTGCCAGTAATATTGGATGAGCTTATTGTAATAAAAAAAATGTATAGCATTCTAATAAAACATCAATTATCATGATTATTTTTCATGTTGCTGATACAAGGTCATACTTTGACGTTATTGGCATCAATGGAATTCGAAGTGCATTTAAAATAAGATGTTTTTCTATTGATAATGGCCTAACTGTACAGATAGGTTAATAGATGAGAGACGGAGAATGCCTACCTGTGTGTCCGTTCAAGCAGTTGCAGGTCAGACTGTGGGATTCTGGATCCGTGTTGCAGGAACTGGCAAAGAATAGCCCACTGGTCTGAGTATCTGGACAGAGGCAAGGCTCACAAGGCTGTCTGGAGACTGGGTCACCATAATAACCCTCCACACACCTAAATCAGCAACATAGATTTTGATCAGAAAGTGTACAGGACTGTGTCTTGGTGACATTGGTGCAGACATAACAACTTAAAGGGTTCCACAGTACATACTGCCACACATGGTACAGGGACTACAGAACCTCAAACACAAATGCAAAGGGGACAGTGCAAGGACATACAATGGACAGTGGACTGCACATATAACGCTACATGTGAAGAGTCCTGTTCATTTCATATCTCTGAAATGTAGGATGAGGATCCAGTCTGTAAAAGTGCTACTAATTTGTCAACCAAGGACTACTTACCCTCTTAAAAAGATGTTTTCATGTTTGGCACCACTAGTAGGTGCAAAGTGCTTGTCCTGGTAACTGCAACGTAAGGTGCCTGCCTACTTGTATTGTATATTGATTGTGTATTGTGTATTGATATACTGTAAATGCAAGGCCAGCTACCTGCCTACATTATTTGACCAGTTAGTTTGCTGCCTTCAGGTGTACTGTGCACCCCTGGTTTGTCAGTATTTATGTTTTTAGTTTTGTTTTAACATTAGCTAGCTAGGTAGTAACTCACTACATTTACTTTTTAAAGTCATTTTGTTTGTAGTTAAGTTGTTAACGTTAGCCTCTTTGCCTTCAGCTGTAAGCTTAGCTATATTATATATATCAGCCTATATTATACTATATTATACTATATCATCATTATTATTATTTTTATTATTAATAATAATAATTACCTTTCACAGTTATCTCCGGTAGTGTGCTCCCTGCAGTTCAGACAAGCTCCAGTCTCTTCATCACACAGCTCAGCCAGGCCATTGCATTCACAGAGCCGACACAGTGGGAAACCCCAGTAACCAGGCTGACAACGGTCACAGCGCCGGCCCGCCACTTCCATACGACACGGACACTGACCTCTGACCTGGTCACACAGCTCAGTCACCGAACCACGGGGGTCACAATCACATGCTGGGGGGGGGGGGGTAATAATGAAACCAGCAGAGAGGACAGGGTGTTACAGTGTATGTACATTGTATGTTGTCACGTATTTTGTTGTTGTTACACCCAGTGATGTAGTAGTAAATAAACTATGAGCTCCAGGTAGTCGGCAAACAACCACCCATATACTATATACCCAACCACCCATATTCTATATACCCAACCACCCATATACTATATACAGAAACCACCCATATACTATATACCCAACCACCCATATACTATATACCCAACCACCCATATTCTATATACAGAAACCACCCATATACTATATACCCAACCACCCATATACTATATACCCAACCACCCATATACTATATACCCAACCACCCATATACTATATACCCAACCACCCATATACTATATACCCAACCACCCATATTCTATATACCCAACCACCCATATACTATATACCCAACCACCCATATACTATATACCCAACCACCCATATACTATATACCCAACCACCCATATACTATATACCCAACCACCCATATACTATATACCTAACCACCCATATACTATATACCCAACCACCCATATTCTATATAATCAACCACCCATATACTATATACCCAACCACCCATATACTATATACCCAACCACCCATATACTATATACCCAACCACCCATATTCTATATACCCAACCACCCATATACTATATACCCAACCACCCATATACTATATACCCAACCACCCATATACTATATACCCAACCACCCATATACTATATACCCAACCACCCATATACTATATACCCAACCACCCATATTCTATATACCCAACCACCCATATACTATATACCCAACCACCCATATACTATATACCCAACCACCCATATACTATATACCCAACCACCCATATTCTATATACCCAACCATCCATATTCTATATACCCAACCACCCATATACTATATACCCAACCACCCATATACTATATACCCAACCACCCATATACTATATACCCAACCACCCATATACTATATACCCAACCACCCATATTAACAAAAAACAATTATACCACCTTGTTGAGGTTCTTCTTTTGAGGTGTTTTGTACCTATGGATGCCTTCATTTCACCTCAGCAAAGTGTATTGCTGTCTCATTTCTGTGTTCCTTAACTCAATTAAATTAAACTAAGTGTGTTGGTAAATGGTACATTTAGGCATATATGGTATAGGTTTGTTTACTGTAGGTGTTGACTATGTTGGTAGTAACAGTTACATACGTTGGCAACCATCGGGTCCAAAGCCAAAGGTCAGCGGGGCGCAGGTATCACAGCAACGGCCAATCACGTTGGGCTTACACTCACACAGCCCGCCCAGCTTACTGCAGGACAGGTCTAGAGAGCCCTGCACGTTACACCTGCAAGCTGGAAACACGCTGTAGTTTAGTTGTATCCTCGTTTGTGATAAAAGACCGTGATTATATGCAGTGATAAAACACATATAAGAGACATGACCTAAGTAGAACGGGTTACTTCCTGCAGAGGGATACTTGTGCTAGTACAACATGGCATCAACACTGCGGATGATCTGGCTGAGCTGAGGCTGTGGAAGATTTTAGCCTGAGATACTTTTTGATAAAGTCACAAATCACAGTCCATTCCCACTGGGGCTATGCTAGAATGTGTATGTATGCGCTTATGGTACTATAACACACTCTGGATAAATAATCTACCAAATGGCATATTTTGTGTTGTGTTGTGCCCTGTCATGTCTTGTCATGTCCAGTGTTATTACTTACGGACAGCGCCGTTGTTGATTCGGGCCGACATGCTCCGGATGAGGCCCTCACATACTTCAGGCAGTGTTTCCTGCTGGGCCACCTCGGCAGCCAGGCCCATACAGCGGAACTGCCGGAACGAGTCCAGGGTGCTCTCGGAACAGAAGTTCTGTACCGACTCGATCCTGGGAACCAGACCCATCTGGAAAACACACAGCAATGAGTCATTTCTTTTTTTATGATTCATCTAGGGGAGATCGACTGAACACGTGTTGTTTTTCAGTACAGACCTGCCTCACATTCATACAGGTCCACATATTTGCACTGGTAGCTGCCCGGATTTACACTTAACATTGGAACTTGAGACACAAGGACGTGCTCACATAAGGCATGGAAATAATTTGGATAATTTAGAATAAAAAACAAGAATATTTTTCAAGTAAACATTTAAATAACCTTAATAACTTACAGAGTCAATGAGGATGTGTGAGCTGGATGTGGGATCAGAGATGGGCTGTCTCTTAAAGGTGATGTCCACAAAGTACCGTCCCCCTGCATTCAGGCACACTGGTGTGTCCAATATGGCGCCCCTGGGAACAAGCACGTTTTAGTCATAAACAAGAGGGTACAAGTGTATGAAATATATGAAACTTTGTGATTAGTGGCCTTTAGTTTTGTGACTGTAGCACAAGCTTGCTACCCCAGAGTCGTGACTGTACACTTTTTATTGTACTAGGTCATTGTATTATTATGATTATACCTTTATAGATTTTGATTTGTGTTGTTTGATGTTTTTAACATAAACCTGTGGTTGTACTCTCTTCACCTGCCCAGGGACTACAGATAAAATTGTTGTAATTGCCCAGTGTCCCTGTTAAATAAACTAATAATGATTTAATGCATGTATTTACATCCACACTAATATTATTCAGGATTCTTAACTTTTCTGTTCAAGGGTTTGTGAATGTACTGTAAGTACCATTCCCTGTTTACAATAGATCAGCTATGCTCATTGTGGAAGAATTTACGTATGTTACCTTAGGTATCTGGATTTGTTTACTGTTATCCCCTATATTTGTTATCCCCTATATTTCTTTGATGCTGCTCTTTCTTAGGCCTTAGCATACGCACATGTTGAGTCACACAGGGTGAGGCGCCGAGGTATCTGGGTGCATGTCTTGTCAATAGTCGCATATCATACGCTGGGAGGACAGGATGTGCCTAATCTAGCTGTTGGGAGAACGACTGGTGCCTGGTAATGCAGGCCACAGGTCAGGGCAGATCATGACACGGTCGCCCAAGAGCCGGTACCATCCAGAAAGCCTCCCCCATTACTTTCTTAAGCCACGTGTACCCAGATAGGTGCTCCGTGTAACCTTGTGACCTCACTGGGTGCGTCAATGCTTTTCGTCAGCTTCTAGTCCTTCCCCTAGTAGATAGCGCTTTTGCATATTCATCCCTTTATTGTTTCCTTTAACTATATAAACTTTGCCCTGATGCTTCTATGGCAGAGATCCGTATGCTTTACCCATGTGTGCGTATCTCTCCTGAGCTCAGTATTGTTCTGTATTGTCTTGTACTCTGTTTCATAATAAATGTGCTCATGTAATTCATGATTGATTTAAAAGGACTTCTGTCTCGATCTAAGTTTATTCAATAAACTGGCGTCACGAACAGGATCTCAATACAGGCTGCTGCTAAAGGGGTGAGTACATCATTTCTTTATTATGACCCCCACGTAAGTGTGCCTTGACGAGATCCAAACGAACCTGTATAGTTAACAGATTTTGGCTACCTGGCTGATATTTCAGCAACAAAACTTGAAACTGAAGGCGGTGCATTGGTTAAGACCTGAGTAGGAAGCCGGAGTTGAAAAACTCCGTCTCCCTCAGGCGACGGCAGCTTGGCTGTCGGGATACTGATACGTCGTTTCTAGATTTTAAACGTTTACAGTGCACTACAAGTTGTGGTGCTGGTGTGGTGTTACCACACACCCAATAACACCGCTGGAAGTCAAAAAGTTTTGAAAAATTTCATGTATTGAGCACAATTATTTGAGTGTATTAAAAAATATATATATATATATATAAAATTGCCTGAATGTATGTGTGTCTAACCGACCTTGAAGGTAAGTGAAAAAGAGAAAGTGTTTCTTCCAGGCCCTGACCAGTCCCTCCTGATAAGATACCTCTCCAGGGGAGGAACGGTGAGCTGAGGAGGCGAAGGTCAGAGCTCGCCAGGACCTCACAGTCAGCAAACCACAGCAGCAGACACAGAGGACAACAGGAGCGAAAGATAAGACACACAGACATTCTTAAAACAACCACAGCAGCGCAAAGGTAAGAAAGCTGTTTTCCTTTTTCCAGTAAAGTGTTTGCTTGTAAACTCGCAAAATGGGCAGTGCATTTTCAACAACGACACCTGAGAACCAGCAACTTTATAAATGCAGCAAAGCCATAAGCAATAGACTTAAACAGCTACAAAAGGGTATTGGCGACACCCTTGTACCAGAGGGCTCCGCCGCCGAGATTGTGGTCAAAGAAACAAATCTCATCTTTGCTGTACCGTTTACCTATGATATGTGTAACTGGACAGGGGGGAAATGGTCCCTAGGCGGATCATTCGCCCCGAAGAAACTTCAACTGTTAACAGACAACATCGAGGGTGATCAAGGAAACCCGAAATGGGATTATGTCTATATGAAAAAATGTCTGAAAGAATGGCGTGCTGTCGCTAAACGACACCCGCTTCCAACACTAAGTCAAGTAACTGACCATGCAAAATCCCCTGTGATCACCCAACCCGCTAAAGATAAAATAATGACTAAATGTAACTGGTCCCCTCAGGTGCCTATGGCAATAGAACGAATTGCCTACAGCTGCTCATTCTGTACGATACCTCAGGTCATAACAGCGGTAGGCCTGACGGAAAAAGCCATGGCCTGTTTGGGGCTGGATGCCCTTGGTTCCCCGGCAGAACAGGCCCGGGCGCTTATGTATGCTTGGGCTAAAACCCAATCTAAAGTAACAGTCCCTAAACTATGTGAAATGTTGAGAAATGGTGGTTTGGAACTGAATGGGTTATCTGCTGACCCACTAACTGATGAAGGGGGGGTCAGAATGTTTCCCAAAAGAGCTGTAACTAAGTTGTATCCTGCTCTGCCTGCCCCTGAGGATGACTGGACAGAAACGCTGGCCATTTCATCAGCTATAACGCAAGCTCAGGCCAGAGGGCCGTCAATACAGGCAGCATCTCAGGAGCAGGGAGCTGAAGGTAAGAAAGGGAGAGGACAGTGTAGCTGATGAGGAACGACTGTTCTCACTCTTTGAGGAAGAGGAAAAGGAGCGAACAAAGAAACTGAAGGCAGAGTTAGATAAAAAGTATGCAGAGAGAGAGAGAAGACAGAGAAACCCACCGGACCTTTACCGGGCTCCTAAAATAACGGTAGGAGAGGTGCCCATACTTAAAACATGGACACCGATTGAAACTAAGCAAATGTTAGCTGACGCCCCATCCCCAGTACAGAGGCCTGAAGCTTTTCACATCTGGTTGCATCAAAACGCCACCCTATATAACATGCTTCCCTCAGACATGTTGCAAGTGTTGAAATACGGCTATAGCACATCATGGTCTAACGTACAAGATAACTTCTCTGTGCCTGCTGGTGTGAATGGAGATTGGGCTGAGACTGATGCTAATCCTGAGAATCCCACCAGGGCTACGTGGCTGAACGGTAAATGTAAGAGGGCTATACTCAACAGCGCGGAACTTAATGGTGATTTCAGCTATCTGACAACGTGTTTGCAAGGGAAAGACGAGTCCCTGACAGATTACCTAGCCAGATTCCGTGCAACATGGGAGACTCATGCAGGAGTCCCACTGAAAGATAATAACGTGCTGGCTTTGCAAACCCTCATGCACGGCGTGCTTCCTCATATCGCTTCCGCGGTTAAAATCAGCCAGGTTGATTGGAATAGCAAAGAATTCCATGCCATGGTAGGGATATTGCTCGCGCTTGATCGCCAGGGCGTTTTCAGTACTATGGCCCAAGGACAATGGGCTAAACGAGATAAATCTAAGGATAAATGTCACTACTGCAATAAACTAGGGCACTGGATTAGAGAGTGTAGAATCAAAAAGAAAATAATGCAAGAAATAATGCGAATCAACGGAAAAAGGGGGGAAGACCAGTATCTGTCTCTCCCTCCGCCTTCACTGCCGTCAGCCCCTCCCGCGCATTCAATGAGTTATCCCCAGCAATAGGGAGGCCATGAGGAAGAACACGATCAGTTTCACCAATTGACACGAATTAGACTTTCGAAATCCCCCGAGAAAAGATCCCACTCTTTGATGTATGTGTTGAAGGTAAAAGGATACATATGCTTGTTGGTGCCACATTGTCAGCCACTCAGATGCATGAAGTTGATTTGCAGGCAAGTAGAGACAGAGTAACAACACCAGGGTCGAGGGAAGGCCCATGACTGAACCACTACAGCTTTGAAAGTAGGGGAAAGTGAACTGCAGCTGCATTGTCCAAACATTCTCCTAGTCTGACTACTAAACTGTTGTCTATGTCCCATCTCACTTGTATTGCATCGTACCGCATTGTATGGCTCTGTTCCTGCATCTGACGCATACGCTAATTTGATTGCCCCTTGTTTGACCCAGGCAGACACTTTGAGCACGCCAGCTACTATCGTTATAGGCGCTCAAGGCTGCGCAGCTGGTGTTTCCGCCCAGTTATTGTTATTCCTCTGTATACAGAATGAAACGCGCTAATTTTCAAATGCCCAAGTCACTCCCCCATGTGTCCTTGGCTGTTACCACAGGCTGTCAGCCTCATGATTTAGGCCCCATGTGTGTTTATCTTTCACAGATGACACCTTTGCAAGAAAAGTTGACCCCTTGTGGGATCTCTTGGGTTACTAACCCGGCGACTGTTTTAAAGTTATTTGTGGGCGCTCCACAAGAATCACATGTCGCTTCAGCTCCACCTCACGTGGTGACACTGAAAAAACAAACAAACAAAAACTCTATAGTTTAGTTCCATGTATTCGGCAATATTCCTTGTCTACTGCTGCCATTTCCGGTATCAGGCCTGTCATTGAATCTTTGTTGGAACAGGGAGTTCTAGTTGAAACAAACAGTCCATGTAACACCCCTATTCTTCCGGTCCCTAAACCAGGTCGTGCAGATGAATGGCGCTTTGTTCAGGATCTGAGGGCAGTGAACGACATCGTGGTCCCTATGACCCCTCTTGTGGCAGATACCAACTCTATTCTGGCAAGTTTGCCTGCTGACTCCACCCACTACACTGTTGTTGATCTGTGTGCAGCATTCTTTTCCATCCCGTTAGATGAAGACAGTAGATACCTCTTTGCCTTCACCTATAACGGTAAGCAGTACACCTGGACACGCCTACCTCAAGGTTACACAGAGAGCCCCACAGTCTATTCTATTGCTGTTAAGCGTGACTTGGATGCATTGACTCTCCCAGGTGGGAGCACATTGTTGCAGTATGCTGATGATCTGTTGATTGCCTCTCCCCTCAAAGGAAGCCTGTGAAGCTGACTCCATCGCTCTGCTTATCCATCTGGCAGAGAAGGGACACAAAGCCTGCCTGGCGAAGTTGCTGTTTTGTCTTCCCTCTGTCGCTTATCTGGGATACCGTCTCTCCCATGGCTCTAGACCCCTCTCTCCTGACAGAGTCAAGGCTATTTGTGCAGCCACCCCTCCTCGCACTAAGACTGAAATGTTGTCTTTTCTGGGAATGACCTAACTATTGCAGACATTGGATCTATGATTACAGATCAATGGACTCTGTCCTACGCGCTTCGACCGTGGCGGATGCCCCCAAGGCCATTGTGTGGACCCCTGAAACGCATGATGCATTCACACAGCTCAAACAGGCTCTGATGTCAGCACCGACGCTGGGGTTGCCAGACTACACTCAGCCGCTCCATCTTTATGTGCACGAAGCCGGTGGGTTTGTCAATGCTATCCTTGTCCAAAAAAACATGGTTCCCATTACAGGCCGGTTGCCTACTACTCTCATAAGCTCTCTCCGGTAGTTTGTGGTATGCCAGCGTGTCTCAGATCTATTGCTGCTGTTGCTGAAATGATTGAAAAGTCAGCCCCCATTGTTCTAGCTCATGACTGTGTTGTCTTTGCCCCACACTCGGTGGTACACTTGTTACAATCTGCTGCCACTCAGCATTTCACTGCCTCCAGACGTTCTGGATACGAAGCCATCATTCTTTCTGCACCTCACATAACTGTAAAAAGAGCGCCTCCCATTAACCCAGCCACACTTCTTCCCAACAGCTCTGATGAGTCTTCAGACGCTGACCTGCATGACTGTGAGATGGTGATAGATGTAACCACATCACCACGCCCAGATCTCAAATAAACACCAATCACTAATTCTGACTTTGTTCTGTACACAGATGGATCCTCTTTTTGTCTTTCTGACAGCGATTATCGTTCCGGTTATGCTATAGTTTCAGATTCCGAGGTGATCGAGGCCCACGCCCTCCCACCTGGCACGTCTGCTCAAGCGGCAGAATTGTATGCGTTAACCAGAGCTTGCATTCTTGTTAAAGGTAAAACCGCGACGATTTTCACAGATTCCAGATATGCTTTCGGTGTTACACATGATTTTGGTATGCTGTGGAAGCTCCGTGGTTTCATCACGTCGTCCGGTAAGCCCATACAACATAACATGCTCATCAAAAATCTTCTTGAGGCTATTCTGCTCCCTTCAGAATTAGCCATTGTTAAATGTGCTGCTCACACTGGTGCTACTGACCCCGTGTCAAAAGGTAATGCAATAGCAGATGCTGCTGCCAAACAAGCTGCGCTAACCTCTTCCTCTATGGTCCTCCAAGGCCTAGCAAAACAAACTCCTTCCGCGCAGCCACACCCTTCTCTTAATGATGTCGCAGTCCTGCAAGATTGTGCTGAGCCCAATGAGAAGGCTTTATGGTCACGCAAAGGTTGTTTACAATCGGAGTCGGCTCCACCCTGATTGAGTGAGACCGGTCTGTCCTAAATCTCTCCTCCATGTGTTGGCATGTGCCGCGCACGTGCATGTAGGAAAAGGGGGGATAACCCATATGATAAGACACAATGGTTTTGCCCCTGGTTTGCCCACAGCCGCAGCAGAGTCAAAACATGTCTCATTTCCCTCTGGTACTCTATGCCATCAGATCATCCCCAAACACAACAACAGGTCTCAGCCCGCCCTTGCCACCACACAGAGCTACTCTAATTGAAGTGAACACCTAACAGACTTTGTACTGGGTTTAGGTCGTACTTTAATCTCAGAGTAGCCAATAGCCTACCAGTTCCTAGCTCTGACCCCACCCACGAGTTTAAACCCGGTGATTTTGTGTTGATGAAATCACTAGAAAATGTCAGTCTCTCCTAGGCGGAAAGGCCCATTCCAGGTGTTGCTGACAAGGAATCGTCATCGCCGTCTCCCTCTTCATGATCGGCGTAGCCCTCATCATCTGGGCTATAGAAGGAGGAGCCGTCCCCAGGCCGGACAACAGCAGCCGCATCCACGAGCACACACGCTCACTTACTGTCTCTGCACACACCTACACTGATAATCTCACACACACCGATGTCAGTGCCCAGCCAAACGGCACCACCGAGGGACGAGATCGACGCCCCTGACGCGGACTCATCGCGGCATGTTCGACGCCGCCAACAAAGATACACCACACATGTACACGTTGCCATGTTTTTTTCCCATTGACAGGTGTAAGATTGACGATGTGAACAACCCTAGGTGTTTTTTTTGACCCCGAAGATCCAGCAGGTATATGGGTACGGCCATCATTGCTTAACCAAAAACGAATACAGTTCAAAACTCGGAGTGACACACACCAAGAAATTCTCATTAAAGATCATTTTAACACCGATAGGTTCAGCCCAAGTTATTGTTAGTGTTTCACCAAAGACCAGATCGATACAAATCCCGACTGTAACAAATATCCACCAAATGATGCCGCCTTTGGCACCAAACCGTGTAGTTTTTCTATGACGCAAAAGAATCCCCAGCCGTCGCCACTTGAATCATGTAAATCAAGATCAGTACTCCGCGTCCAACGTTCAACCACAGGCGTGCATAATTTAGCAATGCAGATAATGTATGATTACGCGCAGAACCAGAAGCTAAATTCATGTTGGACCTGTCAACATATGCCACCGTCTACTCACGCACCAATGGTAAAGCCTATTCCATTTACCTATGCCGATTGGCAGCAGTTAAATTGGACCGGCCTAATGTCAGATATCCCCGATTCAGACTCAGATTGTTACACCCCTACCTCTGTTATTTACGACCAGGCCGACACATAGTGACATATGCGATAACCCAGCTGAACAGAAATCACTTGCCGACTGGTGTAAACGCCACGTCCCTCTTACATGTAACTGGCTTAATGTACCGCGTTCAAATGACTTTGACTCAAACTAACTGTTCTACTGATTCCATTATTTGCGTCCCTTCTCCGTACACTCCAACTCTTAGGGTCACCGCGTTAGTGTCAGTGACCCCGTGGGCTCGAGAGATGCGTTTAGTGTCGCATAGCATAAATATGCTCTCTGTCATGGCCCTCTATGAACTAACCAATGTGCCTAATTGTCTACAGCACCCCGACACTACAGGTGTATCTCTCGGTAATAATAATTGTTCCTCTGTCCTCACGTTCAACTTTACCAGCGCGTCTCCTCTCCCTGAACAAGTCTATTTTGTTTGCGGCCCATTAGCCTACAGCTGTGTCCCGAAGAATGCACATGGCACGTGTTACCTAGCTTACTTAACTCCCTTGGTTAGACCGGCTACCTCAACTGAAATTGCTGCTTTGTATACTCCCTTACACCGCAAGAAGAGAACTCTCTCCACTTTTTCAAAGAGTGGTCGGCGTACTAATCCCGGAGTATGGGGTGTACTCATCCCATACTGACAATCTTGTGTTGTACCAAGCGCAGGCCCCTGACTCCCCCAAAATGCAGATCGCAATAGATTGGAATGTGATTCCTAATCTAGCAAGTCTTAATCACTGAAGTACAACTTAGAAGAGTGCGCTTCCTGATTCCAGCGTACCCTTTTTTTTACACCTTATACCTCCTGGAGAGTATTGATCACCTACCTCTTTGAGATTACAATCTTCTAGCATGATTCTTTTTGTGTGTTACAATGCATTTTCAGAAGTATTGATCACGTGGAAATGTGCATAACCATTTTTTTTGATTTTCAGGATTGTTATTCATTTTACATTTTTATTTTTAATCGTTATAATCACTGTGTGCTGTGCTGTTTTAATCATAGAATGAGTTCCCCACCCTGTTTAATGGTTATTATCTCCAGCTAAGGTTAACATGTTAGCTGTACAGATGTATGTGATACCTAAGGGTATCAAAGGGGGGAACTGTGGAAGAATTTATGTATGTTACCTTAGGTATCTTGATTTGTTTACTGTTATCCCCTACATTTGTTATCCCCTATATTTCTTAGATGCTGCTCTTTCTTAGGCCTTAGCATACGCACATGTTGAGTCACACAGGGTGAGGCGCCGAGGTGTCTGGGTGCATGTCTTGTCAATAGTGGCATATCATACGCTGGGAGGACAGGATGTGCCTAATCTATCTGTTGGGAGAACGACTGGTGCCTGGTAATGCAGGCCACAGGTCAGGTCAGATCATGACACGGTCGCCCAAGAGCCGGTACCATCCAGAAAGCCTCCCCCATTACTTCCTTAAGCCACGTGTACCCAGATAGGTGCTCCGTGTAACCTTGTGACCTCACTGGTTGCGTCAATGCTTTTCGTCAGCTTCTAGTCCTTCCCCTAGTAGATAGCGCTTTTGCATATTCATCCCTTTATTGTTTCCTTTAACTATATAAACTTTGCCCTGATGCTTCTAGGGCAGAGATCCGTATGCTTTACCCATGTGTGCGTATCTCTCCTGAGCTCAGTATTGTCCTGTATTGTCTTGTACTCTGTTTCATAATAAATGTGCTCATGTAATTCATGATTGATTTAAAAGGACTTCTGTCTCGATCTAAGTTCATTCAACAAACATATTCTGATTTTTAGTCCTGTTTACTGTTGGTGTTTGCAGTCCATGCAAGATCTATTACCATGGTAATACGCAGAATGGGTAGGTTAGGTGTTGATTAGGTATTTTATAAGGTAAACAGACACTTTGGTGGTTATTGAAGGCATCTAACCTGGCGTTCCCAGGTAGGTTGAGAGTTTTAGTTCCTGTTGGATCACTGGTACAGCTGCCATCACCGGGCGACAGGGGGACAATGCTGACTGTGGCCAGCCAGTCATCTGGGGACTGCAAAGCAACAATTTAACACATCAGGCATCACACATTTCCTCAAGCACAATGTCTGGAACACATGACACACATGCTTTGTACTCTTGTTTGTTGTTGTACATTGTAATATGTGTATATATATAGTATTGCTCACAGATAGACAGACAGCTAGATACATAAATACTTAACCAATACCCAGTGGGAAATCATGTGCTAAAGTGCCATTATTTCCTAAATTATCAAGGAATTGCCTAATAAAATCCTTATCTAAACCATAACTATTATCCCAAATCAAAAACATATACAAATAAATATGATATACTTTCATCGTTAATTTAACAAAACTGATTTATTTAACCAAAACTGAACTATTTTCATTTTAACACATGCACAATTTCCAAAAACACCTGAAACTGGTAAATATAGATACATTTGAATAAATAAGGATTACATGGTAAAAACTAAACATTTCTTGAATTACTCACAAACTCTCAAGCATGACTGTATGTCAGGTATTAACTTTTGTCCTTTTCTTTTAACTTAGGGTAAATAAGGTTAGGGTACATGTTACCAATGGCAAATAATTATACTTGACTGCACATATATAAAGAGTTCTATTCCAAAATCCATTTCCAATCCATCGATCTGTCCAAATCCATACATCCATTAAAAAACAGTAACTAAGGTCCATCCTCTAACATGTAGTCTGTAAACGTGTTATATAGATGATATACTGTAACTACAAATGAAAGAGTCTGCAAAAGAATAATTTAGCTTCTGTTATTGCAAGTGAAGAGTGTTATTCAACAACACTATACAGTATATCCATATGGGAAAAAAATATTATTTTTTTTTGTGGATATCTCATTTTGGAGCAAAACTCTTTCTATGCAGGGTGTGTTTCACCCCCATGGTTGGAGGTCCTTACCTCAGACTCGTAACGGATGACTAGCTGGTAATCCAGGGATGCCGGAAGATTGTCAACCGTGAACCTCAGCCCCGCCCCATCTAGAACTCTAACGAATCCTGGGCCGGTCCACGTGATTGGCTGGTCTGCCGTTCTCTGCCGAGGAACGATCTGTAGTGCTGAGCCAGGGTCTAAAGGAATGGTCCTCTGCTACGTGTAGAACAAGAAACTAATGTTTTCATCCACCAACCACACTGATGGTTTCCAAAATTCAGCCATTTTATATGTTACCAGCCAAAATGTATTTTTAAGATAGAAAACAAACATTTTAAATGTACTGAATTATTATTTATTTATTTATTTATTTAGCAACATATTTGGGTTTTTAAGGTTATTCAGGGTGGCATGGGGCTGGGGTCTCTTGCAGCATGCATTGGATGGAAGACAGAGAAACAACAACAGGTCTTCAGTGCATCACAGGTCTAATACCGATAGACAGACGTTCCCATTCATATCTATGGACAATTTAGAGTCCCCAATCCAGCTGGCTATGGGAGGAAACCAGGAGAACACGGGGCTGGGCTGGGATTCAATCCCATGTCCTTGCTGTGAGTCAACAGTGCAGTCCTACCTCCATCTGTCTTCTCTTGCGGGCTTGTCTCCGAGTCCTCCTGACCAAGACAAGCCGGCCATTGCTGAACTTGAAGTCGTAGCCCTGCTCCCTGAAGTACTTCTCACACTTGGGCAGAACTGTAGGGTTCAACTGGGAGTTGGACATGTTCAAACAGACAATCCCATAGCCACAATTACTGTATAAGACTTGGACAATAGATACAAATCTACTTTACTGTTTAGAAAATGAATGGAAAGGAAAGGGAAATGACCAAGATTTTTTTTTTTTAATTTAAACTTAGATTAACCCTGATTAAATAAATAATACGTGGGAGGGAATTCTCTAACTCATGCAGCTAAGTGAGGCACAGCCAAGTACCATCAGCAGCAACAAAGCACTTAAGGAAAGTATTCAAGGGTATTATGGCTTTTATACAAGCTACCATTGTGCTGTCTGAAAAGGTATCTTCAAAGTAGTATACATACATCAAAATAAAAGCCAGGAGAAAACAATAAAGATTATTAACTAGCCTCCTGAATACCATAAGAGTTGGCACGGCAGTCGATTTGACATTTCATAGTATACAATATATTCCATTTTTGGTATGGGTGGCCTTCAACCCCCAACCCTGGCAGTGTTAGTGCTTTGCTCTACCCTTTGAACTTCACAGGGAATTGAGCCCCTAACCCTGGTGGTGTTAGCGCATAGCATTGAGCTACAACAGGGCCAGATCACACAGACACTCCTGTCATGCCAAGAGCATTTCTAGAGGTCAAAGTTTCACGCGTTGCACGCACCAGAGAAGAAGAGCTCCCGTCATTCAATGGAGCAGCAAACTCTGCCTCATACAGGAAGTAGTCCAAAGGGACGTAAAAAATGACCGGGGGCGGGGTCAGTGCACTTCCGGCCCACCATATTGGGCAAGCAGTGACATTGACCATCCTCTGGGGAGCACCTGTGTAAACATGACACAGTGGAATAGTAATTCAATGTAATAATCCATGACATTTTCATATAAATACATTTCTTTTTGCTATTCTCCATCACTGGTTGCTATAAAACAAGTGATCCTAACTACAGGGTTTGGGTTAGTAACTGAACGGCTCATCGGCTCATTTGATTCAGCAGCACCCGGCTCAGTAACTGAGCGGCTCAATGGTTCATCGGCTCATCGGTTCATTTGATTCAGCAGCACCCAGCTCAGACACACACAAGTCACTCAGCATGCTGATCATGGTGAGTGTTTCAGGATGAACAAGTTTGAGTATTTTGAGTGACAAGTTTGAATGATTAAGACTAATTTCAACCCAGGATTCAGAATTTATGAAAATTGAACAGGCAGTGAGAATGAGCGTACTGGTATACATATTTCACATCATGCGTACGCAGGCTTTTGAGTCCAATTAGTGCAATATTGTGAGTTGGCAAAAAATGTATAATGTCAACTTGTGAATTTGTGTGACATTTTATTTTTTTCTTTTACTACATTGTGTTAGGATGTAGTTTATAGTTCAGAACTTTAACTATCCACCAGACATTCACTACCCATGATTGAAATGGAGTTATGGAACATGGGAACAGATGACAGTGGTTGGTTGGATGGTTGTCACAAGACATGCATGTGCCTGCCTGGTGTTAATGAAGATTTTTTTCCCTACTATTTCATTTAGTAATGGTGTTATTACTTCACAACTAGACAAAAGGATTGTGAAAGTTAACATACATGGTGCCATGTGCTCCTCCAATATCACAGTCACATGGTGTACATCTGTACTCAGTATTCCCCAGACCCCAGTAACCTGGCTAGGGAGAGAAGACACAAGGAGGAAGAAGCCATGAAAACATTTCACTTTTCAATGGAACAAAAGTTATAGGTTCTAAATTACTGAGGTGATGACTGAAAAAGTGAAAGTTAATAGAAAACGATTATTAGGTATGAAACTACTGACTTGCCATCACATCCTAATCCTAAGAGGTTTGATGATCACAACGCTTGACATAGTGATTTTCCTGGGAAGAGACTTGGCAACACTGCCGCCCCATTACTGGCTTTGTTTACATTCTGATTTATTGGATTAAGTCTGATTAATTGGATGAATGTTTGATAGACGGACATTTGGGCCAGAACCACGTCACTGTTCACCAGCGCATTGGTACTTTTGTGAGGCAATGACAACTTTTCCCTGCGGTCTTCAGTTTGGTAATTTGGTGGATAGACTTGCACTGGGATGGGTGAGGTGGTGCAACAGAGGGTGTGTCAATAAAAAAACAGCTGGCGTAGTAAAAATTTCGGTGTCAGTTTTGGGGTGAAGTTGGTGACATGGTGACATGATATGTGAAACATGGTGACAGGGGTTGCAATATGTCAACATAAGGCAGGGAGAAGGAACAGTTAAGATTCTGTACTAAACTGGTAAACCCGTCATATAATTCATCTTTCTGCCTCTGATCATATTGAAATGGTTTCTTCTTCGTTGGTCCCAGCCTGTAGGAGATATGGAGTATGTGGTATGTGGTCTTAAATATTTTTTTTTTCTATTCTGCCGTGTGTTATTATTCTACTTTCTTAAATTTGATCCTAATGTCTTTTGCACTGTAGACTGTCTTGCTGATACCTACCAGACACTGGTCGCAGAGGGGCCCGGTGGCCAGACGGTCACATACACACTCTCCTGTCAGCTGGTCACATGCATGGGGAGCCTGGATGCTTCCCAGTAGGTTACATCTACACACTACAGCAAATACAGAGGAAGAACCAGAGAGATAAAAGAGCAAAATAGTCTAGTGTAGGAAAATAGTTCACACACAATAGACCTAATAACATAATTTTATTTACAAATAATTTACTCGAATTTTTTTTCTCTCATTTTAATTTTCTAAATTTAACTGACAAAATCTGAATTGGCCAGTTAAACTCCTCCCACCTGGTGCACCAAGCAGTTTACTCAGGCCTGCACCACTGTACTGTAATGTTATATGTCAAGCAGGAAGTAAATGTCTAAAGCTAACTCCTTGCTATTATTATTTTTTTGCCAGGTATTATTTGTGCAATCTTGCACAACTCATAATGTTTATGTCTGCACACATCACTTATCCCCATGCTTCACAACTGTCATTTCATGCATTTCATCGTATAAATGCCTTATGATAAAGTTTATCATAAGGCATTTATGAATGTTAGTTTATCAGATAAACTAACATTCTGCAGCTGCAGACGTATTGTATGCTATGGTATGTGAGATACCATTATCCTTTACCATGTATGTCAGTATACTCTGTGCTACTATATTAGTTGTCAATATGTCTCTGCACCAATGCCTTCAAGACAAAGATTCTTTAACATTTATTCTACTTGGCAGTGACGTGTGGAAATTGATCTTTTCCATCCTTACTCTGGCAGCCAGAAGGATCCTCTTGTCTGAGGCCAAAGAAGCCATATTTGCATTGATCACAACGTCGTCCCTCCACATTTTCCTTGCAGATACAATGACCCGACACCGGGTCACACAAGCCATTACCCTGGGAACCCACCGGGTCACAGTCACAGGCTGGAGGAGAGCATGTGGAAATGTCAACATTGAAATTAAATCTATACTAACCCAGAGAAAACAACTAAACACAGAAAATTCTTAGCTTTGTCAAACAGTTTTTAGTGTTTGAAAAGTGTTTCGACTGTAGGTCAAGTGTGAATTAGTTGTTTATATGAGTGTGTCTTTCCTCTGTTGCATGTTGCTACTGCACTGGAATGATCTATCACTTTCTAGTCTTTTGCTTAGATTTTATTGCTATAGCTTTTAGTCTTTACTTATATTATTTCCTGTTAAGCACTTTGTAACTCTGTTTTTAAAAAGTTAAAAAGTGTAGAAACTTACGGATACACCCCTGTGGGTCCTCCAGTGATCTCTGGGGGTCCCGGTAGAGGTAGGGCATGCACTGCTCACACTGAGGCCCCACCCGGTTATGTTGGCAGTTATCACACACTCCACCGCTCAACCCGCCAGTAGCCTCATAGCGGGCAAAGTCAAAGTGGCACGATTCGGAGTGGCCATGACAGTTACACCCTAGGAGGAGATGGGAGACTATGAGTTTCAATCCAAAACAAGATATCCACCAATTGAAAAATGTGACACCAAGTAATAATAAAAACAGTAACATTATAATTGATAAAACAAATAAATAATCAAACAAATAAATAAAATGTAACAACTTTACACAAGTAAACAATAAAAAATGTCAAATGTAAATAATAAATACATTTAAAAAAAAAAAAAAAAAATTCAAAAGAAGAATTCACAGAATTAATTTCTCATGAATGATGCAAATCAGTACGGAGATACATAATGCTTCAAAGTTTCATCAAAATTGCACCACTGGTGTTTGTTGAGATATAATATTGGAAATAAAAATGTTTACCTTTAATTGTAGCGCCCCCATTAGGCCAGTCAGTGGAATTTGGGTAGTTTGATGTGACACAGTGCAAATAGAATTAAGGTGAAGGAATTAGGGCCTTTGAAATTTTGACCTTTAATTATAACCGCAGCCCTTCTCTATTTTATATATGACATAGAAATATTGCCTGGGCTTCGGCACCCTGCTTGTAATGTTGGTGGTATTGAAGAAGCTTATGGTGGACACATTGTGAGACTGAAATGTAAGTGAGAAGAAGACTCCATACTCCTGCAGATGTTTGGTCCGTGTCCTCCACCTGGCCTCCAGGGGGCATCATTGTGAAAGTCCTGACATCTCTCACAGTTGTTGCCAACTGTGTTGTGTTGGCATACACAGCGACCATGGACCTGTAGAAGAAGAAAAACAGTGTCTCTCTGTAGTTGGCTTTACATGCTGTTGAAATCACAGCAGTCATTTTCTTAAACCTGCACTATGCAACTTTATGTAATTTAGTTGTTGGTTACCCCAAGTGGCAGCAACTGTCTAAATGGAGGTGGTGAAGAAAGTATTGAAAAAAATATTGAAAAGTATCGAGTGTCGAAATTCTTGAATTGGTATCGGTATCGAAACAAAAATGTTGGTATCGTGACAACACTAGTTGTCTTACGTTTACATTTTTCACATCCTGAGCGTGAGAAAACCTGACTCTGTGTACCAACCCTGACTCTGACAAAACCTCACTGGGGTGAATGCACAGCTCACAACAGGCGATGGGCAAGTCTTCTCTATCGTGAACTAGACTGAACTAGACTGATAAGGCGCTTGTTTTTTTTTCAAATTAAAATTGTACGCAGTGCGGGCTTAAGTTTTTATTAAATTTCCTATGGATCCCAGGAAGAATAGCTGTTACCTTGGCTAAATAAGACCTGCTACACAGCCCATAAACTCAATAATTATAATAATGACAATATGAGATTGCATTGTTCCCATAAGTAAATTGCACCCCTCTCCACAGAGAGGTCAGGGGTCAGAGTCAGCTACAGACCAGCACCTTCAACAGAGCAGCTTCTAACTGGGTGAATGGCAGGCGTCCTAATCACTCCTGCTCAAACTAAACTAAATTCTGCCATACCATGCCTGGCTCATTGAAGACGTCCCCTCTGCTGCTGTCTACAGGCATACATTGGCTGGCGTGGCCGTTGCAGAAGCAGCTACCACGGACCACCATGTCGTAGAGGGCATAGTAGTACTTCTCCTGGGGGTTCCTGCGCCTTCGACCGAGTAGGGTGTCACCCAGGGTGAAGAGACGGGTGAAATTGACCCGTAGGTTGGTCATGGTGAACAGATCTGCAGATGATGGGAAATGTTATTTCTGTTTATAGCAGTTCTCTATCATGCACGATCATTTTAGGAACACAGGAATATGTGTTACATCTATTGCCAAGGTGCTGTGGCTCTGACCTTTGACCTCCGCACTATTGGTTGCTTGTAAAGTGATCTAGGAAGTGAAGCTTCTTCTACTGCTGTAGTCATTCAAAGGGAACTCTTGCTCTACTGCTGAACTGTCCTTTTCAACACTACTACTGAGCTGGGTTCCTCCCAAGACCTCTTCCTGACTGGGGCTTCATGTACCATGTACCTCAATAAGTATCAGCACCTATCAGGTAAGTGGTCAGTCAAAGAAAATCATACTAAATTGACTTTCAAAAAGTTTCATGTCATTTTAAAAAATGTGTTGTACACCATCTCGTAGGCTCTAACAAATTATTACAGTATTTGCAAATAATATTTGACCCAAGTTTTATGCAGCCTAATGAAATTAAATACAGAAGGAAACCTTGAATATGGGGAGCATACGGGTTCTCTATTTCAAAGGTAGGATCCAGAGCCTTCAGCACCACCTGGTATGGAGATACAGAAAAGACATTTAAAGAACCATTTTGTGAAAATAACAGGAGAAAGAAAATGCATGCAGGTTTGTGTGTGTGTGTGTGTGTGTGTGTGTGTGCGTGCGCACCTCTCCATCAGTGGAAGGTTCAGACCCAGAGTATCTGCTGTCACAGACCACATCATCAACGCTGTCAGCAGGCTGTACAGACACCCAGGGGAAATGAGCCGCACAGTCCTCTGCAAAGTAACGGAAAACCTTCCACGTACGCCCGTAGTCCTTAGACCTCTCCACCAGCATGGCGGCCGGACGGAAACTCTGCAAAGAAGAAGCACAGGAAATTACATCACGGGATCAATCTCTTTTTGACATTTCTGTTAACAACCTAAAAAGAGAGAGCATGTAGTGGTTGTCTTGATGAAGGACTCTTCAACTGTACTGGGCTGTTGATGGATACAAACTGGTGGCTGAAGGGATGAAAACCTATGACCTTTGAGTTACAGGACATCGTCTCTAATCACCATTCCAACCATTACTTCAGCACTAACGGAAGCAGGAAATCTCTGGCGTTAGTGGTGAACAACTTTTTTTTATGATGGGAGTGGTTTCACGGCGTTTGCAGAAAAACGTGTGGATTTCATCACGTTACCAGCAACCCGAAGTTCCCACAGAGCAACGGGGAGGCAGAACGTGCAGTTCGGACCGGCAAGAACCTCCTTATGAAGGCGGTTGACCCGCACATTGCCCTGTTGTGCGTACAGAGCAACACCGCTTGGCAACGGATTCAGTCCAGCACAACCGCTGGTGGGACGACAGCTTAGAACCACAGTTCCAAGACTTGTCACGCTCCTACCGTCTGGCAGGCGGTCCAGGAGCATCCGGACTCGAAACCAGCAGGTTCAGAGACAGTTTTTACCCACAAGCCATCAGGCTGCTGACACTAACACTTGTACACACACCATACACACATACTACAGTATCACAATGGCATACACACACCGCAATGCCTGGTCCCTTACCCTCACACACTTGGCCAGTGTTTACATTGTTTACCACTATAGTCACTTGTATGTATATCAGTATTGCATTGCATACCTGTGTTGTCTACCTCTTAGTATTACATTGCGGTTTCTGTCTTGCAAATATCTCTATTATTAATATTTTTATTATATTTTATTTTTCTTTAGGTAAATACTTTTATATTATTTATACTACACCGCTTCTTTGTACCTTATTGCCATTTGTATACTGGTTTATTTTATTTTTCTTTAAACACTTGCATGGTTATCAAGTATGTGACAATAAACTTGAAACTTGAAATCCCAAGTGTCCTTCATGCAAGACACTGAATCCTTATCAGTTGTTCTGTAGCTGAGCCTGGTATTATAAAATAACAAAGAACAGTGTGTGAGTGGTCTTCATGTTTGGTAGTTTTACTTTGAATGTGAGGACTAGATGACTGAATTGGAACAGGGTCTCCAGGTCCAGTTGGATGCTGACTTCATGTATTCCTGTAGAGAAGACAGACAGACAGACAGACAGAAGACAGACAGACAGAGACAGACAGACAGACAGACAGACAGATATTAATAGCCACATGGGGTATTTGGGGTGAACACAACACATTCCATGATTGAACGGCTACTGATTTTCATACAAACAATGATATCTTCAACCCACCGTTTTCAGACTGCCACCATCTGAACTTGTGTGCCAGGTCAAAGGTTGTGATGGCGTTCTCGATCTGGTGGCTGTCGGGGTTGCTGTAGTGGTTGTACGGCATCCTGGAGTCACATGTGAAGCACTTTTGCTCCTCCTGACAGACAAAAAGCAATATATATATATTTACATTTTTTTATATATATTTGATTGTGTTATTATTCACAATTATTGACAATCCTAAAGCTTTGTAATCAATGAGTGACTAGGCAAGAACAAAATGCAAACCTTGTAGCCATGAAGAATATATATAACACAAATCTAGCCTACATATGGAAGACATGTGAAGACATGCTTTAGCCAAAGAGTCCTATTGAAATACCTGAGAGGCATCTATTGAGAGAGCAGAGCATGACATTAAGCGAGACTTTAACAAACTGGTGTAACTGCCTATATGATTACATTTGACATATGACAGTGGGAGAGAGGAAAAAAGAGAGAATAAGTGAATGGATGCGTAAGAAATGATTGGGGAACATAAATGAGTCCCTCAAGCGGTGTAAGTAATGACCTATAAATGTGGCAGATCACGACATGTCTCCAGTATGAAGCATCTTCAGGGCGAGCCAGCAAGATGTCAATCAAACCTTTAAGGAGCTGAAAAGAGGCTTTCTATTCCCCTCGACATTACAGCAGCTGTCATCGTGTTTTATAACATTGGAGACGGTGACATAGTGATAAAAGTAAAGGTGGGTACACTGTGAACTCCGGTTGGTCGTTATCATAAACAACCACCAATGTAAATAAAGTCAGTCATGCTTTCAGAATTTATGTTTTGTTTCCTTAGATAGAAGATGATAGATGATTCCTTAGAAGATCCGATCCTCAAATAACCTGCCACTATATCCCTGATTGGAAGTCTGTGCCATCTTCAGCAAAAGCCATAGGCTAAAGTATACCAATAATACATTGTAGTAACTACTCTTCTTACTACACCTGACTTGAGTATTTCAGCAATTTAAGTCATCTCTTATTTGAGTATTTTTCCAAATATTTACTCCTATTTTCCTTGACTAAGTTGACTAATTTTTAGATAGTGGGCCAAGTGAGGATAACGGGCATTTTTAGTAAAGCAATCTGGAATTTAGTTTTCATAATTGATACTGTATCTCAATTGATATGAACTTAAAATTAATCATTACCAAAGCTATGCCAAAAAAGGTAATCCATTTTGAGGGGGAAGATTTTGAAACATGCTCAAGATTTCACTCCAAAGTGTCCTGGTATCTTCTCTTACTTCAGTCATTTTCTAGAAGAGTACTCTTACTTGAGTAAAATAGTAAAATATCAGTACTTCTGCGGTTGAGAGACTCATAGGTTTGAACTGGTCATGTCATTAAAAATAAATAAATAATAACATATTCTGACCCCGGAATCCTCCCCCTTTTTAAAGTTGACCCCTGACCTCCAGGTATCCAATGATGCAGTAGTTCTGGGGTCCATCCAGGCCACAGGTGGAGGAGGCTGAGAGCTGGGCAGCACGACCCACCATCAGGTCACCAAGCTGGGGGTTACAGGAAGCCCCCTCACACTCCTCCTGGAGCAGAGCACCAGGCACCAGCGCTACAGACACAGGATGCAGTATGGTTAGTCGGGTTTATGTCATGTCATGTCATGTCATGAAGGAATTATTATTGTAACCATGAATGTATGTTGTTCTTGTGTTATGACAGTATTAGCTATGAGTTATTATGTTTCTACATCAACGCCAATATGTGCTGTGTTAGGGCATAAGTCACCCATATGTCTCTACATCACTTCCACCAAGAGAATTTCCTTCACATTTATTGTATTTGGCTATTAAAGTGACTCTGATGGACAAGGAAACAGTCTCTGAGCTCCTAGCCTGTTTGTTTTGGAGAGGCTTTGGAAGTTTTCTCATTTTGAAGTCACAGAATACTTTACTTTTCCGTATTAGATAACACATGCCGTAATAATGTATACATTACAGGTTAGCACTGGTTGAATATTTTACCTAGACTACTCATATTTTGACTTAGACGTGCTGCACACTTTGATGAGACTTTTAATACTGTTGAAGAAAGTGTTCAGTGCATGATTTAACAACTGGTGTTGATGAACTAAACACTGATACAGATCTTGAGAAGAGCATTAATTGTAAAGCGGTAGTACAAACATCCCCAGTGCCAGAGGGAACCTACTATGCACCTATACCAGCTATGCCTTCTGAACCACATTTCTTCTTATACCTCAGCATGAAAGGAAAACGAATGAATAGAAAAAGAGTCAATTACAGATATTGGATGAAAGTATGCAAATATAACAAGACTCTGAGAAGGAGCAAGTGCCAGCAAGTGGAAATATTCTCCATCAGTGCTCAGCAAGTAATCACACGCCTGCAGAGAGGAGGCTTCATTGACTAGGATGGCAAAGAGCGACAGCCTCATGCCAAGTTAACAAATCTAACCCTGCCCGTGTTGGAACAAATAGCTGTTGAGGATCTGTGTGTTTTTTTTTTTCTTTTGCACACTCCATCCTATTTGCCTGTCATCGTCCCAAGCTGCGCCAACATGTAGGACTTGGACTCACCCACAAGCAGGAAGAGAAAGAGCATCTTCTGGGTCGTCTACTGGCAGGCATTGTAGAGAGAGCAAAAACAAGAGGGATAGGGGTTAGGGTTGAACGGAAATCACTTTCAAAGTAGTAGGTTATGATCAGCGACAGTAACGGTTTGCCATATCTTCCATAACGACCTTTAGCAAAGAGTTCAATAATAATATATTTTCACTGAGAGAAGGTAATGATATAATACTTTGTGGCTAGATATCAAAATATACATCCTGATGACTACTAAGTGTACTTTCATGTCCGTAGATGGTATAGTGGTAAAGACCGCTGTATCCTAGCTGACCTGGGATCAACCTGGGATCAACCTGGGATCAACCTGGGATCCTCACACCCCCAGCACCCGTGGGCTCTGTTGCTTTACGGTCCCCATGGGGAACGTGGCCGGCTTTAAATGATGCTTCACAGGGAGTGATACGAAACAGATCAAATCATTTATATTCATTACGTGAGTTGTCATGTCAACACTAAATTCCTTACAGGCTGAGACTGTATGCCAATGTTGGTGTATGGGCATGACTCTCCAAAACAATCTCCAGGAATTTCAGTCAATTCACTCCTGGCAGCTTTTACAAACCCACGCGCACATCGGAGGACAAAGTACGCCGTTGGTGCATTTTTCAGTGAAATACCTCACGAAGCAAAGCTATTATCCTTCATTAGCTCCATTAGTTCTTTGGAAATAGACTCTTTAGGCAATTCTGTGTAAATACTGCACAATGTGTGTAAGGACTGCCCAATTTGTATAAACCTGTACATGACAATAGTACTTTTGCTTGAATATGGCTTTGAATATTCCCACAGGATGTGCAGGTTTCTCTTTCTTAAAACATCTCTGCTGTCTCTCTTCTTCTTAGATCTTATTTTATTTATTTTCTCCTACACGATCATTCTGGTAATCTTACACAACAACTTCACTGTTGTTGTACTCATTGTAAATTTCTCTGTCAGCTAAATGCCTAAAATGGAGAGTCTAAAAACCGTTAGTGCTTTAAGGTGTGATATCAAACTTTGTGGCACGCGAGTCAAATAAAATACACTGTTGCTTGATAATGGACAACCTTTCACACATTGTGCTTCCCCTGCTTTATCCTCCTTGTGAGACTTAAATGTAGGGTACTGTTGGTGAAATAATATAGTCAGGGGAGTAACCTGGAATGTGCTATATGGCTCTCCATGAAGGTGTTAACCCTGAAGGGACTGATGAACTTCAATGAGAATGCTTGGGCCGCACCAATTATTCTATGGGGATTTACACTGTAGGAACTTGCAGGCTGAACTTGAATGCTTATTTAACTGACTCTTATGTGAATAAGAAAGCGAAGAGTTTTGTTCCAAAGTGAGACCACCATTTGAAAAAAGTGACACTAAAAAAAATCTTAACTCCTTGGTTGACAAAATGATAAGACAAACAGGGAGCAAAATACAAAATATTTTGTGAGGATATCAAATGATGGACTTCAGGTGATGTATTTATTTTTTTAAATGAATATATTTAGAAATGCATTTTTCACTTGCAATAATAATAATGCATCTAGTATTTTCATGTAGTATTGTGGTCAGGCTGATTGTGGTGCTAGACCAACAGTATGAACAGCAGCTCATAGTAATAACGCAGCACCATCATATCTTTCTCTTCAGTTAAACATGTTATGTCATGTCATATGAAGTCACTGCACAATACAGAATCAAGCTAACCTATAAGCAACACTTTGTGTTGTACTCAACTCATGTGATTGGTCTTATTTACTGAATGGTTTGTCATTTATTTATTTACACCATCCATAAGTGTGGATGTGATGAATGAGCCCACAGCAGTCACCACAGTCCCACCAGGCAGGGCAACACCATCACCATCTCTCTTTGCTTATCGCTGATATACCTTTCATTGAGACACTTCATATGACAAAACACAGCTCTCAGACCTGGGTGGGGGGGGGGGGCGTATTACTCCTCTACATTTCAATTTTCCTTTTTGCGCTCTTACAGTTGTTTTGATAGGAAATGTTTGCACACAAAATGTCATGTAAATTAATGGAAATGCTGTGATTTCAAACTCTGACCTGGCCAGCTATAAGAAGCAAAGTCATCGTATCTGACTACCCACCCCCTTAAAAAGACCTTTAAGACGTGACTATATCAAGGACTGAACGATCCCAATGATTTGACTTACCATATAATAGAAGTAATAGAAGATGAGTACTTTGAGTACTGAATGGCAAACTCAGTTTTACCAGAGGACATTTTGATCAGGCTATTTCAACATTTACTTACAACAAATAAGATGTGTATTATTTAATCACTGTCATGCTTAACACTTAACAGTGACTAATTTATTCCTAGCTTAATTCTGCTGTCTCAAGCATGCTAGCAAACAGGTTGCTAACTTATCTCCATATGAAGAGTTTTGGGTGACATAGTGACATATCCACCATTAACAACATTTAGTGATAGCTGATATTCTTAAATCATTACATTACATTGCATGATCACAAAATGAAAATACATTCTCAAACCTTTGAAAGGGGGGAAGGTAACTTTTACTTTATAAAAGATAGTAAGTTCAGACCTTCGCTGGAAAAATGCCAACACTTTACCTACTGAATCCTCTATATTTAAGGAATACCGAAAGGTGAATGTCAGGAAAATGAAACTCTTCAAATGTACCATCAATGCTCAACATTAGTCAATTCCCAACTAATTTTCTCAGCCTAACTACTCTGTGTACAGTAAGTGCATACTAGGATCTAACTTATTTCCTGTTATTAAACGTCTTATTGAATTTTCTGCTAAAATGAACAGGAATCAGTGCCTACCTGCCCTGTTGCTCCACTGTATGTTCAACAAGATAATGACTCAAAACGCCTCAGCATGTAACAGCACACCTGAGCTGCATGCAGAGAGCGGCCCAAATGTAGCCTCTAGCTGTGTGTGTGTGTGTGTGTGTGTGTGTGTGTGTGTGTGTGTGTGTGTGTGTGTGTGTGTGCATACCATATGAGAGAGACTGCAAGAGAGAGAAAGGGATTATGTTTCATTCATAGTTGACACATCCCTCTTAGCGATTTATACCTACCAGGCAAGAATATTGTGAAGAAGCAGGAAGGGGATTTACCTTTACAAAGAAATGCAGCATGTATGAGCATTGCTACAGAACAGCAACCATAGAACAGAAGAGAAATTCACCACAACAATACATGAAGAGTTCTGTTCCAATACACCATACAGACGTGTGGACAAATGTGTTGGTACCCTTCCACGAAAAAAGAAGAACCCACAATTGTCTTTCTAACCCTAAGTGGCATCTATCAGTGTTTATTCCATATTTAATAGCAGTCAGACTTTGCTTTTGATTTTTGATTCAATAGAATATTTTAAATAATAAAACAAATGAAAATGGCATGGACAAAATTGATGGGATCCATAATCTAATATTTTGTTGCACAATGTTTAGAGGCAACGAGCCTCATTCACGGATGTTTTCATACATTTTTCATAAATTTGTCATATGTGTGTGTGTACTAAAACACGAACGTGGGATTCATGAAACGTGCGGGAAACCTCGATTTGTTCGTAAAACAGGTGTATAACTTGTTTCAGGTGCCCTGGAACAATGGCACCCTAATATGCTTTTCACACTACACTTAACCCCGGGCTAATGTCTTTCTTAACCCTGGGTTAAGGATGCATTTAACCCCGGGCTAAGCAGCGTTTCACACTTGCATTTTTTAAAGAGGGTTAACACCGTTTTTAACCCTGGGTTAACAAACCCTGCTACGAAGCAGGGTTAGCACCGCTTTTGTGGCGCTATCCCCGAAACGCGGTGCTAAGAACAATAGTGTGAAACGTTGTGGGGTTAGAATGTAACAGGGGTTAGAATGTAACAGGGGCTAGAATGTAACAGCGAGTTAAATATTAGTATTAAACCCGGGGTCTACAAGCTTACAGTGTGAAATCCTGAACACTGAATACCCGGAGTGAATTGTTAGCCCAGGGTTAAAGAAAACTAGTGTGAAAGGTGAGATAAATTAACCCAGGGCTATTATAACCCAGGGTTAAAGTTAACCCTGGGCTAAAAAGCCTATAATTGGAACACCTGGCCAGGAAGGCGATATAAGCCCCTCCTCCACCAAACGGTCTGTCTTTGTCCTGGCAGCTAACACTGCTGTCTGTTGGTTTCGTATGAGTGATAACAGGCTGTACCATGGCAGATTACTGAACTAGGACTTGAGAAGTAACACCTCTTGATGTTTACATTTTCTGTATAAAGGCTGTGCACACGCAGCATATTGATGAAGACTACAGAGACAGTTCCTATATTGTACTTTGTATTCTTTCCACAATCATGCCAAATTAAATATATTCCAAGTAGAGATTCTGACAGAGCATTTCTTCAACAATTCGTCACGAACAAGATCCCAACAAGAGAACAATCTGACAGGATTTTACCTGTAAAGGAAATCTCACTAATCAGTTAGTGACCTATATTCTGACCTAAACCACGTTGGGGTGGTCAGGAATAGACTGGATTCTCATTCAGTAGCAGTGATTGTCATACAGAACAAGGCCAGCGCTCCTATTTGATACATGAAAAAAAAGGGGGGGCCACTGAGAATGAGAATTTTTCTGACAGGCATGAGACAGCAGATTAAAACAAACAAACTTGTGCTTTCTCAAGACATTACAGACAGCTGAAGGTGCTGAAGATGCTGAAGATGCTGAAGATGCTGAAGATGCGAAGTAAAATGGGTGCGTGAGTGTCGAAAAGACAGAAAGGAGAACTAGGACCAAGTAAAGTATCAAAAAAAGAGACCTTAAGAGTTAAGAAAAACAAACAAAAAAAATCCTAATGCCAGAAGGATCACCAGCTCACATAGTGAAAGAATGATTTAATCCTAAGATTTGGGAAACACGTGCAGGGCTTCCCATTGACGCTAATGTGTCATTCACTGTCCAAACACATATGAATGCTCTAAGCCCTCGTGTTGCCAAGGCACTTAAATTGGTAGAACTGCAATGGCAAACTAAAAATTGAATGTAACTAATTTGGAGCGTCAAGGCTTACTCAAGCCATGCAAACCAGCTCCACGACAACAACAGACAGGCATGTTTTGCACAGACCATGGCAGCCAGGAGCAAGATCCAAATGTGACCGATGGTGTCCCATCCCTGCCCAAGTAAACATTGGTGATTGGTGCATGACAAGTAGCCTCTTTTATTGTTGTCTGCATCTGCAATCAATAAGTACAACATATATTAGAAAGGTCAGGTCTTACCCAGAACGTGGCCAGAATATATCCTACTGGACTAGTTTTCTTACTGTGATCGTACAGTGAATTTTAACATTTA
The DNA here is from genome assembly GCA_034670385.1 of Hoplostethus mediterraneus. Taxonomy (NCBI): domain Eukaryota; kingdom Metazoa; phylum Chordata; class Actinopteri; order Trachichthyiformes; family Trachichthyidae; genus Hoplostethus; species Hoplostethus mediterraneus. The sequence goes on along the minus strand of JAXDDW010000003.1, from coordinate 17,750,197 downwards.
TAATTTGTTTTATAAAAATAAAATACATGTTACAAACCTCAAATAAGTCTCTTGAAACAAAAAACTACTACCTCATCCTACTAACCTACCTACTCATCCTTTTCTTTCTCCACATTAAATCAAATCAAATCAAAATCATGGCATAACATCAGTGCCAAAAGAAAAGCAGTACTTTGCTGCACTCTGCTGGACAGAACTGGAACTACATGAAGAACCGGCGTAGTTGAAATGTATTCTTGGTTAGGATAACACAAACTCCACAAACAGATTGTCCTATTCATAACAGATGAATAGGACGTAACACATGTTTCAATAAATCAATATGGACTCCAGAATCGCCCAGCATCTTTGCCTACTCTGTACATTGACTGCATTCTCCACCTGAAGGTATGATAGCCAAAAGACTTTCCTTTTTCCCCCAATAGTAAACATTTTAACAGGGGTTCCCACGGGACTTGAATTTGTGGGAAAGTACTTTTATGAAAATGAACAGACCTACTGCCTCACATTGTTTTGTTTTGGGTATTTATTTATTTATTTATTCAATTATGTATTTTTGCACTTTTTTATAAGTCAACTTTAACAAAGCGTTTTCCCCTTCAGAAGTCAAGGAGCTGCACATATTTAATGTGTTTTTCTTTAGTATTAACAGATTGGAGGAATTTACAGCATTGTCTGTCATTGCCAATATGAAACCCATACTGACAGCTTGCAAATCACAGTTTGAATGAATTTCTGGCTAGAATAGTGCTTCAGGGAGCTGAAAACCCTGTTTCTCTTTTAGGAATTGGTTCAAATTCTAAAACGGGAACCATCCAGAATTAAGTACGTTTTGTTTTAATTGAACAAGTTGCATGTTCTCCAATAACCAGTCCAGCCCATAGAGACAACTAGGATAACGTACTTATCCTAGTTGTCGCTATAATTCAACTAGAGGCTTGATCTTATTTTACATCTATACATAGGGGAATTTGATCTAAAGCTAAAGTACATTATCCAGTCTTTCAATAATAATAAGGCCCTTAATACCTTTTCTACATCAAAGGATCCCTTGGCTTTTTTGTGGTTTCCCTGTTATTACCTATGCTAATTCCTGTTTCTGGTAGGAACCATTATCCAAAATATACAAAACACCCTGAATTAAACAGAATTAAACCTTTTTTCTGGCTGACTCGGTGAGCCTGATTTCTGTGTGCGTGTGTGTGTGTGTGTGTGTGTGTGTGTGTGTGTGTGTGTGCCCATTTGATTACCTCTCCCCTGCTGGGTTTCAGTGAGCAGTGTGTTGGAAGCACTTCTACATCAACAAAAGAAAGTCCTGACAAGGCAAAATGAGGTGTAGGGCAGGGAGACGTCGGCACAGAGCATCGCAGCAGAAAGCACAGTTGAATTGTTTCATTTTGCAGTGTGATAAAGTATAATAGAAAGAAAAGTGGAAGATGTGTCCAACCAAGTTATGATATGAGCAGTTAAACACTATATTAGTCAAGGCTAATGGTAATGTGGTGTGTCTGTTCATTTCAGGCACCGACTGTCCCATTGCTGAACTTGCACAGATACTGTAGAATCAAACACTCAAACAATTCAACCTTAACCAAAACAATTTGGTCACTATGACCTGGAAATTGACTTCTGAAAGAAAATATGAGGGGTCTGAGTAGGGAGGTCTGAAGCGCTGCAATATATCCTCCGACCAGCGGGGGAGAGGGACCTGAGGAGGGAGGTCAGAGGGGCCTGAGGAAGGAGGTCTGCAGTTGGACCCTTTTGGGGTTGGAGCCCCGGGGCCTCAAGGGTGGAAGTAACTAATTATTTTGCTCTCTTTACTGTAACTGAGTAGCTTTGTGTGTACTTGTACTTTTTGAAGTCAGTAATTTTACTTCAGTATGTTTTGACTGAAGTATTGCACTGCACTACATTTTAAATCACATCTTCTTTCCACTTCTTTTCTGTCTCCGGAACAAATCAACTGTTGCTCTTCACCTTAGATGTTCTTCATTTGGCCACAAGAGGGCAGCAGAGTTAGACAAAGGTTCAGTTAATGTGTAGGTGTTTAGTCTGAGACAGGGAGACAGCATTTCCAAGCATGGCTCAACATTAGTAAAGCAGCTAAGCCTTGTAGTTGTAGCAGCAAATATGACACACCTGGTGCAGGTGAAGAGGAGTATCACTGAGGGGAGGGAAATCACTGATCCACTAATTGCATCAGCACCGCATCAGATTGGTGCAATGAGCCCAATGATGTGTCCATTCTCTTTTCCATTTCAATTTTCTTTTTCATGTCAAGGAGAGGTTGAAGTACTTATGCTTGATTGAAGTATTTAAATTTGACATAAATTGATTTGATTTGATGAATGTGATGAGCATAAAACATCTTCTTCAGTTATCAAAAAAGGTCAAAAGGCTTTTAAGCATTGAAAATAACATTATATTGTATGTTTATGTTTTGATGCTTGAATATGTTTAGCAGCAAGTCAGTGCATTACTTAAGTTGAATTTTCAAGAGCGTTTATAAAAGCATTATTCTACCAGAGTATTTCTGATTTTGCTCAGAGCACTTTTTCCTCTTTTCCACCGATGGTATTCTGCTGTGTGCCTGTGTAACAATGCTAATACTGTTACGTTAAGTGAATGGCGTTGCGCCCCGGTGGCTCCTCTGACACACGACACCTGCCCACAGTTTCCATTACCAAAATAACACTGTGCAGTGAACTGTGGGTTTGGCCAAGCCCTTGTTAAGTGTTGGTGAGCAACGCCGCTGATCCTCATGACTCAACGTAGAAAGTATTCAGACTACACGCTCTCAGGGTTTTCGGACCCCCATTTGATAACATGTTGTCCCAGGGACCCCCGAAATGAGATGGTATTTGTTGTTGATTTGGTATTGAATTATATAAGCCATCCTTATTTTTCCTAGTTTGGTATTGAATTACATTATAGTGAAAGTAAACTATTCCTCTTTTTGCTCGGGATCCCCTGAAAAGCTCTTGACCCCACGTTGAGAACCGCTGGACACCAGGAATAAAGGTGAAAGCTACGATCCCCTATTGAGTTCATATGTCACATTGGTAAAAATGAAAGAGGAGACGGGTTGAGGACGGAGTTTGAGCGCTGGGACTCAGAAATTGAGACAGATTGTGGTTTCAACTCAACATTAGGAGGGCAGCCCTGATATTTTCTACACTAAATGGAAAGTGCACAGGGAGGCTCGCTTTGTCCCCCTTTTCCTCTTCATGTAGTCTGCTTGTATGACTTGATGTCAGATACAATAGCTGCTTGTATGTTGCATCATCAGCAGAGAGAAGGGAGGAGAGGAGGGTAATTGCGACCCAGGAGATACCCCCCTCTACCAGGCGAATGAGCGGGGCAACCATGTGTGTGTGTGTGTGTGTGTGTGTGTGTGTGTGTGTGTGTTGCTGCTGCTGCTGCTGCTGCAATCACCTGCAATCCTTTCAACGCCCCGCCACTCCTGCTGGTTGCCTAGAGACAAGGTCACCTAGGCCACAGAGCTAATGATACCCGGAGAAGAGGAGGAGAAAGATGGAGACGAAGAGAGCGGGGTGGGGTGAAGAAAAAGAAAAAAAAAAAAGGGGGGGGGGGGGGGGGGGTGTCTGTGATGTAGATTAGTACTGGGAAGAGGAGGGAAGAGAGGAAGGGAGGGATGGTGGCGGAGACGGGGGTGTAGTTGTTAGAGAGACTGTAACTGTAACGTCACAGGTTCGAACTGCTACGAGTCCTGCTGAAGTGTCCTTGAGCAGGACACTGAGCCCCTACCCGCAGGTCGCTGTGGACAAAACCCGCCAAGGTGTAATTTGACAGGAGGAGGGAAATCTAATGATGAGAGAAAAACAGCAAGACCCTCCCCAACACCCCCCCCCCCCTCCCCCACCCGTCTCCACACAACAAGACAAGATTCAATCATCGGCTAAGAGGGTGAAGGAAGCCACAGGCTAATTGATATAGGAATTAGTTTGTCCCGTCTCAGCTCACAGCTCATCTCACCAGGTCAGCTTGGAGCCTCTGGAACAAAGAACAGCATCTAGAAATTGTACACTCTTGACAAAAACAGCGCAGGGAAATGGTTTCTTAGCCTTGTGCCGTAGCAGAACCCCTTCATGGTGCTGTGAAGAACCCCGAAGAATGAAATGCTTCAAACCAGCAATGTTAAAAAATAACTTTTGAAGCATCATGCTGGGTTCTTTATTGTGATTCACCAGTTGCTTTTCTATTTGAACACATCAGAGGTTTTTTTTTGAGTCTTTATTGCTCCTTGGAGAACCGCTAGCCTGACCAAAGAACCCTTGAAAGAACCCTCATTTTCCTGAGTGTGAGAACAGCAGGAGATCAATTGGTTGAAGGGAAGGTGGTGGAACAACATCAGCAACAGGCCCACCGCTGGGTTGACACAGCAACAGTGGTGGCAATTTCTCACCTTTGCACCATGCGGTGTGTGTGTGTGTGTGTGTGTGTGAGAGAGAGAGAGAGAGAGAGGGAAAGAGCGAGAGAGAGAGCGAAGGGATCCTCTTAATTGATTTCTTCCCTCAGGGATGTCATTTCATCATACTTGGTGTTTTTAACCCTTGTCTTACGCCAGCCTTGCAGCAGTCTGTCTTCACGGAGACGGAGAACCTCCGAGGAATTACTAGCTCCAGGAAGAGAGAGAGAGCGAGAGAGAGCGAGAGAGAGCGAGAGAGAGCGAGAGAGAGAGCGAGAGAGACTAGATATTCAAGAAGGAGGTGATGATAGAGGCCCTGTGAAAAAACTACCAAGTAACATGGGTGTAAAAGTCAATATTCAGAGAAAGATTTGGACATTTCTACATTCTGTAGACCCTGAGGCAGATGCTTCCTGACATGATGCTCTGATGCAAAATCAAACACTCTACTCAAAAACGTTACCTTGCATCTAATTCAAACTTTGCCTTCGGATGGCATCAAATACTCAGACACGACTGCAATGAATCGGGAACCATACGCGTTTTCAGAACAACCTCTATTTCAAATGTTGTAATGTTATTACCTGAATGTACGGGACAGTAAACTGAAATTTGGGTGGAAAAGTAAATGTAAAAATACGTCAAAAGTATTTCCAAGCATTCAACTATTAAAATAAGGAATAAAAAAACAGAAAGAAAGAAAATCCCATTTCCTCTGCCTCAGCATCCTGCCTCTGGGCTGGGTCAGGCCGATGTCATCTCTGGTGCAGCGTCGTGGAAGTTTGTCAAAGAAAGTCAATTGCCACTCCAAGTTCTTGAAACAGAGCGATCATCCAGCTCAAAAAGCGTTTCTCTGCAGGATCTTCAGGATCTTCATACCTACTAGTTACACAAACCCCCTTTCGGTTTACCTCAGGTCAGGATGACAAGGCGGTAGGAGAGACACAACAGTGAGGGAAACAGATAACTGGGGGGCCTCTCGGTGCCGGGGCCCAAGGTTGTCTCCCAGGTGGCATCAGCTACTACTACTACTGGTCTGGTTCTAGATCAACTTTGGCTGTACTCTTTGTCCCACTACAACTACAGTACCACGGATCATCAGACACAAATGTTCTCCTTGCCTTTCGTCTTCCTCTTCCTCTCAATTGTACTCTTCGTCTTCCTCCAGCTCTTTCTGCGTTGTTTGGATCCACTGTTCCAACGCGTATAGGAACTCACCTGTGGCCCTATTTATGATTGCTGTGTTAACAATTTTGCTTCTTCGTGTTTGCACCTTGAGAATTGTGTGTGATTTGAGTTCAGGTTGTGACGTCCTGAGTTATATTTTATAACTATATAGTTATATTATATTGGATTCCAGCACTTCCTGAGTGAGCACGTGGTCCAACTTTGTGCTATGTGAAGAGATTTGTGTGAAGAGTTTTGCACAAAAGGTTCAACAAATCTGCAACGTGGGTGAAAACAAGTGAATAGTGTTCATAGTTTTGGGAAATGTTTCTTTTGGTAGCTGACCAGATAGAACCAGTTTTAGTGTCAGTCAACTACAGCAGGTCGTCTGGTTTCCTTACCATAATTGGAGTGCACATACAGGTAAACACCCTGTCTACTGTCTACAGGCGCATTCAAAACCTTTCACCCAGAGTGAACACACCCTAACTGGCCACGCCCACCGCGGTCTCACACCGTGGTAAACCTGATCCAGTTTGACAAGGGTGATGGTGAAGCTGCAGAGTTGCTTTCCCCTCAGTTTCACTTTGATTGTGTGAAGGTTCATATTGCATATTGAGAGCAGTAGTGATACACGGGGCAACACAGTCCAAGACAACTCGTCTTAGCGTCGTTGCTTTAGTCACTTATTTGAACTGAGTCTCGCTTTTTCTGCCCATCGAGACATTGCCTGAGCACATCCCCTGGTGTTTCTACCATTCAGCTTAAAGTTGAACTCAGGTGAGCTGACATAGCGTGCGTACACACTGACTATAGCTGTTGGAACAGGCATGGGAAGGACAATACAGGATATGGTTATAGAGGCGCCTGGGGAAATTGAAAGGAAAGCGTTGATTGTGTTGGTGCAGGAACTCTCTGGGTCTATTTTGTTCAATCCATCTGTAACCTAAAATTACAAAAAAAAAGTGAACCCCTGTAACCACAGTGTGACAACAAATTTTATTAATTTGACATAGCACCTAATGGCACATTTGCTACAGACCATCATCATTTTAGCTATATGATGTTACCATTAAAGGCCGGGTGACATTAAATAGGAGCAAAGTGTTTGAATTGTTCCACTCAACTTAATAAATGTTAAAAAAAGGAAAAAGCTCAGTGCAAACAGGCTGCTGCCTACCTGCCATAAATATGAGGAAATAATGAGACGGGAAAAATAAATAAAGTACTAAGAGTTTAAATGTTTCACTCTTGCGGTGTATTCAACATGCTTAACTAGTAACGAGCAACATTTCAAAACACTTTGTGCTGTAAAACCCAGCTTTCTTATGAAATTATCATTATCCAACTTCAAGTTCTAGATTCACCACAATGTTTTTAGTTCACATATATAAAAACATATACAATTCAAAGTTAAAACAAACAGTAAAAAACAAAGCACAAGCTCCATAGGGCATGATTAAGTTACATTACTAGGTCAGTGTATAAGGCATACAAAAACAACATTCCATACGTTACTGGTGAGGTTACTATGAGAAAGTGTCACAGTCAGTGCAACAGTCACAGACCGTATGAGGTACAAGGTTGTTCAACTTGATACCGAACATTAAAATCGGTCTAACGCCGAATTTCTAATCGGCCTAAATCAAATTCACTGTTGCATTGCAACCAATCGCAAGTTCTCATCCGAAAAGGAAATCAAATATATTCAGTGTTCGTGGAGGTCGGGGGTTTAATTCAAGGTGCTGTCCACGTAGGCCTGGATCCTTTCTCTGTGGGATTGGCTGAAGCAGTGGCCAATGGCCTGCTCCGTTTCCTGGATCCGCCGTTGGAAGCGGTCCCGGTCGCGCGCCATTTCTTCCCAGAGTCCTTTGCGAGACGCCTGCCGAGCGAACAGCCAGGTACGCATTACGTGGACTTGGACGAGAGGAGAGAACCGCACCTGAAATCCACATGTAATAAAAAAAAGTCAGCAAACATCATTGGAAGGTAAACTCCAGTAACACGGTGCTCATAAGGCATTATAAGGCTTCATCAGGACATTATAAGAACATTGTGAGTGCATGACACATAAATCCTCATAACTGATGCGGTTGACTCTGTGTTAATGACATCATATATAATGTAATGTTCTGTTCTGTTTCTTATGACGTCTTTGTTTATATTTCTGATGTTCTTGTGCACTTCAATTCAAATATCATCCAAATTAAAGCATCAATGACAGAACATTGTAATGTTTTGGGGATTTCCGAGAAGTCAAAATGTATTTGAAAGTACCCCTACAAAGTAGTAAATACACTAACCACTAAAGACCACGTACTTCCCCCCCCCCAGTTTTCAGTTGTCAGACTTGCAGCTTTTCTAGACGTGACTGATTGTCTGTTTTTCTGCCTCGTGATGTAACGGGGTCAGAGAGACTTTGCAACGCTGCTGCAACACCAATTAGTCAACGTGGAAGTCAAACTCTCTGCTGACTCGCTGGAGTCACATGTCTGCCTTAGTCATGACGACCCGCGGTGTTGCCAGCCAACACCAAACAACAACTCAGCTAAACACACCAGTACACTGAGTACCTTCTGAGGCAGGAGTTATATACGGGTCTATATATTATTGAGAAGACTCTCAATAAAGCTGTGGATGTACTTCATGATGGAGTGATCAATATATACAGCATTACTACTACTACTAACAATGTATAGGATGTATTATTTATATTATTAGGTATATTTCCACGCTGTACATATATCCTATTACTATTTTCTGCTGCAATAAACCCAAATTCCCCACATAGATTATTAAAGTTGTGTTTGTTATGGCGTACTTTGAATGTTAAAGGATGGACAGTTCATGTGTAAGCACTATTAAATAGTGAATAGTGACCTTTTTCTGGGTGGTGTTGGCCTGGCTCTCCTTCCTCTCCTCTGGAGGTGACCCAGATGTTTGTCCGGGTCTTTTCCAGGGCACCACGGTTGTGTCTGGGTGACAGTGACACTTTAACTGTCTCTCTGGCAGGATGGGCTTGGTGGCGCTGGATTTCTTGGGGTTCGCCGCCTCTTCTTCGTGTTTCTCGTACGAGGAGGGTGGACTCTGTGCGGGGTGGACGCTGGAGGCATCTGTGGTTCTCGGGGAGCTCTGGACGCAGGCCTGGAAGTTGAGAGGATGGTACGGGTCATCCCTTTGACAGAGGGACTTCCACAGCTGCTCTTCTTCGTCGTCCTCCGATGAAGGTGTGAAGCTGCTCTCCTCCTCGGTGTTGGTGTCCAACTTGGAGCGAGGTGCAGAAAGCGGGGCCTTTTGAGGCCGCTGGCGGGGAGAGAGTGTCGATTTGGTGATTGGAGGAGACGCACAAGCGGTGAAACACATGGGGTTGTAAGGGGTCCACGGGGCTGCTGAAGAACTCCCAAAGCCTGTCGCTCTCCTCCTTGTCGAGGTCGGGGCAAGAACTGTCCGAACTGCCCCAACTGCTCTCGCTGTCAGAACGACTGACCCAGAAGTTCAGGCCCCGGGGCCCCAGGAGCTCCTCGCTGGCCTTACCCACTGAGTTACAGTCGGCATCGCCTTTGTCCCTCGCTTCGCTTTTACTTTTCCCCATGTTTGTTGAAATGCAGGCAGAGAAGAAGAAAGGGTTGTAAGGGTCACTAGATTTGGACAGGGACTCCCAAAGTGCTCTGCTTTCCTCGCTGTCAAATTCTCCTAAGTTCTGATCTTCCTCGCTACTCCAGTGAGAGCCTCTCTCCTCTTCTGAAATGTCGTGTTTGAAGACTTTCTCGGTGCTCTTGTGACAGGTGTCGTCTGCACCGGAGCTGCTGTCGGTGCTCGATACGAAGATGTTCCAGTCGCCTTGGAATCCCATTTTCCAGCTGGGATGGTGTCCGAGGAAGATGCTGTCTTCTTTGCCGGCGGTTCTGGAGACAAAGTCGTCCACTAGACCGCAGCACAGGTCGTCGGCGCGTAGGCTAGACAGCAGGGCCTCGGCGGTGGAGGTCCCGGGGAAGGAGTCGCCAACGTCGGCGCAGAAATTTGAGAGGGGATTCGAACCGCCGACCATGACTCCGTTGTCTCCGTCAAACAGCGAGGAGAACAGGAAGGACTCGGTCGGGTTCGTCGCCGTGCTCATGTGCTGGACGCGCTGACCCGTCTCGTCGGTGATTCTCACATGAAGCTCGAACCTGAACATCTGGAAAACTGGAAATTGCAGAGGACAATGTGAGAAACCAACTAACTACCGACATAAACAAAAATCTATATTTTCAGAAAGGCATTACTTTCATTTAGAAGACCCTATCCTCATAATTTAGCCTGTTGACTGTATGAAAAACTAAGTAATCCTATAAGAAATATATGGTTTATATATAAAAAACCGCTCACAGTTGCTTAACTGTAAATCTCATAAGAGATTAAAAATGCCATCAAGTACAATACGGTCACTATAAACCCACTATTGAGGCACGCAAATCCCCATAGTACTATTATAGTGATACCATAACATATAGGAAATACCATAAAGTTTAGGATAGAGTACCTATATTAATGATTTTCTTTAGGGGTACTATACTATAGATTTGTCGTTAATCTCTATACCAGCCCTGAAACTGAGTGAAGTGACTTTCGGTGGGTTTGCATATTTCTACGTAACGTTACAGTAATGGATCACAGCGGATTAAAGTTGCCACAGTATTGAGACTATGAAGGAACACACAGAAACCGTTTAAAGAACCGGGTGTCAAATTACCTGACATGAAGCTGTAGTAAATAACCTGGACCAACAGCCGAAGTTGTTCCCAAAGCACGGTGAGTATCTGTTTGGTCCACGGTAAAAGCGCCAGTCCCCCGCTGCCGAAACTCTCAATCGCGGTCCGGTCCAAACCCTTCGCGGTACCAACACTCGTAGCCATTTTTCCAGCCCCCTTCTTGGATTAACGGCGATAATGTCAAAAATTCCTCACGTATTCTGATATTCCTCGTCGAAAACCAACAAATGTCGCGTATTTGTCAGTGTCAGGTATGGGGCGATGTGTTGTCGCTTCATTTTTCAGCTGGTTACCGTCCTTTCAGTTCTCGTTCGTCAAATGTTTAGATGTATTTTCTCCATATTTCCAGTTGTGTCTTGTCGTCGTCGTTGTAGTAGAGATGAATGTCTGAAGATTGCAACATTGTCTTAAAATAAACAAGCCGTGACGTCAAGTAGCGTTCTGATTGGACACGGGAGGTGTCACTCTTCTGAGCTCTCGCCCTTTTACTGTAAACACGCCCTCAGATCACGTTAACGTGTGACGCATGGAAAGTTCCCGTAATTTTCCCAAGCAGTATAAGGAAAGCCCTTTTCATAGCCCCCGCGACAATATCAAACGTTCAATTTATGGTCTGAAACAGAAAGTGAGGTCATGTTATTGCTTGTAAAGAGTTATCTGCAGTCAAGACTACATGTAATAAAAATCACTTTCCATACATGCATCCCAGTGTCCTGCATGAACTTGTCTCATCTTTAATTTTACAGCCGATATTGTCCTCCATGTATAGAAAACGCTCCTCGACTATGATTAAACCAAAACCCAACAGGTGATTCATTGTAAATAAAGTCCAGTCGCCAGATTCTCAAATGGACTCGAATTACAAAACTGACCAGTTGTCATAGTACTTCATAGTACTTGTTAAAAAAAAAAAAAAAAAAAAACACAAGACAACAACTTCCAATCAAATTTTTATTAATCCAAAAAGTGTAGAGTTTATGCCACCAGAGCAGAAGCTGTAGAGGACTCGCTGTAAACAGAAAAAGAAAGACACCATTAGATGTAGGCACAAGTCTTCAAAACAACCTTAACTACGCCATCGTGGTGGGCAAGGTGATTTCTTTACACGCCAAGGCCAATTTGAAAATCAAAGTTTTTAGCAGTTGCCGTCATGGCCAGACAAGCATCAATTCCCATAACACAATCATTACAAGCAACCAGTAGTAAGGCATCCCTCGCACTCCTTATGACCGGTTGCAAGTAATGTTGACGATCAGGGAATTGAAGCACCAAGTTGCTCTGGATGGAGGCATGCGTCCAATAACTAAAATGTAAGTCATGGGTTATAATTTAAATCAAATACATTTAAAAGTACACTCCCAAATAATGAAAGCAAACGAGCCAAATTCATATGCTACTGACAAAGACATCGTCCATTGGTGGGTTTTACTTTAAGTGTGTACGAAGGGGACTGGCAGAGGTGGCACCAAGTAGCCACTCTGCTAATTTACCTCCAGTGTTTTTCTGGCACAATAGAAATATCGCAACTCTTACAAGGAAAGAGCAGGACAATGAATTGTGCTTTTTTCCTTTTACATGCATACAGCAGTGGTTTATCGCAATCCCAATATACCTGTGACTGTAAAAACTTACAGAAAGCAAGGCATTACTTTGCCACTATTGAATGCTGTTTGGAAAATGGACCCTGCATTTTCAGTATTTCACCAACAAACTAGATTTCTAGACAAGAATATCAGCGTCCAAACAGGCTGTTGCGTATCTGCAAGTAGTAGACACAGTTGCCAGCCACATGTAAAATTAACCAGCATTTAGTTGGTAGCTAGTGTTGACATCCCATCCTAAATAAACACAAGAAAGCATTTTCTAAACAGAACCAATACGTACTACTTCCAGTTGGGGGCCAGTACTCTCTTGGTCTTGTAGTAACGGGCCAGCCTGTGGATCCTGCTCTCAATGAGAATCAGGCGGAACTTGGCGTCCTTGTCCTGTGAGCAAAGAGGCAAAATGTTGACACTAAGCCATACATTTGATCCATATGTTTTGGTATCAGGTAAAAAGGTATTTCACATTTGTATCACTGAAGTTCTACACTCAACCTGCACTATGTAACTTTCTGTAATGTGGATGCTGGCGGCCCCAAGTGGCAGGGAGAGGTAACTGCATTTCGAACACCCTTTGCCTTCTGTAGCAATAGCAGAAGTCTGTGTGTGTGTTCGGCTTGTTTAGTCAGTGTGTGTGCTCGAAAACATTCCCACCAGTGTACCTACAGACCCAAAAACTTAATTGGGGTGAAAGGAATGACTCTACGGTGTCTCAATGAAGGGGAAGGCTTCTGTCAGACCAATAAGGCGCTTGTATTTTTGCATTTAAAAAAAAGTTAGATAATGCAGCTTTAAATAATGTTCACTCCACATTTTAAGAGTTCTTAGTAAAATTCAACACAACAGGCAACGCAGGGTTTTCTGTTGCAGTTGTTAACACCTTGATAGAATAAGGTGATACACCATGATACAAATTCAGTTGTACCACTACTGATCGACTATCCATGCAATCATTCATATCTGGTTCATATCCATATCTGGCTCAACTCATGCCAAAATTAAGATCCGCAGATCTAAACAGGCTATAGTGAGCAAACCTAAGTCAAATATTTGTCAGCTATTCTTAACTATTTTTTAAATCCACTAGGAGCATCAGATGGGTGGGGTTTACCTCATCAGGACAATTTGGATAGTCAGGTAGGTTCTCAATCACAAAATACAGATGCTAACATTTATTTGCCAAACTATTTGACGAATAATAAGTTTGTCTAGTAGAACATTTCTGGTGTTGGGCACAGATGTGTTTTACCTTTCTGTTCCTCTCCAGATGCTTCCTGACGGCCACGGCCTTCTTGATGAGGTGGTAGAGATCCTCAGGCAGGTCGGGGGCCAGGCCCTTGGACTTCAAGATTCTCAGGATCTTGTTGCCAGTGACGAAACGTACTTGGGCCACACCATGGGAGTCCCTCAGAATAACACCTAGACAAGGGGAGGACGAACGTGGTTACAATAAAATAGGCTGGAAAGGTTGGACCCACTAAAGGGCATTTTCAAAACCTCAAGTTTCAGGGGATGCATGGCTTCTCTATTGGATTGACACACTGGTTTTGTTGCCTTTCACAGGGCAAAAGTTCAAACTCTAATTTAGCAATGAAAGCAGTCATTAATAAACTTTGAGTATCAGCTACATTTGACATTAGAATGTGATGTCAGACCATGTTCTCCTTCCAGGGGAACATGGTCTTGGTCCAATTGTTTTGGTTTGCACCTGAGTGTGACTGCTATGTTCTAATATAAAATGAATCAAACTAATGGGGAAACCGCTCCAGGGTTCAAACTGCTGTAAGCTAGGTGTGCAAACTAAATAGGAAATAGTGTGTGGTAGTCCATAACAGGCTAAAATAACAAGTCTCATATCTTCAGACTATACAGAGTAAGAGTAAGTAATATGCAACATATCAGAGCAAAGTGACTTTAGGTTCCATCTTTAATGCCAAGATGAAATTCCACCTTTCCTTTTACTGAAAAATGTATTATCATTTTTATCCAACGACCCCAAACAAATGTTTCAAGTTCATAATGTTCAGCAAAAGTAATTGGCCAATTTAGCCAAGTGTAATTAATCTTGTTGACAGTGTCGTTTCACACCAATAACAAATACGTCTATGCTTAGTTACACTAAGACTTGCAGGGAAATGTTTTGAAAAATATTGTGTTTTTTTTATTAGTCCAAATGTCATTTGAAGAGACAAGAAAAAAGTTTTCATCTTGGAGCCAGGCAATAGACAAACTCACCAAACCACATCAATAGTCTGGTCAAAACTAGGCCTTTGAGTAAGTGATCTCAGGCCAATATGGGTTGTACCTCTAGTTCACGTTCCAATGGGCCATATGCATAAAGCTTGTCTGCCACTGGGTTGTCATCACACAGTTCTCTAGAGTGTACTACAGTGCGCTGTGACATCAAAAATTATCTAGCAAGCAAAGTGTTGCATGTAGGTTTGAGCTGTAGCTTTCCAATATCAAAATATGTAAAGCATTTGTGCTTATCCCATTTTCAGCAAATGCCTTATTTTGCTGGCCCACTGATTCTTCTGTACGCAGTGAACTGAATGGGTGTTACAGAAATAAATCAGATGGCACTACTTCCATATGCACCTGGTCTGTTGGTTCCAGACAGGTACATCACACAGTGGTGATAGAGAATGACAGTAAATCTGTATAAACCTATGTATATGTTAACATACACTAAACACAGAAATTTGATGTGTGTAGACTGATGTGCAGCCCACTGTCCATAGCATGTCTTGTGACCTAGCCAAGGTCCTGTTGCTTTTGGAAATCCAAAAGTACGGTCAAGTTAAAACATTTTCTCTGCACCAATGTCAAGACAAACTCACACTGATCACACTTAGTGTTCAGACTGTGGGACGGGCAATACCATCATGCCTTCTGAGGTCCTTTTTATAACAGTTGTTAGTGTGTTACCCTGCTGTAAGCACAGCACCATCTGCGCTCATATCCCGAGCATGGCATTTAGCCTGGTTTCCTTAAGGATTTTAAGTCTGGATGCAGCCAAACTTACCAATCTGAGAGGGGGTCAGACCCTTTTTAGCCAGCTTGAAGATCTGCTCTTTGACATCATCAGATGTCAGTTTCAGCCACTGCAAAGCACGTTTTAAAGATTACCAAGAGACCAAAACAGTCAAGAAACTGATATTTTCTGCAGTCACTATCTCTGAGCTTAACATATTACTGAATACTCACGGTGGGAACACTGCGCCTGTAAGGCAGAGCCGACTGGGACAAGCCCTTTCTGTAGGAGATATGAGAGTAGTTAGACACCTTGTCACTTTGACAGAGGGACAAAATGGTGCTACAAACAAGTTGACAGGCATGTGCAAAGGCAATGGCTAGGAACTGTATTTTTAAGCTAACCTTGTGGTGGGCCAATTACAGACTGCTAGCTACATGTCTCCGCTAACGTTACAAGTTAGAAAAATCGGTAACATAACGTTACGTGTTTCCTTTGAGATCACCTAGTTGATACTTTCACACACGAAGGAAATCGTGTATTAAGTCTGGGGACCTTGTATATTTTATTGTATTGACTATGTTTTTACTTTAGGAAACGGCTGTGTTAGCAGGTAACGTTACGGACATTGGCTAGTGCTAGCCAGGGATGATGTTCAGCCGACGGGGCATTTTCTAAAATCAATTTTCTTGGTTCTGGACGGAATTGGAGGGCTCAATTTGGTCTTCAGACATCCACGACATGTTAACAAACTAGAAACTATCATTAAAGCCCGTCTTCCCTTGTGAAATAATAGTTTTATATGATAAAAAGCACGCTTACCCGGGAGCGTGCATGCGACCCATGATGGCGGTAGAGGAAGAGAGGCCGCACACGCGACAGAAAATGGTATTTTGCGCCTGCGTCGGAAATGACGCAATGACGTAAAGAGGAGCTTTCTTGACGCCGATTCATAATCTACTTTTCTGTACTTCTATCGTGTGTCCTCTAAGTACAAATACGTAAAATATCTTACCCCAGATCAGCAATAAGCAAAGTACATTTTATGATATTTCAGGGCAACAGATGTATCTGGACCCTGGAGCAGCGGTTCGCAAACCTTTTGATACCGACACCCAAAATTAGTACGCAATACACCACAGACCCCCGTTGGAAACGATTTTGTCCCAAGAAACATCATCTGAGAATATTTTTGCTGTTAAATATGACTTGGTACAGAATCATACACATTTGTGAGAAAGTTTGTTAACTCGTGAATTCCTGTATAAATGGCTAATAAAATATGGTCTGAACTTCATAATAGCCCAGTACTACCAAATACTTAATCATACTTTTGTTGTCCTTGCTGATCAGTTAGGAGGTATTTTGCACCGTTCCTCCTTGACCATTATGTGGCGTGCTCTTGCTGCAAGCTTTGCTAGATGCCCACTTCTAGGGAGAGTAGCAATGACACTGAATTGTATACAATCTGACTGTAGACTGATGGAGGTCCAAAATGGGAGGAAATGCTTTTGTAGCCTTTTCCAGCCTCATGAGCTGAATGCTGCATTCTGATTTTAAAGATTAAATCTCCAGTTTAAAAATCTGGGATGGCAATACTATACATGAGATTACTACATTGTGGTAGAATTTACGTATGTTACCTTTGATATTCTTGTTTATCCCTTAGTACTGTTATCCCCTATGTTTTATAGTTGCTTAAGCTCATTAGGCCTTAGTGTATGCACTTGTTGGGTCACACATGGTGAGGCGCCGAGGTGTCTGGGTGCATGTCTTGTCAATAGTCGCATATCATAGTTGGGAGGACAGGATGTGCCTAGTCTAGATGAAGGGAGAACGACTGGTGCCTGGTAATGCAGGCCACAGGTCAGGTCAGATCATAACATAGTCGCCCAAAGAGCCGGTACCATCCAGAAAGCCTCCCCCATTACTTCCTTAAGCCACGTGTACCCAGATATCTGCTCCGTGTAACCTTGTGACCTCACTAGATGCGTCAATGCTTTTAGTCCTTCCCCTAGTAGATAGCGCTTTTGCATATTCATCCCCTTTATTGTTTCCTTTAGCTATATAAACTTTGCCCTGATGCTTCTATAGCGGAGATCCGTACACTCATCTACGTGTCGCATCTCTCCTGAGCTCAGTATTGTCTTGTATTGTCCTGTATTGTCTTGTTCTCTGTTTTATAATAAATGTGCTCATGTAATTCATGATTGTATTTAAAAGGACTTCTGTCTCGATCTAAGTTTATTCAACATACATGTAATACTAAATGTAATTAAAGCCCCAATTTTTCAAAATATGTGTGTTTCAAAAACTCAAGATCAAAAGACAATTGTATTTTGTCATGGAGGGCCATCAGTAGGAGATCAGTGGTTGGAGGATAGGAGCTGTGTGACTATTTCTCAGGTAGCCTTACACCCAGCACCCTTCATACAATATAAATGAACACAGAAACACTTCAGTTTTGTTCAAAAAACATTTAATTCGCTTTAGGAAAGAGGGATTACAGTACACACTGATCCATTCGGGTTAAAGGTCACCAATTAAGAATAAATAACTGGCCATGTTAATACAAACTCTGCTTGCTTTGTTTTTACAGTCACTAAAAGAGTGAATCAAGTCACTATTATTCATAGTGTGAGTGTTGCTCTTAGATCATAATTGTCTTTGTAGATATTTTCTCTTTAAAAAACGTTTCCAGATAAATTCAACTTAATTTCTTTATTAAACATCTTTAGATTTATAGTTAGCTAGTGGAGAGGAAAGCAGCGAATCTCTTGCTCAGGATCTTGTTCCCTTTTTATTTTTAAAAGATGACCCCTGGCTTAAGTTAAAGTTGCCCTTCCAACACTGATCTGTGTTCAGTTGGTCTTACCATTACAATTGGTCACGTGAATGATGTGAATGGATCTGGACTCTACTGGCAGTCAACTTATTGCTAAGCTCTCACCCAGTCCAATGACAGTGTGTTTTGCTGTCGTAGCTGAAACAAACCTTTTGTTCAGACTCCAGTGTTCCTGCAGTTCTTCAAGCGGTTTCATCAAGTGCAAATTGTGGGTTTCAACCATTTGAAGGAAATGCTGAACTCACCTACGATCAGTTTTCTGGGGCAACCATAACCTCTGCCACCCAGAGCCAACAAGAGCATGTTCCAAAGCTTATGATACAAATTCTCCATAAGGTGTGCTGTGTGAAGAGTCAAGTAATACCAAGAGAGAAAGACCTGGTAGTGTACACTTAGTAGCAGTCCACTGATCCAAAAGACCTTGCGATGCCGCTCCGGCACCCGACTCGCTCAGGGAGAACTATTGGCATCGCTTTACAGAATGGATCGGTTTCTTTTATCTTTAATAGGGAAATATTACAATGTTAATATTATGTATACTGAAATAAGGCCAAGTCGATTGATTAAAAACAGATTGTGAGCACCAACAAAAGGCACCCAGTTCCCCATTTGGGAGAGTGGTTTGATTTGCCGGTCTTCTCATTTGTTTTGGCACATACCTGGGGAATCATAAGGTCACTATTAATTCACTGGAATCTTGTTGTTGGACTACTCTACCCAGAAATCTCTACTGCAAAGCAGGAAACCCTCCTATTTGTCTATGTAGAAAAAAAAAGAAAATGTAAAAATGAGCCCCCTTCTATTCCTTTAAAAATAAATGTGTCAATCTATATATACTCTTCTGAAAGTAAGCCATTTTGGTCCTCTAATGTCAAAATGTACAAAACATTACAGCTGTCTGTTATAGTTTAGGAAAAGGAGACAAAATAAGTGGAGATTGCTTGTCACAAAAACAATCTTGATTAGTGATATAAAGAGATTGGGGGGGGGGAGAGAGAGAGAGAGAGAGAGAGGGAGAGAGAGATGGAGTGAGGTGAAGGGGTGGAGTTTTGAGGCTCCTCTTTGAGGGTGTGGTGAGTGGCCAGGTCTGCTGCCCTTTTGGGGTGTCTGGAGGATCTTTTATTCTGCATTCATGTCACATGGGAATAACCATCGAACGGCTTGACGGTTAAAAACAGAGCAAGTGTTCAGAAGTTCAAGACGCCACGATGGAAGTTCTCTGTAGACTCTGACTGCTCCTGGTCAGCTGTTTAACACGTAACACACATGCACTAGAGTTCATGTTTTACAGCAACAGAGTAGTTGTGTCTTACCATGGTGTTCACAAAATTATTGAATTTACTGATAAAAAATAATTTATTTGGTTTGTTTTATTTGAAATTAATATATCAGTCCCTACACTTGACTTCAGATTCTTCCCCGTTGGTGATGTCATAATTCAGGAAGTCGGAAAAATCGGGGTCCAATCGCAAAACCCAGAGCTCCCAAGTAGTATTTACGACCTGAAAGCTGAGATGAACGGGAATTTCAAGTAGGAAGGTCGTACAGTTTTTCCCATATGACCTGAATGCAGCATTATCCTGGAGAGGCGAGAGCTGGAGTTGTTCCTCGGTTGGGGAGGGGGGGGATCTAGAAGTAGGGGACGGCCGTGAGTTTGTACCACTTGACCGTCTCCTTACTGAGGTCAAAGTCTTTGAGTCTGAGCGTGATCCCGCCCAGGTAGTAGTTCTCGCGCAGTGACTCGGCACTGAGCACGCTCAGTTGCAGCTCCCGCAGTCCCAGGGTTTCCTTGCTGTAGCCACTGTACACCAGCTGTGGAGGAAGAGGAAGGAAAACCGATCAGACAGCTCAAATGGCTACCAGTTGTCCGACCACGCGGAAAGCAGGGTTGACAGTGGACGACACTGGAGTAACCGGCTATTGGCCGTATTTCAGTTTCTTATTATTTCAAGGTTTTATTTGGGTTAAGTCTCCCTGTTGTCAGGAATGAACCAGTTAACAAAATACCCAACAGATAAAATGCCCGCAAAAACATATGAAACACTGAGCCTGCCAGCTGCAGTCTTGCTCTTTTTGGTTACTTCTAATACGGGAAAGAAATGATGATCTCAATAGTAATCTTTACAGTGATGTTTGTTGAAATCAAAATGTAACCATAATGCTGTGTGAGAGTTTACACAGATGGTGAAAACCAAAACAGAAAGGAGTAATATGTTCAGAGTAAGCCAGGGACCTTAACCGATGAGACCGAGACCAGGTGACTTGAATTCAAGAGTTCTCTGTGCATGTCAGCGTAAACCACTGATATTCAGCAGTTCCTCACCATCTCATTGAAAGTAGGATTCCTGGTTTTCCTCGAGATCTTTGTCTTGCGTTTGGAAGTCTTGTGTGGATCTGGAAGCAGGTAGGTTTTCACATACGGGTTAGGATCTGTTCCGTCTTCAGAAACCTAAAAGCAGAGCGGGTGAAAAGACGAGTGAATGGATTGCTTCTGAGAGTCTGACCGAGCAGCATCTCAGCGTGGGTATTCGGGCCTTGCTGTTCATACCAGGTCTCTGATGTGCATGACCATGATGAAGAGAGTGCTGTTCCTGTAGGAAACCGAGAGTTTCACCTCTCCTTCTACCAGACCAGACGTGGGACTCAGTGGCGGGGGATCTGAAACAGTCAAACGCCATACATCACATTTATGATTTTTGTTATGACAATATACCAATTAATAGAGAATACTGGAAAAGAAACATGCGAGTTTGGTCTGTACACCATTTCAATGTGTCCACCCTCAAATCACAAGCAGCACTGGAGACTGGGTTGTTTATTATTCTACCTTCTCCTCTTTTGTAGACACTTTTTTTGTGAAACTTAAATGTTAAATTGTATATGATAGATATGAAAATAATTCTATAGCTTCATTAGACTCTTAATCATTATATACACACACAGGATGATGCCTGTTTTTGTGAGAAAAAAAGAAAATTTAATTTAAAAAATCATCTGAATTGTGTACAAATACAGGAGTGACAATAGTGAGACAGATGAGCTACAGCGTTAGTAGGCGTTAAAACCAGAGTCAACCACACAGCATGAGGAGTGTGAATGAATGGTAGAGGTATTTACCCGGTGCTTTGGCCGTGGCCTCCAAGCCTTCTGTCTTGTCGTCGCGTGCGATGGGATGGAAGAAGGTGTAGATGAGATCACACTAGAAAGAGATGAGGATGGGGATCCATTCAATGATGTGTTTACATTGACTTATTGAGAATGTTTCTATTTTCTTTCTGTATTTTAGTATTTTATATGTACGAATAGATAGCCAACAACAGATTAGATGGCATTCAAATGTGAGGAAAGAATGAGTGTGTGATTGTTTGCATGCATGCAACAAAAATAAAATAACTTCATAAATAAAATAGAAAATAAGCTACACCTGACGAACAGTCTTCTGTTATAAAACCCACATGATCACAGCCTTAATCAGGGTAAATGTTGTTCATGGATGACAAAGTGCAAACGTACATGTTTGTGTAGCAGTGTGTGTGTGTGTGTGTGTGTGTGTACCTGGGTGACCTCTGTGGAGCTCCTCATCAGGTTGTGGACGTAGTTGTTGAGCTCCACCTTCCTCTTGGTTGCCACGTCTTTGATGTGGGTGCGACCGAGCACCATCTTGTTTGTGAAACTAGCAATAAGAGAGAGAGAGAGAGAGTGTCAAGGCACGTTTACTATTCCCCAGGAAAGGACGTGACTCTCCCTTGTGCTACTGTGAAAGTAAATTAGCACAGAATGCCAGAATTTATCATTTATCATTTCTGTGTCTGTAGTACTTATGCTGGGTTGCCACAGACATGTGATATGTGTACCATGAACATGTGCCTGAGTGTTTCAGAGTAAGCTAGTGAGGCCCTGCAAAAAAGTCATGAATCTGACCTTGACCAGACCACTGCTATGTGGAGATAGTCCATAGGATGAATCATGTTGTCTTAGTATGGGGAACCAATCATAAGAGACTTCTTTGTTCCCAAAGAAACTATAAAGATTGTAGTTAGCTGTTACCTGTGTCTTTCTCTCTCCAATATATCTGTATACAATATATTTTTATACTTCAACCTGTCAATGTTTTGTGTGTTATTTAAAGAGTTCTGAGTGCTTACAGGCAATTTCCACGACACTACTGAACAACTACGTAGCAACCTGGCGTGGCTGTTAGAGGAAAGTTGAAGAGGAGGATTAGTCGACTCCATCCCGTTTTAACCAAGTATAAATATAGTGGCTCAGTTAAGCATCGCCATCGGGGCTTTAAAATATGTTATTTTCATGATCGTTCTTTAGCCAAATCATCAAGAGATGATGTCATAAATGTTTAATAATAGTAATGCAAAAATGTTATGAAACTGGGTTGAAACTGGGTTGAGGGGGGGGGGGGAGACGCTGAGGGCTGTGCAGGAAGTGTTGCCCTACCTCGGCAGCTTCCAGAGGGGGAAGAGGATGGTGAGTTTGTTGTGGAGCTCCTGAAACTCATCAAAGGTGCGGAAGACAAACTGGGGCTCGTTCTGGCCGTCCCTCAGGATCCTCACCACATAGGTCTGCACAGAGAGCAACATTTAAGCAACAGTTATACGTTTATATATATATATAAAGCATTTATATTTTTAACATGTGACGTAATATCTAATGGCCTCAAGTACGATTAAAAACCAAAACAGAGGACGGAGTCGTCGTGTCGGTGGAGCTCACATAGTGCTTGTCAGGGTTGTATCTCTTCTGGAAGGAGAAGATGGAGGCCTGGAGGATGCGGCCCTCCTGTTTCAGGGTGTAGGTCCTGGGGGAGAAGGACAGGATGGGCTCGTCGTTGGCCGGCAGACCAGAGAATCGTAGCTGGGCCAGGTTGTGGATGAAGAAGTTGAACTTGGTGGCCACGCTGCCCAGACTGGACTCTATCAGCCTGGGGAGGAAAGAGAGAGAGAGAGAGATGGAGGGACAGAGGGGAAGAGAGGAGAAACAGAGTGGTGAGAGGAGAGGTGGGTATAGAGGGAAGGGAGAGAAAAAGGGGTATGAGTTTTTACTGTTGTAACATGATATACAGACACTACCCTTGCCCTCCCTTGGGTAGAGTGCCGCCTGGTGGATATCTTGAAGTACTAACAGAGAAAAAGACTCCAGAAGGTTTTGAGGTGGTTTACTGGTTTACTTGTCAGGCAGTTGCACCTCAAGTCGTTTTAAATATTTATTGCTGCTGTGTAGACCTTGGAACCGTCTGATGTTGAATTTCAAATCTAGATTAAAAAGATGACGTGACTCTCTGTGTAGTAAGAAAGTTGAATGGCCTCTAGGACCCACAGGACCCAGTTGGATCCCATGGGATAAATTCAAATGGTCAATTTGAACTCAGGTAGTTTTCTTTAATTCCTATAGGGTGGCAGAGACATTGTGTCTGTAGGACCTTTTTAATGCTACCTGGAACCAATTTAATTTAAAAACCAACATAAAGAAACAAAGCAGGCAGAACCATTTACCCCCTTTGTTAATGAAAGTTAGACGGATTGCCCCCTGTGGTAGAATTTACGTATGTTACCTTTGATATTCTTGTTTATCCCTTAGTACTGTTATCCCCTATGTTTTATAGTTGCTTAAGCTCATTAGGCCTTAGTGTATGCACTTGTTGGGTCACACATGGTGAGGCGCCGAGGTGTCTGGGTGCATGTCTTGTCAATAGTCGCATATCATAGTTGGGAGGACAGGATGTGCCTAGTCTAGATGAAGGGAGAACGACTGGTGCCTGGTAATGCAGGCCACAGGTCAGGTCAGATCATAACATAGTCACCCAAAGAGCCGGTACCATCCAGAAAGCCTCCCCCATTACTTGGTTAAGCCACGTGTACCCAGATATCTGCTCCGTGTAACCTTGTGACCTCACTAGATGCGTCAATGCTTTTAGTCCTTCCCCTAGTAGATAGCGCTTTTGCATATTCATCCCCTTTTATTGTTTACCTTTAGCTATATAAACTTTGCCCTGATGCTTCTATAGCGGAGATCCGTACACTCATCTACGTGTCGCATCTCTCCTGAACTCAGTATTGTCTTGTATTGTCCTGTATTGTCTTGTTCTCTGTTTTATAATAAATGTGCTCATGTAATTCATGATTGTATTTAAAAGAACTTCTGTCTCGATCTAAGTTTATTCAACACCCCCTTAATCAAAAGGCTAACGCGCTTCCATCAGCAGCCATGTGTCCTTGAGCGAGATGCTGAAGCTGACTTGTTCACTCATTGTAAGTTGCTTTGGATAAGGTCTAAATGCCTAAAATATAAATCTAATATATTTTGTAATATATCTGGAGACGGTGCTGGGAGAGGTTAGTGAGTTTACCTGGTGAAGAAGATGGTGGCCTCGGCGTCAGAGTTGTGGGGCTGCAGGGCGTCGCACACGTACTTTAGATCCTGGGAGCCGGTCAGCTCTGGGAGGCCTGACGACGTCATCTGGGACACAGACACACACAGACACACAGACACACACACGCACACGCACACGCACACCAGGAGAACAGACAAACACACACAGTTCCATCTATTAAGTACTGCATCAATGAAAAATCAATACCAGAGGTCCATCATTTAAAACGTTATCCTTTTGTCAACCATGTACTTGTTATGTATTAACCTCTTTTAATTTCATGCTACCGATTATTTTGTAAAAGTAGGTGTCACAATTTCAAATACTTCCAGGTAGTTTATCATAATGCCAGGAGGTAACCAGGACACCATGTGGCAATGAGCTACACTTTTAGAACTAATAGTAAACTGCAGCAATCCTTTTGAGGAGGCCGACCGAGGAGCCATACACCACGCTCTATGAGGAGACATTTCCAGGACAACAGTGAAGCATGTAGATTTATTAGAAAGGCACAATTGCTCTCGGTTTGCATATGTTGTTAGTCTGGCTCGGGCAGGTGCAAAACAGCTAAACAGGGGAGACCCCTAAAAAGAGGACAAAACGACAGCAAACAGACGAAGAAAAATAAGCTGAAGGTAGAAAACGGGACAAATGTGGCAGTAAGAAAACTAGGCGGTGGGCTAAAGGTCCGAGAACCAGGCTAGGAAACAATTAGAGCATCACTAGTTCAACCCTCCAGAGCAACAGCGGAAATCTAAGCAGGCCAAGTGAATCAATAACACTCTCTTCCTCCCTTAGCGCTTGCCACCGAGGTGCGCTATGCAAAATGCTTGAACAGTGTGTGTCTGTAAGAGAATGTAAAGCAGAGCGTTGCTTCAAGTCCAGATTTTAAATTGTAGCAACGCAACTGGGTGTGGTCTAGCATCAAGTCAGGACAGGACAGGGCAATGCTGTGCATCCTTACTGTGGACAGTTCTGTACCAGACCGTGTTCTCCACTCTGACAGTTGTGTGTGTGTGTGTGTGTATAAATGGATGCGTGTTTATATGTGCCTGTGTGTGTTGCCTCACCAGTGACAGCAGGTTGAGGAAGAGTCCGGAGTGTTTGCGGATCAGATTGTAGGCCTGGGAACACAGGTCCACGAACAGCTGGAAGCGACTGGTGGGACGCTCCCCCCCGTTGATGACGTACGCCATGTCGGAGGTCAGAACGAACGGAGCCCGGTCCCTGGCAGAGAAAGGGGCGGGGTTCAAAGACTGGCTACACTTGCAAAAACAAGCGGAGAAAACTTGGGCTTGTGACTGGGCAGCACCCAGGTGGGAATGTGTGGAACGGCGTGAGTGTGAAGCAGAAAGAAGCATTAATCATGTTGTGGAGAAACACAGAAGCTCTTTTAACTCTTAAAGTAATACACCAAGTTTTTGGGAGGCTGATGAACTTTCCTGTTAAGTGATGAGAACAGCAACACTGGAATCATGCACGTGTCCCCGGTAGATCATTCCCTCTGGTGCCATGCTAACACATGCAGTTAGCACACACTACGTTGAGTGAACACTCTACTGGGGACAACATGGATGAGTTTGGTGGCTTGCTGCTTGTGGTGCTCGTTGGTTTAAACAAGAAAAGCTAACAATGCTAACATGCACACCTTTTGAAGGTGCCAAACATCTGGGCGTGGCCGAGGAACTTGCCAAAGTCGATGTGGAACATGTGGCCGGTGGAGCGCAGCATGATGTTGTCATTATGGCGATCGCAGATGCCCAGTACGTAGGTCGCCACACAGCATCCTGCACATGAATAGATGAAGTTCTCTGATGCCTGGAGAGGGGAGGGTGGGTGGGAGGGAGGGGAGAGGGTGAAATTTCAAGTACGCTTCAGGAAAACTTAAGTGTCCAATTTGGTGTTTAGAGACAAAGAAGCCTGTTTCTAGTTCTGCAGACATCAGTAGTTATGATTCAGGTGATTCAAGCACAAGCAACTATTCAGGAAAATGTTACCAGTTGGCTACATGGCAGGAGAGAGATATTCTTTGGTCGGCTGCAAGACCAAGTGTTGCCATGATGTAGGGTAATGTTGGCTGGCTGGATTTTGTTAGGGATGGCGGTAGCATAAATGTTAGAGAAGCTTGTGACCAGATATCTCCCCAGAGGGTATCTAACTTGGTAGTATGGGGTGGACGTTTGAGCAGTGGGTTTTTAGGGTCAATGTTTTTAAGCAGGGAGTCAAAGTCCATCCAGTTCTCCTACTGCTGTAAACTCCAAGAGTAGGTAGGTTAGTGTGTTTTACAGTCATGCACAGCCACACCATAGGGTCAAAGGAAAATTACACTTTTACTCTTTGGCTCATTGCTTGAACTTCTCTCTATTTTACATTTGTGTCACAGGTCATAAAAAAGAGGCAGTCCAGTGGTGTTGCTGAGGAACACAGCATACGTGAAATAAAACATAGTAACATATTAACACAAGCCATTTGGTGCAAAATGACTTACTGCCCCATGAGTGATCTTTGGCATGGGTCGCTCCAGTGGGAAATGGACGCATTCTGAGGTCTGTTATTTCTGAATAACTGACCGCTGTTTCATATAACAGGACCGCTGTTTCACATATCATATCACTCCGCTGTCAAGAAGGTTGATTTTGATGGATTTCTGATCAAATTAACCTTGCACCAAAAAGACATTACTCCTGTAAATTACCTCGTGATAAAATCAGCCTAAATCAATATTTCAAGTCAAATGATGTCTTTGGTAAGTATCCATGTAAAAAGAGTGATAATCTACATCATCTTCAAAGTCCACTTTGCATCAGGGTCTTCAAGTGCTTATTTTGCATGAACAACCAATTTGGTGTACATGATCTTATCCAGACAAACCTGCTAGCAGCCAATGGGAGCACACCTTTGGGTTACATCTCTCACTACATACGTTGACAATAGTCAGGGTGGGCCTGATGTAGCAGATAGATGACCCAAAAACATAACACAGCTATTCTCCTTTAATTTTCTGTACACACACACCTACACACACCCACACACACACCCACACACACACCCACACACACACCCACACACACACACACACACACACCTACACACACACACACACACACACACCTTCTCATACTCGTCCTCGGCTGGGTTGTACTTGCGGAGCCACTCGGCCAGGGGTTTGTCCTTAAAGGATCCAGTGACTCCGTACTCCACCTGGATCTTCCTCAGCGTGTCAGAGGACGGCACCAGCTCCACCATGCCTGGATGACACATAAAACCTCTTGTCACCACACCGCTACAGGCAGTCAGCTCTGTGGTACCATGCTACAGGCAGTCAGCTCTGTGGTTCACCCTTGAGTGTCTTGTCCATGCCAATGTCTCCAAATATTTAGGGGTGCTCCGATCAATTAGCCACCAATAGACAAAAGTCATCGTTGATTGACCGGGTCACATCATAGGTGTACATTTGTTATTTATTCTCATGTGCTATTTGACAGTAACTGAATACGGGCTTTTTAGTTCTGAGTTCTCAATGTGCATGCAGTTTGTTGTTACTAGTGGAGATCCAATTGAAAGCTAACCTTTTTCTTTGTGTGTGTGTGTGTGTGTGTGTGTGTGTGTGTGTGTGTGTGTGTGTGTGTGTGTGTGTGTGTGTGTCTGAGTCGTACCTTTGTCCTTGCCGGTAGAGATGCATTTGAAGTTTACGATGCGGAGATCCAGGCCCTCCTGCAGCCAGATGCGGTCCATGATGCGAATCATCTGGAGAGCCAACATGTCCTGCCTCAGGTCCTCTCCCACCTCACACACACACAAAATTACCATAACATACCACACTTTACACTATATTAATCACACTATATTATCGGTTATATTTTACTCCAGCCACCAGGGGGCGAAGTGTTTAGCTTTGAGATTGACAGTTAGCGTGTACCTGATCACCAATGTAAACTAATGGACTGTGTGGTAAATATAAGAGAACCAGCGATCAGGTATTGTCTGAAATACTGACTGATAAATAATTGGTCGGGTTTGTGTGTTTGTACCTTGAACATGACGTTAATTTCTTCTCCCAACGGGTCAGCGTTGACCAGGGCCAGCTTGAGGGGAACTGCATTGGAGTTGAAGAAGGAGCAGGCCTGCACGTGCACGCACACACGCACGCACGCACACACACACGCACGCACACACGCACATGTAAATGTCTCTCTCTCATACACACACACTTCCCCTATGATTTCATTTCCTGCGTTAGGGCTATTTTACGGATCTTGTTGCTCTACCGTTTTGCACCATGCTGTGTTCTGTTGTCTTTTAGATCCTGCTACACAATCTATGCATGTCTTTGCTCATCATCTTGATTTTTGTTGTGTTTTTGTTCCTTTGTATCTTTCATTTCTTTTGAGGACAGATATTTTTTTGTAAAGGACCTCGATTTTTTTTTTTTTAATCACAATTGCCCATTTTAGTAATTTAGCTCTAATTTGTGTTTTTCATCGTCATATTATTTCATTTTATCATCAGAATTTATCTAAAAGCTTCTAGGTTTTGTCACTAAGTCAACTCCATTGACTCCTAGGCAAGGTGTTCTGGTGCTGTGCTGAATCTCTTTTTAGAAGTGAGAGAAAGCATGCTGTGAAGATGTGTCTTGATATATCCAGTAAGCTCATAAAGAGAACAGATGAGTGTAAATGACATAAATGTGACTGAAGACAGGTCTGTGTGTTTCCCCTCCCCCAAAAATAACCCAATGGAGTCTAATATTATGTCCCTGCTTTATTTCTGAAGGTTGTTTTGTTTCCATCAAAGCTATGAGTGTTGGTGTTGGCTATGCTGACTTCCGGTTAGTAAAGACCAGTGTGTGTGTGTGTGTGTGTGTGTGTGTGTGTGTGTGTGTGTGTTACCTTGATGTTGAGCTCCTTGGCCACCAGACTGGGGCTGAGGGGCAGCCGGCAGCTGTTCCTCTGGAAGAAGTTCTGGACATTTTCAAGACCCTCCTGCAGCGCCACCTAACCACCACACACACACACACAGAAACATAAGTATCGTCTACCTTTATATTGTTGCTACATGCACACGTGCACACACACTCTTCCAGCTCCCCAGCTGACCTGTCGTGTGGATCCTCCAGCCTGTCTGACTCTCTCAGCCACGGCTCCCAGCAGGGTGACCAGGCGGGTCTGTTTGTCCAGCTCCGCCCTCAGCACCCCCCCACATAGACACAGCAGGGCACCCAGCACCCGCTCATAGCGCCGCCCCCAGGCCGGGTCCTGCACCGCGTCCCTCAGCAGCCTGCAGCCATAACACACGACAGAACATCTGACATTCGGTGGACGCTTTTATCCAAAACACCTTCCAGGACAAAAATGAAAGCATTCCTTTTGCAGCAAGGGGTGGGAACCTCTAGTCACCGTTCCCTCAGTCAGTTGCATATATAATGATTGTAAGACAACACATACCCTGGCATTTTATAAAAATCACATGTTGTATAAGCAGTGCTTCTATGTAATCTGTGGATGGATCTGCTGTGGACTCACCAGTAGAGGTAGTGGGCGATGTTGATGTTGCCTTGTGCTCTGGACAGCAGGAACATGACGAGGGCGTTCTTCAGATGACACTCAAACTTCAACGCCTGAGAAGAGAGCGAGAGAGACAGAGAGAGTTAGTAACTCACTTAGAGTGACTATGTGAGTAAGAAAGAAAGAGAGATTGAGTGACAGATTTTAAATGATTTTAAAGTGAGCCAGAGATTGAGATTCAATTAGTCAACAGTGAGACAGAGGGAGAGTGAGTGAGTGAGTGAGTGAGTGAGTGAGTGAGTGAGTGAGTGAGTGAGTGAGTGAGTGAGTGACAGAGCTACTGATAGTTGATTCTTATATTAATGTTGTGTTCATGGCACGCACAGTCTCTGTGAATTTCAGGCGATTGAGTGAAAGTTTGTGTGTGTGTGTGTGTGTGTGTGTGTAAAGCAGTACCTGTACAAGCTGTGGCAGATAATCAGCCAGCTCATCATCAGTGCTCGTCTCAATCCAACTAACGGCCACACTTCTCACCTCTGTATCAGCAAATCTACAGACACACAGACACAAATAGACACACACACATCAAATGTAAGACTTTTTAAAACCTTTTCAATGCTATCTGGAACTGAACATCAATTTAAAAGCCAAAATAAATCCAAAAAATAGATCAGTCAGGATGTGCCAACACCTTGTGCCTAATGTGTATATAAACCCAGTTTTTTTGCGCTCTGTACGTACTTGGAGTCGAGCAGCTCCAGGGCAGTGACGGGGGCCAGCGGGGGCCAGTGGTGCAGCAGGGAGTGGATGTGAGCCATGCTGGCCCAGTCCCAGCTGGGCGCGCTGGTCAGCACCTTGGGGAGGCTGCTGGGGTGGTCCCTCCGACAGTGGAGCCGCTGGTCCCATAGGAGCTGGTGATCCACCCGCTTCAGCCTGGGGACAGAGCGAGGGGAGCGAGGACAGAGGGGAGATTATTGTGTTTTAGTGCACTTTTTATCATTGCACTTCTACGTTTCTTCACTGTGCAAATAACCTAAACTGGGAAAAACAACCGAGTCAGAGTTTGGAGTTTACTTGGTGGGACCTAGAAACATGATAAAAACAGAGAAAAAGATTGTGCAGTTAATTTAAACCCCTAAAGGGCTTATTAATACACCTTAACAGAAATGAAAGCAAGCAAAAAATAGATAGCAAACAAGAACATAACCGAACTGGAAAAACAGAAAAGAAAACAAGGAGGAATGAAAGTTTTAGGTTGCAAATCCGTCCAGCATAGCATAGGGTGGGGTGCAAGGGTAGGTTGGAAAACTGAGCTTGTAATTGGAAAGTTGCAGGTTCAAATCGCTTGTGGGAAAATCTGGGCAGGAAAAGTGAATGAGAAACTCTAGCCTCCTTTAACAACTACCCTCAAGGTGCCTTTGAGCAAGGAGCTTAACCCCTATTTGTCACCAGTGGAGCTGCTGTCAACAGTACAAGACTGTGGCTGCACCGGGAAGCTTCCACGTGTGAATGTGAAGTGGAGCATTACTGAAACAAAGAGCAGGCGTGTTGAGTCAACCTTGCCTGATAAATAAAAGGTTAAAAAAAGGTTATATTGTGGAGTCCAAAAGAGCCGTGTAACACCGGCAACTCCAACACTCCACTGACCTACACCGGGAAATGAACAATCTCAAAGACGACCGGCCAAATCTGAAATTCCTTACCTAATGTCCTTGTTTGTGCAAGTTGTGTCAATATGCGCTCTAAAACTTGTCACCAAGACAAGTTCCTGCACGGTTATTGTACTTGGCACATCCCGACCTGTTGAAGTGTCCTTGATCAAAACACTGAATCCCTACCAGCCCCAGGGGAGCTGTTTTGTAGCCGACCCTGACCTCTGACCTCCATGAGGAGGAGGAGGAGGAGGGGGGGGGGGGGCAATAGAGTATCACACGCAAAAAAAAAAGGGACACATGACAGATTTGTGATACTCCAGCTCCACCAAGTTTCAACATGACCAGTCACTTGTGCCCAAGACAAGAGGCTGGGCAGTGAATGGGCAGGACAGAAAGCAGGTGGTGGGGGCCCCGCAGTGAGAGAGCCCTCTGTGCTGAAGAGCTGATTGAGACTCATGGAGGTTGGCAGAGTGGCAGAGGTTTGGCTGGCAGCAGGCATAAGAGGGCATTTAGCTGCAACTAGAGCAGCTGGGGGAGAGCAGACACACTGGAGCAGACAACACAGACATTTATGGGGAACTAGGGCTGGCACCGTCAGCGGCATCTTTTAAAATCACTTCTTAAAGCACTTTTTTTTTACACACGTTGATAGCAAACGTCTGCACACCCTTTCAAACGTTCTAGTTATTATTTGCCTTGAGGCCTGAGATAAAACCCATCAGAGTGTTTAGATATGGTAACCGGCAAAAACCAAGATAAAAACAAGAGGCTATTTATTTTTGATAACATGCTGTGCTGTGACATTATCAGGCTGTCTCGTGCACTGACTGTGTCCATGCACAAAATGATCACGCCCATTGCATGTGATCTTGATAGGTCTGTAAACTCCTTAGATGAGGTAGTGCTCGAGCTTTTCATTTCATGGTATAATCATGGACACTCCAGTACAAACTGATGGTCAGAGGGCCAAAGAACCAGGGACTCCTTCAACCCCACTGCAGTTTGATTGCTTGATATGTCCTAAATTGTCCCTTCTAAGCAGGTTGAAAACGTAATAAAACCGGTTGATGTAATAAACTCACTACTGTATTATGTTATCAGGTTTTATTACATTCTTGACTTATGTAGCGGAACATTGTAATCACATCATGAGATGTTATTACATTATCAGTTGTCTCAGTGAGAACTTTGTACTGAGGCACTTGTGGACTGATGAGTGGCTCTGCATGGAGTCCTATCAGCTGACGTCTGCAAGGTATATGATGTGGTGATTTGTGATGTGTTTTTAGTTTAAACCTTTTCTGCAAACCAAATTTCCCTTACCGCACTCTAAGAATTGAAGTTAAGTAAACTCATTGCAGTAACACACATAACAATCCGTATCATACCGTCTTAGAAATCTGCTCAAATTGGTTAGAATTGTTACGGGAGCTCCTTATTTTCAGTTTAGATTCTCCTACCCGAAGGTGGAAGCTCGGCCGCAGATTTTCTCCAGCTTGCGTCGGAGGTCTGGGTCCAGCTCTTCTAGTGTGTGGGGCTCTGGGCTGGGAGCCTCCTGGGGCCCCACGTATTGCACATGCACCGCAGGGCTGGGGAAGTCCACCTGACCATAACACACACACACACACACACACCTTACCAAAAATGGTTCTTTTTGATATTTAATTAACTTTTGATATTTAACTATTGCGCTTACTAATATCACCACCACCAACCTGTAGTATGATCCTCTCTGCCAGCGCCCTCCTGCGGCTCCCTGCAGAGCCCGCGGCAGCAGCAGCTCCCTGGGAAGACGTCCACAGACACAGCAACCTGGTGCCTCTGGCTAGCACCCTGCCCCACGCACACGCACACGCACACGCACACGCACACGCACAAGCACACATAAAAACATAAATAAAAGCAGTACACATACAGTGGGGTCCAAACGTCTGAGTCCAATACCAAGAACTCTTGTTTCATCATTTATCAAAAACTAATTCAAATCTTTAGTCAAATGATATTTCTCAAATAAGATTTTTCTTAATAATTTCAAATATATTTCAATGGAAGTTTTTCAAAGTTAAAGCACTAGCAGTAGCGACAATAACCATACTAATTTGTCAATATCTGGTATTAGTTGTTAAAAGACCAAAACAATTCAGTGTGTATTAGGAGCATACATGTGTTATACATGGGTTCATATTTGAATGAAATATACAGTGTGACAACTATTTGAGAAAACATTACCAAATGGTTTCTCAAAGATCTAAACATTTAGATTTGTAACAGTTCTAAATAATGTCTAAGAAGTATCAGCTGAGTTAAAAAAAATCGATTCGTTTTTGATAACTGATGAAAACAAGCTTTTATTGATATTTACAGGAAGGAAATAACTGGGATTCCCCCGACCGTGCCCGGTGTAAAACTCCATGACGTTCCATAACTAAGTCAGAGTTCTTCCGTGACCTAAAGATTTTTGTTCCTTCTCAGTTTGTTAACGTTGTTTTTCAGCTCAGAACGATTCTAAAAGGGGTAGAAGTCTGGTTTCCTCTACAGTTGGGCTTGCTGTGGAGAAAAACACCATCGAATGCAATGAATGTGGTATATTCCTGTTCAGGGATCCATACCCTGATATTCCCTGACTGATCCTGTCTGGAATACACCTCTTGAAATTCCATAGCATTGCAGAAACTCCAAGACAATCAAACCCCCCGGGTTAAACCTCTCCCAACAGTACATTTCCCCTCACCGTCTGAAATCAAAGAGCGGCATGGAGACTTTGCCCAGCAGCTCTGGACCTTTCCTCTGTTTGTTGGAGTCCGGGGAGCCGCTGGCGTTCTGGTTCAGCACCCCGAACAGAGACAGACTCAGTATGGACTCCAGCGGGAGCAGAGCTACTGCTATGGGGAAGTTGATCCTGGGAGAGACAGGGTAATAGATTACTATGGTGCTAAAGGGACAGTGACAGACCCTGTGTATTAGTAAATGTCTTAAACGTACTACTACTGTTACTGTACACTCCTTTGTTATGACAGTCCACATTAGAGATTACAGTAACAGTAGACAGTTTCTTTGACAAAGAAAAATATTTGTGGTTTTAGTTCATGAGATTCAAATACAAATATATGAGCAAATTGTATGCTGCACTTGGTGCCTGACTGTCAGAGGAAGAAGGAGGACGGGACAAGGAGAGATGAGAAAGGGAAGGAAAGGGCAGGTTAAGAGGGCACAAGGACAGGAGGGGCGTCACTCACAACTCGTCCCATTTGATGTGGTAGAAGAAGCTTTTGTAGGTGCCCACTTTCTTGGACTGGACCGGTTTAAACAGGTTCTTGCCGTTGTGGGTGAGTGCACACATCAGGAAGTACTTCTCATAACTGAAACAAAACAACACAAGTATTGCTTCTGTATGAGTTAATCTGAATTACCCCTGTATATGGTTAGATATACTACATTAGTATTTTATTTAACCTTTATTTATCGAGGGTAGATTGACTACACGCATTCCCACCTAGGAGCTCACTGGAGCAGTGCCTTGCTCAGGGGCCCCTTACTTCTTCTATTACTTCTGGATAAGTAACATTCCATCTGTAGAAGTTTTGCTCTTTACACACTTTTCACTGCACCAGCAGCAAATTGTGGAATTAAACCATACAAATCAATCAAATCCAGCATTTATTTCAGTTGCACCAGTTAACCACACTTCCAAAAATAACCTTTTTATTGCAATTACACATACACATGGGAGTGGGCAGAGAAAATGCGGGCACGCCAGTCTAGTGACACACTTTCACTACGAGAGAGCTGATCCATCGCACAGTGCCATCTGTGTGTTGGCAGTGTCACGGCTAGTCATGCTGGCTCAATATGTCGGCAATGCCACGGCATTCACTGGGGCTCCAGATGGCATGCTAACACACCAGCCTCGACAAACGCCAAATGCCTAGTCCTCGACGAGGGAGCGCTCTAGTCACACTGCCTTCTCAGAGTCGGTAGTTTGGGATGAGAAATATTTGCCGTGCCCTTCTGGCCCGTTGTTGTGATGAGCTAAATATCTTTGGAGGTGTCTTTGGTATGGCTGCCGCCGCAGTGGTGTTTGGTGTTGGCTTAAAATAGCTGCTGGCAGAGGCTCAGTTGACAGGCCGGAGGAAAAGGCCTGTTATTAAGCAGTTCCTGTTTCTTTATGATGGCCTCGCTGGCCAACCAGAAAATTACCATGGAAAGCATGGATTTCAAACTGCCTCCATCTCACTGTCAGGGCTCCAACATGTTTTCCATTTCAAAATTCCATACTTTTTCCAGACCTTATTTTCTTGACTGGATTAAAGACCTTGGTTGGTGTTGAGGATCATGTATGCTGATAGCGGCTGGGCAATATGACGATCAGCTAGACCATATCAAATCGATTATTCTTCACCACACCAAATATCACAATGTGTGAAATGCCAGCGGGGGTTACGGCTACATAGAACTTTAAAAGGCATCATCTTTTTGCTTAAAAGGAAAATTATCAAATTCATTTTCCACACGTTTCCAGACTTTCCAAACCTGTTTAGGAACCTTGCCCTGTGAAAAGGGCTCTCCAGAAATGCACTGCTCCTGGTTGCTGATGCGTGACGGTGCTGAGAATGGAAAATTTGGCTCATCTCTGTTCCAGACACACGCTGGAGATAAAGCCTGCGTGGAACTGGACACCGCCATGGAAAAATAAGACATGGGGCGTAACACCGGAGCCGCTTGTTTAGTGGAAGACAACAAGGCTATCGGTTGCGATGGCCGGGCCTGGGAGGCTGTTGTAGAAATAGCAGTCCAATATTCTCCCCAGCTCTAATTTCCTTGCTAACACGACTTGATAAGTGCAGGGACACAGAAATATTTGTTATGTATTGTCAGGGCGCTGTGGCTCTGACCCCTGACGTCTCTACCATCTGTTACTTGTAATAACGGTGATAGAAGAATTTGGCAAATTAAGTGATTCTCATTCTGAGGCCTTCCAGTGCAGTTCTGTTCATCTTTACGCATGTCTTCCTCTTTGACCTTGTCTTGTAGAAATTCTATTAAGTGAATCGGTGTGTGGGTGGAAATAATAATCCTGAGCGAGTGGGAGACCATGCAAGAACCAATGATAATAATTAAGGCCTTTTTTGAATCCTTTCCTGAAGTTGAGGTGATCCGTGCTTTTATCTCATCTCATTTGGACTATTGCACTTCTTTCATCCAGTCTCAGTCGAAAAACTCTCTATTGTCTGCAGTTAGTACAGAACTTAGCAGCAAGACTTTTACTAAATCTAAGAGACGTAGCCATGTTACCACTATTATATAGGATTTTACTGATCACTTTCAAGGCTCCTGTACTTACACCGAGCTACATCTCTGACGTTTTAATCCCATAGTAGCCAAATTGTTTTGTTGTTTGTTGTTTTGTTCTCCGTTAAGTATTTTGTACTGTGATCTCTAAATAAAGTTCATCATTATTATAATAAACATTTTAATATTCCTCTGAGAAAGGACTACCTCTGGATAAGTATGGGAAAAATACAGTTCAGTCCTTTATTATTATCAGTCCTTATTGTTGTTAAGGATAATCTTCTGCTATTATCTGCATTTTCTCATCCACTAAAGTCTCTAAGTAAAGTGGCTAGAATTAGCTAACTTGCTACTTCAACATTAGCGGACTAAGATACAGTCAGATGACTGTAATCATATTTACACCCAATTACAAATAGGTTAGCTTCTCAGCTACGACCAACAATGTGCACTGTGGCAAAGGTGCAAATAAATAAATGATGGTCATATATGTGGCATGTATGTTGTGATGTAGCATGTTAGTGAACTACATCACTAACATGTTTTCAGTTCTTCGCACATTCAATTTTATTTTTTGTTTACACTATATTGACAAAAAAATGCCATGTTTCAACAGCCGCTTAGCGCATCACAGCACCCAAAATACATCTAAAAGAAGAAATGTACTTGGCTGGCTATTAACTGACCTGTCCGGGCTGCACAAATATTAGCTTCACAAGGGAAACACAAACTTATTCCCATGCCTTGATGTCTTAATTGACTTAGAAAACAGCGATGCTTTTCTCCGAGTGTTTACCTGCTGACCCAGTTGGCGGGGATGCCGTGCATGGCGAAGAGGGTGAACTGGAGGTGATCTGTAGTGCCGGAAGCCTCCCTGCTGCCCCTCTCCTCCACGGCCTCCCCATCTGCAGCTGGGATTGGGCTGAAGGAGGAGGAGGTGGGGCAGAAGGAGCGCAGGTAAAGCTTGGCTAGGTCGTACACAGCCTCCGTCAGCTGGGCCATGGTCTCCTCCACGGGACTGGCGTGGCCTGTCAGTGTCAAGCAGGGGTCACGGAGAGGTCACAGAAGGGTCACAGTAGTGGCTGGGTTTCCATCCAATTTCATTTATGATGTATAGAATTAGAAAAGCTGAATGAAAATGCTAAATTTCAATGAAATTGCCTTAATATTGCAAAAATGTTTTCATCCTTGCTTGAAGTGGAAATGTTTTTGTTGATAAAGAAATGATACATTACATCACGACTTACAAAGGTGATAGATCTTACAAAGGGGATCGAACGACCGGGCCAGACTCTATAGGTTCACCTGACTATTATTATTACTGCAAGGGGCAACAACAAAAGTTGAGGCTTAAGTGTGTTTATAAAGTGAGAGTATGTGTATCACTGTGTGTGTGTGTGTGTGTGTGTGTGTGTGTGTGTGTGTGTGTGTGTGTGTGTGTATATATAAGGTACTTACCATTTGATGATCCACCAGACGATTTAGACCCAACCTACGAGGCAGAAAATCTCAGTCTTACAAAGTCATCTTCATATCCATGCAAAAATATGTATATGTACAAGTGTGTGTGTGTGTTTGTATAGGTGGGTGTTCAGCGCCCACCTCAGGCGAGCGTGTCCTGGGCAGGTTGACGGAGCGTCGGAGCCTCTTGACGGCCTCTGTGATGGCCAGGGTCTCCACCTCGTCCAGGGCACAGCACAGGTTCTTCACTGTCTGCACCACCCTGTCCACCGTCTTATACTGGGTACTCTGGGTACAGAAAACAGGCTGGTTGGTGTCTGTGGGTATGTGTTACAAATGCATGACTTTCCAAATGCTCAAATCGGCTTGTTGTGCAAGACATGTACTTTTGTCTTCAAATTGAAGAAATTATCAAACAAATTATCCGATTAACTACAAATCATGTTGCTGTATGAGTTCTTTGTTGAACACCATCACAAAAGCATTGGGAGGCCTCTGTGAGACGGCTCAAACTCCAACAATTCGTCCAAAAAACCGAAACCCAATTAGATAGTATTACAAAACCAAACTGTGTTTATGTGTGCGTGTAAACAAGGCTGGAAACAGCACAATCATATGCGTGCTAAGGGTTCTGTACATTCATTGCATGCAATGTTACTCAAATTAAACTTGATCCCATTGCCAGGTTTTAAGGTGGGGGGTTCAGTCTGTCTTTGATTACTCCACAACAACCGATGCTGGCTTGAAAACAGATGTGCCGTTTCTAGAAAGCCTGCCTTTCAGGAACGTCCTGGTCTGCTCGCATGTGTGTGTGAAGATTTAACACTACACAAAAACCCTTGGGAGGTTTGCAAACAATTTCTGGAGTCTTTCACCGCACCGTAAATGTTTGTGGTGTTCAGGTGTAGCACCAGGGAGACGGGACTAAGCAGCAAAACGAGCCCCCGTAGCCCCAGGTAGCTACACATTATTCCGTTTTAAAATTCCAGTCTTTTCTCATTACAGATGTACAGTTTGTTGATCTACACCTTTGTATAAGTTACTACTAGTCTAGTGTACACAGTCTCAGGGGTAAGCAATTCGCAGTGCAATGGCAAATTCCCAGAATTTACCCCAGACACTCTCATGATTTTGGGTTTCCCATACTTTTAAAAGTATGACCTGGAAATCATCACAATCATTTTCCATACTTTCCAGACCTGCGTAGGAAAGCTGTGTACCTCATTCTGTAGGCAGATGTTAACTTGATTGTGATACCCTTCCAAATAGTCAGCCAGGCCTTGTCTGGAAGGAGAGAGACAGGGAAAGATAAATGAGGAATGACAATGAAGAGAGGAAGAGAGAAAGACAAGATAGAAGAGAGCGAGAGCAGGAGAGGGAGAACGAGTCCAACGGCAGAACGTAGAACGACAGAGACAATTAAAGGCAGCGCTGGAACAAACATGAGCGCTATCGTCTAAGACATCAGGGGCTGCAGCAGCTGAATTTGGCTCTAGTCTATCGTTATCAGCGCCAGAGGTCAGGCCAGAGCACAGCAAGGTTATTCCAGTTAACTAAAAATAAACCAAAAAATGCAGCTAGGCCTGAAAGTAAAAAGTAATAGTAAAAATAAATAAAAACAGCCGGCAACCAGATGTATCAAAACCAATACAGTTTGATAAAATTTTTTCTGATGGTATTCTAGAAAAATTAACTTCCCAATTTCATCTCTTTCTATTTTGGCAGCCAACAGCGCAACAGCGACATTTTTATATTCCCTAATAGTGAAGCTGATCAGAGTGTATGCCAGTCTCACTATTCCCGTGGGTCTTTTTGCAACCACTTCGATCGTTGAGGTAATCAGTGACGTCTATTCCATTAACCCCGTTCTGTTGAAATCTAAGAGTCGGCATGCTTGTGGATCAAACTTACTCTGACCAACTATAAGAAAATAAAACCGTCACTACTGCCACATTTTTGGTGAAACTACACACTTCAGGCCATTTGCCTTATTTTGTTTGCCATACTTTCCAATTCGGCCTCAACTAAATATCTCAGAATCATTCCACGGTGAAAACAGACGTGTTAAGGACCTGTGGATACCCTTCAATATTTCCAGGCATTCCAGCTGTGTGTAGGAAGCCTGTACCTGGTAATGTTCTCCTTGAAGGGCCTCTCCACCTGGCCCAGGTGCTTCTCCAAGTCTATCGGAGAGCAGTCGTCTTCCGCCTGAACAAAAACAATAAAAGGCTTATCAACCAAGCGTACACGCCGCCCAGTCAGCAGGTGCCTCGCACACAGGATCCATTATCATGATGAAATAGCAAGGGAACAGGATCAACCAGCATCAATGAAGGTAGCGGGTTCAAATGATGGATGATCGGGGCCACGAGGACTTACAGTGCGTGCCAGGTCCCTTCTCATGGTGGAGTGAGAGAGTAGTTGTAGTCTGATCTCACTCTCCCACTTCCTGCAGTTCTGGACGTACTCATGGCTGCCCAGGCTGTGTTTACTGTGGCACAGGACAACAGAGAGGCAAGGTTATTACAATCACCGTATAATACCTGAGACAGGCCTCTTTACTGCCGTTATGGGTACAACAGTGATGCAATAAAGAATGTCCTCAAAAAGTATTACAGTTACCAATGCATGTGTACAGGCTGAAGTTTTCCTCAAAGGAGCATACCAAAATCAGAATAAAAAACAGCAGAAAGCAAGAAAAATCGCTTCCTAGCTCCCTTGTTATCACAAGAGTTGGCAGCAACAAATTGCTAGCATTGCTAGCCGTGATATATTGAAATTATCGGCATGGTTGGAGCAAGGTTTTGACCAATCAGATTGCTTGTACAAATTACACAATCAGGGCAGGCATTTGGGTGTACTAGGCCTTTAACATCCTGGTATGGGCGGATCCATTCCCATGTATCCCAGATTAGAAGGAGCAGAGCAGAGCATTTTCATAGTCGACGGGAAGAGGGTGCAGGGGCAAGATATAGAAACAGTAGCCCGTCCTCATTCTAAAAGCTTCTGAGGGACGGCTGAGAGAGAGAGAGAGAGAGAGAGAGAGAATGTATCCCTGTACATGTATATCCGCTGTCCCGTGTGTGTTTAGGAACCTCAGGCCCATGAAACCCATTCAAAACCCAATATATAACTTTTTTTTAAAATGCTAGATCAATCTGAAAAAGACTGTTTCACCCAATTCTTGCTGACCCAAAGCTGACTTTTTGGAGATAAGTGTTTTTTTGGTGTCTACTCACTTCTGCAGCACCTCCTCCTGGCCACAGACCTTGAGCAGGTAGCTGGCGAAGTCGACCTGGTCCAAGTCATCATGGACCCAGCAGAGAGTCTGACTGATCAACAGCTCCACCGGAGAACTCACTGAGGGAGGAGAGATCCAGGAAGGGAAGGATGGATAGATCGAGGGAGGGATGGGGATTGATAGGAAGGGATAGAAGGAGAGTAATAGAGCGATTGAGAGATTGGTGGATGGAAAGGGAAAGCATGAGACAGAGGGAGTGGGGTGAAGGGGTAAAGCCAGAGATAAGAGGGGGATAAAGGGTGAGAGAAAAAAATAAATGGAGGATGGAAAAAGAGAGATTGAGGGGGAGACGGAGAACAGGGGGGAAACAAAAAAGGGGAGAGGGTAATAGAATAAGATCAAGGGCTTTTGAACCAATGAGATAAGATGCTCCACTTAACATAGCTTAGAAAGTTAAAGAGGCAGGGGGCTCAGTCCAATCCAGACCAAACTAGACCAAACTAGACCAAACTAAAAACAACAGGGACTGGACATGATACACCCTGTATCATGTCCAGTCCCTGATGTTTTTAGTTTGGTACCAGAATGTTGATACCAACATAAACGCTGTGACACTGTGATGCAAGTTTTAAAGGATTTTTTGATCACACTGTTCCAGACAGTGAAATTAAATTGGAAGACCATTAATTTCTTATAGAGCTGAGCGATCAGGGAAACTCGACTGTTGACGGTCAACAAGCTTGTCGGCCAAGAAAAGTTGGCCACAGCTGAATTTTTCTGGGTCATTGGCCATCAATAGCTCATCAGATATCAGATATTCTGACGTGATTTCATTTCATGACCAATAATTCTGCCTGGAAAGTGCAAAATAAACAAGAAGTCGATTTGAAAGAATACAGGAATAAACTTCACAATAGCAACGTTTGGAGAACAGTTACATCCATCATTGGAGTCTGGTCACTTCTGAAGTAATTTTAAGTGTTTTTTATTTTTATTTTCCAATAATGCCACCTAATTAGCGCTTGCTAGGTATTTTATTTCATCAAAACAATGTAATGTTGTGAAAAAATACATTATCTGGCCATTAAAAACTTTGTAGCTGCACAAGACCATGACAGACGCAATCAAAGCCTCTCGCTCCAACCACAATTAGTCAGTATAGAGCAAGCCATTAAGCTGCCTGCAGTGTGAACGGATGGTTCTAGTTATGGGACGGTCTCTCTAACCACTAGGCCACCCTCGGCAAACTTGGCTGCTAATCAAAGGAATTATCCTGGTGTGGCGTGTAACAATATTGAGGCGGGGGGATTTGAAGTCAGCCTTGGGTGTTTGTGGACGCTGCGATATCTGATGTGTCCGGCTAGGCAGTGAGGGTAACCTGACACAAGGCAGATTACTCTGATGCTGAGCTTCTTCTGCAGAGGCTTTACCTCTTTACCTCGCCTATACACAAACATACACAGACAGATAAAGACTCTTGACACAGACAAACACACCTCAACCTCTGACTAAGCGCACGCAGGTTCTAGACATCCACACACACACACACACAGACACACACGGAGGCAGACCACCCTTAGGCTCCAGCAATAACAAGCCCCCGCCCTTCAGTGGAATGGTGGGTCCTTTCTTATTGCTTACACCAGTGGCTGTAGGCTCAGTACCATGAGATCCAGGGGGGGGTTTTACACATGTGGCAGAGTGTTTTGTAACAAAGCAGTTAGACTGGCTACGCCTCGTTTTGTGAGCGCTCTGAGGTGGGTAAGGGCATTTTTGAGGGCACAAGTTGAAAGTGGAGAAAATTCCTCCATTGTGTGCTGGCTGTTACCGTTTTACACATGGTTGTGGAATGATATAGATTGGTGATCGCGCACACACACACACACACACACACACACACACACACACACACACGCACACACACACACTCTCCTGAGGGCTAGGGTTGAAAGCAGGATGTTCAGTAGAACTACCATCACAAGTTTGCATGACAGCTACTGCCTAGCTTGCTCGCTAGAAATACCAGCCAATGAGAGGCTCGGACACAGAGCTCAGGTCCAATCAGCCGCCGGTTTGGTGCAGGATCCGTGACGGGAAGCCTGGCGAGGGCAAAACACAGAAGTGGCGACAGGAACAACAAACAGGGTTCAGACACGAAAAAGGAAGGATTTAACGCCCCGGTGACTCACAGTGCAAACACAGTGATTTCTGGTTCTATAACATAACTGTCAGTTGGACACAGATACAGATAACGCCTCAGGAAGTACATCCACGCTCCAAAACGCGTATTCCAAACCATCTTGTGGTTTGTTGCTCACAGCTGGGACTCTCACCTACAACTGCAACCCCCCCCCCCCCCCCCAATAATGAATATATAAATATGAAGAGAGATGTGTCTTGCATTGCCCCGGTGCACCACATGAGGTTTGTTCTCCTACCATGTGTGTCAGTATGTATTTATGTTCTGCTGCACCAACGTCACCGAGACAAATTCTCGTGCATTTATTGTACTTGAGGTCATTCTGACAGCCAGAGCCGGTGGAGCGATGCAGGTTTTCGCCCCTCACTTCTGAAGTGGGAAGTGAAAGCGTGACGGGGTTGCCCCTTCTCAAACAACCTTTCAGCTAAGTTCCCAGCATTTCCTCCCCCTCGGTGTACATCTTTTTCCACTTTGTTTTTTCTCAAAACAGCTTTGTCCATACACCTACTTTTCACTCTCTCTATATTTCTTATTTCCCTTCCTCTCATTCTCCATTTATTTTTCTCCATACATCCTTTTCCGTCCTTCTCTCTGCACCTTTTTCCTCCCGTCTTTCTCCATACAGCTCTTCTCCCCCCTCTCTCTCCTTTTGCCTCTTTCTGTCTTTCCCCCCCCGTTTCTCTGTGCTCCCCCCGCACGTCTCCCTGCCCCTATCCCCCCTTTTCCTCTGCTCTCTCTCCTTTGTATCTCTTCCTCTGTACTTCTCTCTCTCCCTCCATCTCCATCCCTCAGCCACAGTATGCAAGGAATCCCCAGAAGCTTTGTGGTTCACAGCCAAGCCTTGGCAGAATCAGTCGACCTCCTTTCTTCCTCCTCTCTCGTAAAGAGAGACAAAAGGGCAAAGGAAAGAAATACAACGGTAGAATAACAGTAGCTACATTTCCATCCAACTGGCAAACAAATTGTAGGCAAACTTTTGAAATGTAAATTTAGTTTCCATCGGCTTGGTTGACGTGAATAAATAGGTTTTCCTGAAGGTCAAAGAA
The DNA here is from genome assembly GCA_034670385.1 of Hoplostethus mediterraneus. Lineage (NCBI taxonomy): Eukaryota > Metazoa > Chordata > Actinopteri > Trachichthyiformes > Trachichthyidae > Hoplostethus > Hoplostethus mediterraneus. The sequence goes on along the minus strand of JAXDDW010000003.1, from coordinate 17,705,649 downwards.
AACAAATTCAAAGGAAACAGACTTGGCCATATTCTATTCACCAACTAACAGGCCATACAACCATGACAGGAACAGCAGGTAGGACATCTCTGGGAGGTCATGGTGCAATCAAACTGGGCCGATCACGCCAAGCCTACATCCTCATTTATTTTACAATTGTGTGTTATTTAATTCTTGTTTTTTTTATTGATTAGTGAATGTAAAGTCCATTCAGCTTTTCTAATTTGATACATCATAATTCACAAAGAAATAGTTGGATGGAAACCGTCTATAGGCTTAGATAGCAGGGACAGGCCGACGTCTGGGAGGGAGAGAATGAAACCAGGGAAAAAGAACTGAGAAAGAAAGAGGGAGGGAGAGAGAGAGGAAAAGAAAGAAGGCAAGAGAGTAATGGAGAAGGGTTGAGAGGGAATAAGAACGAGGAGGGAGTTGAAGATTGAGAGGGAGAGGCACATAAGAAGAAAGAGAGAGAGGAGAGAGATAAGAAGAGACAGAAGAGGAAAAGAGTGTGAGAAAGAGGGGGAGGGAGGTTAAAAGAGAGAATAAGAGATGCATGGAGAGATAAAGAGTAGGAGAGAAAGGCAGGAGGAGAGAGACAGAGAGAGAGAAAGGAAGAGAGAATACGAGGGAGACAAACAAAGAGAAGGAGAGAGAGAAATGGAGAAAGAGAGAAAGAGAGAGGGAGAAAGAAAGAGGAGTATCCCCTCCTTCCTCCCCTTTTCTCTCCATCCGTCTATCCATGCTTTGAGTAGAACTGAGGCCCATTGTTCCTGACAGCAGATTTGTGTCGGACCAGAGGAATCCAAACACTATGTGGGTCAGCGCCGGCCATATAGGAAGTCAACCCGGAAACAGAAGAGCAGCAAACTACACAGGAAGAGACGGAAGGGATGAAAGGAGATGTACAACTAGGACGCAGGAAATTTACTTCTTCAGTGTTGGACTGTGCTGTTGTAGTTTAGGTAAGGGGGGAGCGCACGATGGATCAGTGGGCCATTGGTACCTCACATGCGCGTACGCACACCAACACAGCCGATCCTTCGCGGGTCCCAGAGGATCAGACAGAAGTGAAGTTAGTCACACAGTTGAGATTGTGCTTCAAACACAAAGGCCGGCTCTTGATTGGCTGCCAGCCTCCAGAGTGCTTGGCTTCAGATGCCAATAGAAATGTCAGTCACGGTGGTTGTGGTCGTGGTGGTGTGTGTGTGTGTGTGTGTGTGTGTGTGTGTGTGTGTGTGTGTGTGACAAACATGGTGTAGGTCAGACAGACTGGCATTGGACAGGCCGCCCCAATAGGCAGGGGTTACGAACGAGGGGTCAGCCAATTGTGGCTCCCCACACACCCAGGGAAGGAAACCAAAACTCCTGGTGGGCCTTTGACCAAAAACAAAAAAAAAACAAAAAAAAAAACACACAGTCCCCATTTGCCCAACATGGCTACTCCAGGGCGAGGGCACAACCTTTATTTGTGTGGAGAAGGAACGTGGTGTACTTCCCACGACAGAAAAAAAAGAAAAGAAAAAGAAATAAAGGAGGTGGGGTGGGGGATAAAGGAGGAGAGTTTGGCAGCTGTGAATGTCGTTTCCTCCAACAGAGCTCTCTCTCTTATCTCCAATCTGAGCGACTCACTCTGTAAGTACAGGGATTTTCTTTTTGCCTGGTTTAAAAGGCGAGAGGCAGTATACAATCTGCGTAGTGAATTTTCTCCACTTCCTCCCCATTCCCCTTCAAAAAGGTGCATTTTAGGTCGTTCTTGTAATTAGTTCTTGTAAAAGAGAGTTCATTTCCAAAACGCTTGCCGTAAAATGCCATCCTTTTGAAAACCAAGGGCTTACGTCACCACGTTTAAAAAGAACAGCATTAGTGGATTAAATGTTGTGCTGTCGAGCATTTTGTGAAAGTAGGGGGTCACCCTTTGACCCAAATGGTGGATTTCTCATTTCTCAACTTGTAGGTCAGGGATTCTGCACCAGAGTACCTTCTTTAGGAGGCTGGCTGAAGAGAAATTGCAATTTGTAATATCCTGATTTCAGAAATGTTTCATTGAATATGTTTTATTATGTCCAATATGTTCTTGAGGTGAAATTATCGGTTGCATTATGTTTAATACCTCCCTTTGCTCTATTCTTATATCCTATTTTTCTTTGCTGTATCATATTGTGTGTTACTGCACTGTTTCATCTGATCTAACTGTGCAGGCTTGGTGATAGACATTTTGGTCTCTGGGTGCTTACCGTCGCAAGTGAAGGTTACAGGCTGCTGGGATTCAGAGATTTCGATGGAAACCTTGACGGAGCAGCCGCTGTCGCCTCCGCCGTCCTTCTGGGCGATGACGGGGCTGAGGACGTAGCCGGGGTTGGTGGACACTTCGCCGTGAGGGAACTTTGAGCGCAGGCTGGGAGGAAAACACAAGAGAGTCAGAGTCAGCGAGCATGAGGGATTTTATTTTTCCTCTGCATTTCTGATTGATTCCAGAAATACCTGAGAGGGCTTTCTTGGTGACTATAGACACAACTCTGCTACACCTCACACCTATTACATCACCAAATAACTCATGTGTATTATAGCTTTAATACAACAGTTATCATGCATGTTAGTTTTCTTCAGTTTTCTTCAAAAGGCAGGGTAATGCCAGTAAGAAATGCCCAATAGTCCGGAAAACAGCAGTTTTCTTGAGGTGAAGATGATTTGTACAGCCTGTTAAAAATCATCTAGTTCAAATTTGTATAATTAATAAATTTATGAAAAAGTTTCATGTTTGACTGCTGGTCCAGTAAAAACATATTAGCATTGAAGCGTCAGCAGGTATACATACATAAGACAGGAAAAACAAGACAGATCACTAACTAGCTCCCTGATTACCACAAGAGTTGGCATAGCAACCAATTATGGGGATTAACAGCACGGTTTTGGAACGCTGACCAATCAGATGGCTTGGCTGAAATCACCAGATGTATAATTGTAAAGAATTACAGGAAGGTTGGGGGTAGACAATAGAAGGGTTTACAAAACACATACATCAGAGTACAAATTGCCAATTATAAGCACATTGATTGGGCTACGAGAAAACACATCTGTAACTCACTTCTCCTCTGTTTTGCCTTCATGCACAGTAATGCATGACTCTGCCTGTACTATTTCTGCCATGATATTACTAGCTTGGATAGCTGGCATAGTCAAAGATGATTATGCAGTGAGACTATTTTTGCCATTCACTCTCCATCTTTATCCCTATGGGACTCCAAGTTCCTTTTCATTACAAACTATACAGAGTGCGTGTTGACCGACAGGCGGGCGGAGAAGTTGTTGGGCAGATAGTGGGCGGTGACTGTATGATGGTAATGAAAATGGATTCCCTAAGCGCGGCTCCATCACAACTCCACCCAAACTACTGGAGCGAGAGAGATTCTGAGAGATCCCATTTGAAATGCAGTAAGTCTGGAGTCTTTTCTGCAGTATTTATTTTCTAGCAGTTAAAAAGATCACATAAATGCTGCCATGGAGTGAGAATAAGATCCTAATGCTAAGAATTTGCTCTGTTTGAATAAAGCCTCAAGTTTCTTTGGCATGCCATTTGAATTTTGGGCAAGGAAGTTTCACAGCCCATTAGGCAGCAGTCTAAAACCTTCCACTCAAGGAAAAAACTTACAATATTTTTCCATTTTGAAATAGTAGTAGTCAATATTGTGATTTTGACTGTGTAGCCCAACACAGAAGAGCACGCCATCAAGGGGATTATGGCTTTTATACAACAGTTACCAACTCTTGTGTACAGTCTGAAAAGTTCAAGTCTGAAAGGGAGAAAGACGACTACTTCGCTCCCTGGTACCACACTGAGTGACAGATTGAGTGAGCATAGTGAGCATAGAGATTTACAGGAATAATAATCATGGCTGGAATCTGATTGGCCAAAAAGGTGTTGGCCAATCAGATTGCTAGGCTGTTGCATACTTAATAAGTAGAAGTATGTGTCAAACATATACGTACTTTAAGTGTACATACGGTTAAAAGAAAAATGCTCAAAAAAAGTATTGTAAATGCAGTTGTTTTCCAAAATGCGACATCTATTTTTTTGGGGAAAAGTGCCAACTGTTGTTCCTTAATAACACAAATAATTAAATTATCTAAAATGTTATAACTGCGTAAGTAAAGGACTCAAACCAGCAAAAAACTAAAATAATAGAGAGTAGATCATGGGTTTTTCCAATGGTCACTTGGAATGAAACTCTGTGTAAATATTTCTTGGAAGCTGCAGAATGAATCTGCGTACTGATCGAAAACACACTTGATAAACAAGTAGGGGAGGAGGAGTCTTACGTTGCGACGTCTTCACAGAAGGCAACAACTTCCAGGTTCTGAGCTTCCTGTTCCTCCAAGGCGGTGTATCTTGCCAAGCCTCTTCCTTTTCCCTTATCCTGCAGGAGCGTATGCAGACCGGGACACACACACACACACACACACACACACACACAGTCAGCAAACAAGAAAAAAAAAGTACATAGAAGTACATGCTAACATACTTATAACAGAGGTAGGCCACAGTGTAATAGAGAAGAGTGAAAGATGCTGTGCGAGTGTGTGTGTGTGTGTGTGTGTGTGTGTTGTTGTTGTTGTAGCGTATGTCCAGCTTATATGAACTCCTTGAACCAGTGAAAAGTGTGACTGTTTGCAGACTAGTGTGCTTAATGTCGTAATGGTGATTTGTGTTTGTGTTTTATTAAAAAGGACCTCAGAACTATGAATTCTACGAGTGAATAAACATGATGTCAGGAGGAGCAAAGGATGAAAAAGAAACACACACATATGCATGCACACACACAGAAACACAGTGTGAAAAGCTTCATGATAGATGATAAATATCTTTCTCACACACAGAGTTATTGTCACTGTTCATCAGGAACAGTATTGCCAAAGCATTTTGCAAAATGTCAGTTTTCATAAACCAACAAACAGTTTATACCTTCAAACTGATGAACACATGAACTATAAAATAGGTACATCAGTAGAGTGTCACCAATATCTAAAATAAACATTTAATTATACAAATCATCCAATTACCAATAAAGGCATATCAGATACTGCAGTTACCATGGTGTCATCCCCCCCCCCCCCCCGTCCCTCCCCAATGAGACAGCTCTGAGGAATTACTCAGGGAGATTCCTGGAGGCCGGCTTGCTGCCGGGAACGGGCAGTAACACTTGACTTTGTACCGCTGTCTGACTGCCAGGGGCTGAGGAATGCACTTCCTGTCGCACAGGAAATGAGAACTGAAAGGGACCCGCCCCTTCCTGCGCCAACCTATCCGCTGTCTACAAAAATGCTCAGTCATGGATTGGAAATCTGGGAATCTGACATCACTCTCCGCTAGGAGAGAGAGGGAATTGAGCGGAGGGGAGGAGGGGAAGAACAGTGAGAGAGGGAGAAAGAAATGTTTGGAATGTCGTAATAATAGTTTGGTCCTCCCCTCAGAGACTTCTGGGAAAATTGGGGGGCATGAGGGGGGCTGACTGTTGATGTCCAATGACAATGAAATTGGAAAACTAGGAAGGCGGTTTAGCCTCAACTTGTTGAACAAGTCAACTTTATTTATAACACCTAAAACACAATGTGCTTTACAGGGTTAAAAGAAACAGAGAACTAGGACTGGAAGTGGTAGAGCGACATTATACCAGCTTTAACTGTATCTGTCAGTATCTGTATCTGTTCCCTTTCAAAACGCCTAAGAGGACTTACCACAACATCCTTTTTATTTTTTTGTGCAGACATCTTTGGTGCTTAGCGCTCATTGCTGTGGTGTTTTTGCACTGCACTTCCAAGAGATCACTTCAAACAGTGTGTCCAGCTCCTTTTCCTTGGATTTTCTGTTGATGAAGTTCGAGTGTCTGTAGGTGACGCTCTTTTCTTTGTCTGTTCAGCCATGATGGCTATCGCTGCTCATGCTAACTACCCAGTTCTTTTACTATTTATCCCAAAGAACAGCTGTTGCTGGTGCTGCTGCAAACGTAAAACGCATCACTTCCTGTGCGCCAAAGGTTTTTTCCTAGGAAAGACCTACCTGGGACCAGGTGTTCAGAGCTCAGTGATTTTAAGCCATACTGTCTAGCCTTATTAGCAATAGTAAAACCCAAAACTGAAACTGAAAATAGTCAATATGTTGATATAAGATGTAGTAAGTGTGGTGAAATAATTTCGCCAAGACTAATAATCAGGATCTCAATATCCAGCAACATAATCAAGATTATCATTTAAACCATAATTGTGCCGCCCTGAGAGCACAGAGCTCTTGAGAGCTAAGTGACCTGACATAACACCAGGAGATAGAAATCTGTAAGTCAGCATGGAGCTGGGAAAGAAGGCCAAGCCGACTAAAAGCCACCTGCATCTCACAGCAAGGGAGAGAAAGAGAGACCGCGAAGACGAGAAAGGGGGATAAACAGCGTTCCTCCACCGTTCGTTTCAAAATTCCCAGACTTTAATTTCTTGACTGGATTTGATGATTTTGGTTGCTGCTCTATATCTTATATGCTGATAGTGGTTAAGTAATACAACTGTCAAATAGCCCAAATCACACTTACTGAAAATACCACAATGTATGATAGGACAGTTGGACTATCACTACATAAAACATGTAGAAATTACACTTGTGTATTGAGAATGAGCAACAATACTCTTCAGAAATGTTCTGCATTTTTTGGTGCAATTTCCAAACTTTTCACAGCCTGCTGGAAATCATCTATTTAATTTTAAATACTTTAAGACATTCCAGACCTACGTAGAAACACAGAATAAAGAGAGGGAGAGTGAAAGACAAAGTGAACAAGGGACAGAGAGAGAAAAAGAGAGACAAAGACAGAGTGAGAGAGGTTGAATGAGTGAGAGACACAGAGAGAGAACATGAGAAAGAGAGACAGAGAGAGCATTCGTAATGTTTATGTTTTGAGTCAGGATCGCTTCATCAAAAACAAACACAGCCAGATAATCCAATGAGGCCTGTTAGAACACGCACACGCGCTGCACACACACACGCACGCACACACGCACACACACACACGCACAGCTGTACAGTGGGACAGGCCTGTCTTTGTTTCTCTGTGGGTTTTATTGGACCAGGCCAGTGAGCTCCTGGTGCCTGAAGACATGGGGCTGGCCTCATATGGTTCACACGTTCACTGATCCTTCATCCTCTCTGCCTTCACTTGTATCCACCTGGATGTCAACGATGCTCCCCTCTCTTCTCCCGTATTACATAGTGATATAGTGATGATACATGATTTATGAAGATAACCAAAAACAATATGTACAGCATCAATATACACCGATCAGCCACAACATTAAAACCACTGACAGGTGAAGTGAATAACATCGATTATCTTGTTACAGTGGCACCTGTCAAGGAGTGGGATATATTGAGCTGGACCATGGAGCAACGGAAGAAGGTGGCTTGGTCTGATGAGTCACACTGCAAAAATTGTTCAGGAATGGTTTGAGGAACATGACAAAGAGTTCAAGGTGTGACTCGGCCTCCAAAATTCCCCAGATCTCCATCCGATCGAGCATCTGTGGGATGTGCTGGAAGAACAAGTCCGATCCATGGAGGCCCCACCTCGCAACTTACAGGACTTAAAGGATCTGCTGCTAACGTCTTGGTGCCAGATACCACAGGACACCTTCAGAGGTCTTGTGGAGGTCCATGCCTCGACGGGTCAGAGCTGTTTTGGCGGCAGGAGGGGGACCTACACAATATTAGGCAGGTGGTTTTAATGTTATGGCTGATCGGTGTATATATAGTGGCAGACTGGGGTATCTGAGACAAAGAAACTGGACAAGGACTACATCCCCTAGCGGACAACAGCCAGTCAGCCATCTTGCCCCAGCTGCAGGGCATTACCAATCAGCCAGGTGTTGGAGCTGACTGCCTCACTACATCCAGGGAGACACTATACAGAGAGGCATTTTTTTAAGTTCTTCCGCGGATGTAATGGTTTTTACTACATTCTTATTTCTATTCTATTTTTCTTTGCAGCTACTTTTTGCTGCTGTAATGACACATTTTTCCCACAGGGATCAATAAAGCTTCATATTATCTCACGGTTTTCAGTCTTTTCCAGACCTCTATATTTACAAAATGCACATCTATCCCTCTTTGTTCTACAGCTTTGACTAGAAGCTCATACTATAAATGATACTAAAGGCTTTTTCAGGGTTAAGCAACTGAATTGTGGTGACTTTCTCAGGATGGATTTTTTTTGTACATTTTTTCCATACTTGTGAAGACATGGAAATTTTCTAAAAAATATTTTCCATACTTTCCAAACCTGCTAGGAGCCCAGATTAATTTCTTCTGACAAATGTCTGTATTGGCACAAATCAAGTGTGGAAAATAAAGCTTTTTTTTCTCTGGGTGTCCTAGATTACTTCAGCAGAAGAATTTCACTCCAGAATGAGACATTTATGAAACAAGTTATTCCTACTCCTGCAAAATTATGCAACGTAACTGTTGTAACCAAATGATAACTCTTTTACAGAGTGGACTTTCAGAGATACGTAATGATGAATTCAGAAGTTGTAGCTTGTGTCAGAGAGAGGGACTGAGCCTCGGTCAGCAGCCGGTAAAGCCAGCAGGCTGTGGTTAGACCAGGATCCACAGGGTTTACCTTGGCTTTAGGAGAGATTTAGGTGGTAACACCAGTAAATTGGCTTTACGCAGTTATGTGAGGCTGAAGATTTGCCGTTTTCAATCATGCTGCCTCTGGTGTCTATTTCCCAATAGTGTCTTAGCTGGATGTTTTTGTTGTACTTTTGTTCATTTGGTTTAATACTAGGTTATAGTGGACTGTAAAAGAAAAAAAGGTTTTATATCTTTTAATTACATTTTCAGCATTTAGCCGGCACTCATAGTCAGAATGGGACCAACCTGCAAATCACCTCCGCTTATAGGCCATGTCCTTTCTATGTGCACTCGGCTTCATTCGTTCTTTCAAAAAGTTGAAAGATGTTGACATGCTGATTCCATATTTATTGAATAAATGAGAGAGGCATTTTGAATTCCCAGCACACTCTAACATTGGCACATTTACAACCATGCGGGTTAATGTGCAGTTGGCAATACACTCTTGTAAGGATCAATAACAGTGTATGTGAGAAGCACCGTGGTTCACATCAGAGGAACCAGTTGCAATGAAAACACAATTCAACTTCTTCTTTCAATCAGGAAGTGACTGATCTCTGTCTACCTCCCACTTGCGATAAAATGACATGTCTATCAACAAAGCCTGTGGTTGAAACGACACGCTGACTTTTTGTCAAATAAGCTCTTTGATCAATTTGCCTTTGTGTGATTGGCAACAGTTTCACAGCTGTGTGTCCAGTACTTGTTGAGTTTGTCACGGTGCTTGCTAACCATGCGTTTATGTTTAGTGGCCAGCGCAAGTTAGCTTTGCATCTCCAAAAACACCGTACAGCATTAAATACTCAACACAGAGAGGTGAAGCTGTTACCAGTCTTGACACAAAATGGTGTGTTATTTGCCAAAAGGTCTGCATTTTCAGCGTATTCCTTTAACACTTGTTACCAAGGTCTTCACGATCTGCATCAGGGCCCTGGATTCTACCTGCTTCCTCTCTACATCTTCCACAATGCTTCTCCTGTTTGATGCCAGTAAACAAGGTCACAGTTTAGGAGACGCGGAGCTATTTGTCCAGTGAGTCATGGGGTTAACTGGAATCTATATCCTGTCCCTGCATTGCAACATCCTCTAATCCCACAATGTCTATGATAGAACCAAATTTAGAGAGTGTTAAGTGTGGTGCCAAGACACACGGTATGCTTAAGGTGTAATTAGAGGATAGTTAAAGCTAATGGGGCAGAGTTTGGAGTGGGATGGTGTGGAGGTGTGAAAGAGCTGCTGGATGTTGGTGTAGGAAGGAGACAGACGACAGGCGTCTTTAGTGTGTTTACGTTCACAGCATATGCTCACATACTGCATGCTCCTGTTTCAAACACCCAGTGATCTTGAATCAAGGCACATGTTCATATTGCGTAAAACAGCCGACATGACATTTTGGAGGAATGGTGCTAGAACAAACATGTGTACTAAATCTGCCGGGAGTCATGCAAAATGCTTCACTCTGTCTGTGTGCGTGTGCGTGTGCGTGTGTGTGTGTGTGTGTGTGTGTGTTTTAACGCAATGAAAATGTATTCTAGCTAGCTGACTTAATCTGGTGCACAATGTGGTTAAACACTGAAAATGTTTTAGTTTTTGAGATCTGACTCCAAAAAAGGTTAGATTTGATGACATCACATCAATGTAGAGCTTGAAATGGCTGCATCTCCCGTGGCATTCATCAAAATCTGTGTCTGCATTATTCCCCCCCCCCCCCCCCCCAACTCTCCCGGTCTATCTCTTTACATTGCATGCGCATTGTGGCTACGTGGAGTCCAGACTATGTTGATATCTGGACCTCAAGGAAAGCGTGACCACTTCCCTGCCTGGTTTTGAAGATTTTTGAAGACAGCAACATCAGCAAAAACCCATCACTTGATGTGTCCTGGCCTGATGAGATGACAAACGTTGTACTGAAACACATGAAACCGTACCTACAGTACATATTTGTGCTGTCGCAAACCAGGCACAAACAGTGCTGTATGACGGCTGTACTGTAGATATCGCTATTTGTTTGACTGCTGATTATCTCTAAACTTGAGATTTAAATCCAAAGGGCCAAAGCAAAGGATTAGAAGCTAGGGACTTTAGGCAGTCAACCTGAAAGAGATTGACAGTGACATGGTTGGAGGGAGAGAGCCTGAGGGAGGGGAGGAGAGGTAGAGTGAAAGAGGTAAAGAGACAAACAGAGAGAGGAGATAAGGGAAAGATAGAGGAAAGATAGAGGCAAGAGTGGAGAGTGAAAGAGAAAGGAGAGTGAGAGAGAGACAGACAGAGAAACAGACAGAACAGAGACTGAATGAGACAGAGACAGTGAGTAGAAGGTACAGACAGATAGAGAGAGTGACAGAGAGAGAGACGGGTAAAGACAGGGACACTCCACAGAAGATAGACTAGTTCTTACCAAGTCTCCAAGTTCAAACTCATTTGTTCCATTTTACACCCCAGTGCCCACGCTGCCACATCTTACAGTGCACTCTGCCAACCACAACAAGGCTTGGCAACTCCAGGCCGACTTACAGACGTCCAACTACTCCTCTTGGAAGCAATGGCAATTTTAAACAAAATGTACACAGGCTGGAGGATTACTAGTGAAAGAACAGGGCACAAAATAAAAATACCAGCCAAATACTGTGGCTGATAAGTTTGTCCTTTTTTCTATTCTCTTTGGTTGGTACCCAGTTTTATATTCCGCAAATCTTATTGGGTAGATAAAAGGATATAAGTAAAATTGTTCCCTCTCGTATACAGGCTACAACAACAGGTTACTGTTAAGCCAAACGCTGGTAATGTTCGGCCATGGGTGGTCTGACTACTCCAAGTACTCTGGGCTTTGCTTGGTAACCAACTATCATCTGTAGGTACTCTGCTATACTAAAAGTGTTACTTGTCTGTTTTATTGTGTATGGCTATCCAATATGTCTGCCATGGGTTATTTTGCCTGCATGATGCAATCTTTCTGATTTATCTGTCGCTGTCTCTGTATTGTTTGATACAGCGTCTTCTCAATCTGTTTAAAGGGATTGGCATGATAATCTGTTTTATCGTTCTTAATGGCCATTTAACATCATGACCAGGCACAGCAGTTCAAAACTAGCCAGCTGGCTAATGTGCATTGTCCTTGAGAAAAAAAAAAAGAAAAAAAAAAGACCTGAAAGAAAGAGTCGAGTGGACAAAGAACTTTCTTGCACTGTGTAGCACAGGATGGATAGACGGGCTGGGGCAGATTTCATTAAGCTTTTACAAAGAGGTGTCTGATGTCTAGATCTGTACTGTAACTCAACACCGATGTCTTCAACTGGTCAGCCCTCGCACAGGGCTTACAATCCCCATTAGCCACCAGCCAGATGATGTTAACATTTGGCCGTGGTCGGTAACCCTGGCAATTCTATTAGCCTCTTAAGCAGATAGCTAGCCTTTCTTCGCCCAGTCTTTCCTATAGTGATTAAACTACTTTGGCAACCGATTGGTCCTAAAATTCTGTTTCCACTTGCCCGTGTGGCCGGTTGACTGAAAGGTTAGCTTCATGCCCTTCCTGCACACACAGACAAACACATGCAAAGTGTGCAGAAGAGACAGACAGGAAAGCGTGTATGGAGATTCATTCTCTCTCACATCGAGTAAATGAGAGGGGGGTTGGCATAGCAACTCATTCTGGTGCTTGTCAAATGAGCCGCCGTGGGGCATGGGGGAGCTGTACGGGCTTGTTCCCGCTTACACCAACAGCGGTGCCGACTGCCAGGTAAGCAGACGGGACAAGGGGAGCAGGCAAACACACATGCTCTCTCTCAATCTCATTCACGCACACAGATTGCAAAGATTGCATACATATTTCATGCTGATAAAAAAAAAGCGTGTAGAAGGACGTGTGTGAAGAACATTGCATTTCAAAGGCTCGCGTGACGCAACACAGCCGCCTGACTACCAAACACAGGAACCTAGACAAAACATATAGGCAACTGTAAACAAACACCACTTTAACATTCCAGCATGAAAGAGACATTCCTCAACCCTGGAAGACACAGCTGGGCGTACAGACTGGACAGAAAGCCTTTGATGAATGGCAAAGTATTTCAAGTCCCACACGAGGAATTAAAAGACCTACTGGGCCGACACATTGAAACTGCCTTCCAGTGTTTCCGAACATTTGTTAAACTTTTTGGACATGTGCTGTTCTCTATCATTTTTCCAGGCCTGGAAAACGCATCATATTCTCTGACTTTTCCTGGTTTTCCGCAACCGTCGGGAAGCCTGGAAATAAGAGCCTCGTACAGTGCTGTAAGGTTAATAATCACCCCGGTGTGAGAAACACCACAGTGGCCAATTGTTCTGTCCTGACACAGAGAAACACAATGGGAACAGGAAGATGGCTTTTTGAGAACTACCAGAAAATTACACACTCACAATGTCCCACAGAACAGCGCACCCAGGTCTTACTCATTCACTTTCTGGACAGGAAATCATCAACTTCTGGTTAATCTGCCAACTGACAAGTAAAGAGGAAGAAGGACAATGACGATTTCAGGTTAGGCTCTGGGCTAGTCGGCCTCAGTGCTGCAGTATTGCTGTACACTGAAAAGCACTGTTTTGTGACTTCATCTAAGCTCAGAGCTAACAACCAGTCAACCTCACTGACAGATGGTAGCTTAGTTTGAGGAGAAACAACGGGAGGGGGGGGGCAGTATCCCATGCCACTTGCCCACAGCCCTGTCCCAAATTAATGTTATCTTCATCACAAATAATAAGATCATTCTTTCCCTTTTCTAAACAAAATGTATCACGAAATGAGGTCGGGGAACTTGTGGGGTCAAACAGTGGGTAGCTAACCACAGTGAAACATTTAATTATAGGCAACAGGAGTCAAAAGGATGTTTTGCCAGAGCTGGCGAATGAATGTGTAGTATGGACATAGTTGTAACCAAGGCTTTGATGAATGTTTTGGCTGAACAAGAAGATCCATGATGTTCTGACTAAACTTCACTCACATTTGGTTATGGTCAATTCCAGTGTTGTGGATGTGACGCTGGGACTCGGCTGAGCATAAATGAAACCACTCACATCCATAGAACCTTCTAGGGAGAGTGTAGCCCACAAAAAATGTACTATATTTTTATCATACTGCAACGTGACACCAATTTGCGTTATGGCTGTGACTAGGACAGCCTGTTTTGACATACTACACGTCTCATGCAAACTCTGGAATTCAAATACAAAACAATTACAGTCACTTTAAGGAGGCTCGGCTGAATGTAAAAAGTATAAATATCCAAATAAATACACAAATGAGAGAAAAAAAATTATAGCATGTTGAAATGTTACTGTGTGAAAACTTAACCAACTTAAGACAACTTACACAACATTTGTTCATGCTGAGGTTGAGTCATTTTGTGTGCAATATGCCCATTTTTTGTAAAACCAAAAAAAACAAAGGTCACAGATCTGTGACCAGGAGGTCACCAGTTCAAATCACTGCCTCGGGAAATCTAGGTGGGGACGGACTGACCAGTGCTCTCCACTGCTGTTTTACCTGCAACAACTCTAGTTGAGGTGCTCTCTGGCCAGAAAATTATGGTTGTACTGGATATATAGAATGTGCGTGAATGCGTGAATGTGAAGCAGGGCATTGCTGGAAAAGAGCAAGCGTGCTGAAAGAACATTTTGAATAAAAAAAGCATTTTAATTCAACTGTGATCCTACCTGAATGTTTGGTTTGTGCTGCATGGAGGTCCCTGGGATGTTGAGAGAGTGGCTCCTAGTGACTGCCGCCCCCGCTGATGACCTCCTGGGCTGTGAGTGAACTGACAGTGATGCTTTCACTTCCGAGGGGGGGCTACTGCTACTACTGTTCCCTTCAGTCTCAAGCACTGCATCCCAAGGGTCCCCTGCAGGCACTCCTGCTATTGTCACAGCTCCCCCTGGTGCTGGGGAGGTTTCCTCACTCTCAGCTTTACGCTTGGTAAGTGGGTCCAGATCCAGCCACTCAAAGCGGCTTATGCTAGAAGGTTCGGCCACTGCTGGTTGCTGGGGTGGTGGGTTGGGTGCCAGAGAAACTGCGCTGGCTGGTGTCGAATCCAGGTCGGTTGTGGACGACCTGCCATTCTTTGCGTATTCTGAGGTGCTGGCAATCTTGTCAAAGAGTTTGGCCATCTCAGGATCAACGGCAGGTTGCTGGAAGACCAAGGGAGAAGCGCTTTGGATGGGGGTGAAGGCCATGAAAGAAGGCTGCTGGGCTGGCAGTGTCATGAAGGGCGACATGGTTGAGGTGAAGCCATTCTGGAAGGTGCCTGGCTTGGGGAATGGAGCGGAGGGGAACATTGGGGTGGGCTGATGGGTGGGTGTGGACACATTGGAGCTAGAGGGGGTGGACAGAACAGGTGTCCACTGGCTGCTCTGGAAGGGTGAGGGACTACAGGTATGGCCGCCGGGGTAGGACGCGCTGAGGTTGAACCCCAGCAATGTGGGGCGAGGCGCTTTGCTGTTGGCCCCAAAGTTATCGTCCAGTAAGAGCTTTTCAAGTTCCTCCTTGGTCAGCTTGTCCACGTCAATATCGCTGAACTTGTCCTTCTCTGGCTGCTTCTTGGTCTCTGGAAAGACAATGAGGTCCTTTTCTAGTCTACTAGTGGAGGGTGAAGGTTGAGGAGCAGTAGTGGTGGATGTAGACGATTTTGGTTTTGAGGATGATAAAGAAGATGATGACGATGCTGAAGCTGAAAAAGTGTGTCTCTTCTCCCTTTGCAATTTTGCTAAGGCCTCTTCCTCCATGCGGAGGGCTTCCTCCTTACCCACAACCCCCTTGGGCTGGGGGACATCCAGCTTGAACCCATTACCACTAGATATCTGGGCCATTGTGTCAACTTGAAGGTGCCATGAGTGTAACTGCTTGAAAGTCAGTGGCTCAAAAGGTTGGAGAACAAAGTTTTAAACACCTAGAAGAACAGGGGAAAAATGTTTCAACACATGAGGCGAACACATTCAGATGTTCAAAATATCAACACAATCTCCATGATAGGCTCTTACACAATTCACAGACAGGGTAGAGGAGACTCCATAAAAGGCTTGTGCCTTTAGTGTCTGGATGTCACAAGGGTGACACTTTGTTTTGATGAAGAACTTGTTTCAGTCTTTGTAAATGTAACCAGGATTTGACTGCTTATTGATTGGCTGCTGGGTGTCATATATGCACCACCAATAATTACTTTCATTGGTTTTGGATAGTCAGATCAGGTCACGTTAACAACACAGGCTACATTACCAGGATGCTCATGACATTTAAATTGATTAGTTCATTCACAGCAAGCTCTCCACTGCCTATTAGTCTACTGTATGTTGTTGACTTTGAAATCTGACACACTGCATTTGTTTAACCAAGCAGTCTGGGGCTGCCACTGGCCCTTCCTACAAACCAAACAATTTGGCAAGGTGGAATTTATAACAACAGAAGTAGATGGCATGTCACAAGCATTGCTTCTTAGCATTAAGTAACCACAAATAAGTGTTATAAACGATTATCAAACAAGAGCACCTTGCAAAGCTCCAGTCTTGATAATACTCAATATTAATTAAACATTGTTAGCCTACATCAGGAAGGAGCCAAAATCAGCCCAAGTCCATGACGTGAGAAAAACATTGCTGCAAAATGTGTTTTGTGATTCTCAAATGACACGGCGCTTTCTCAAAGCAACCCATTCATCGAACAATCACAACCCCAGGGTTGAGCGAGTTCTCTCACTCCCCCCAGGCGTCACCGGCCTCTCCTGAGCCTCCCCTCCCATTGTGGTGGAGAAGGCTGGCTGTACCGGGGCTCAGGCTAGCCTAGCACTATTGTGCAGCTGAGGAATTTGGCATGCCAGGCAGCCAGACGGGTCTCTCTCTCTCACTTTCTTTCTCTCTGTTAGCATTATGTTAGCACCATGGCCCAAGAGTCTCTTATCAGCTGTGGTAATATCAGCGCTTGGACCAAGGCACCAGCAGGCAGTGAAAGCATTCATGAAACATTTGCACAGCTAGGGGAAACATTGAATGCATAAAGAGAAAAAGGTCATCGTCTTTTGGTACCTGCTGCACCACCAGAGTGGGGTTACGTGTATAAACTATGCTGTAGAAAAGCTAAATACTTTTACCAAAGTAGCCTACCTGTATAATACTGATTTCACTCAAAGTATGTATGACCTAGTATGTATGCTCTGGTGGTTAGAATGACAGTCCCATAACCAGAAGGTAACAGGTTAGATCCCCATAACAGCCATGTATCCAATCTACGTGTCATCGAGCAAGACACTGAACCCACAGCGGTTTGCTCTTTCGAAGTCACTCTAGACAACGGCGTCAGCTGAATGGCCAAAATGTAAAAAAGGAATGTTCTGGACCAATTTTAGCATCTACAATATAATGAAACTTCTTTAACATTACGTCTTGGTTTGGTAGATTTTGTATTACACAGATGTATCCAACATAATTTCAGTTAAAAGGAAGAGGGGAGTAATGAAAGTGGCTCAACGTATGTTATTTTGACCCAGGAAAATGAAGAGGACTAAACCTAGAAGATAACCAAAACTAACCCACGGCTCAAATGCTCCTGTCTCAAGATGGCGATGTTCTCAAAGTCCATATAAGGCAACAGGAGGCATTACAAAGGAGGAAAAGCCCACTTAGGGAGTAAAGTCAACCACAAAGATAACTAGTCCAAACTCTACCACACTGTACCACTGCAGACAATGGAGGGTCCCACATCCTTAAAGTCTTTACTACAACTTTGAGCACGATATTTAGTCCGTGCCCTTTAAGTATTCAGATGACAAATGATTCTCAAGCTACCACAGATCTGCAGTGGAAATTCTTGCTTGAGTGGAGTGATTTAAGGACACGGATGTCACAATAACAAACGAGACATTGGGAATCTGTACCTCTCCCAGATCATTTGCTTGATGGATTGAGAAGAATAGTGTTTTTTTTTATTTATTTAGGATTTGGCCTAATCAGACTGAGTGATGGGTATGCAGCAGTTAACAAGCTACTGTGTAGCTGATCAAAGTGCAAAACAACATCTTTAAAATGGAAAATAAGTAACCAGGTCATGTTTATAGATTTGTAAGATACATGCTGTGGTCATCTGGTACGGGAAAAATAAAGATACACAGCTTCCTTCTCTGCTGGACTGTGTATCACTAAGCCTGGCCTGTGCAAAACATTAAGCCTAAAAAAAGAAACAAAAACAAACACTTGGACAGGGCCTTTTACCCTCCATGGGGGAGGGGGGGGGGCACAGATGTTAGCTGCAGAAACCCAAATGTTGTCCGCCAAGGCTAGGGTCTCAAAGTACAGTATCCCCAAGTCATATCTTGGTGAAATCAGTTTATTCTGCCAAATACCGAAACTGTCTTTTGCAAAGTGATAAAGCCTTTAAGTTAACCATCTTTTAGCCTGTAAGGGAGTTCATGAGCACACATGTGATCATGAGCATAGCCACATGCAATGACACATGTGTACACAGAAACACACAGCTTTCCCCTTAAGCTTGCGCTGCTGTTGTGTTCATAGGAGCCGGACTGTAGTTCAGACAGCTCAGACTTGCATTTCCAGTTATCCTGCACAAACTAAAACTGTAGAGGTCAGCATCTAAAGAAGACAGAGCTAAGTTAGCTACACTTCAATGGCTAAAGGCAGCTAGAAATAACTGAAATTATTATTTAGACTATACAGTATATGTCCATGTCTGCATTTTCATGAGCCAAGTACCTAGCCTTTTCCTAAAATTATTTTGGGGAAAAACACTGCAATTCATCTGACCCAATGGAGGGGGAAGCATGACCAAAAAGCATTGGGGTAAACTATTGTGTCCAACATTTATTTGGAAAACATTCAATAAAAATATAATAGACAGAATTACAATTCACTTGTTTTAACCCAGTCTGGCTATTTGACCAATGTGGACACATCGATAACGCCAAATGCTGCGTTTCTCTTTTGGGCTTTCAAAACATAGATTATAACGTTAGTACACAACTCTGTACAACTGAGCGGCACAGCTACAGTAGCTAGCTAACGTTATTAGTCTAGCTCACCTGCTCAGCTGACTCCAGGCGAGTCAAAAGAGCTGATGTTTGGTCTATTACTAGTTGTATCTGTAGTCAACAAATAAGTGCTTTCACACTTATATCAAGACGCTAGCTAGTTGCTTAGTAAACTAAGATAACCCAGTGGCACTCAAAAAAACGAACCTGGCAAATTCCGCTGGCTTGCTAGAGCTGATAACGCTTCTTGATACTTCGGATGGCAGTTGGAACTTGTCTGAAGTTTTAAGTTACTTTGTTGGGGGCTGGCTACTGACCTGTTAAACCCAAGCCAAACGGCAAGGGAGTAGGCAACTGTGTCGCTAACAACACACACACGACGGGTTGACTTTAGTTAAACAACGACAAATGGTGTAAACTTGCATCACTATTCCGCACTTTGAGCAACACTGATTCAATAATTTAAAGTACTCAGCCAGTGATCTGCCCAAGTCAAGCCACAACAAGAGAGAAAGGCAGGTTTTGTCATGCGGGAAATGCCCTAAAAATAAAGAACTACAACAGCCGAATATAGGTAACTACGTGCTACAACTTTTACATGCAGACATTTACAGTAAAAAGGGCTGATTTCTCACCTTTTAGCGGTGCTGTGTTTGTAGCCATTTTTCCTGCAGCTGCGACTTCTTTTCCATAGACTTGCACAGAAGGGACGTCAGTTCCTGTCGAGGTGGGTTGGACGTGGTTGAATGCCGCTGGATGTACTTGGATAGTATTTCTTCTTGGTTGGATACTTTGCTAAAGATAAAATGTGAAAGCAGTGCCACCACCTGGATAAAAGGAGTCAGCGTAAAATTGAGTGTCGTCCTATAATGCAAAACATTATTTCACATAATATATTTTAGAGATATGTCTCAAAATGAACTAAAAGTTGTTAGATGCAGGGATATCGTGGTGGGTGAATCCACTAAAGTTCAATTTACCCACCTTTTTTATATGCAGAGCATATTTTTATATTATTATTAGTACTAGTAGTAGTAATAGTATTATTAGCAAACTGATAAAAGTTATATTGATGAATATCAATAACACATACAAATACGTTTTGGGGAAAGTATTTATTTCGGCGAGGTCTTCGCAATGGAATCAGGTGTGCCCTCAGATTTTGTCCAAATATCAAGCAAATAAAATATCCATGAGTCAAACAACAAACTTACTTCATTAAAATGGGATTAAATGTTTTTTATTATTATCATTTCCCCCCTCCTAGTTAATGCAGTTGGCTGTTGTGTTTTCCTGCCCTCGGATAGTTGTTGTACTTCATGACTCGATATGTCAAACACTAACTCCGCCCTCCTCGGATGACACGACAGTTTGTAAACGCCACGTACAGTTTGCCTCAATGCACCTTGAGCCACAGTTCGGTGATACATTTTGACTGACAGGTCGAGCGTCCAATCACCTGCCAACGCGACTGTTTTCCAGCGAAAGAGGACCTCTCTACCCAATAAGAGAGGGCAGAAGGCGGGGCGTTGTCATGGTAAATACAATCAAACTTAGGTTGTGGCTACTTAGAGGCTTGTATGGGTACATATGGGTACATGACAGCTGTAAACAAGCTGTAGTCTATCTCCAACACTTGGTGGATTACTACACGTTCCCACAGCGCGAAGAAGAACAAAAAGGTGTGTGTTAAATAACTGTAATTGTGTTACATTAATAATAGTAAATAATATGCTAAGGCTTGCTCTGCAGCCTTCCCAGTTCATGTCAGAGCTTTCCACCTTACACTGTTAAGTTACTCCTCATCTATGAAAGAGTTGTCATCCAAGAGTTGTCAAGTTGCCATCCTAACTACGTAAATGAAACAAACTTAACTTTAAATGATAACTTTGATATTTGCCTGTTACTGATAGGTTGACAGTACTTTTTTTTTCAAGTTTCAAAGCCCTGGGAGGGAAATTGTTTTAAAGTCGGCATGTAGTGGGTGGCTTTACACGTGTGTTGCACAGTCCTTGTGGCAGAGAGCTTGCTTTCGAATTTAAGATTCATTTTCTTAACCTCTCCACACATTCTCTCTTGTCTTTTAGTCGTATTACAAGCTATAGGAAATTGAGGGTGTTGTTTGTAGCCAAGATACATCACCCACCCACACTGCATTGATCAAACAATGGACACTTAAGCTCTGAGAGCAGTTTCAATTTCACTCTTTTTGACACAGATGTGGACGGTTAAAGCCTTTGGCCACTGTGGGCTGGTTCTACTGAGCATGTGGCTGTGTATCCAGTCATTGCCTATCAGTGTGGACAAGACTGAAGAGAAGCCTCCAGTGGACAAACTGGAGCCACCAGAGAGTGCGGTGAGTCGGAGGGACAATGTTATACAATGAATTAATTAATTACTATGTGGGATGCGATATAGGCGTGAGGCTGGCACATCAAGGGTATCACATTCAAACCTGGGTCTTCTATGTCATTAAAGTCTTTACTCTCAGTCATTCAAAGGAGAATTGACTCTGTCTACAGGAGATGTTCAGGCTTACGATGTCTCAGACAAGGCTGTTCTATTTCACATAGAAAGCACACATACTTTGATATTTGGTACAAGATTTAATAGAAAATGTAATGTTTGTTACTGAGGCTTAACATCATCATCATCATCAAACCTTTATTTAACCAGAAATAAAAACCCATTGAGACCGAGGTCTCTTTTTCAAGGGTGATCTGGCCAAGAAGGCAAGCACGAATTATGTCAATACATACGTATACAATACATATAAATAACAAAACACAATACACATACAAGTTGTCAGTAGACTACCATACAACCAAAATTGAAAACGAAAAATATTCAGCTTAATAAAATACAAGGGCAATAAAACAGTAACAATCAACCTCAGCATACTGAGGGGACGGAGGCCAGAGGTAAAGTAGAAAAGTGCTACACATCAAAGCAGGAGCAGCAGGTGGCAAGGAATTCAGAAATTTTATGTTTGAAGCAATGCAAAGAGATCGGAGAGGCCAATTTAAAACGTGTCTGGAGGTCATTCCAGGACCAGGGGCCGAAATAAAATAGGCTTCTTTTACTTGCCTCAGTCCGCACGGGCGGCACTTTAAAACGCATCCAGGTACTAGATCTGAGATTAAGGGGTTTTACAAACATAAGGAATGCTCGAAAAAAGGAAGGAAGGAAGGAAAGAAAAGGCGTAATGCTCGAAAGAGGAAGGATGGAATGAAGGAAAGAAAAGGAGTAGCCTAATTCTCGGAAAAAGGAAGAGCGCTATCAGTTTGAATCAGATGTTACCATTCATTAGAAAGAGGAAAGTCACCCAACAGGCTTCTCTGTGCGCTGCTAGTCAAGCCAGTTATGAACGGGTTCAACGTACATTTTTTTCCTCTCTTTGCTAACAACACACAGTGATGTGTACTTCGGTTTTATGCTTCAGGCCACTGGACTGCACTATGACCGCTACCTCAAGGAGGTCATTGACTTCCTGGAGAAAGACAACCACTTTAAAGAGAAGCTCCACAACACTAACATGGATGACATCAAGGTTGGTCAGCTCCAGCTGCATACTTGCTCAACAGCCCACCATTTTTTTTTTAGCAATTTTCATGATAGCTCCCCATTGACTTAAACTCCTGGTGCTCAATTGTGGATTATGTTTTTGTGCTTGCAGCTGGGCAAGCTTGCCAAAGAGCTGGATTTTGTCAGCCATCATGTGCGGACCCAGCTGGACGAGGTGAAGAGGCAGGAGGTGACCAGGCTTCGGATGCTCCTCAAAGCCAAACTAGACCTCCAGAGAGGGAATGGTGTGTGTTGCTGATAAACTAGTGCTCGCTGAAGTTGCACAAGCAGTCTTGCAATATACCATAACTGCTGGGTGACAGATCAGATCAGATTTAGGAAGTGACTCTGAGACAAGTACATGATGCAATTCACCGCCAGCCTGAACAAACAGTGACTGTAGGCGTTCAGACTGGAGAGCGGTGTCATCATGCTGTGTGTTTGTTGACCGGAAGATCAAATGAGATTAGATTTTATTTAAACGTTCTAATACAACAAGTAACTCTAGAAAAGCCAGAGTCACCATGCAAGATGGTGTTGCAAGTTGAACAGGGTGTGGAGACGGGTGGAATACTAAACACACGCTCCAAAATCCCTTTCTTAGCCAAAGTAACTTTGAGTTGAACTTTTAAAGTCTACAAAGTTGCTGCGCTTGTTCTTGGCTGTGTGTCAATCACTAAAGAAGTACTTAGCAGCTTGATGCTTTCTAAATGACACAGTCAGTCAGCAAATATGTACTTTATTTAAACTAAAATGGAAAAAGATCTATTTATTTCTTCTTCCAAGCTCCTTTTACTGCTACAGGGCCTGGCCGGTTGAATGGCGCTTTTGCAATAACACTTTCCATCGTTCCCTTCCTTCCAGACGCAATGGACCACCAAGCCCTGCTGAGACAGTTTCAGTACCTCGACCACATGAACCCACACACCTTTGAGGTGGAGGACCTGGACCGACTCATCAAATCGGTATGGACCGTTGATGCTGAAACACACGGAGCATTGCCAACTGTTTCCCAGATACATGTTTACTACAGTACATCTGACGTGTTAAAGAACCAGGGTCCCTCAGTGGCTCCCAACTTCTACAAAAGATTCAGAAGTGAAAATTTATCACATGGCCTTTAAAAAAAAAAAAAAAAAAAAATCCAAATCCAAACATACAGAGTTACTACACTGAATGTATATTGTGACAAAGTATCCAAATGGGAGCCAGCTTTAAATAAATAAATAAATAAATAAATAAATCAGAGAACAGTGGCCCCAGAACCAAAATTGTCCCTGGCTCCCAATAATGCCGTTTTTGAGAAGAACAACCTGACGTGTTCTAGCTTCAAGGCATATTAACTGTTCAAATAAAAGTTTGTCCCAACACAACAAGCCACATATATGCAACATCTGGTCAGTTATAGTAGATTTAGATATTTGATTTATTTCTAAAAAATATATGCTGCATTATTAACTAATTCAGACAGAAGGAAAATGAACACTGCAAAAATTGGTAATCAATGTATAAAGGCAATATTACCCTTGAAAACATTCTTTACTGTCACTATGGGTAGTCTGGTGCTGCCAGTGGTACTTAGCCGCATCACCATCACGTAATCACAGTGAAGAACGCCCTCTCTGGTGTTGTTGCTGTAATTACAACCAAGTATATGGAATTACAGGTGTCAAAAACAGAACTGGCTTCCTCTGGACCGTTGACAGCTGAGATGCTCCTGTTTACTGATGTTGTGTTTTCTCTCATGTCAGCTCTATTAACCCGTCCGGACTTTTTGCTTTTAGATGTAATTACACGGAGGCATTGAAACATTCACAGCTTCTTTGTCCTTTTGTTGGAGAAGGCTGGCTTGCCAGAGGTAAACTCCCCGGTCAGTTTTTAAGAGAGCTACACGTGCACGGGGATTGCCTGTGAACTAAACTGGGGGGGAAAAAAACACAACAGGGATGTCGGGATGGTCATCCTTGAATAACCAATGTGTTGGACTTCCCTTGTCTGCATGTCTCCCTAGGAGTTTACAGTTATGTGCATGTTGATATGATATATGATATACTCTGGGTGTGTGAAGGCTTTATTCTACAGTCCACCATTTACCAGCAGCAAATTGGAATCGCTTGGGAATTCTCAATTGAAGCTTATACTCAAGCTTTAACAAGTCCATATTCTGCACACCAAGCAGGTATCTGCAGGGCTGTAGAACAAAGAATCACCTTTTAACAAGAATCAGCCCAAAACAATGTGAGGATATCCCAAATCTGATTAAAACTGATCACCAGTAATGGACCAGGGGCCTCAAGGTGGCAGCCTTTGACATCATTATGTTTTCCTGCTGTATGCCTGTTGCATTGTGGGAAGCGTTGGGAGGACTAAGTGATGTCAGGTTAGATGCGATCCCAAGAATAAGAGTACTGAACTAGCGTTACTGGTCTGATCAGATTCCAACTGTCGTACCGAGGCAAACAGCAGTAACTAATATTTGTGTGCTTAACTTTTTCACCTCATGTGTTTCGTGTTTTTACCTAACCGCACAACAAATCTCCCCCCTGGGATAGTAAAGATTGATTTATTGATTGACAGGTCAAAGGTCACGACCGGTGTTTAGATTTCACTACTCGGGCATTTACTGCTCTTTGTAGGAGAGTAGAGTTGTCGTAGTATGTGATCAGCACCCAGCCTCTGATCCATTCATGTAATTTGCACTGCCTGAACTAACCACTAGGAGCATGTTGTTGATTGATCCAAAATCCTGCCTGGTGCATCATTGCATTAAATTAATAGCTATTCATTTAGCTCATTCATTTAGCTGAGCAAATTTATGTCATTTGCTTTAACCTCCCCATGGCGCGGAGCTAGGCAAGATCAATCAATCCCAGAAAAGCAATTTTATCCATTTCAGCTTTACGATCCAGGTCTGAACTCTCCATTTTAACTTTGTTTTGACCTTCATTTTTCTCTCTCTGTCCCTCGGCCGTGGCTGAAGGCCACTCACGACCTGGAGAACTTTGACAAGAAGCACCACGAGGAGTTCAAGAACTACGAGATGATGAAGGAGCACGAGCGGAGGGAGCGCCTGAAGGCCATGGATCCGGAGCACCGCAAGAAGGAGGAGGAGCACTATGAGGAGATGAAGAAGAAACACGCCAACCACCCGAAACTCCACCACCCTGTAAGACCCCTGCGGTTGGATGGGCAAACTCGGGCACTGTGTCTGTCAGAACTGGGTTCAATTCACGTTCACTGTGTTGAATAAGCCACACACATTTTGGGAAACATCAACAGGACTATGCGTGCAATATGAAGCGGAGTCAGCTGAGCATTTCTGATTTAAATGTGGGGGGATACAGAGAGAAATAATGGAGACTAGAATCAGAATCAGAAATGTCATGTCAGTAGTTGCACTTTACAGTTAAAATCAGCTAAAAATGGAATAAGATGTAGGATCATATTTGACCTCTTTTTGAGAGGTTGTAGAATTTGGAAGGAAATCTTCACGGAAATCATGAGGTGATGGAATTGAACGTGAATTGACACCAACCCTAGTGTGTGTTTCTGCATGTGTGTGCAGGGCAGTAAGGACCAGTTGAAGGAGGTGTGGGAGGAGGCGGACGGTTTGGACCCCGATGATTTTGACCCCAAGACCTTCTTCAAGCTGCACGGTAACCACAGAGACCATATTAGTGCTTAGAGAGACCAATGTGTAACCCAGGTTCCATTGGCATTGCATTAAACGGTATGTGATAAAGTGTGCATGGATGAAGTCATCTGTTCATTCGTTTTGTGTTCCAGACAGTAACGGAGATGGTTTCTTTGATGAGTCTGAGCTCGAAGCTCTCTTCAGTAAAGAGGTATTTATGTCTAGCTGCCCTGGTTCTACATGTGGCAGGATTCTGTTACCGAAGAAGCTTTTGAGGTAATGTGTGTGTGTGTTTGTGTGTTCAAGTTGGAAAAGCTTTATGACTCCAAAAATGAGGAAGACGACATGTTCGAGATGGAAGAGGAAAGGCTGCGCATGAAAGAGCATGTGATGTCTGAGGTGAGACATTACAGCAAGAGAGCCAACATCCCTCAGGCTGAAGTGGTGCAGTGTTCAAAGACTCACATATTATGAGTAGTGCAAGACGGTGCCAAAAAAACATGCAATAAGAATAAATTGGAAAGTGGTTCTGAGCAGTAACGGTAGCATGAATAGAGTCAGTGCGTTAGGGGGGGAGGTAAAAGGGAGGAGGTGCTGCTGGCTGAGTAAGGTGGCAGCTCTTGGGCAGAAGCTGTGGAGGTGGTGGGTGATCTACCTGACGGTGTCCCTTGTTGAGTCCTTCTCTGACACAGCTTCGTGTCTTGATGTTCAGGTGGACATCAATAAAGACAGACTGGTGTCACTGGAGGAGTTCCTGAAGGCCTCCGAGAAGAAGGACTTCCTGGAGACAGAACCCTGGGAGGTAAGAGCCAGGTTGGAAAGAAATGTTTGGCTACTTTTCTCTCATTCCCCACTCCCTCACCTCCTTACAAACCACTTGTTGTTTTTATCTCCGGTGAACCACATGTAAACCTCCGTTTTGCTAGGCCTTGATATGAACCAAGTTGACTAAATGCTGGTAAATTCTGTCTGGGGCTGATAAGTTTGTCTACTTTGCCAGCCACTTTGGAAGAGACCAACCATCATTACAAGTCCTACTCTGTTTAAAACTATAGTGGGTTGGTGAAATAGTAAAAGGAAGATTTTGATATAAGCAGCTACGGTGGCTGGTTCCCTGCAAGCAGGCACAAAGAGAAGCTGGTAGCATTACTAACTAGTCAGTTAGTAACCCACAAGTACCTGGATGTGTATCTGAACTGAGGCAGTATTAGGTGATTGCACCGAGTACATCAGCTCAGAAGCAACATTTAGTGCTGATTCTCTGCACATGCCTTTACTCCGGCACTGAAGACTGATGGGCCGAAATATTTGCTTCCTTCTTCATCACTTTGAGCAGAATATCACATTGAAGAGTTAAATTCCAAAATGAGTTATCCATCGTTTTGAAAAAAACGTGTCCTTACAGGAATGATTGTTAGTTTGAAAGTAAAGCACATTATGGTGGAGTGTTACATTTTGTGAGTCATAATAAAACCTTTGCTGACAAAATAGTATATTTTTGAGGATAGTCATCTGTTTATTCCTCTTCACAGTTCTTTCCTGTCCTGGATAATCCTTTTCACTGTATCCTACTATCTCCCCCTCCCCCCCCTCTCTCTCTCTTGCCTCCTCCAGACTCTGGAGCAAAACCCATATTACACAGACGAGGAACTGAATGAGTTTGAGGCCAATCTGGCCAATGAGGAGAACGACCTCAAGAAGAAGTCTGATGAGCTGCAGAACCAGAAGATGGAGCTGGACAGGCAGCAGCAGGAGCTCGACGCGAACAAGCTGGAGCTACAGCGGGTACGCTACCAAACATTCTGTTACAGTAACGGGTCAAGTTATGATAAGTCCTCCAGAGTTAAAATTTTATCCCTTCATCATTTAGCAAAGGATATAGACTTACATATTTGAGGTTGTACAGCAGTCTTAAAGCTTTTTAAATAAAGTTGACTTGACCATAATGAAAAATGACCTTGTTAGGTACTTCCCCATGTTTAGTAATACAGACCTATTGCACAATCCCAGCCCACCTCCCCTCCCTTAAATGAAACTCCCTGCGTTTTGTCCCACCAAATGTCCCAAGTTGACCAGGTTCTCTGGGAGATCTGTGCTTTCTCAAATGTAGTTTCAATTTAAAGGGGCAATACCTTTTTTTTTTTCCCTTCCCCCCATTTGTGTGAGTGTGGTCTCCGTCTCAATCTGAATAGAAGTTCTCACTTACTTGGTGATGCTTTAACATTTTCCATCCTCCATTTCTCTGCTTAGGCTCAAGTGCATATGGAAAAGCTGAAAGCTGAAAAATCACAAGCTCCAGTTGAGGCTGAAGGTCAGTATCAAGTTGCAATGATCATTTTGCAACTTCAGCTGTTTTTTTTTTCTCCAACCTTTATTTATCCAGGAACAGTTGACTGAGCGCACATTCACAGTTACACACATTCACACCTGGGAGCTCCAGAGCAGCTGGGGATCAGGTTCCTTGCTCAAGGGCATCTCAGCAGTAGTTGCTGACGTGAGGAGGAAATCATTTAATTTAATTTCCCCATCTAGATTTTCCCAGCTTGTATAGAATTTGAATCAGTGGCATGTTGGTTACTAAGCCTGCTTCTCTAGCCTACCGCCACCAACGTCCTTCATGCCTCATGTCTGTCTCAGTGCAATTCAGGATGATGTTGACATCATCATCTTCTGTCTTGTAGTGCCGGGAGCTTCTGTGGCATCGCCCCCTGCAGGTCAAGCGCTGCCGGACCTTCCCGGAAACGGTCAACCGTTGCCCCCTGATCACAAGCAGCAAGACGTACCAGCGCACTCTTAGCACGCCGCACCACTGTGTGTGTATGGATGCCAGCGAGCGTGCATGTGTGTTCTGTCTTTCAACCAAAAAAAAAAAGAAAAAAACGCTTACAAAAATACACCCAAACATGTGGCACTGATTTGGGGCTTCAAATTTGGTGCCAGTTCCCATCATGCACTTCCCTGGCTGGCCAAAGCAGCTACCCAAACACGACTACAGCTGGTCCAATTTTTTTTTTTTCATGGACAATCCTACTCTTTGTTTCTGACATTTTGATGTTTTATCACAAGTAGGACTCTGTTCTCGCTGGGAAGTGCTTTGTGGGGACGTGGGGAAGGCTGTTGGCCGATGAGTTAATGGTCTGTTTTAGACACACTGTCATTTATTGTCAGTGATAGAAAATGATTTTATTTTGCTGAAGCTTGAATGTAAGCAACAGAGTTCTGAGGCTGATGTTATGCTGCTTGCCAATGAATGAAATGGTCTTATTTAAAAGTTTGTTTTTTGTGTGGTAAAAGCGTTTTGGCACATTTACTTACAAGAGTCAAAGTACTGGATTTATAACATAATATTGCGTTTTGTCAGTGTTCCTTTTTACCTCTATATTTTAACACGCGGTCAAACTAATTCCTCTCAGCTACTTTCTTACTTCCTAAGGTTTTATGATTTTATATCCACAAAACTGTATATTCCTTCCATAAGCAGCTAATGGTGATATTATTATTATTATTATTATTATTATTATTATTATTGTCTAGCCATTGCCTCCGTCGGCACAAATGTTTGAAGATTAGAATCAGTCTAGCATATTTTATTCAGTGTTTTAATATAATTTAGCTGGTGTTAAGAGTGACAGCTGTGTGGTTTCTGCAAGGGTTGTGTGTATGTTCTGTATTTAATTCTCTCTACAACCTTAAATTCATTTGCAGTTGATCCTGACAGTTAGAGCGACCTCCTCTCGGGCATCGGCTAAAACATTCTGTCGTATCCATCTGTTGACAAATGACGAACATGTTCATATACAACAGATAAGTGATGGGGGGGAGGAGGCACAGCTGAACTACTGAGGTTAGGGTTTACAATAGGCTGGTTACTTTTTATTAATTTATTTCTCTTTTGAAAAGCGGCTGAATCTGTCCAGCCCTCCAATCTGTCCTGGTGTGTACTGTAAGGTTTGAATGTGGACATTAAAGTGAATGCTTGCACATTTGAGGTTTTGGGGTTTTATTTATGTGTCAAATTTAACTGGCTCGTGGCTTTCCACTGAACAACTTACCAACTCCATTGCACACACACACACACAATCACATTCAAGGAACATTTACAGATATTACAAACTTATTATTACAAAAATTAATCTGTAAATGGAAAGTTTGGATCCAAAGTGACATTCAGCATTTCAAAAAGTGACTCCACGAAATGACTGACAGCACAAAAGAAGAAGAATGATGGTACTTCTTTGACGGATAGTGGGGTAAGATGAATCCTTTGACCCGACCTTCAACAGCTGCACTTGAATGAATGAAGCGTGTATGGATGGGAATTCACTTTCGTCCATAAGAGTCGTTGAAGCGCTCGATGAGGTAGGCGCCGGAGTTAACAGGAGGGTATTTGTTGGAGCCATCGCAGCAGGTTATCAGGGCCTCGTCATCCGGCTGGGCGAAGAAAGCCAGAGACTGACGTGTGCTGGAGTCGCCAGCAGGGGGCACTAAAACCCTGTGGAGCTGGAGGAGAGGGGACGACAGCAACAAGTCACTATATTGTGCCTATAATATTCCTTTTTTTATGATGCGTCTGTTGTATGTGATAGTTTATAATGACCTTACTGTATACTGTGGTACTTTTATGTCCTATGGCCTCACTATAATATTCATATAGGGATTCATAGTTTTGCTGTGATATTTGTAGAGCATCCTTTTTTCGTTAGGAATGGCTGAGCTGCAAAGTCAAAAATTACAATATCTACAAAAAAAAAAAAACATCAATGATACACAAATATTTCTTCACGTCTGTTTAACACTGAGGTTAGGGGTTAAGGTCTCCAGTGAGGCTGAAGCCAGGGTTAAGATGTGGGTTAAATATTCAATACATTATGAGTTTCAGATTTGCAGGTTGGCCAGGAAGTAATGAAAAAAAAAAAAGGTTTAAAGACGCGTTCTATCCGCCAAAACCTTGTTGTTCGGGTGTATGGCACAAACATCCTCTTAACTCACCACAGAGATGAAATTGTCGCTGGTCCAGCGCTGCATCAGGTCAGCGATGTTGAGGAGGACTGTTCCGGGAATGCCGGGAGCGTTGATGTACTCACCGGAGCGACTGAAGACCTGAAGGAGAACAAGGGTCAGAGGGATTACAGGCCTGAAGCAGCAGCACATTCAAAAATGATGAACTGGCTGAGTAAATAAAGATAGAGTAAAGATGAACTATCCCTTAATGCCACAGTATTATACCAGGAAAGTACACAAACTACAAACATCCAATATATAAATAAAAAGACAAACAGACAACAGAATAAAAAAACAAACTATTGATTAAAAAGAGAGAAAAAGAAAAGACGGGGGTGCAAATGTGCCGAACCAAGTCTATTCAAAAAGCTCTCATCTCACACGAACCTCCACTGCCATCAAATCCAAATGATTTATGATGATGATGATGATGATCCATACAGTATCAAAGGTTTCACTCTTTCCTCTAAGAATTTTATATTATTATATTATAGAAAGTTGTTTTCTCCTCTGAGGAATAATTACACGTCTTTGATCCACTGGCTCACTTGTGCTCTCTGAATATTCTCCCATGTCAAAGCAATCAAGCATTTTGCTCTCTGTAAACACAACAACATCACTAAGGGTTTGTTTTTCCTGTGGGATACCCAGGACGACCGGATAAACAGTGATAGTTTTACATCCATCTGTGATATCTCACACCAAAATGCTGTCATTTCTTTGCATTCCCACACACACAAAAATATATGGTAAAATGGCAAATAGAGACTTATCCCCCCCCCCCCCCTCAAAAAGACAGAGGGAGGTGCAAAATACTGGGAAATAGCCAGTACTCGTTGATATGTGAAGACTCTACAACCCAAACAGGTTCCTTTGCGACAGTTCATTTAGAAAAGAAGGAAAAACTAGCACTCCCTTTTATTTTTGTCCATATGAAACTCTGCCTGTGTCTCGTGTCCAGGGAGGAGGGGGGGTGGTGTCTACCTGCAGGCCTCCTTCAGAGCTCTGGAACACCAGGGTGATGCTGCCGTAGTCTGAATGTTCTCCACAGCGCAGCTGACCCTCC
The DNA here is from genome assembly GCA_034670385.1 of Hoplostethus mediterraneus. Taxonomy (NCBI): domain Eukaryota; kingdom Metazoa; phylum Chordata; class Actinopteri; order Trachichthyiformes; family Trachichthyidae; genus Hoplostethus; species Hoplostethus mediterraneus. The sequence goes on along the minus strand of JAXDDW010000003.1, from coordinate 17,673,712 downwards.
TTCACCTCCTCGCTGTTTATCGGGGGGTAGTAGAGGGACCGCAGTGTGGTGCCGTTCTCGTCAGCTACAGGAGACACAACACCGCTGGTCGTCATGGCCGGAACAACCAAGTGGAATACCAGTCCCTCCAGGATTTTGTGATCGCAAGAACCGCAAGATCGCAAAAATCCTGGAGGGACTGGAATACAGTATAGCTTATTGAGCAAGTATTGGGTGGGGCAGGGTGGCCTACTGGCTGGACCACAACCAATGAGACTCTTAACAGCCAAGGGACCTGCTGAAGAGTCCTCGTCAAGACACTGAACCCCTGCATGCTCACTCACTGGAAGCCACTCTAGAGAAGAGCAGCTGAAATGACCAACAGCAACCTGAAGGTTAGAGAGCTGATGTTGCAACTACTGTCAATGTGCTCTTGAGCAAGGCACTTAACTTCCAACTGCTCCAGTTAAGACTAAGTTAAGACTGTGGATGTTGGAGCTCTGAGGTGTGATGCGAAGCAGGTTGTTCCTGAAGAGCGGCAGACCTTCCCTGGATACATTAACATCAGAGGTCAGCTGCAGATCAGCAGCCCTGGAGCAGGTAGGGACTCAGTGACTTGCTAAATGGCACTTCAGCAGGGCGGATGCTTGCTGACAGATTATTCTGCTGTTGTACAGTGAAGCGCTGAGTGCAGAGAGAGACGGACATACAGCCTATGAAGCGGTGTGCGCTGAGGAACACCTCCGGGTCCAGAGCCAGACTGAGGGCCATCACCCTCAGCACCCGCAGGGACAGCTCTTTACAGCGCAGGAAAAAAGACGTCTGAACCTCCCGGAACCCCGTCACAGCACCTGATGACGGCCAGCTCTAGAGAGCAGAATAGTACTGTTACACAAGGAGCTTTTCTCTCTGGAGCAGAAACAGCAACACAATAAAATACAAGAATTGACTTTGCACCTTGACCCCCAAAGCTGAGTACAGCTACCATAAATCAAATCATTGCTATATGACCACACACTGTACAGACAATACATCTGGAATTTGGTTTATTGTATGAAACGTATCCATATCATCTCTGACATGGTGGATCATTACTATGTCTGTGCGGAGAGAAGTTGTGTTGAACGCCTCCTTTAAGTCTCCCGGACGACGTGGATTCAACCTGCAAATGTAGTTATATGATGTAAATACAAAATGTGACAAGTGAGACGAGTAAGACGTGGCGCGTGAGCTTCTGATTCGTTACCTTTCGGTCTCCAGGGACACCCAGCCGTGGTTGGGGTTGTTGGCGAAGCTTTTCCTGCTGAAGGGTTGTTTCTGCTCAACTGGCTGCAGAAAGAATTCCTTAGAAATGTCCATGACGCGATCCACCTACCAAAGAACAAAAAAGGAGAAATGACACTTCCCACTTTAAGCAGCTTCAGCAAACTGAATGGACTTCTTTATACAGTATTGTGCTGAATCCGTAAAAAAAATAAAAATAAAAAATGATAAAAAGAAAATGTTTGCTCATTTAAGTGCATTTATCAGCCATTTAAAAGCACCAAAGTAAAGTAATGAAAAATGAATGCCCGTGCTTGGTAGAGGGGGATTGCCTGAAGAGAATTAAGGTTAGCTCATAACTCTATACCTTAGTTTACCATTGTATTTTTCAGCATTTTTCAGCCAATTGAAAACACTTTTTAAAAGCACAATTTTGAAAAGTGAGAACCCGTGCATGGTGGATTCATTTAATCTCATACCCCTATTTTACATCATTTCATACCTTTGCATTTCTTGCTTTCTTGCAAAAAAAAAACCCCGTATAAATTAGTGCGAATGCGTAGAGGGGAGATAAAGAGCAGTACAAAAAATAAACAACCATATTGAAATACCGAGGGTGCCTCAGACCTTTGCACAGTACTGTACATACTGGTTGACTGCTCACCTCTTGCTGGGTAATCCCACTGTTCTTCAGATAGACGAACCCAACTTCTGTAAAGGCTGTTTTCAACTCTTTGCTCAAGAGGCGAAGCTGCTCGTCCAAAACATCATTTTCATTCAGGCTGTACGCGCTGAAGTCCACCACTGGTATTCTCATTTTAAAGGATATCTGTTAGTCTCTGCACACAAACACTCATAGGGGATATAGAGGACAACTCGCGTTCAGCAGCATGGGTGCGTTCAGCCCGACAAAACGTAGCAAAACGTTTATTTAAACGGAAACGGGGGTGCGTTGAACACCCTGTTGTGTTACGCAAGCGCTGCAACTATGGCAGCTGAGAAGGCCATTCTTTGCGTTCTTTTCCAAGAATTTTCGGAGCCTGATGAAATCGGTTTAAATACGTGTTTAATACTACAATACTTAAGTTGGATCCATTGCCTTTTTAATGCGGCGGGGTTTATATACACGTTGCTGCTGATTGGGTAACACCTGTGACACACCCACCAAACGAGAGAAAACGTATCTCAAAGCCCGTTTCACACCGTTTCGAGGAAACATGTCGTTCAACCCGGAAACCGTAGCAAAACGGTGCACACCGTTTTCAGATTGAACGTGCCCCAGGACTGTCCCAGTGAGAACTGAACTTCACGCTGCTCTGTGAGTCATGTGACCTTTTCCAGCTAATAGGAAAGGAGCTATTGATACAACATAATTGCATAATCACTCGTTATCATCTTTTCACCTTTGGATGTCATTTCAATTTATATTTCCGGTGCCATCGATTGATTCGTGCAAACAAATGCTTCCATAGGTTTTGTTAACTCTCTTAACTCTTTCCCCTTTTTTTCCATTATTTTTTTTTTTGGGGGGGGGCGCGGTTCTCTCACACAGTTGGGGCTCTGTTGATAGGTTGCACCTGAGAAGATGTTTGACAGGAAGAACGAATGGAGTATTTCTTTTGCAGGTTGCGGGTTTATGGGGATTTATTATGTTGGTGCCACGTGTTGCATTCTTGAACGTTTCCCTCGCCTCATCCAAGACGCCTCTAAAATCTATGGAGCGTCTGCAGGCGCTTTGATTGCTGCGATTATTACTATTGGAATCCCCATAGGTGAGTGTTACCCCCCGACAGCTCCATTCAAAAATCAGTCAGTTTAATGCTGCCTTGCTTATGTGAAAAAAATATTTGAAATGAAGCACTGCTTGGTGGATCATCTATGCCGAATTTACCTGAAAGTTTTTGAAGAGAGTTTCATTACCATGGAGGTTCTGTTTTCTCCCGTTAGTGTGTGTGTGTGTGTTTGTCTGTCTGTCTGTCTGTCGGCATGATATCTCGAAAATGTATGAATATATTTCCATGAAATTTGGTGGGCAGTTAGGCCTTGGACCAAGGAACCATTGGTGGTGATCTGGAATTTCTACCGTTAGACAATCATTTTTCTTTAGCCAAGAAATCAATGAAAATTCAAGTGATAGGAATGATGTCTTTGGGTGTATCAGTAAGTTGGCAGAGGTTTGCTTTCTAGTTCCAAAATGAGATATCTCTCATTTTAAAAAGTGACAACTACTCTTACATAACGATTGATAGCATAAAATACTAACACATTTTGGTACATGATACATATTAAATCAGAGTTTAAGCCCTTGGTTGACAAAATCCTATAATTTTACTGATTGAATCCTTTATATTTTAGAGATGTTCAGTGGGGGATATACAGCATTTTGGGAAAATAACTCTTAAACTATTCCAGTTTAAAATGAACGCAGCTAGATAATCATTGTGTTCCCCTGCGCAGAAAAATCCTGTATTGATTTGATGTTCATGGCTAAAGAGGCCAGGAAGCGTAAACTGGGGCCCCTGCATCCAGCTTTCAACCTGCTGCAGATGGTACGGGACGCCCTGCTGAGGCAGCTGCCGGAGGACAGCCACGTCCGTGCCTCCGGAAGGCTCTGCGTGTCCCTCACCAGAGTGTCTGATGGGAAGAACGTTCTGGTGTCGGAGTTCGACAGCAGGGAGGAGCTCATTCAGGTACACTCATGTTGTAGGTGAATGTTGAGGTGAGTGCAAATGGGTGCTGTGACGAGAGAATCATCATGGAAGAGAGACGTTCTTTTAAACGTGGAGCTGAATAGAAAGGTTTTTTTGAGGAAGTGGAGGAGGAGGACGTTATGAGATAGAGATGGGGGGGGGGGGGGTGCAGGTATATCATCAAGGTTAAATTAAAGATGGTAAGTGTTAGAGATTGATACACCGTTTTTCTGTCGTTATACCCGACTACCCTTTCTGCCCATATGTGCATAAACCTTCTGTTGTTTTATCCTTTTTTATTTATTTATTTATTGTTTATTTTTTGTTTGTTGCTGTTTGTTTTTTGTTTTTTTTCTCTTTAAGCTATGCCTTAATTACCCACATATATATTTGTGGTTTCCTTGTGTGTGTGGATTAGTGTTAAATTGTGTTGTATGTTGGAAAAGAGGGTGCATATTATTATATTGTGTGTACACGCTTAATTGTCTGGCCCTGTTAAACTCAATAAATATACTTAAAAAAATAAATACATAAATAAAGATGGAGTGTGTTTTCTTACACAGGCTTAGTCCTTCAATAACCACTATGCAGTGATGTCATCTTTTCCAGGCGCTGATCTGCAGCTGCTTCATCCCTTTCTACTGTGGTGTCATTCCACCCTCTTACCGTGGAGTGGTGAGTGCACCGGCAAGCCTCTCCACCTAAAGCGACACAACATGCAACTTTTCGCGTCTTGTCTTATGACCCTGAACACATACGAATCCAGATTTCACCCCCCCCCTGATCCTCACCTTCCTCTTCGCCACTCAGCGCTACGTGGACGGAGCCATCAGCAACAACCTGCCCCACTGTCACCTGAGGAACACCGTCACGTTCTCCGCGTTCGCCGGCGAGAACGACATCTGCCCCCGGCCGAGCACGCTCAACTTCCGCGAGGTGCGCTTCAACAACGTCAGCATCGAGGTCAACACCGAGAACATGTACAGGGTGACCAGCACCTTCTTCCCGCCCGAGCCCGAGGTGAGCCAGAGTGGGGTCCGTGTTTCAGGGAGGATCCACTGCCATTAGGAGGCTTTGGCAGCGTTTTTGTACTTCTGAATTAGTGTTGTCGTGGTAACCGACGTTTCAATACTACTTTGATGCTGCTACAAATGCCCCCACATCCCAGTCTACTTCAACTAGTTGACAAAAGGGGTGCCAGGAGTGAAATATGGACTTACTTACAGAGCAAAAACAGACAACCAAAATATCAAAACCCCTGATAAAAACAATAATAATAACTAATAATAAAAGATCTAGCTCGCAGCCTCACCGAGCATCCTTTAGCAAGAGATCAAGCTGTTCACCATCTTAGCAGCCTGCTTCCCTCCAGACCAGACATGTTTTCACCCTTGTGTTTTACAGATCATGGCTGAAATCTGCCAGAGTGGATACATGGATGCTTTCCGCTTCCTGCAAGCGAACAGTAAGCTCATCTCCATGTTGTTGTTGTTATTGGGCTTGTGTTTAACCTTTCTTGAGGACTGTTGGACTGACTGGACGGGAGGTTTTCTTTTCTTTATTAGCCACAGTGACATGGCCTCAGTCACTTTCATTAATCAACAAGCCATTGATTAGAAAACAACCTTCAAAAATGGTTGCCATACTTCCACGGTGGCAACCACCGCTTAAAAATTTACCAGGATATGACTGGTGTTCATTTCCGACCGTGTGAGTAGACCGGCAATCCTCATTTGCAACGTCATTGTCATGTTACTTGCAATTCCCCATCACAGACCTCATCAGAAGTGATTGTTCTTTGGGCAGTTTGGAGACGGACGCCCCCAAACCTGCTTGTTGTGAGCTGGTGAACGAGCCGACCGGAGAAGCCGGAGAGCCCAAACAGCCCGATGGACCGAACCCTCCTCGGGAAGAGCATTGGTGGCTGGACCAGCAGCTCATAGAGAACCTCCCGGTTAACATCAGGAAGGGTAAGGGCAGGCCGGCCGTCCGGTTAGAGACCGGCACAGGTAGAAGGTCACAGGTTTGGTAACAGAAAAAAAATTAAAAATTGCACGTAGTTTTGATGAAACTTGGAGGGACGATGCATCTTGATCACTGATTGGGTGCCTGTATCATCCCCAGCTGAACTGCTTCAACTCGAATAGTCATTTTGTAAATGGGGAAGGTTGTAAATGTACCTTCGTTGCAGTAAAACATTGTAAGCGTTCAACTTTTGTTTGTTCAGTGTTGTGTGAGGCGTGCAGAGAGAGACACGCCGCCAGTGGTCTGCTGTCCCAGGTCACTCAGCCTGCCGGTCAAAGTGGCTTCATACCTGAGGATCCCCTATGCTCTGCCCCTGGAGTCGGTCTGCTCTCTCGCCCAGAGGTAAGGCTCAGAGGACAGCATCGGGCTAGCATCCATTCAACCTGTTTTAAAAGCGAGACCTGTGATCGACACGTTCCTTTTTTTTGTTCTTCCCGTTACGTCACATGGTTCAAAATAGCCAATAGTAAGTGAACTGTATGACTCCAGCCTAACTGTACGTATGAGTCCAACTGCAGGACATCTGATACTCTGTTCTTCCTGACGTACTTGTCAACCTAAATAACACGGGACAAATCGTTTCCCACAGGCTCTTCTTCTCCCCGCCCCTGAAAGCCTCTCTTATCGTAATACTGCATGTGCATAAAGCCTAGAGTTGTTTAGTCACCGTCCATCCATTTGTCCTCCATAGTGCTAAAGGTTTGTGGTTGTGGTTAATGGTTAATGCTTGGCTATAGATTATCTTGGATCCAAATTGTCTCTTTGTCATGTTAACAATCATTTGGTTCTCCTTTTTAAATGACCAAAACAATATGTGTGTATTTATGTTGAGTATGGAGAATGCTGGTCAGACGTGTGGTTATTCAATCAACCATGCTTTTGCGATTTGTTATTTGCATTGATAGATCGCATCCTACTTAAAAGTGTAAGCTTAGCAAAAGTCAAAATCCAATTTCAATAACTACAATTATTCATCAGATATCAGAAATTCATCTGGGAACCTGCTGATTTTTAGCTGTACATATATTCCATGTCAAGTTGTTGTTCCTGTAACGTGTAATGTTTTAATACGACATTGTAAGACGTTGATGCCTTCCAGACTAGTGGACTGGCTCCCGGAGGTGTCCAGGGATATGAGCTGGCTGTACGGCATGGCTGGAGACATCTACAAACAAGCGTGGAAGGACGAGGAGGATCATGATAGGTGTGTATGTACTGTAACAACCATTCCCATCACAAAATAACTCCTGGAATGCAACATGACACACTGATGATATTGTAGCCAAGCTGCTACCAAGGGTTAGACGGAGACTAGGAGTGTTCACAACACAAATTTCAGTTCCCACTCAGTCCTGATCTGCTGCAGCCGGTGTCGGAGCAGGGCGCACCCACATGCCTGCCAGACTCCGCCCCCCCCGCATCCAGCCAACGGCCCAACCACACCCCCAAGTCTGCCACAGATATCTGACAGTATAGTAGAGTCTCTGAGGGTGTATCGTGCGCTCGGTCCTTCCTTTGCTGGATCGTCGTGATATTAACTGAGTTGCATTGGCATCTGCACCCTTTTGCTTTCCCAGTGAGCCGCCGCTGCGGAGATGCACAAGCCTCCCATCAGGCCTGGACTTGTGGAACCAGGAGAGAAGAGGAAGTAGTCGCCGACCCTTTGACCCAAGAAGCCGCTCCTCCCTACAGCCACACCTCCTGGAACGCCGAGAGTAACCCGGACCACCTGCCCCCGACTCCGCCCCCTACACCCACCTTCAACCCCGGCCGCGGGTTCGGTGAAGCCGCCACGCCGTCGCCTCCCAGCCCAGGCGGAGGCTGGGGTCTGGGTCTGGGTCTGGGCAGGGCCGTGGGCTGGATACGAAACAAACAGCAAACCTCAGACCCCAAGCACTCAGACGACCCAGCCTCCTCATCCTCGCTCAAGTGAATATGGTTATTGCGACATTGATAGTGGATTATATATATAATTTATAAAAGAGATGGGAAGATTAAATAAATGAATAGGAACGTGTGCCGTGTTTTGTGGCCCGAAATGTTATTGTCAAAGGAAATATCAGCAGATAAATTACTGATATCTGATGAGTAATTGTTACACAATTTTTGCTTACACTTTTAAGTTGACATTAAAAGTAGGATGCCGCAATCTATCAATGCAAATAACAAATTGCAAAAGCATGGTTGATTGAATAACCACAGTACCTCACTAGTGAGGGAAGACCACATGTCTGACCATACCCAATATAAATACACACATTTAAAAGAGAACCAAATGGTTGTTAACGTTACAAACAACATTACAAGACAATTTGGATCCAAGATAATCTATAACCTGTTGAGAGGGTGAGGAAATAAAAAGTGAACAATGAACAATTCATGGCCTATACATGGGCTTCGAGCTGATGGGTATCTGAAATACAATGAAACGCTATGCTGTGTATCTGAAATACAATGAAACGCTATGCTGTGTATCTGAAATACAATGAAATGCTATGCTGTGTATCTGAAATACAATGAAATGCTATGCTATGTATCTGAAATGTTATAATATATTGTAATGCATCTTGCTGATATGTCAATAAGAAACGTGTAAGGTAATGACTTACTAGCCTCATGTGCATCACGCTGTGTAGCCAGTATAACCAATAGAATGACAGTAAAGTCAACGCAGTATTCGCTTCATGTGCATCAAGCTGTATAGCCAGTGGAACCAATAGAATGACAGTATTTTAAAGTCAATGCCTTATACACTTCATAATGCAAATATTTTACAAAAAAAACGATACCGCTTAGCTCAGAAACTCCTCCTCCTACTAACTTAGTACAAGTTTGAATTTTGTCAATTGTTTGATTGATTCATAGGAAAGGCTTTGTTAAAAAATAAACAAGTCAAAAACGTGGAAACTCTCTGACTTCTTCTTAAACTAGGGACAAATCACTGTACGCGGAGCGAGGGAGCAGACAGACACCTCGAGGAGTGAGTTCCGGAGGACCCGCGGAGGTAAGGTTCTTGAACTTAGACTAGCGCGTGAACACAGGTTCCGAAAAAACCCGCGGGGCGGTAGGAGCGCGAGGCCCAAAGCTCCCAGGTGCGCAAGATCGCGTGAGTGGCCCGGCGCTCCCTCTCTCATCTCAGTCTCTCACAGCCTGTCGTTCTGGGCGTAGAATAAACCCTTTTAACAAGCCAAACATTAGCCATTTCAACCGTGTGAAATCCCTTTAGCACGTGATTATGTGCAACAAATTGATGAACGGAACAACTGTAGGCTTTATGCACATGCAGTATTACAACAAGTCAAGAGAGGCTTTCAGGGGTTAGGGGAGAGAGAAGAGCCTGTGGGAAACGATTTGTCCCGTGTTATTTAGGTTGACAAGTACGTCAGGAAGAACAGAGTATCAGATGTCCTGCAGTTGGTCTCATACGTAGTTAGGCTGGAGTCATACAGTTCACTTACTATTGGCTATTTTGAACCATGTGGCGTCAGTTGTGCAATACTCAACCTATAAGCCAGCTGGCGCACTGCTTGTTTTTACCTTTGAATGAGCACATAAGAGAGGAGGATAGAGGGTTGTAGAAATACTGAAGAGGGTCCAAAAGTGCCACTGGAAGTCTGTTTAGAGATGCAGTCAACCTTGATGAGTCTTGATCAATAGAAAGATCAGAGAAGATGTTGAACTGGGAAGAGGAGTGGAACATCTCTTTTGCCGGCTGTGGGTTCAGCAGTATTTATCATCTGGGGGCTTTAAGTTGCATCACTGAGCGGGTCCCACGTTTGGTTCACGGTGCTTCAAAGATCTGCGGAGCTTCATCCGGTTGTCTCGTGGCTGCAGGTCTGGCTGTTGGGATTCCCATCGGTGAGTCTGGTAGTAAATGAACCCACTTAAAGTCAAACCTGAACTCACTTTGCTTCTTTGGCTGATGTAAGATAAGATAGTAAGATAGTGTCTTTTCAGGGGGGGAAACAATGCATTTCTGTTGTTGGTGGTTTACCCCATGAGCACCGACTGCATAGAGGCATCAGTGTATATTTAATAAATATAAAACATGATGAAACATATTTTCCTGGCAAAGTAAAGCAAGTACAAAAAAACTCACTGTGGAATATAATTGAAGTGATTGTAAACCCTTTTGTTGACAAGGCAGTAACATTTTAATGGATTTGATTATTTGTTTTAGGTTGTTGAGCAATGAATATCAGGTATCACTCAAAATGGACAGAGAGTATTTCAGTAGTAGTCTGTCGTTGGAGTGGTCTGTGGCTCAGGGGACACTAATGTGCATGGTTTCACTCTTTATTTGGGGTTGTTGTATTTTACTATTTAACTAATACCTGATCCCGTCCAAGTTCATGTTGTTTAAGAACGATTGTTTTGATAGATGGCTGAAGTAAACATTGTAGTTGTCAGGTTCACTGACATGCAGAGTTCATGTAATAGTAAGAGCAAATTCCATAAGTCACGTGGAGTTCAAAGCCAAAGCGGGTGAATGAGAAAAACACCTCCCACTCACCCACACACCCACACACCCACACACACACACACACACACACACACACACACACACACACACACACACACACACACACACACACACACTTAGACTTAGACAGACTTTATTGTCATTCAGTATACAACAAGTGCACACAGAACGAAATTTCGTTTGCAAATAGCTCAGCACAGAGTTAGGATACAAAAGGTTAAAATATAAATAAACAAAATATACAGCAGTAAAAAAATGACCTGTCACTCTGGTGCCAGGACAACAGCCTCCCCCTGAATGTCACCAAAACTAAGGAGCTGATTGTGGACTTTAGGAGGACACAACAACAGAGGACGTACTCACCACTGTGGATTAATGGGACGACTGTGGAGAGGGTGAGCAGGTAGAAATACCTGGGAGTCCACATCACTGAAGATCTGACATGGACTACATACACGGACACTCTGGTGAGAAAGGCGAGGCAGCGCCTTTACCACCTCAGGCAACTGAGGAAATATAAAGTCTCCCTGGAGGATCCTTCAGTCCTTCTACTCTGGGGCTGTAGAGAGCATCCTGACAGGAAGCATCACTGCCTGGTTTGACAACAGCTCCGCTCAGGACAGGAAGGCTCTGCAGAGAGTATTGGAACTACACTCCCCACCCTGCAGGACTTGTACACCAGGAGGTGCAGAACCAGAGCCTGCAGGATCATGAAGGATCCTCACCACCCCAACAACGGACTGTTTCAGCTGCTGCAGTCAGACAAGCGCCTCCGTAGTCACGCTGCTAAAACAGAGAGACTGAGACGGAATTTCTACCCTCAGGCCATCAGGACTGTGAACTCTGACCTCACCAGGACCCCCACCAAGACCCACACACTGCCCCTCTTCTGCACATGCACACACACACACACACACACACACACACACACACACACACTTAGGTAACGACTACACATAATTTATAGCTCATCACATTCACACGATTTCCCCCATCTACCTCTTATTTTATATTTTATGAAGTGCTCTTACTGTATATATTGAGTTGTTTTATATAAGAGCTCTAACTGTAATTATTGTAATTTAATTTTTTCATACTGTAAATATTGTGTTGGTTTTTTACTGTTAAATACTATGTATACTGCCCTTTTGCACATTCCCGTGAGCATTGCCACTTTTCATTTCACTACATGTATGTGTATGTGACAAATAAAGTTCTTGACTTGACTTGACACACACACACACACACACACACACACACCATATGTTTTCATTCACTTATTCATCATTAGCTGTAATGTATGACCTTCAACCTGCAGCCTCTAAACACTCATGCCACTCGTACTTTCTTGCGCAGAGCGATGCTGCGCTGATGTGATGTCCACGGCTAGAGAAGCCAGAAAGTATAAACTGGGGGTTTTCCAGCCGACCTTCAACCTGCTGCGGATCGTGCGGGACTCCCTGCTCGGGTACCTGCCGGAAGACGCCCACGTTCGCGCCTCCGGAAAGCTCTGCGTGTCCCTCACCAGAGCGTCTGACGGGCAGAACGTTTTAGTATCGGAGTTCGACAGCAGAGAGGAGCTCGTTCAGGTGATTTGACGGAGCTGAGCCTCAGTCCGTGATCCGCAGCAGACGCTTTACACTCCTGTGCTTCCTCTCTTGTCTACCACGGCAGGTTCTGATGTGCAGCTGCTTTTTCCCCGTCTACAGTGGACTGATCCCGCCTTCGTACCGTGGAGTGGTGAGTGCAGCTCTGCAAACGCCATGTTATGAATTGCACTCCGCTTCACGATCCCATTGTTCAAAATCAATGCTACGACTAACTAGTTTTAGTTAAAGGATCAGCAACCAAAGTTATATTGTGTTCTGTTTTACACCCTTAAAAAAACTGTTGCAAAAAACAGCTATTAGTCATTTCTGGGTCCATTTTTTTTGTTTAGCAGTGAATTTTTCTTATTCTTACGGTCGGTCCAACGTCAAAAACATACAGATTTTCAATATTCTTCTATTCTCATCCAGACTTTGTGTGAAATCATTTGATAATTGGTGACTATTTGATAATCCGTACTTTTCCAGACTTCCCAGACCTGCGAAGCCTGCGTATCTACAGTTTAGACTGAGACAGGCGCGAACATTCAAATCGGTTCTCCTTCTCCTCAGCGCTACGTGGACGGAGCCCTGAGCAACAACATGCCCCTGTTCGACCGGAGGAACACCATCACCGTGTCCCCGTTCTCCGGAGAGGGCGACATCTGCCCCAGAGAGGGCACGTTCAACTTCCTCGAGGTGCACTACGGCAACGTCAGCATCCAGGTCAACACGGGCAACGTGCACCGGATCTGCACGTCCTTCTGCCCTCCCAAACCTGAGGTGGGCCTCCACCACGTTCCCACTACTCGTAAAATGCAACTTTTCCCCCTTTAAAACAATAATAAAGGAATAGGATATATTTGACATGGTCAGTCTGTGTCTGTCTGTGACTCGGAGTATACGTGCCAAACCCTGTTTATCTGTAATTGGCTTTTTCAATTATGTCTCGTATACAATTTGCTGTGGGCGTGTCCACAACTAACAATACACTTCCTGCCTCAAAGCATTTAGGCAGCCACGGACCTGCCTCCCGTATCAGGTGTTGTACTCACATCCCGCCACTGCCCTCCAGTTTTTTGACATCTTTACCAGTTTCATTAAATTCATTAAAGCGCATTGAAGATGTCACACACAAGCACTGACCAAACTAGCCTAAGCTCAGTTAGCTTAACACACCATGATTCAGTTTCACTACCTGCGCTACCTTCCCAAGAAACCTAATCTCGTGAAAAGTGCATTTATCGTTTTTTTTAAACTTTTGTACAGATGTTGGCTGAGATCTGTCACAATGGCTACATGGATGCGCTTCATTTCCTGAAAACAAATGGTGAGCTCCTCCTCCTTTTTCCTCCTCATCATTCAACAACAGCTAAAACATGTTATTGCCCAAATAAAGCACAGGAATGTCTTTTCTCTTGTGGATAGAATACCTCCCTCCCAGTTTGGTGGCTGAGATGGACGTTCCCAAACCTGCTTGTTGTGAGCCGACCGAAGCCGGAGAACCCAAACAGCCCAATGGACTGAACCCTCCTCAGGAAGAGCATTGGTGGCTGGACCAGCAGCTCATAGAGCACCTCCCAGTTAGCATCAGGAAGGGTAAGGACAATGATTTAAGGGTCTTATGGTGGTTAGAGACTGTCCTGCAGTCAGGAGGTCACAGGTTCAATCCCCGCAACAGCCAGTGTACCTTTGAGCAAAACACTGAAGCTCTTACCTTCTCCAAGGTCCAGCAAGTCATAGAAACCTGTCTAGTTAGCATTAAAGGTTAAACAATGAAGCAGGGCATCACTGGAAAACTCAACTTTCCCTGCATAAATACAGATTAAAATAAAAAATTAAAATAATAATAAAAATGCACATACAAGCCCATATGACCGGGGGATTCATTTCAGTGTGTTCTAGGTGAGAAAAATTGAGCGGGTTTTGGTCAGAAAACAACTGAGAAAATGTTGGCACCATGCAGCCAGCAGTAGAAGAAAATGCCGACCCCACATAAACCAATACAGTAAATAAAGTTTACCTTTGGTCAATAAAGTAAAACCAATAAAAATCTCAACAGTTGTGGTTCAGGAGGTAGAGCAGGTCGGCCTCCAATCAGAAGATCGTAGGTTCGATCCCCGGCTCCTCCAGTCCGCAAGTCGAAGTGTCCTTGGGCAAGACACTGAACCCCAAATTGCTCCCGATGGTCAGGCCAGCACCTTGCATGGTAGCTCACTGCCATCGGTGTGTGAGTGTGAATGGGTGAATGAGAGGCATATACTGTAAAGCGCTATATAAATGCAGTCCATTTACCATTCAGCAATCAAGGGGTGGAAGACGAACTGGTTGGGATTGAGGGGGGGGGAACGGCTCCATCCTCCTCTAGAAGGCCTGCCACCAGTTTCCAGCAGGGGGAAAGGAGTTAAAACAAATAGTAGTCGTACAAATAAAGTGTTTACTTGCCAACATGCAATGTATTATTTCATAGTATTCAAGAACCAGAATGAGCTTATTTCTAAAATTGCCTCTGAAAAGGACCAAAATGCCCCCTTGAAGAAATACAAACTATGTGGGTGAGACAAAGAAAAAACATCTCACTCACTAAAAACATTTAAAAAATCAATGGGAGCAGATGAGAGATGTGAGGTGTATTGAGTTTATGACTGAACTAGCTTGTAGTTCAGTCATTTAAAAAAAAAGCCTCATTCTCAATGATGTCTAATTTCTTTGATCATAAGATCTTTTTTATGGGAATCAATTTCCAGTTGTTGAGGATGGAAGAAATTCCACTTCCTGAAATGATTGAAACAAAAGTGAATTGGCCCCAAACCTGAAATCTACAGCAGGTTATAATCCTGAACAAGGGGGATGATTCAGGAGATTAACAGTAGGCTTGACGTGTGTTTTTCTGTGTTTATACCTGTGTGTGTGTGTGTGTGTCAGTGCTGTGTGAGGCGTGTAGGGAGAGACATGCTGGTGGCGGTCTGTTGACGCAGGTCGTTGAGTTCCTTCCAGTCAAAGTGGCTTCCTATCTGCTGATCCTCTGCACTCTTCCTGTAGAGCTGACCTTCGTACTAGCCAGAAGGTAAGACGAGGTCTTGATCAGGGCGTGGATTCCTGCTTTTCATTATTACATACAGTAGAAACAACAAGTCACCAACGTCCCTAAAGGTGATATCTCAGCGGATATCTCAGACACCGCTGGTCTATGAATTCTGATCCGATTTTGATGCAACTTGGAGGGATGGTGCATTTTGGCACAAAGTACAAGCATGTAAAAAATACTGATTGGCCAGATGGGGGCGCTATAGTTAATTGAAACATTGAAAGGCCTTGCCTGCTACAATCACCGGCACCTTGTTCAAAGGCTCAACAGTAGTTAGTCAACAGTAGTTAGTTTAGTTCAGTCATCATTTACTACCATTTGTAAATTATTATGAACTATTTACCATTCTAAACTATGAAATGAACTAATGGTTTGTTTATTGCTATTAAGGATTTGTTAATGGCTTATTAAAGTGTTATTATATAACAGTAATAACCTCATTTTTGAATAGGAAAGGTTATAAACTTAGGATCAATTGTTTTGTGGTGGAAGACATGTTGACTTGACATATTGGTCCAACGTGCATTGAGCTGATCATAATCGAGGTCAACTCATCGAGTTAATGGAATTGATTTGTTCTGTAACCCTGTTTCAGTGTGACGCTGTCCGGCTGTACGGTGATGCGCAGACTGTTGACGTCGGCCTTGGACGTCTACAGACAGACGTGGAGGGGTGGAACGGAGGATGCTGACAGGTGTGTATCCAAAACATTGCGTGCATTTATTTCAGTTCTGTTCTAAGAGTTTCCTCCCAAAAAGGAAAAGTCACATATACTCTCCCAAAATGATCACTACTGAGTCTAAGTGGAATTATTACTCGTCTTGAGCTTGTGAATTACAATTTAGTTATTTTTTAGAGAATGTAGTCATCTGTATCTTAATATTGATATGAACATGAAGTTTTTTGTTAGTTAATCTTGAATACTCAACTCCTTTACCACAGCGGCGCCTCTGCAACGAGTTTCACAATCATTTTAAATTGAGGAAATCTCATCAGAGAATCTTCAGGGCTTTTCTTTTTTGTGCTCATTCTTTCTCGTCCTCATCCTTCTAATTTCAAGTGCGTCTCCAGAGCTGGGCTCTGGCCTGGAGCTCAGCAACCAGAGAGAGAGGGGAAAAAAACATTTAACCTTTGACCTCAACAATCACGACATCTCACAAAAACCTCAGCTGGGAACGCTAATCGGAACCTCAACCACCTCTCCCTCACCTCGCCCATCACAGCTCCCTGCGCCCTCCCCGCCTGCAATAAACCTACATGCGAGGTGACTTTAAACCACAGAAGTAGACAGAGGCCTCACCTGGACCGATAGTATACACCTTCAACGAACTGCACTGACGTTCTGGTCATCTCACCAAATATCTGATGAGAAGATTGGCACCAAAACCAGCTGTCTGGTGTGCATACTAGCGCTGTAGCATACAGTAAGTCATCATAGGGTATCATCTCGTATTTTGTACAGCACGGTGACGTGTAGGGAGTCTGGAAATTGGCCTTCAACCAAAGGACCTGCGTTCAAGCCCCTATGTTGGCAAGCATCCCTGCTGAAGTGTCCTTGAGCAAGAGGCTGAATCCCTCCCAGCTCCAGGAGCGCTGTTCTCAGGCTGGCCCTGACCTGAAGTATTATGATTCAAATTAAGGATCGTGGCTTTTCAACCCTGCAGTAACAAAAATATACATTTAAAACAAAGTAGTAAATATATATTTGAACCAACAGTCTGGCTTCAATGACTAATTTGGTCTCAAGTGAAGACGAAGATGTCTGTCCTTGAATCTACCTCTTAGTCTTTAAAATACAGCTCTGGAAGAAATGAAGAGACCACTCCACATTTTTCTTAAATCAGCATGTCTACATGTACGGCAGCCATTCAATTCCAGTGTCTGTTGAATTCCAACACAGACACAACTCATGTCAGTAGTTTATAGAAAACAAAAATGTTCATTTTACTCAAACACATACCTATAAATAGTAAAACCAGAGAAACTGATCATGTGGAGTGGCCTCTTAATTTTTTCCAGAGCTGTATAACAGCACTGCCCCTCACCAAGAAACATCGTACCTAGATTGTAAAAGCATACAATAGAAATGAAACGCAGGAAGGTAAACATAGGTCAAATAATATAAAAAAGCATCATGAGGACATTTTAATGAAATGTTTCATAAACTTCCTTGTGAATGATATTTTCATAAACATACAAAACATAATTCTAAAATTCCTAAAAGGAGAAAAAAAAAAGAAAAAAAGATTGAAATAGCACCCATAGGAGTTTTGTAACTCCATGATGAAAGGCTTGCCAGAAATTCCTTCTGTGGAATCACTAACATCCATAACCAGTCTGGTTTTGTCATCACTCAGTGCCTGGCCAGTTCAAAGTACAATGACCGCTAGCTAAGTCCTAGCCTCACCACACCGTGCACACAGGATCCAACAGCTTCACATTGGACTGTTTCCGATCACACGAACTTATAAAATATCCATTTGTAGTTTTTTTTTCCACTGAAGTAGTAACAGTAGACTGCATCACAGTGCAGTACATTACAGTACAAAAGCAAAAGAGTTTAAATACATGACCTTCTCCAAGGACAGTCAAGCATCATTGTCAAGTCCCTGATTTCACATATTTAAAAAGACTGCCAAGAAGGAAATTATACATGTATACAAGACCAAAAAGTGAATAAAAACTGCAGAGGATATTCTGCAAAATCTCTAAAATTGTAGACAATTCAACCTATGTGTGTATATTCCACTAAGACTAATAAAAAGGGAAAAACTAATTGGGGTGCAGCTTTTCTCATCAAGAGAAGTTGGGAGTCTCTGCGTGTCCACATAGCGCTGTTTTGAAGTCCATGTCCTCATACGCTGGCCTCTTTAGGTGCCCCCCCGATGTCTGGGATCTGATCTGCAAAAGACTGGGTCATCCACTGTCCGTCTGGGAGTTGGCCTTCTGTGGTGGTGGCGTTTTCAGAAGTGGTTGCCTTCTCTGCTGCTTCTGAAGAGGGAAAACACAGACTGAAGCGCTGCTGAGGATAACCTTGACTTTAAACAACGTTGACGTCTGTCGACACCGAAGTGCTGTGGTAGCACAGTGTTGTTGCAACTACGAGAATCGCTAAACAAAATATGGAGTTCCTGCGTTGACTTAGCCGCTACGGTTAGAAAATCACCGAGCTACTTCGTGGTCTGTGAACGCACCGTGCACCTAGAGCTGCTCATGCTGGCGTGACTTCTACCATACTGCCTGGTGTACGAGACACCTGGAGTTCCCTTACGCGGGACAGAGAGCTCGGCTCTCATCGAGGGATCATGAGCACCGAGTGTGATTTTCTATTGATCTCTGTAGGGAAATTATTTTTATACATTCACTGTTGCATTCAAGTTTGTTATGTGTTGTGAATGTCTGTTTTGTTTTTTGTTTTTTTATAAATTGCACCAGCCTGGATGTATGGAGATAAAGCACAGCATGAACTGAGATTTCTCCATTTTACCTTTGGTCATCATGCAGAATGTGACACGCCCAGGTGATAAAGCTGCTAGAGATAGCACAACGACACATCCTGTAGCTAGCTCGGCCTCAGGTTCAGTGGGTGCTCGTGTACAGTTACCTGTGTTTTCGGCAGATGAGAATGTACAGTGACCGTTGCTCTGGCCCTGGGGCTGGGGCTGGGCCTGGCCCCCCTCAGGTCCTCCCTCCACATATGCTCCTCCGTAGGCATCCTCATAACCAGGGTCATACTGCTCCTCCTTTATCGCCATCCTCTTGGCGTCCTCTGTGGGTGTAAAGAAGGGAAGAGTAAACTAAATGCCAAACCGTTTTCTACTGGCTGGGAAAAGGCAGAATTTCAGTTTTTGATATACTGTGAGCTATCTGGGTACAGCCAATGTGGTACTAGATTTAATGCCTATTAGCAAGTACTATATATTCTTAGCATTCTACTTCCTGTGGACAGTGGGGATAGCCAAATATGTACATGATGTACACTGTTGTATGTCATTTGTCTGCAACTTCAGTTTGTCATATTGCTGCTTTCTTGACAGGTCTCTCTTGTAAACAAGATTTTTATTCTCCATGGGACTACCTGTTTAAATTCAGGTTATATTAAATAAAAATGGCTGACATGGCATGCTAAATAAAGCATGAAAACATTATATTTAGCATTGGTTCATTGGTCTAAAAATAGCTGGTTTGGATGAGAATCCAAAGGGATTACTGTGCACCCCGCTAGTGTGTTTTCGCTGCTTAGCCCCACTCCTGGTATTGTATGGTAACGGCAGCATGCAAGCCAAGCTATCACTGCATTATTCCTTACTCAAAATACACATTTTTACATTATATTTTAGTGATTCAGATGGCATCCCTATCCAGAGCTACTTACAATGAGTGCAACAGTAGAATAAGCTTCAACTCAAAAAACACACATTCGTTCATCCAAGGGAAGGAGCCGCTGGTTCTTACCCTTGGCCAATCCCAGGTCAAAGCTGTATTTGACCTCCTCGATTTCATCGCTTCTTCCGACGCCCTTAAGCTGATCCCTCAACTCCCTCAGCTTGATGTAGAAGTGCACTTTGTCCTGGGCACGGGGGAACTGGGCACAACGGGCACTGGAAGAAGGCATCAGATATAGAGCCTGTGTAGGGGAGACGACGCAGGGGTCAGTTAAAGTCTTTTAGAGCAATGTTCACGGTTGTCAAAGTCATGATATGGTTGAATGCTTACCACGTCACAGTCGGGTATCTTGTGTGGCTGCAAACCGAACTGAAGGGTCTTTGGTTTTTTACCAAACATCTCTCTGCAGAACATTTCATAGATGCCTAGGAAGAGAAACATCATATAAATTCTAGATAAATGACTAAATAATTGAAGGTAGCCATTGCTCCTCTGTAATATATTTACTTACATTTTCCATTGAAAACCGCAATGAGAGGCTTGTATTTCTTCAACTTCTCTGTGAGTATTTTGCCTCCTTCACGTAGCTCTTTGCTATTGTAGTACAAAAGAGAACAACGGTTACAGGGTTTCCGCTAACTGGTGACAGTGGCTGGTCAATCAGACTGTTAACTTCATATATCACTCAACAATAAATACCACAAGATGTGAAATGACAGCGGGGTATGCCTCTATATAAAAACTGTGTTTTGAGACTTAAAAAAAAACAGTGTTTCCCTGCATAATACCAGCCAATATGATACCAGCCTACTAGAATTTTAATGATTTGGAAACAAGTAGGATTTTGAAAGCCAAACCAAACCTTGTTTTACTCATGTCAGCATTCAGGCTATTTATTGGCTAGCTTTCCCAAGTTCTGGTCTATCTTAAATCTACTTCCACATTTCCAAATCTACGGTCTGGATGATTGTACCAGCAGTAAGGGGTTTTCATTGGTTTTGCTGATTCGCCTACCTTGAGAGGTCTTTGCTCCCTGGTGTCGCCCTGGCCACCATGTTGGTGAAGCCAATCTTGTACTTGACAGGCAGTGTGGTGTCGTGCATGTGGTTGAGTTGCTCATCGGTAAATCCGGACAGGAACAGGCACTTCCCTAAAATCAAAAAGTAGCCAGTCAGTCATTTCTTCTTATATACTTAGTAATTTTCTGCTGTTAAGATGCTGTAAGACATGTACGTAAAGGTGTAAAGGGTTTTGCTGTCCTGTTTAATCTTTATTTATCCAGGGAAAGTTGACTGAGTGCACGCATACTTTTCCCAGCAACGCCCTGCTTTATGTTCACACAGTTACACCCATTCCCACCTGGGAGCTACCCAGTACACACAGTCTTCTACTGGTGGCCACTAAGCTGCTCCCCTGTAGCAGGTGGGGTTTACATTACATTAGATGGAACTTAAATGATGCATGTGGGAATCCTGGGTTGTTGCAGCAGCAAATAATTAGATGCAGTAAAGAAAAAATAGGATGTATATGAATAAAATACGAAGGAACAAATATGAAATATCAAGATATATACACTCTATAACAAATTAGGAAATATATGAATAACAAATGTTATAGTTATAAGAAGTGAAGCATAATTATGATAAGGCTGCAGACCATTTCACTTTCCAACCCCATTTTTTCCTTGACCCGTCCAGGGATTCAAACCAGAAACATTCTGGTTATAAGTCAGGTGTAACTTATCACTTAAACTTGTCAAGACCTGGATGTGATCAAATTCATATTCCAATTCACATACTATGTCAGATTTTGCAGACCAGCACAGGAACCATATTGTTATAACACAAATGCTGCCACCAAACTTACAAAAATGATTTCCAGGACCCGGGAACCATCGTCCAATGTAAGCTGCCATCAAACCTGGGTTGATACCAATCTGAAAGAAAAACGGTGGCCATTTTCAGAGCTTACAGTCACCAATTCCCCAAACTCATTCCCAACTGCACAGTGCTTGGCCCGCTGGTCAATAGATGGATAGGTAATCTTACAATGACATAGTCCAGGTTGTAGTCCAGCAGGTCTGGAAGGGTTTTTGTCATGACCTCCTCCTCGCTCATTCCCTTGAAACGGTCCACTTTCCTCTTCACCTTCTTGAAGCTCTCGTCTATCTTCTCCTGTTTGCCATCTGCCTCACCCTCCTTGGCTTTCTTGGGCTTAGGGCCTGGTTTGGCCTTGGGTGCGTTAGGGTCTTTGGGCTCCTTGGGCGCCTTGGGGGCTTTGGGGGCCTTGGGTGGCTTGGGTGGCTTGGGTGCCTTGGGTATTTTGGGAGGTTTGGGTTCCTTGGGCTGTGCTGCTCTGCCTCTCTTTTTGGCTGGGGCTAGAAAAAGAGTCAATAAGAAAGGCAACATCAAAAGGAAGGACTGTCTGAACCTTCACTAGAATTAGGTTACCCTTGCAGCCAAATCCATTTGCCAAGGTTGGAACTAACTCAGACACTAACTCTAGGGAGCCGCTGACTCATCTCAAACGTCTCAGCATTTCTGACATGGCTAGATAAAAAGAACAGTTTTGATAGGTGGTATATCTCGGGCTGAACAATTGTGTGTCGTTTTATATTACAATCATACCTTCCAAAATTAATACATTGTAATTTTTACAAATATTGCCATATCTGTAATATTGAACCATCTCTTTTTCATTTAGAATGTCCATTGTAGTTGAAGAGTCAAAATGTTTTATATAAAAAAGCAAAAGCAAAAGCTTTGGTTCCTCAAATCAAAAGACTAATAATTGTAATACTTGTGGTCACTGCTTCATGGCAAATGAAAACATTTGGGACCAGAACCAGTTGAGAGTCACTGGTCTAAATACAGAATAAGGGATGTATCCAAAGGGGATCATAGTACGTTTCACTAGGTTGGCGGGCTCCTGCTGATCCATCATGGGTTCTGGATAAGCAGCCATGTGTGCCGTGGCCCTCTCCCCCGTCTGCTGCTCCGGGTAGTGAGGCTGATGGTGAGAGTTGAAGCCTGAATACTGGGCCTGGAGCGCTTGAAACTGTTGCGCAGACTGGATCCTGTGGAGGGGGATAATAGGAAAAAATACAGGCAAAAAGTAATAAGACTAACTACAAAGAGCAAAACTGCAGTGGGACCAGCTTGAGGGGAAAAAATCCACATTCAATTTCTTCATACAAAACGACAGTGTAGTAAGGCATAGGCCTTCGTCGAAATGGGTGCCGCCGACGTACCACCAAAATGACTTTGTGCCATTCCTTGAGTGAGCGAGCTAAGCTTGCAATCTAATGGTGCACCTTACAGTATATTTCATGCAATAGAGGTGCACTGATAGTTTCCGTAGTACTGGGATGAGTGCCGATCCCATGTACTCATATCAGATTAGCAAATGAAGGTGTCGCTTACAATTTGGTCTCCTGAAAATGCTAAACTGCTGCTACTTCATAAGCGAATAGTCAGAGCACCTCTTGTTTAGAAGAGGAGTCTTGGCTATACACTTATTCAAAAGGCAACCCAATTAAATTTTGAAAAATAGGCCCATGTTTCATATTCAAAGTAGCAACCGATTTTCTCACCATATCAACCACCCACACTTTAAGTCCACACTCAACTGTGGTTAGTACCATCAATATCAAAGAGATGGCAATAAAGATTCACACACCCTTTTGCATGACAAAACACTTCCTTTCCTTCTCCTATTGACACGCACACACAGAAGTGCCATGGAGCAACAAGAAAATGATACACACAGTGCTTTTAATCAGTTCAGGGTGCACAACCCAGATGGCACACTATTAAAACAAAGGTGAAACAAAAGTCAAATGGGTGATTGGGTGCACATGCTTTCATTTCATTTTCATCACACTTGGCCATTCAGAATAACTCTGTACAAAATCTGAGTCCTGCAGGGCCACATTCTGGTGGGGAAGGGGACTCACCACTGTTGAAGATATTCCGAGGGGACAGGCAGTGATCCATACAGCTTTTCCTCCATCTTTAGGGTGGTTTAACTTTGTTAAATAAATCAATATTCATGTTGAGGACACATAATTGGGTGATATACATGTGCTTTAGCAGATCAAGCGTCTGGCAGTGTATGAAACTGAATGCATGTGCCACGGTAAAGTAATAAAACTCGAGCTACATTCAAGGAGACATGCTGTGTAAACAATAACAATAAAAGATAGGAGCAATGATGAGAAATGATAACGAAGTTACAAAATTATTGTACAGATATATTTAATGGACGGTTATGTCAAACGAATACTAGATTATCAAATAAGTTGCACACAAAGCCCTAAGACTAGACGTGTCGACTTGCTGAAATTTAAATAATTTCTTTCAGGGCTAGGCTAGCAAGCTAAAGCCAATCTAAACCAGTTAGCCATCTAGCAGGTTGCACCAGTGTTTGCATGGGCTGGCTGTTGCCGGAACTGCGAATTTCTATTACATTTCATTCATGAGTTAGTCGGATTGTTGGATATAATATCAATGCGAGTAAATATTAAGTCGGTGGCTTGCTATCTGGCGAGTTTTGTAAACACCGGCTGCTAGCAAACACGGCTAACGTTAGCTAACAGCCAGTCGGCTAATTTAGCATGGATGAATGGTTACGCTTCCAGGGAGATTTCTCGCCACGAAGAACGTACAAAATTGACCCATATTTATAAATATAAACATACCTGTTATGGTTATGGTTAATGGGATTCTTCTGTAGAGAAAATTGTTATATTTTCATTTATTCCGCGTTTCTAACTAGAACATTTGTAAGGGTGCAGCAGGCAACAAAGACATGACAGCAGCGCAGGTCAACTTTGACACCGGAAGATCCCAAGTAGATTTAGGGATGCCAAGAAAATATACTAAACTATAATGAAGAAAATACGATTACAAGAACATATTTCAAACTGTACGATGCTAGATACTTCCAGTTAATAAATGTGTTTAAATAGTATACAGTTAGCGTAAATTGGAAAACAAAATCTCAAACAGCCAAAATCATACACCCCTAATTTGATATTGGTATGAGCTGTACGACTTTTAAACTCCGCGAGACTGTTTTCTATTGGCTGTCAGTCTGCTATGTTGAAAAATGTGATGTTTGCGGCTTGGCGCAGTCATCGTGGCAAACAGTGGCTATTTGTGTGTGCGTGCGCGTCCACTTTTAAATACTTTAGCGTGGGGGGTCGAGGCAGCTAATTTGTCTACCATGCTGCCTGCTGTTACGCATTCTGTATTGTACTTGTACTACTACTACTACTACTACTACTACTACTACTACTACTACTACTACTACTACTAATAATAATAATAATAATAACAACAATAACAACAACAACAACAACAACAATACTACTTCTTTTTCCAGCCTTTTTGTTTTTCAGTGTCTCTATGAAGTTAGATATTACTCTGAGGCAGTATGGAGCACATGGCTTTGGGAACAAGTCAACAAGAGTCTGAATCATCTAAAGAACTTCAAGTCATCCTGCTCCTGCATTAGATATTGTTATGAGTTCAAGAAAATGTAAATTGCTCATGAAACAAAATTTGACTGACTTGACTTGAGTCTGATTTTGTGTGTGTATGGTGATAATTTGGTCATTCAGTTTTGTAACTGGTTGATGGGAGCTAAATGCCAAAATACCACTTAGTATCAAAAATGTGACACTGTCCTTCAGAGAAACCCTCTATTGCAATAGAAAAAGTCTATTGCACAAAAAACATATTCTTGTTATTGGGTATGAACTGCTGAGATCTCTGAGGTCTGAAAATAAGAGCCCCATGTAAGCATGCTTCATGGACAAATAACTTGCTTCTTATTTTCTGTGTACTCTGCTGAGAGTCAGAGTAGCCAAAACAGGTCAATTGGACATTGTTCCTCTAACCTAGCACCTTAATGTGAAACTCTCCCAAGACCAAGCGAGATTCATTCATTCTTTTATCATTGGTCTTAGTTGTCTATACTAACACATCAGTCAACTCAAAAGCTTCTCCTCCTATTACAGTTTAACATGAATCGCTTTAACAATCACCCAAGTGTTGAAGCCAGTTTTACAAGGGATTTAATAGCTCTGTAATCACAAATTAGAAATTCCAGAGTACAATTACACATTTATACAAGTGATAAATCATAAAATCCCATTCTTTCAAAATATAAAAATAAGTCACTGGACACACATGCGGTATGAAATGCAATAAATAGCCATAAAAATAACACCAAAAACATGAACAGTCTATCTGAGAGAGTTTGAAAGAGGAAGCCAAGGCACAGTGGGCCATTTCTCCGTTGCGCGACATCATGATGCCTCAGGAAACTACATGACCCGATGACCTTCCTTCCATTTCCTCTTCTTCTGTGGTGTCTTCAGAGGGTTTCTTTATCCCAGCTGAGGGTGAGGTATGTTGCTACTGTTACAGCTGATATCTGGTATCTGCTCGGCGAACGACTGTGGCATCCACTGGTCGCACGCCATGCTGCCCGCCGCGTGGCCCGTACGGTCCACTCCTGAAAGACACCGCAATAAAGATGAAATCTGCCATCTGCAAACAACATTTCAAAACCTGCTGGGCCACTGGCATTTGTTTCCGTGTGAACAAAAGCAACACACACAAACAAATGGGAAATGACTCGACTCGACTTGCACATCTCACCTGTCTCTTTAGTGGTGGGGATGCTGCAGTAGCTGCTGCTTTGCTTTGCGTCCTCATGTAGCCCGCCACAGCTCTCATACTCCGGGTCCACCTGCTCCTCTTTGATTGCGATCCTCTTAGCATCCTCTGCAGAACAGATCAACCAAACAGATCAAACGGCAGCAATTTGTTTTTTTTTGTCTCAGACATAACCGAGTTTGTAAAAAAAAAAGACAATGCAGAGCAAATTTTTGTTCAGTATTTCAACACGGGTTCAACAGCGCTTCAACAGTGCTTCATAGTACTGTACTGTACTAGTGTGTATGTCTGTTATAATGCACGCACATACATGCAAACACACTCATGCAAACACCGCCCACCCACCCCACACACACACACACATTCCCATGACCACACTCACCTCCCATGTGATTTCATTTACTGCATTAGGGCTATTTTTATTATTTATTTATTTTAAATTTCCCTTGTTATTTTAGGGATCTTGTTCTATCATTTTCCACCATGTTGCTGCTGGTGTCATTTAGATTCTGTTATTCATTGCGGTTGTCTTTGTTTGTCATCTTGATTGTTTTGTTGCTTTGATTCAAGGTGAGAAGTTTTCATGAGCAGCACCTGGATCTCATCTTTATCACATTTTGTTTGTTTAGTCACATTTGTTTAGTCACAGAAATTAAATAAACTAAACTAAAAATATTGTTAATATTTCTTGTATATATATATACTCTACCATGGTAATAGAGCTGAGACGTGCCCACCCCCTTTTCCATTTTTGCTGGTTTCAGAAGTAAATTTCCCATTCATTTCTCCGTAAACATTTCAGAAAATCTGGATGTGAAGAGTTTAAGTGTTGAACCGAACCAACCAGCTAAGTACAAGACTACATTTTAAGAGGGAATGAACTATATACACTATTGTGTTTGAAAACATCCATTTCCTTTTCCCTCAGTTTCAGCAGTGATACTAAATAATAGAATAGTAGTAACTGATTGGTAATGATTTCTGCCCCTGTGCACTCGTTCCCGTTACTTCTCTCTGGTCTGGCTACCGACCACACGCAACTTTGGAGCGTGATCTACCTGAGATCGCTACAGCTTGTGGGTAGTGCAGTGAATGGGAAGTTTCCTTCAGCTCTAAAGGGTCTGAAGGGGGACCTGAAGGGGATCTGAATGAACTGTCTACCTTTAGCCAGCTGCAGATCGAAGGAGTACTGCGTCTCCATCACTTCGCGGCCCGGAACCACGCCCTTGATCTGGTCTCGTAGCTCCTTCAGCTTGATGTAGAAATGCACTTTGTCCTGAGCGCGGGGAAACTGGGCACAGCGCGGGCTGGAGGAGGGCATCAAGTAGCATACCTGGATGGAGGGGAAACACGCTATGAAGCTGGTGGAAGCGGAAGCGCATTGTTGAGTCTATCTCAACGTTTTCCGACCTGTAACTGAACCGGTAGCTGTTGCCCCGGTATATTACCGTTTCAGTTTCTGGGATTTTGTACGGTTGTACACCGAACTCAAGATTCTTTGCCTTCACACCGAAGATCTCTTTGCAGAAGATTTCGTATATACCTGCAAATAAAACAACAATAAGGAACATGTCAATTACACTGCCACAAAATAAATACCCAATGATTTGATGTATCAGCTACATAAACACGAGAGAGTAAAATAGGATCGGTGTTATAATATTCTTACATTTCCCATTAAAAGCTGCTACTAGTGGCTTGTATTTCTGCAGCTTCTCAAGTAATTGCCGACCTCCTTCCCGAATCTCCTTACTGGGACAAGAAAAACAGATTTAAAAACAGTGTGAAAATAATAGAGAAATCATTTCTAACTTTTCTCCATGGTTCTTATTTCTTTACATAGCGGTTTTCTATCACACCTACTCATTCTATGGTCACAGGAACATGTGCTACGTTGTCTAGGCACTGTGATTTTAATGTTGAATTCAAGCTTAGTCTTGTTGCACTCATCTAAGTCACTCTGGATAAAAGCAGCAGCTAAATGTCTACAAGTGTAAATAAGCTCTGGCCGTTTGTGCTAATGCTTCTACTTTGTCCCAGTAAACTTGAGATGGGCGGCGGGTTTTACTGTTGACCTGGAAAGGTCCTTGCTTCCCGGCGTGGTCCTCTCCACCATGTTGGTGAAGCCGATGCCGAACCTCTGCGGCAGACTCTGGTCGTGCATGTAGTTGAGCTGCTCGTCAGTCAGACCGGACAGGAAAAGACATTTCCCTGGACACAAAAGAAAACAATGGCGACAAAATGGTGACTGGATCAGCACACTTTCCCATTGGACAGTCCAGTGTGCAAGAGAGAGTAAGAGTGGCCCAACGACCAACATGTTTGGGAATCTTGCCCTCTGGCCTGATGCAATATAGTTTGTCCATTAGAAAGCACTGTGCTGCACTGATACTGATACTGGACCTACTGTGGGTAAGGGACAATATCGGCACCCTGTCAGTGGGCCAAGTGGGCCAGTACCAAATAGTACCAAAAAACAAGCTTCATCAAATCAAACAGCGCACAAACGATAAGGGAAAAACACAAGAGTCAACACAACAGACATGATGAAGGTGATGGATGCTTTAAGGAAAACCAAACTTGTGCAACTAGAATCATTTAGAAAGATAGCGATGTGAAAAATCCCTGAGCAGCTTTAAGTAGAGAATTCAAACCATCACCGCGTTGAGCAGGCACACAGTTCAACTGCATTCACAAATCTGACACTGAAATTGAATTGCAAACGTACAGAAATGGTTTCCTGGGTTCGGGTAATGACGTCCTTTGAAGGCCGACAGCAGTCCTGGATTAATTCCAACCTGGGGAGAAACATGAAGGGGTTACCATAGCAACAGACCTGAAAATTCAACTTAATGGACAGGGAGAATTCACTCACAAAAACGTCCACAGTTTTGTGAGGGAATTCATGCGGTTTGGAACAAAACGCCGCCAGTCTGCCTCCTCTTCAAATGAAAGAAAATGAATTCTCAATAGGTCCTCAATAGACAACTCACTATCAAAATGTCAAGATTGTAGGTAATAATGTCTGGCAGGGTTTTGGCCATAACCTCAGCCACTGACATGCCGTTGAAGCGGTTGAGAGCCCTCTTGGCCTTCTTGGCGGCCTCGATCTCGTCGGCCGCCTCCTGAGTCTTGCCCTCCTCGACCTGCTGTTTGGGAGGCCTCCCTCTCTTCCTCTTCACTGGCGTCACAGCTAGGAGAGAGGAAGGAATGTGTCAACGGGTGATCTGTGATGAAGGATTGTCTGGTCATCGAGATGCGAGTTCTACAATGTGCGAGAGGGAAAACCCCCTTCGGTACCTTGAGCCGGATCAGAAGGCTGAGGCTGGTGCTGAAGAGTTGGCTCCTGCTGCTGCCGTATGAACTGCTGGTGAGGACGGTGCTGGACCGCGGCGGGCTGCTGGTGCTCCCTGAAGCTCTGCTGGTAGACCAGATCTTGGTGGTGGGCTGGTGGGTAGCTTTGGTGCGAAGCGAAGTCCTGGTGAAGAGATAGCTCCTGGTGGACGGACAGCTCGGTCATGACGGGCTCCTCTCTGGAACCTTCTGTGTACTGGCCCATGTTGTGATACGCCATCACATGCTGGGCCTCGGGGTGCTGCTGGCTGGACTGGTACCTGGGGAGGGAGGGTGCAAGAGAGAGAGAGAGAGAGAGAGAAAGAGAAGAAGAAGAAGTAGGAGGTAAAAGGAAGAAGAGGGAGGGGGAGAGAGGGAAGAAGAAATCTAAATGTTTTTGGTGTTCAAGGGTACGAATAGGTTGGTGAGGGTGATACACAGATGACAGGGAGAATACTTCCACGTGTACTGTACATGCATTGATGTACGCCTGTTTGTATCCTCTGCATTGCATCCATTGCACCAATTGGTATCGAAGTCAAACACTGATCTGAAGTTTGGTCTGGGTCAGAGGGGTTTCATGAGGGCTATTTGTTCAGTTCTGAGCACATTTAGTGTTGTTAGCTCGTAATATTGTCTAGAATGGAACGAACGGGGCCATGTTTGGGTTTCCACACTCAATTCGGACATCCAATTCAAGGACTTTCAAGGTATTTTTGGTGACATTCAAGGCCTCGGAATTGGCATGTTTTGGGGTAAGACATGACATTGGTCAAAATCACACTTAAAATGAGTAAATGAGTAAATCACAGTGAAATAATTCATTTTACAGCCGCTGTTCTATCAAACACAAATACATCACAGGGTTTTCCTCAGGATGTGAAGTGTTGATCCTAGGACGGCGAGTTCCAGGGAGCTGAGGTGTATTGATGAACTTGGTCGCTATATTTTAATAAAAAATCAAGTACTTTCAAGGCCATCCATTGCGTTTCAATAACTTTTAAGGCCTTATTAAATTTTTCTCAAATCCACAAACTTTCAAGGATTTTCAAGGTACGTGGGAACCATGAAGGTTCAAAACACATCATGATTCCTATGAAGTCGACTCTATGCTTGAAGTGGAGAGATCCATGCTTTTTCTAGACCTGTTTTGCAAATATTGTAGCGACTGATAATGTAAAAACTGCCAGATAATGTAATAACAAAAATATAATCAAAATGCAATAAAACCTGTTAATGTATGTTGTCAGAAACTGTAATAACATCGCTAATTACTGCTTTATAAGTGCTGCAACATATTTAACTGAATAATAATATAATAATAATAATAATAATAATAATATGACTAATAATCTAACAATGTAACTTATTGTATTGTCCTTCAATCAATCTAAGTCATAATTACATTAATAGAAAATATGTTACACAACTTATTAAGTAATAGTCACCAGGTAATATAATAATGTGACGTAATTACTAAATTATTTATAACATTAATTTACTACATTAACAGTTTTTATGACATTTTCAACCCATTTCGAGGGACATTTTATTACATTTTCACAAGTTATTCCATTATCAGCTGCTCCAAGCCTAGATAGCAGTCATATAGATATGCATGATGCTGTGGCAATGGCATTTATTTTACTCCATTTCATGCATGAAGATGAAGACGCCAAGGACATACAAGGGAAGTTTCCCAGGAATGCACAACCTGCAACCTCCAACACCACTGCACTCGACGAGGACAACTCACCACTGCTGGAAATAATCCGTAGGAACCGTCAGTGATGTATACTGCTTTTCCTCCATCTTAATCCTTGATTTACTTCAATAAATTAACATTCACTCTGCTGTAAAATGCATCAATGCAGGCATGGACAATAGGAGCTGTCTGGATATTATTATAGCACATTTGTAAAACACAAAGAGGACTGGTGGAAGCTGCTACAGGAAGAGCTTATTACCAGCCACAACCAACATTACACAGTTGCCGAAATAGACTGTCCTGAATCTGCAGTTTACATTAGAGAAACAGAGAGGAATATGAGTAATCTAACATAATTGGACATACCTGTCATACATTTTCCTCTTTTATTTTCAAATAGGGACACGGAGGGCTAGGAAGCCACCCAAAACAAAGACCATTTAAACGATGAACATTTTTACGAGCGAGTTTAGTTTATCGCCACCTATTGGGTGGAATGTAGACTGGTTCGGCTGACTAATATGAGGATTTTAGACGTGCCAAACACAAAAATATGTCCCCTTACAACCAGCAGATACTCATTCATTTCTTGAAAATATGCACTGTTGCTGAATAAAAACCAGATTAACTATTTTTGGTTCAAATTTATACAAGATCAGGCCCGCTAGTTGGCGACAGAGCACCTGTGTAGGGAAATGCCAACTCCATTTCACACCATAGAAAGAGTCAGCGGGCTGAGCCAAAGAAAAGATGGTAGATTTAAAAGACAAATTACTCCACCATGAAAAACTGGCCCTTATTCCGGTCTGCAAATGTGGCTGTTATGTTGCATAGGCAGACAAAGTTGAATCAGAATCAGAATCAGAATCAGGTTTATTGCCAAGTATGTTTTCGTCACTTCTGCCCGGCTCTCGTTCTCTTCTGCCTATCCTAATACATTACAGATTATTTAAGGAAGGACATAAGAAAAACTCTAATTGAATGGCTCTGATTCTGATATATGTCGTAGAACAAAGTGATATCCAGTGATGTGTTTACTGGAGTTGATCTGAAATTCCCTGTTAAAAAGTGTGGATTTAAAAAAATAAAATAACTTTAAATTTAAAGACTCAAATAAAATACAGTTTAACAATGTCTTCATTAAACATATTTGATCATATATGTAGATAAATAGAATAGAAGTTGAATTTCTTCTATGACATTTAATGCCAGTACAGCCATGCAGACTTCGCCATGTCGTCTTTGGCTCCCAGAAATAGCAGCAGAGTGAGTGCTCTTTCCTTTTTTACTACTCTCTGTGTTAGCAAAATAAGTGACCTACGTGTGTGTCCCAATGACAGGCTTTCAGCACATGAGACCATGTCGGTGAAGAATTACTTAACTTGTATTAATCTAGTCACTTCTGTCTCAGAAAAAAACAAGGTAACTTGCTGTTGATTACTCTAGCGCTCTGTATCTGTGGATCTAAGCTAGCTGGTTAGCTAGTTGACATAAACAGCTGCTATAAAGGCATACATGTCAGAAGGTAACCTTATTGTCGATTTTACAGTGTTTAATTGGCAAAATGTGTCTGGAAATAACCTACAATTCCCCTTCTTTGTCACTGATTGCTACTGAAAGTCATTGTGCAGGTGGTTAGTAATGCTGGTAGAGAGATAACGTTGTGACTACATGCCAGTGTGAAGGGGATTCATACAGAGCTGGTCATGCAATGGTTAAACATCTCTATGAATCATCATACCAGTTCAAGTTTCATGAACAAGCACAAACCCAAGAGAGCAACATAGTCTGGCTTTTCCACAGAAACCCAGAACCATGTCTTGAATGAACTGAACTCAAGGCTTGAATAGTTTTGAATACAGTTGAATATAGCATGTTAAGTCTTGGATTTGGGTTCCTTGGTGCACTGTTCTTCTATTGAGAATTAGTCCAGTCATGCAGACCATATAACCTACAATACAACCCCAGAATGTCCCCCCTGGATCAATAAAATATCTAATATCTATCTATCCTATCTATCTACTATATCGTGATGGAGGTAGCTGTTTTCATTTTCATGTTTCTTCAAACAGGAAATTGATCTTTTAATGAATTCTAACTGGCTTTAAAAAGGTCTTTATAAAATCTTAAATTGAAGTTGATGAAACTTGCAGACACTCTGAAACTCTTTGGCAACACATACGCAGATAGGTAGCCCAGATAGCAGACTAACGAGTAGTCTTGGAATGAAAGTCACTATAGGATCCTGCTGTACTTAAAGGAGGGTTCATGTTATATTGTTTCAAAGCTAATTTGATCTTAAATCACATATGGCTCTGATGATGGCAGACTTACAGACATATAAGGTTCTCCTTCATTTAGAAGGAATGCACAATACTTTCATATAAGTTAATAACTTACTTTTCAGTACAGCCCAAAATTCACCAGCCACTTTTGCTGTTTTACTAGCCTGTAATACTTTTGAATAGAATAGGACCTTGAGACAATGTTTGGCCAGCTACCAAATTCACTATTACAGCAGAGTAACGTCTCAATAAGCTCATGGTCTACCTCTCTTTAAGCTAGTCCTCTGAGACCTCTATTTGGAATGTAATTTGTTAACTTTTATAACCTCTCCTTTTCTAGGTTGAGTGAGAACCCGTCAGTCTGTGTGAAGATGCCAGCCGGTGTGTCTTGGCCTCGCTACCTGAGGATGTTTGGCGCCAGTATGCTGGCTATGTTTGCAGGAGCACAGGTTGTCCACCAATACTACCTGCCCGATCTGGTGAGGGACAAACATTCACCCCTTTCACTTCATCAGTTCAGTAAAGAGTCCACTACACTGTGTGTATTATCTCTAGATACTGGTAAATCATTGAACCCATGCAGGTCTGGAGAGTCTGGGAACATATGGAAAATGAAGATGATAATTTCCAGGTTTTTCAAAGATTTGGGTAAATGCTGTTGTTTACGCCAGATATACACAAATAATTGTACATAGTATGTAGCTGTAGAGCCACTGTTTTTTTTAACACTGTTAGGGTGGATTTTCCTTTCACTATTCACAAAGTTGAGACTGTACTTGAGAGTACATCACAAACCACATGGAGTTTCACTGATCTAACTGTATGTATGCTGTTGTTTTCTCTGTCAGAGTATCCCGGAGGTCCCACCCAAACCTGGGGAGCTGAGGACAGAACTCCTGGGCTATAAAGCCAGAGAAGAGGCTTCTGCAGCCTTACAGCAGCTGGAATCTGGACAGAAACTGGACTGATGTAGAGTTCTACATCATCTCTGTGATGGAATCAAGTGGACTACATATTGAATTTCTCATGTTTGCCAAAGGCTATATGCTGCAGCTTGCCTGAGAACAAAGTAATTCTCTGGCCCTCAGCAAACATTAAGGCATATACTCCTTCTCTAATGGAAGACATTAGAATGGAATAACTTGCAACTCTGATGGCATTTGGCTGCTCAGGATGAGGACATCAGTATGGGAGTTGGAGAGCTGCACGGCTGCTAGAATTCACCGACACCATTTTGACTCCATGTGACGAGATCATGTGTTTTATACAATCCTTTATCAAAGTCTTTATCAATATGGTGTTGATGCACTTCCTAATCCTTTTTGAAAATGTTTGCATTATGAGAATGAGTGATAAAAGGTTTAATGAATACAGTAAGCCCAGTAAGGCAATGCATTATGAAGCCATGGTAACTGTACTAAGATCACCTGGCGGCAATTAGTCCAGATGTATTATATTATATTATATGTTTATGTCTTCCTGTTGTTTTCAATTCATCTTACAAATCAATTACACCTTTTATATTTTCCCCTTGCAAGCAAATTTTCATCAAAAAACAAAATATCAGACAAAAATGTGTCCATGGTCTCATGGTTTAGAAACATATATGAAGAATAAATGATTTTTGTTCAATTCTATCTCAGTAGAGATGTTTTCTTATCGTGGTATATATGTCTATGCCCACCAATGCACAGAGCAAAACATACAGAGAGAGAGAGAGAGAGTTATGGAGAGAGTTAAGTGAAGTGTTTACACAGTTCTCACTTATTTGTATTTATATTTTTGAACTGCAATGTCCACAATTGTTCTATTTTTATTTTAAGTTATCTTTACTTACCTGTTTGTATTTCTAAGTAAATTTTAAATAAATAAAAGGTATTAAATTGTAAAGGGGATGGGGAGAAGGAGGTGGGGTGTTCAAAGCCTCAACCTTTTTGACTCAGTAGCCCCCTCTAGTGGCAAGAAAAATCGCTTATTGCACCTTTTGCTATTTCTTTCTTCCTGTTGCTTTTTATCTTCTGCCATCCTCTTTACATTTACAGGGTGACAACTGCAGACATGGGTTACTGATATTACAAAATCTAACTGAAGAGAGAAAAAGTTGAAGAGTCAGTGATGTGCAGGACAGAGAGCCTCCTCACCAATGAAACCAGAGAGAGACAGAGAGAGGATTCAAGATACAAGAAGTTTATTTATCACATACAGTGAAATGACAAAAGTGGCAGTGCTCAACAGAAATGTGCAAAGGGCAACAAGTTCACACTATTTACAATAAAACAAACAACACAATATTTACAGTATTGCAGTAAGAGCTCTATATAAAAAACAATATTTACAGTAAGAGCACTTAAAAATATAGAAATATAAGAAATTGTATGTATATATGATATAAATTGTGTGTAGTCGTTACCTAATTTTGTGTGTGTGTGAGAGTGTGTGTGTGTATAAGAGGGGCAGTGTGTGGGTCTTGGTGGGGCCCTAGTGAGGTCAGAGTTCACAGTCCTGATGGCCTGAGGAAAGAAACTCCGTCTCAGTCTCTCTGTTTTGGCAGCATGACTGTGGAGGCGCTTGCCTGACCGCAGCAGCTGAAACAGTCCGTTGTTGGGGTGGTGAGGATCCTTCATGATCCTGCAGGCTCTGGTTCTGCACCTCCTGGTGTACAAGTCCTGCAGGGTGAGGAGTGTAGTTCCAATAGTGTGTTCAGCTGAACGCACTACTCTGCAGAGCCTTCCTGTCCTGAGCGGAGCTGTTGCCAAACCAGGCAGTGATGCTTCCTGTCAGGATGCTCTCTACAGCCCCAGAGTAGAAGGACTGAAGGATCCTCCAGGAGACTTTATATTTCCTCAGTTGCCTGAGGTGGTAAAGGCGCTGCCTTGCCTTTCTCACCAGAGTGTGTGTGTGGACCATGTGAGATCTTCGGTGATGCACTGGACCAGAATAGAAGGAGGCCCTACACTGTCCTATACCTCCACTACACATTATTATTGACATCAAACCAGAGACATATTAGTTCCTTATTTCAGATCTCATCACATGATGGGTTAAAACATGCTTGTCATGTGGGGACCCAGCAGAAGGTTGGGTTTACAAGACGGTGTCCTTGTCCTCACTAACTGAGACATCTAAAGTGTGTTTGACATGTCAACTGCACAGATTGGTTGGATCAGTCAGCGTCCCCACCATTGATCAAAATGGATTTGAGGTTTCCAACATAGAAACCAGGCCCTACATGACTGAAGACCACATACTCATCCATGCACTCACTTACACAGGAGGAGTCATTCACATGGTATTGGATTTTTTCATTGAAATAATTGTAATTACTCTATTAGTTGTATGAAAATCTCTTTATGGATATTATTCACTATTTTGAACACTCATCATTAATGATGTTTTGCAGCACATCTATCATCCCATCCATTTGGTATAGTGGCAACAAAAAGTCACCCACCACCACACCCACTTTGTGCATTTTTTCCTCAATTCTATTAAAGTGAAATGTTATTTTTCTTAATTTATCAGAGAGTACATAGATCACTCCATTATTATTGTACTCAATGTGATCTTGGTGTGAGGATGCTGTCTGGTTGGATTTTCAAATCATAACAACAGTGCTTGGTGGATTATGACATCATAAAGGTCCTGGAACTCGTGTTGAGCTTTATAAAGCCTGCTAGATGTGGATTTTGGTCATTGCACTACTGCGACTGGAAGAAGAACGACGTGAGTTAGGTAAGTCAGTGGTTTTCCTCTTTAATGTTTAAGTGTTTGAGGTCCAGTGATGCTGGAACTTCCAACCAGAGGTGGAAAGAGGAGTGAAAGATCTGTTTAGTCAGGTACCACTTTGATTTGACTTGAGCAGGTTTCTAGACAAGTATATTCTCTCTTCAAACTCCGACTTGAGGAAAGGTCAGAAAAATGATTTGACTCAATTAAAAGTAGCCGTCTTCTGTAATGTACTGTGTTCACACTAACATGACCTTCATGTAGAGTGTTACATCGTCTCCAGTGTTTCAGCCAGTTCTACTCTGCACAGTAAATATTGGGAAAGTATCTAAGTTAATATGTGTAGCAGTAAAAGTGCAGAATACATTTCCCAACTTGATGTTAAACATTGACACCAGATAGGAATACGCTCAATGTTGAATGACAAGTTAACATTGAGAGGTTAACTGTTGTGTTAAATGGATATTTAAAGAGATTGAAGTAACTATTTTTTCTCTATTCTCTCCATGTCTCCATTTTCCTTTCAGTTTTCCTCCATAGCAAATATGGCAAACCGTCCACCCTGGAAGTCCTTTCGTAATAACTATAAGGTACTGGAATACCTTGGACAAGGGTTCTTTGGTATTGTAGCCAAATGTAAGAAAAGGGGGACCGGGGAGATTGTGGCCGTAAAGATGCCAAACACTAGAGAAGCTAACCGTCAGGCCAAAAAGGAGGTGGGTGACTTTACTGTCATGCAAAAGATTATGTTACATCTGCTCTGTTGGTCAGATTTAGTCTGTGTATCACATAAACTACCTGTTGATAACATCACCATGTCAAACTTGTCATGTATCCCTAGTTGTCCATGTTGAAGCGTCTCAGATGTCTGGATGCGGATGAGACCAACATCGTGAAATTCCATCGGGACATCAAGATGAACGGTCAAACCTGTCTGGTGTTTGAGATGTTGGACATCTCCTTATATGACTACATGAAGCAGAGGGAGTTCAAGCCTCTGCCACTAAACATCATAAGGGCCATCATCCAACAGGTACAGACGCCATCAGACAGGAAGTAAATTCAAAGCTGCAGAACGTTCCACTGTAGTTCATGCTCTATATTCTATGACCGACTTGCAGATGGCCACAGCATTCAAGGCCCTGAAGAGCATCGGAGTGATCCACGGCGATCTGAAGATGGACAACATCATGCTGGTGGATCGTCTGAGAGAGCCCTTCAGGGTGAAGCTGATTGACTTTGGCTTGGCCCTTCTGACGACTGAAGCTAAGCAAGGCTATGGACTTCATCCCCTTGAATACAGGTGAGATCTACTGGAGAGGGTTTGCAGTTTCTCACTTCTACTGTAAATACATAGCAGGGTGTGTGTTTCCTGTCCATACCGGTGAGGACAAATGTTGAATTCAGGGCTACATAAGTCTCAGCTGTTGTGACATTCTCCTACTGATGCCTCCTTGTTTCATTTCTACCATGTTTCCCCATGTTGTATTATTATTCCTCAAAGCACGACAATGTTTCTGATTTGGTGTGCTGCTGTTGTTCCACACTCAGGTCTCCAGAAATCCTTTTGGGGCTCCCGCTTTCTGAGGCCGTGGACATGTGGTCGCTGGGCTGCGTGATGTCGGAATTATTCACCGCTACAACGCTCTTCCCTGGGCGGTGTGAACATGACGTGGTCAGTACCTTACTATAACTGGACTCTCTTTCTACACTAACCCTTAATTATTGATAGCAGTAGCTACTCTAAGACCAGCAGATGATGATCACAGCAGACAAGTAATAAAACCATATTGAGTCCTGATAGTCTAGACTGATGTGATCCTGTGTTTTGCCTCCAGATGCGATCCATCATCGACCGCCTGGATGCTGGGAGTAAAACAAAGGAGTTATTCGTCTTCAGGGGGGCTGGAGGCCAGAGGCTCATGGTACCACAACACCGCTTTATTGACCAAATATAATTTTCTCTTGAATATTTTCTTGAGAATATTTATTGTCAGTATCAATGGGTAATTCATCTAAAGTGATAAGACATTTCAAATACACATTACCTTCTTTTAGACACCAGAGGAGGATAACAACTTGTCCACAGACTACAGGGAGGACAGGGAGCTGACAGAGGTAGGTAGTCCAGTAGGTGGTAGCTGCTGAAGAATGGAATTTGTTGAATTCACGACTTCCATCAACCTTTTTGTGAGTCAGGAAGATGATTCCACTGATTTCCCGTTGGACTTTTCTCATCATTTGGTAATTTAGTTCAACCTGAAGAAAGAGGACATGGCTGAGCTCGCTGATAGGAGGCAGTTTGTTGACCTCCTGATACGAATGCTCCAGATGGATGCCAGTGAGAGGATCACACCAAGTGAAATCCTCGAACATCCATTCGTCACAATGAGTGACATCGCCAGCAGCTCCCACCACAGCTCTCAGTAAGTGTGTGTGTTTGGATGTGTGGCGTGAATCCTTATATTGCTGCTTTGCACATCGGTTATCAGACAAGGGTAGGCACTGTGGGTGAATGATGTACAACAAATTTGAGCTAGCAGTATATGTTAACTGCATGTGTCCTCATTCAGCAGCGCTAGGGGAACTTCCATCTTGGTTCAGCCAATCCATGGCATGTCCTCCAACGAGACAGTGTCTAGCCCCCAGGCTGTGTCCTCATTCAGCAGCGCTAGGGGAACTTTCATCGTGGTTCAGCCAATCCATGACATGAGCAGCCCCTCTGTGGACTCTGCTGATGTGGCCACCCCTTCGGTTCCCCCGAGCAGCCCCACTGTGGACTCTGCTGATGTGGCCCCCCATTCGGTTCCCCCGAGCAGCCCCACTGTGGACTCTGCTGATGTGGCCACCCCTTCGGTTCCCCTGAGCAGCCCCTCTGTGGACTCTGCTGATGTGGCCACCCCTTCGGTTCCCCCGAGCAGCCCCTCTGTGGACTCTGCTGATGTGGCCACCCCTTCGGTTCCCCCGAGCAGCTCTGTGAACCAGGCTGTCATAGAAAACGCTTGGGGAACTTTCATCGTGGTTCAGCCAATCCATGGCATGTCCTCCAACGAGAGAGTGTCCAGCCCCCAGGCTGTGTCCTCATTCAGCAGCGCTAGGGGAACTTTCATCGTGGTTCAGCCAATCCATGACATGAGCAGCCCCTCTGTGGACTCTGCTGATGTGGCCACCCCTTCGGTTCCCCCGAGCAGCCCCACTGTGGACTCTGCTGATGTGGCCCCCCATTCGGTTCCCCCGAGCAGCCCCACTGTGGACTCTGCTGATGTGGCCACCCCTTCGGTTCCCCTGAGCAGCCCCTCTGTGGACTCTGCTGATGTGGCCACCCCTTCGGTTCCCCCGAGCAGCCCCTCTGTGGACTCTGCTGATGTGGCCACCCCTTCGGTTCCCCCGAGCAGCTCTGTGAACCAGGCTGTCATAGAAAACGCTTGGGGAACTTTCATCGTGGTTCAGCCAATCAATGACATGTCCTCCAGCGAGAGAGTGTCTAGCCACCAGGCTGTTCTGGTCTCCAGCTCCGAGTCCATATATGAACTGCCGGCTGTGACACCTGAGAAGACTCCATCGCTGAACACCTCAGAGGTAGGAATCACTGCTTGCTCAGTGTCAATTATATATTAGCAATAATGTAGTTGAAAATTCACTCACCCGGAATGAATGTGATTATTGTTAATAGTACTAATTGTCTCCTCACAGGATGAAGCTCCAGCAGCAAGCCCCTCTGTGGACTCTGCTGATGTGGCCACCCCTTCGGTTCCCCCGAGCAGCTCTGTGAACCAGGCTGTCATAGAAAACGCTTGGGGAACTTTCATCGTGGTTCAGCCAATCAATGACATGTCCTCCAGCGAGAGAGTGTCTAGCCACCAGGCTGTTCTGGTCTCCAGCTCCGAGTCCATATATGAACTGCCGGCTGTGACACCTGAGAAGACTCCATCGCTGAACACCTCAGAGGTAGGAATCACTGCTTGCTCAGTGTCAATTATATATTAGCAATAATGTAGTTGAAAATTCACTCACCCGGAATGAATGTGATTATTGTTAATAGTACTAATTGTCTCCTCACAGGATGAAGCTCCAGCAGCAAGCCCCTCTGTGGACTCTGCTGATGTGGCCACCCCTTCGGTTCCCCCGAGCAGCTCCGTTGCTGAACCCGCCATTGCTGTGAACCAGGCTGTCATAGAAAACAACAACCTGGTTGACACAA
This sequence comes from Hoplostethus mediterraneus, assembly GCA_034670385.1. Taxonomy (NCBI): domain Eukaryota; kingdom Metazoa; phylum Chordata; class Actinopteri; order Trachichthyiformes; family Trachichthyidae; genus Hoplostethus; species Hoplostethus mediterraneus. The sequence goes on along the minus strand of JAXDDW010000003.1, from coordinate 17,632,273 downwards.
TCGCTGCTCACACCACATCTGGTAAGACATTCACCTCCACTTGTGTCTGAATTGTCAAGTCCTTCCACACTGTAGTTGATTCCATCAAGGTCACTTGAGGCATTGACTGTCCTCTTTCGGTTCTTAGAGGTCAGCAAGCCGAAGAAGAAGAAGAAGAAGGGAGTCAGACGCTTCTTCTCCTGGTTGAGGAGGGCATGCTGCTGCTGCGGTGCGGCCAGGGTCGCACCTGGGGAGTGAGACCTGTGGCCTCTCCTGGGGAGTGAGACCTGTGGTCTCTATGTAGGTTTTTTTCTAGCAGAACACCTGAGAACTACGCTCAGAAAATATTCACCTATTCATTCACTCACCTACAACAAATCTGAGGTATCAGTATATGTTAACTGCATGTGTCCTCATTCACCAGCGCTAGGGGAAATTCCACTGAAGCACAGCCAGGTGCCATCTTGGCTCACCCTAACTCAGACATGGCCCCCAATCTGAGTGATGGGGAACCTGTACAGGACAGGCCACCCCTTCGGTTCCCCTGAGCAGCCCTGCAGGTCCTCCCTTGAACAATGACCTGGTCCACTCCACATCTGGTAGGACATTCACCTCCACTTGTGTCTGAATTGTCAAGTCCTTCCACACTGTAGTTGATTCCAACAAGGTCGCTTTATTATCCTCTTTTGATTTTTAGAGGTCAGCAAGCCCTAGAAGAAGCAGAAGAAGGTGGATGAGAACATTCTGCTGCTGTGCGACCAAAGCCAAAGATGTGGAGTGAAGTTCCCTATGGAGGTTTTCTCGCCAAACACCTGAGAACGACTCTCAGAAAATATTCACCCACGTGTGATCGAAGACAGAAAACATTTACAGATGTAAAAGTGAACATCTGAATGAATGTGGTAGCAGCCGCACTTGAAACTTGCACTTGGCAGAACAAATTGAATCTGCCACTGCAACTTCTCAGATGGCGTCTTGGCCATCACAAATCTGCACGTAAAATTGTTGCAGAGAATTTGATGCCCAAGTGATTCAATCTGAGCAAATATATTTCAAGTGTGCAGCTGCTTCTCTGACTTCAGATTAACAGGTTGGTGAATATTTTCCGAGTGTAAAAGCCATCATCAAGTTCTCAGGTGTTTGGCTAGCAGAAAACTTCATAGGTCTCCCTGTGGGCGACACGGTGGCCCAGTGGTTAGCACTGTGGCCTCACAGCAAGAAGGACACGGGTCCTCTCTGTGTGGAGTCTGCATGTTCTCCCCGTGTTTGCGTGGGTTTCCTCCGGGTCCTCCGGTTTCCTCCCACAGTCCAAAGACATGCAGGTCAGGTGGATTGGAGACTCTAAATTGCCCTGAAAGTGATTGACAGTCGATCTGTGTTGGCCTTGTGATGGATTGGCGACCTGTCCACGGTCTTTCTCTAAATAAACCCAGTTGCTCAAAAAACAAATTCACTGTTGTCAGTTGTGTGTTTTAGCAGTAGTATATATTCACTTTTATTTGAGCTTTTATACAGATGTAGTTAGTAGATGTGTAATGTTTGGAACATGAAGTGGAACATGAAGATGCAATCCAATAGCATTTTGCATGCATCATTTGAGTCAATGAGTCAATATTCATTCAGAGAATGACTGACAGGTTGGTAGACCATGGAAATGTTATGCACAAGGGGGCGTTGCTTCTCACTTTTCACATTTGAATTAACATTTGAAATTTGTTAACCACGGGACATGAAAACAAAGCGGGACATGTCATTGAAAATGCTCTCAAATGGCTTTTTCATTCACATTTTATTTTCATCTTCCTTTCATTTTCATTTTCCAATCTGCACTAACCTTTGGATTAAGTTAATTATACGCTTCCATATCAAACGTGCATGCACATCCAACACACACACACACACACACACACACACACACACACACTTGGAATAAAGTTAAAGACACCCAACCTTTCCAGTTATTTTCTATTCTATTCTTTTTGACACTGGTCTAGTCAAGCTTGATCTTTTCCTGCTTTCCTCAGCTTATCAATTGATTGCTTCAGGTTACAGCTACTCAGCAGGGAGTGTGTTTTTATAGATCAGAAGATGTGTAAGGTCACAATGGTCGCAAAATCCCAAAAATGATGGAAAGTGATAAATTACCGGTGTTCAGGGTAAAAGGGTAGTTCCCATACCGGGAGTCGAACCCCATACCGGGAGTCGAACCCGCGCCGCCTGGCTAAAAACAACACAATAAATGTCCTTTGTATGCCTATGATATGTGTCCCGTAAACGGTCGTTTTGGAGCCAGGGGGACAGAGATTGTCTTCCATAGATACGGTTAAAGCTACAGTTTTTTACAATCGTTTTCACACTTGTCTCAATACCATGTCCACTTTTTCAAAACACTTAACACATTCACCATATCAGTAGAGTATGTGAACTAAACTGTGTATACTTTTGCATTGCTTTGATACAAAACGCATTCAATCACCACTTCTTCCAAAATTCATGAATACCTCTCTCAGTCAGTGTTCACCACCAGCAAAATTCCGTACAACTACAGCAAATTTTGCAGACATTTAGATGTTCAAAACAGTTCGTTTTTCTCAGTTGCTTTGGCACATTTTTCCATTCAGTTTACTTTTTCAAAACAGCTCACATACAGCCCTTAACAGAAGACGAAATGACCACAACACCATATGATGTTTGCAGAATGACACCACCTTCTCAAAACTTGTCACACACCCATCAAAACCAAACATTTCCATCAAAACCTAAAATTTGTGCTCAATTGAAAATGTATGTTTTCTCATTTATTTAACAATGGATAACAAAATTGAAACCTCTGCAACCATCACTTCAACTTTTGTGCAGCACCCTCACAGTATTGACTGGTTTACCACTGACAACCATACTACAATTTGGGTTTTGTACTGAGCACTCTTACTTAGGGATATACTGTCAGAAAGTATTTGAAATCTCTATAAAAATGTGTATACAGTAAAATATTGTAGTTCTGTTTTTGTATTGCTGAATACTGTAAAGGATATTGTAAACAAGGACCTGTCAACACCATTGATTTACATTTGTTGTACTGTGTACAAAATGGCAAAGATTCTCACACAAAAATAAATATTTATTGCAGTCATTTTTCCACATTACATGTACATACTGTAAGAAATCAAAATGACAGGCTTCAATATACAGTAAAAAGGTCAAATCTCAAACTAGTCCATAAAAGAAAATGAAAAGACCCTGTAAATCTTCATTTTTCAAACATTATCAATGCGGACCTGACGATTAAGCCACATGTTCTCATCTACATCACAGTTGATGTCTTCCATTGCGATGCATTGTGGGGAAAAAATCTTCTGGACTGGCGAATCCATCCCTGGCAGTCCTCTGCGCGGATTGCCAAGCATGCAGCATTCATTGCATCCAGCAATGACATTTGGTCATGTGGCCTGCAATCATATACTTTCCAAAACTCCTCGATTGTATTTAGCATTGGAGAGTAAGCTGGAAGAAACATCATCATACGTGGGTGGGCAGTGAACCAGTCATTCACTACTCGTGAATGGTGGAAGGCCACATTGTCCCAAATGATTACAAAACGGGACATGTCCGCCCTGAACAGGCCTCTCTCATGTGGCAGCACCAGCCTATCCTGCAAGGCATTGAGGAACGTAATTAGGCGATCGCAGTTGTATGGGCCTATGGTTGGTATATGGCAAAGGACTCCATTTGTGGAAATGGCTGCACAGATTGTAATGTTGGCACCCCTCTGTCCTGGCACGGTTACTGTCGCCCTGTGACCAATGATATTACGGCCACGTCTCCTAACTTTGGAGAGATTGAATCCACATAGATGAACACATGATGTGTTGTGTCTGCTTCCAGATCCATTACTCTCTACATTCAAAAATAAATTCAGAGTAAATTAAATCGTTGCCACCAGATTGCGTTTGAGGATGCGGTCTATTGTTGCAACACTGACACTGTTCACATTGACAAATGTCCCCTGGTCAGCTAAGACTGCTGCCTTGATCTCCCGCAACCTGATGGCATTGTTAGCAACCACCATGTCCACAATAGCAGCCTCCTGTTCTGCAGTGAACATTCTCCCCCTGCCACTAGTGTGGGCCAGTGTGTTGATTCTGTGAAAATAGTGCAATAGGCTGTAAATATACAGTAATCAGAATTCTACTGTATATTTTGAATATTTGTATATTTTGTCAGTTACTCTATTGCAAATGGCTTTAGTGAAACTACAGTACTGCATTGTATTGTGGCAACACACTTTACAAAAGTATAGAAATGGTTGTTGCCAAGAGTGCAAATACAGTGAAACACAGTACAGTAAATTGACTGTAAAGGCTGGCAAAGTGACTTACCTATTGTCATTGCGGAACGTATGAACAATCGATGCCACAGTATGACGGCTCAGGTTTGGCTGAACCCTTTAGCCAGCCTCTCTCATGGAGAGGCCATGATTGACTGCGTGATCAGTGATTGTTGGTCGACCTCGTCCTCGTCGAAGTTGTTGGTGGCGGCCTCCTCGATCCATGCTTGGTATCAACTTCAATCTGTTGACCTCTTCTATAGGTTGAGATCTACTTGATGAATTGTGCATGTATAGAGAGTTCACACAGGTGCTGACAATATTTAGAATTGAGAGAGCAGTTTCAGTAGGCTGCTACTAAGTGTCTGCAATGTGTTGACATGGTTATTCAATTAGGTTTCGTGTCTCTCTCTGAGAAGTTCAAAACCCAACAAAATTCTGATCACTGTGGATGGAAATACAGTGATGGCCAAAATTATTAGAACACTTGGCATACATTTAAGAGGTTTCAGTTGTTTTTGTTCAATTGGCCATTAAAATACCCATGAAACGAATGAAATATATACAAAGTCATCATTATGCTCTATAAACCATAGAATAGAGCCATCATAAGGAGATTTACGTCATTTTCCTTACAAAAAACAAGCTAGGCCAATTTCACTGTCAATGTCACACAATCATGTGTCCTTCACAGAAGAAGCCAAATTACTTGTGTAATCATTGTCAGGTGTGATCGTGGTTAAATTGATGGTGATGCAAGAGTCTTAGGACACAGCTGTGTGATTCTTTTGAATTGCTGCCAAAGGTGGACATACCAAATATTAAAGTTAAAAGTGGATAAAAAACAGTAGGACTCACTTCATCTGATATTTGTTGTGCTCAGAGCAACCATCTGCATGTTTCATGAACATTATGAAATGGAATCATGTTTTGGAGGCAAGAAAAGGTCAATATTTTCAGATCTGTCAGGTGTTCTAACAATTTTGGCCACCACTGTATGTTGCATTTTGACAGACAAATGAAACTATATGTTTGAAATAAGTAAGACAGATTATTATGATTTTAGCAGAAAGTTCATTCAGTTTATTCAGTTTTTTGTTTGTAGCCTTGTTACCATCTATACAAAAGTGGTCATACTTGCATTGAAATGTGCATGTATATATTGGGGAAATATTGCTATTTGGTATTTTTTGTTATTGATTGTAATGTATTTTGAGTAATTGATTTTATTGTATTTTTCTTTTCTGAACTACAGTATATTGCACTGTGAGAACAAATGGCAAAATATAGTAAACCCCCTGAAGAATACTGTTGCTTTTGTAATTTGTTTCTTTATCATATATTGTTTTACATTACACAGTAAAGATTGTTATTCTGGGTTTCCGATACAGTAAAACATTCAATCATTTACAGTTTACTGTAAATTTACCACACTCAGTCATGACATCTATTGTGAGAGGCAAACCAACATCAAAAGTTTCTTTAGCTACTTGGCTTGAAATATTTGTGGATGCAAAAATAGAGGAAAGGGAAATACATAATATATGTATTTTGCAATGCTCCAAGTTGTTTGTGTTTTTTAGTTCATTGTACATTGAGTGACAAAGTCTTATGGGAGAAAGCATAGTTACGGCAGCATGAGTCACTTTTGGGTGTTTTTTGCAGCAAGGGTTAACTGATGTGCTCAGGTGTGTGTTTCAAAAGCACACTGTGTGAAAAGTTTTGAATAAGTGGACATGGTATTGAGACAAGTGTGAAAACGATTGTAAAAAACTGTAAATTGAAAACTGATTGCGTCCTTGATCAGAGCAAATATCGCACGAGTAGCAGACGAGATCTTGTATCATAGCAACCAATAATGACAACTTAAAGTGGGAAAGATGGCGACGCAAAGAGAGAAGGAAGCAGCTGATTATCTCGAAAAACACAAAATTCTTGAACTTATGGACAACCTAACGAGCATGCTCTTCTTTTACAGACCAGGTTAGAGTTCATCTGGTTTATGTTACACATCCTTTGCCCTCCGTGTGCTGACGGACGCTAACGTTTTGCAGAAGTTGGCAAGCTATCCCAAATTAAGCTACAGCTGATGAAAAGACCAAAACAAATCGTCTGTGTGGGTTGTAACCACAAATTCTCAAAAACGTTAAGTAAAGTAGTCATATTGAGTAGAAAAATGTATGAATAAAGATGTGCAAAAATTATGGATTCAAGCATTCAAAACAGTAGCAGAACTTATGTAGCAGACATAATGTCAGATTTGTGCATTAGAAAGAGACTTATAAATAAAAATCTATATATACAGTACCAGTCAAAAGTTTGGACACACTTACTCATAGAAAGGGCTTTTCTTTAATGTTACAATTTTCCACTATTTTAGAATAATAGTAAAGTCATCAAAACTGTGAAATAACACAAAAGAAATTATGCAGTGACCAAAAAAATAATCAAAACTATCTTATATTTTAGATTCTTCAAAGTAGAAACCCTTTGGCATTAACAAGCAAAGAAATTCCACAAATGAACTTTTAAAGGCCACAATCACTATGTGAGTCTTTAAAATGATGATTTAATCATTGTGGTTCAACATTCTCCACCTCTAAAGTCTAAATGAAAACTACTTGTTGGGGGTGCATTTCAATTTAATTAAAATGTACGTTTTGAAAATAAATTCATACACAGGCATCAAGTTCTCTATTTGTCTAAGAAAATGTCAAGCATTTAAGCATCAAGCCTTTATATCAAAATGTCATGAGAAGATCATGAGAAACAGAAACAGGTGTGTCCAAACTTTTGACTGGTACTGTATATCTCCTGTAAATAACAGTGAGTGTTCTACCCTATATCTATATATACTTACATATCTACTTATATTTACTTATATATACTGAACACATCCTCACATATTTCTAAGTGCTGAAATTGTCTGCAGCATGAATTTACATAACCCCTCCATTGTTTTGATTTGATTTTATTGCTTTTAATTGTTTTATTATTTGTACTATTCTTATTGTTTGCACTATTTTTATTGCCTACTTTCTATTTTATATTATTGTGTACTTTTTCCCTATTGCTTTTGTTGCCTATTGCTAGTTTCCCCAGGGCGATCAATAAAGATTCATTTTATCTTTTCAGAGAATCCCAGAGAGTTTCTTATTGACCAACTGGAACAGTTGAAGGTTTCTAAGCAGAGGAGTCTCTTCAATGACTCCAACCTGGACGCTGTCTTTGGGATCCTGGACCCCACTAATCAAGAATACATCACTTATGCCCAATACAACAAAGGTGAGCACACAGGACATGATGCTTTTAGGTACTGTAATTAATAAACAGTATAAGATAAATGATTTGACATTGCCACAGAGTCACAAAGTCAAAAAAGTAAGTGGTATGTGTCCTAAGATTAAATCTATTTTTAGTCTAAAGTATTTTAGCTAACTATATACAATTAATCCATACAAACTATGAATATTTTATTTTACGGATTTTATATTATTATTATTATTATTATTATTATGTACAGCCTATTGATTTTACAAATTTCTTTCTTTCTTTATTATGTTGGTGGTTATATTATTATTGATTTATTATCTGTATAGGCCTACAGTAGAATCAATAGGCTAATCAACTGTATAATGACACCCTGGATCAAATCACACACAAAACACTCACTGAGCCACTTCCTCCTGCAGCATTGACCACGCTGGGGATAACAGACATAAACGAGTGTCCTGAAGGTGTAAACGAAGACAGGATTTCTTGTGAAACTTTCAAAAGAGAAGCGTAAGAGCAGCTTCTAACATCTTAACTGCATGAAGGTTTACGTTTAGGTTTTCATCATATGAGGAAGGTCATGTTTTTCTCTTTTTTGTTACAGGAGGGAAGGCCTGCAGAAATGCTCAGCAACATACAGACCATCTTAAATTTATGTTTTCTCTCACTCAGCTGATATGTTATTATATTACCATGTCATAATATTGGTGTAAATTGTGATGTTCTGAATGTGATTGAGCTTGCAAAAGTAAAAGCTTGTGAAAGTTGTTTTTGTAAAATGAGCCCTATTAATATGTGTGTGTTAAAATGTGTTTCTATTAGTATGTGTAAACATGCATATCAATAAAAAAGTATGTGTGTGCCTGTGACAATTTACCAGCTTTTAATCAAAGAAATTGAAATCAATTAATAGAAGAAAGTACAATCAAATGCATTCAATCGATCATTTTCATTTGAAAATGAAAGTGATCTCTTTGGCGAGTTTGACATCAGGATAATTGAAGTTTGTTATAGACTAGTCTTTCATTTCTCTTTTACACAAAGGCGTTCAGACCCGTAAAAGCTGTTGGGTCTCTAGATGTAAGTTAGGCAACACAAATGAAACAGGGTTTGTATTTTGCAGCGTTGCGATGTTAAACACCACCTACAGAAGGCGTGGTCTGGGAAAAAGTGTCATGGCGTCCTCCTCTTGCAGTGCTTCGCCTTTACTCCGACCGATTGTAAATTAGTTCTTCTTTTCGGCACAAAATCTTCCGTGATTTTAGCAGGTCGACGCGCCGCAGAGCCGAGCATGGGGACCGTCCATGCCAGGGTGAGGAGAACCACGTTCAATGTGTCAGCTAACAGCTTGACCTCTGTGTGCACTAAGTTACCTGCACGGCGGCTACTGCGCTGTCAGAACAGGCCTGCTTGTTCTACGCTACTCAGTCATTCAGTTCAGTCACATTTCTGCAACTAAGCATTGAAATATTGGCCGGATAAAGGTGGAACCTACTTTTAAATCCTTACACGTAAAGACACTGCCTGCAGTCAGTGTCTGTACATACCATTCATTGGTAGTAATGAGAGATGCTAGTGCCGCTATGATCCACGATGCCTTCCAGAGGTTCAACAGTGGTACCCAGTGAAACCAGCTTGAATTTACTGCAACCTGGCATTTACTGCAACAACAGTTTGTGTTGTTTACATCTTACATTAAGATGTAACATCTTACCACAGCTTACATCTTTGTCACTTCTTAAAGTTTATCTTTATTGACTTGCTTTTAATGCTTTTTATCCTGTTGGTTTCTTCTGTTATTTTTACCCATAACCTTTTATCTTGTGAGGCCTTTTTGTTTTCATGTATTTTAAATGCTATACAAATAAAGTTTATTCTTATTTTTTGTGTTGCAGAGCCTGGACCCGCTCCCCATGAGGGGGCCTGAGCTGGGACTTCACGTCGATGACATCGAGACCCCAGAGGTTGAGCACGAACCAAAACAAGAAGTTCTTGAAAACAAGAATGTAAGATTGTAGTTGTTCCACATAGTACTTACATACCACTTAGACGAGGCGCTTTGCCTATGTCGTATCCATATCACATCGTTGATATGAAGATTTGTAGTCGAAAATGAGAAATCCACAATTTGAAAACTGCGACACCTATATAAATGAATGATTGAACATATACCTAAGTCCTTTTAAGGGATAATAAGTAAATGAAAGCTGCATTAGGCAAGATGTTTACGTACAAACACCCGTCTTATCAGCCTCAGTCGCAAAGTGGGATTTCAGCATTTCTTGAGACGGCAAAGATTCGTCCTATTTGCTCAAATGAAATTCTGGTGTCGGATATGGTCACTGGCAGGAAATCATCTCGGCACATAGAAAGTAACAACTGTCTCCTCCGCCCAGAGAAAGCTGGAGTCCACATTAGATCTTTTGCCTCTCTCGTCCCTCTGGTATAAAGCGTCACAGACCAGCCGGGTTGGTAAACACGAGCGTGCTGTGTGCATTTTACTGTCAAGTAACAAATCTAAAAACTTCAAATGATTATCTCTCACTGCCAACAGAGGCTGCCGTTGTGCAGATTTGCCTATGGCAGCTATGAGTCAATGGTTGCCAAATGAATAACCCTTTAGCGTACTGGATGTTCAAGATTTAAGAGCTGTAGAATGATGAACTTCAGGTAAATGTTTTTCTGTAAAATACATACATAGTGGTGAAGAATTTCTTCATGCTGTCTTTCTCTCCTGTTTTTCAGGTTGTAGTTCAGCGAGTACACATAGACGGGCTCGGAAGAACCAAAGACGACTTCTTGACTTATGAAATCGCCGAAGTTTTCCGGGCAAAGAATTTAATTGACGTGAGTGCGTGTTAGCACAGACGTGGAGCGTACACTCATGTGTTCTCGTCCCAAAGTGAGTTGCCGTCATCCGCGATAAAGTATCAGCCCACCGTTGTGTTTCAGGTGATGAAGAAGTCCCACGAAGCCAGACAGAGGCTGCTACGTCTCGGGATCTTCAGGAAAGTGGAAGTTGTTATTGACACCTCAGAAGGTACGGTCAACCACTGAGCAACGTCTGTCGTGCAACTGAACATGAAATGATAATAATGATGAACACCAAAATCGATTGAGTGATGTTTGATCACATTGTGAACCCCAGGAAGATGTACCCTTGTTACACAGTGCCGACTGTGTACTGAATGAACAACTAGGAAGACTACCACTTTCCTAACAAACCGGCAAACCAGTAAAATGGTTTCCTTCCCGGTGCAGAGGAACACGTGATCACGTTGCAGAGCATATTAATGGATTATTATTAGTTATGGTTACAAAGATCTAAACAAAACGATTAGGATGTGTCTTACTCACCCAAAGGACAAATGAAGTTCCAGTCATTATCTTGTATATAAAATTATAAAATCTCTGATATAAATTAGGATTAACTACATCGTATGCAACGGGATGCATCCAGAATAAATACGTAAATAAAGGTAATAACTAAACAAATTTTTTTAAATGACAAAAATCTATAAAAAAGTATAATACTAGTATATTACTACTACTACTACTACTACTACTACTACTACTACTACTACTACTAATAATAATAATAATAATAATAATAACGTATAACAATAAAATTTGAAATCATGAAAAGGGTGGGTATGTACATACACATACGTAAACACGTGCATCCATACATACAAAACAACAATAAACAGGAGAAAGTCCTCGTTCTGTCATTGTGTCTTGTGCTTAAAAAACCAAACCAAACGTATCTGTCTTCTTTCCCTCAGGTGCAGACGCTCTTCCTAACGGCCTCGACGTGACCTTTGAGGTGACGGAGCTGAGACGGATGACGGGCAGCTACAACACCATGGTCGGCAACAACGAAGGAAGCATGGTGAGTGACGGGCCTCGTACGGTCGAGGAGTCGGTCAAAATGTCAAGACGGGCCTCAACGCTCTCTCCCCTCTCGCGCCCTCCCGTTACAGGTAATGGGCCTGAAGTTGCCCAACGTGCTCGGTCGGGCAGAGAAGCTGACCTTCCAGTTCTCCTACGGCACCAAAGAGACATCCTACGGCCTGTCCTTCTTCAAACCCCAACCAGGGAACTTTGAACGCAAGTAAGACGGGACGACACCATATTGGTTCAGTTTTTACAGTTGGTATTTTGGAGCTCAACAGCGAGGAGGCTACCCCCCTGCCTGTTATTTCACATAGACACACTGGAATTTTAGGAATTGTTCTTTTGAAGCAACAGATTATTATTTTTTATTTTTTCCATTTTCAGTTTCTCAGTCAACTTGTACAAAGTAACAGGGCAGTTTCCGTGGAGTTCGCTGAGGGAGACCGATCGAGGCGTCTCCGCAGAACTCAGCGTAAATACATTTTTCTATTCATGTTCCTTTTGCACGCCGCTGTGTCTGTGGTTCTAGTCGCCTCGCCTCCTTCCACTTGGACGAAGAAAAGTAACGTGTGTGCTTTGGGTTCTTTTCAAAAATGAGCTAAAGGGAACCAAAATGTGTTCGGTCAAGAAGGCAGGCCAACAACGGTGTCTTATCAAATATCTTAAAGCCCTGAGAGATAAATGGCAGAGAATGCGATGACATTTCTCGAACTGAACTATTGATGCTCTGTTCATTACACCCATGTCTCCCTGTCTGATTAAACCTCCCCCGCCAACAGTTCCCCGTGTGGAAGACCAACCAAACCCTGAAGTGGGAGGGCGTGTGGAGGGAGCTGGGCTGTCTGGCTCGCACCGCCTCCTTCGCCGTCAGGGAGGAGAGCGGCCATTCCCTCAAGTCCTCGCTTTCGGTATCTGCCCTCTATTTCATAGTAGAGCTGTTACTGTGGACTCTGAGGTTGCTGTAGAGTTTCATGTGGTTCATGTTATCTTTATAGTTAAATAGTGGATTTGAACATCCCATGCTTTTGAGGTTAGAATAGGGTTAACTTAGCTTATCACTAGGCATGTGTACAATCCGAAAATAAGGTCTTTACTCTTTCAAACATAACTACCAAAGAAAAGTAGTGGGAACAAGATTGGGAACTATTTTCCATGATATTTCGTTTCAGGTTCCAGGCCTGTGACTTTGCTAGGTTTTGGGGCCCTGCCCTTTGTAAAAAAAAAAAGACAGTGAAGCTGAGCAGAAGCAGATTAAATATTAAATGAGACATCATAGTCCTGAGATAATATCCAGCAGTAGTTTGTGCTTGTGGTCTTAGAGAGTATTGACCTCTCTAATCATCTTCTCTTCTCTCAGCATGCCATGGTCATTGACACCAGAAACTCCTCCATCCTTCCCAGGAAAGGTGGCCTATTGAAGATCCATCAGGTTTGTTGTTCGCCACAAAACCTTTTACGAGTTTTTCTGAACCCAATATGAAGAATTTTGTGCACCCGGCTGATGTTGAGTTGCGGTTGTGTAGGAGCTGGCTGGTTACACTGGGGGAGACGCCAGCTTCTTGAAGGAAGACTTTGAGATCCAGTTGAACAGAACTCTCTTCTGGGACTCGGTGAGATTCCACAGTTGTACATTTCAGGCGTTTAGGTGATGCTCTTATCCAGAGACTTAGCACAGATTAACTTATTGCAGTTTTACTGGGACAAAACACGAGCATTAGTAGAAATGGTTGGGGCTCATTTCAGAAGAATCAGTAGAATTACTTTCAATTAATTCCAAGATCACTTCCAAAAAACTTCTAAAAATAAACCTGGCTATATTTAGTTAAGGATGTTTCATTTTTTAAATGTATGAATGTACAGGACATGTAATAAAAACACTGGCAATTGTTTATTGGTAAAATATTCCTACTTTGGATAGCTAGTCACATCGTGTTAGCATGGAGCATGTTCTGATCACTTAACAACAATAACTACTCAACAGTTTCCCCCAAACTTTGTGTATTCCTTTAAGAGAATACACATAAAAAGTGAAATGATGTCTCGAGAAAATTCAACAACTTGGTCTTAATCTTGGTATTTTGCTGTTTTTGACATTCTGTACACAAGTCAAATGTACCAAAGCCTCTTCTCCATCTTCCAGGTCCTTTCTGCCTCATTGTGGGGTGGGTTGCTCCTGCCCATTGGTGATAAGCCAACATGCATAGCAGACAGGTAGAGAACGCCGGTGCACCTTTCTGTTAGAATGATACTTAATAGTGACCCACTAGATCTCACTGATCCACTAGATCTCACTGGTTTTGCTGGCAGTCTCTCCAGAACTGTTTACAAACTACAGTCTTGATGAAATGTAGAGTTCTTCTTTCTGTGCTGACACAAGGGTCATAACTGTAGTGTGTGCGTGTGCGTGTGTGTGTGTGTGTGCGTGTGCGTGTGTGTGCGTGTGTGTGTGGTGTGTGTCTGCCTCCTAGGTTCTATCTCGGTGGCCCCACCAGTATCAGAGGGTTCAGTATGTACAGTATGGGCCCACAGAGTGAAGGTGAGACATTAACTTGGTAACCAAGCTTCTTTTTTTCTTCAAGTTTGCATCATCAAAGCAAAATAATTTGTTGTAAAGGAGTAGAACAGAAAAATATATCACCGAGGTGACATTGTCATATTGTGTATGTATAAAATGAAATCACTATTATTATCCTGGTACTGGATGTGTAAAAGTGAAAATCCACTGAAGTGAAATCGCTTTTAAGATTTAAGCTTCTGCCTCTATGAACTGATAAACTATTGAACCCTATTCTGCCCTATGAAGGAAAACAGCAGCAACTCGTTTTTCTGTGCTGCTTTTTACATTTTTTAATGTATTAAAAGGTCAATTTAATACAGGACTATTCCTTGAGACTTCATATCCACCAAACTTATACTGATAATTGGTACTAAATGATAGACAGTCCACCTCTGTTCCTAAAATACTTTTGTCAGGACAGGAGATAATTATCAGTTTCATTACTCGTACAGTTCCTGCTCTCTGGCTTTACAAGGGCAATATTGGTCTGAATGAAACTGGACCTTAAGTTTGATGGTGAATTAAAGCGTTCTTGCTGGTATTACTGGTATGACAGGTGACTACCTGGGAGGAGAGGCCTATTGGGCGGGAGGCCTCCACCTCTACACCCCTCTACCCTTCAGACCAGGCAGAGGGGGCTTTGGCGACCTCTTCAGAACACACTTCTTCCTCAATGCTGGGAACCTGTGTAACCTCAACTATGGTGAGTATAATGGAAACAGAGGGAGCACCGATGCAATAAAACTCTTGTGATATATTATGTTGAGGGGTTCAGGCACTTTGGATCAGAGCGATGGGACCCAACAGGGGTCTGACTGACTGAACCCAATGGGGGTAGAGTTGGGTTGAATTTTACACTTAATTGCTTCGGTTCGGGTAGAGATCAGGTTAAAAAATGTTATGTGCTTTTAGTTGAGTGGTTGGTCTCCCACCTCTGGAACCACATACGTGCCCCTACTGGCCTAGGATCCAGTCCTGCCAGAGATATCTGTGAATCTACAAATAGTACTGATGCTGTTTCGCAATCCATCTTGAAGAATTTGAGACCTTCTTTAGGTTTGGACAGATGTTTTGGGTGTTTGGATGAGGCCAGGCTAAAAAATGTTTTGTGTCCGAATCAATGTAATACAGACCAGTGCAGAGTTTCTGGTATGCATGGTTTTCTGTCTGGCGAGGTTCAACGTTTTGTGTTTTTCCTCAGGCGAGGGCCCACAAGCGCACTTGAAGAAACTGGCGGAGTGTATCCGATGGTCGTACGGAGCGGGCATCGTGCTGCGTCTGGGAAATATCGCCAGACTGGAGCTCAACTACTGCATTCCCATGGGAGTCCAGAGTGGAGACAGGTAGGGATGGTTCACTGATATTCACCATGCTGATTTCAAAGCTCATCACATGTATTTATTTTTCAGGCATTAAGCTGAGGCTTTGACCTAAAATAGGTGCAGCAATAGAATGAGCTAAAACCATTTATTTATTTATAAAAAACATAGAATTGTTAAAGGATGGCTGTGGTGTTGACATAAAACAGTGTTGTTAATGTTTTGATTTTATCCGTTTTTCTCCTCTCCTCACAGGATATGTGACGGGGTCCAGTTTGGAGCGGGAATCCGATTCCTGTGATATCATGTTCGTTTGATATGGAGCCGCCTTGGGTTTCACACAAGGGACATTTCATTGGAAGAGGGAATCTTGTACAGAATAAACGTCGCTGAGGATTGGACAGCTAACCAAACTATTGTATGTCGAAAATATCACTGTTGATGTCTGTATGTGTACAAACAACAAGTGCTCAAGTTACATGTAAGGACACCGAGAAGGGGAGACAACCATGAGTGCCCTTATGAGTCAAATGTAAATGTGGTGCACTAATAAATTATATACCCCTCTAGTTTGTGTGATTGTGATTTTTTTTTTTTTTTTAAATATATACATTACTGGTCAAAAGTTTTAGAACCCCCCCCCCCCCCCCATTTTTCCAGTTTTTGAATTTACACAGTTTAATGTCTCAATGTACTGTGAAATTAAAGCATAGAACAAATAAACAACTGGAGATCATTTGACTCGTCAAAGTATCCACCTTTTACAGATATAACCACCGAACACACTCGTGGCATTCTTTCTACAATGAAAAATCAAATATTGTTCGGGACGTTATTCCCAACACTGTTGCAGAAGTTCCCACAAATGTGTTGCACTTGTAGGTTGCTTTGCTGTACTGTACTGAACTATACTTAAAATCTGAAATTTACATTATTTTTCAGGTTATTCACTGGACTTGAATTGCTTAAATTTCAATAAAAACTGGAAAAATGGGGGTGTTCTAAAACTTTTGACCGGTAGTGTATTGGCATACTGTCCTCTGCTGATATGAATCTGTCATTTCATGGCATACACATGAAAGTTGGGAATTTAACCAGCAAAACAAAACCATGTTTAATGTTCTCTTCTGACTGCCTGGACGTTGCTCCTGCGCAACACTACTGCGCACCCCACTGTCACGTGTGTTGCGGCCTGCGGCGCGGTTCGCGAAGTTTGCGCATGCGTTGTAACAGTTCTTCCGTAGCAACTCGCAAATAAGGCTAGAGAACGTTGCGAGAACGGACGGCAGGGGTTTCATTCACAGCTTTCTCGGAATTTCCTTTCCCCGTCCCCTTTCTAGATTATACATTTTCCATTAATACGTAATTGTTTGTGTTAGAGTTGCCTAAAACAGAGAGAAAGATACCAGATAGGGGATTTCTGCGGATTTATCGGCGGTCTTATCTTAGCAGGCACTCGGACGCACGCTGATGGCGGTCACTATCGAGGAGCTGTATCGTAACTATGGGATCCTTGCTGATGCTAAGGACAACCTCAGCCAGGTAAATAAACGCTTATATAGCTAGCTACCAGGTTTGGATACAGCTCTTTTTTTAAATTTTAGTTCAACTGAGGTATGCGTTGCTTAGCCAAGGTAGTTACCACAACAGTGCATAGCTTTCCTTCATTATATAACCATGCTGTACGTGCTAGGCTAATGTTAGCTAGCTAGTGACCAAGCTAGTTAACTTCGCCATAGCATCTCTGTTGATAAACTTGATCCACGCATTAAGAAAGATGCTCTGTATTTGCTGGTTTTCTGACATTGTCCTAGCTTAACTGATCCTACGAAAACCCGAATGCCCTTCACTAAACTTTTACCACTTAAGGTACACTGGTGGTGGTTCCTTTTGACTAACCATCAGTTGCTAGGTCAACATTGCAAAAGTGAACATATCAAAAATAAACATTTAGGGCAACCCATTTCAATCCACTTAACTCTAACATTTCCTTTTTAGTAACCCAGCAAGTTTCACTTACTATTACATGTTTCTTTAACCATTCTTCTCTATCTTGTTTGTAGCACAAAGATGCTTACCAGGTGATCCTGGATGGCGTGAAGGGTGGCCCTAAGGAGAAGCGCCTGGCTGCACAGTTTATTCCCAAGTTCTTCAGCAGCTTCCCTGAGCTGGCCGATGCAGCCATTAACTCCCAGCTTGATCTTTGTGAAGACGAAGATGTGTCTGTGAGTGTTAATGCCACACGTTGGTCATTCATTTATTGCCATTCATTAACTCTATATATGTACCATCCGTTCAGTCACAAGCTGCTCTTCTTAGTCCTTATGTAAACATGCTATCTATCCGCTGTACATCCTGGTTTTACTTCATGTTTATTGTGTATTTTATTGTATTTTTTTATATTTTGTTTTTTGTTATGCTGCTGCAACCCCAGAATTTCTCCCCTGGGGATCAATAAAGTATCTATCTATTGGTATGTGCAGTGGTTGACTCAATTGTTGATTGTTCAAGTGGACTTGGGTCACCAGCTTTGCTCTGTCCCTGTGTAGGTGTGGCTGACAGAATATGCAATAGTTTTACCCCATGCTAACAGACCTTGTGTGTGTGTGTGTGTGTGCTTGACCAGATTCGACGACAGGCCATCAAGGAGCTCCCACGGTTTGCGACAGGCGAGAACATACTCAGGGTGGCAGATATTCTCACCCAGCTCCTCCAGACAGGTACTGGATTTCTCTAACTAAACACTAGGAAGAATGTAAAGTGCCCTGTGAGACTTGAGCTCCTGATATTGCTTTGATTCTCTAAATTATTACTCGACCAATGATTAATCAGAGTTTTTGTGCTTTCAGACGACACGGCAGAGTTCAACCAAGTGAATACAGCGCTAATTTCCATCTTCAAGATTGACGCCAAGGGTACGTGTTGTCAATGCTCTTTCACTCTGCAGAGCCAAACACTGCTGTTCTATGCTCGTCTTGCCTCCAGCCCAGTTCAGAGCTGTGCTGGGAAAGGGCACTGTGAAAAGATTTTTTTCCCCACTACTCACACTGGACTTGTAATTATTGTGAAAGGGGCCACTCTGATAAATCAACCCCACAAGAGACCCTGGTTGAGATCAGGGTGGAGAAACCTCTGCTTAATCAATGTTACTCTGTGTCTGTAGCAAGTCATCTTGAGCACAGAATGTAAAGCTGCCAGATGTCGTAAGGCAGCAGTCCATAGGACACTCCTGTATTTTAAGTGCAATATAATCCTAAACATGCTTTTTCATGGAAAATAAGTTGTGTGTGTAGTGAATGTGATCCTGCTGAGTGTGTAATTATGGCCTTTCTCCGTCTGTGCTGACGAGTGTCCTTTCTACTGCTGTCATTCAGGTACTCTCGGAGGCCTCTTTTCTCAGATCCTGCAGGGGGAGGACATAGTGCGGGAAAGGGCCATCAAGTTCCTGTCAGTCAAACTTAAGACCCTGCCAGAGGACGTCATGACTAAGGAGGTGGAGGACTATGTCTTCGCCGAGGCAAAGAAGGTCTGCTTACAGTGTAGAACTGATTCTACCACAGTGATCTTTCCTTTTTCAGGTTTTGTCAAAAATATTTACGCTGGCTGTGGATCTGACCAAGGTCATTTACATCACACCATGCAATGGACTGGAATCTGGGTGGGACGTTATCTCTGCGAATACTGGGAAATTTTGCTTGTGGCCAATAAGTTTGTCGACTCTTCTAGTTGGCATAGTCTGAAGGTTCTTTTATTCTAAAACTCGCACTTGGTTGATGAAATGGTGAAATTGGCTGAATTGTTGACAGCATCACCACTGTGCCCTGTGGTTCGGTAGGTTCGTTTCCTCCCCTGACTGGTATCTTTCCCTGGAGGGGTGGATTTAAAGCCCAAGTTTTTTTTCCATGCTACAGAAATGGAATATGAGCTCTTGGCCTATGTGCCACTTTTGTTGTACTCTGCTGGTTTAAGTCTTCCCCAGTGGAATCATGTCTAATTTGTATGTTAACCATATAGGGGGAGGAGGTGGAACAGCAGTGCAGCATGTGTAGATTTGTAGTGTTTCTTTCAGGTTCTGAGGATATTTTTGGTGTAAGCCAGGGATGGATAGTCAGGGTAGTCAAGTGTCACCATGGCAACATTGCATGACACCTTGTTGCTTTTACTAGTCTGTTAGGAAGCAGTGGACTGGCCCTCTTAACCCTTCTGCTTACAGTGAGTGCAACAGCAGAATGAACTTAAATTCCTAGATCACGAAAATTACAAGCAACCAATGCTGAGTAGTGCAAAGCTTAGAGCCACAACACCCTAACAGCGGTCCTGTGACCGTAGGATGACCATGCAGACTGGCCAACCTGTGTGCTTTTTGCATAGCAGCTCTACATTTTCACATCAGAAGAAACTGGTAAGCATTATTGCTCTAAAAATGCCAAAAGAGGCCTGTTGTGGTTGTTTTTTTTTTACCTTAACTGGTTAAAAAGTCTAGCCAGGGTGTTTGTATGACTGAACTAGCATAATATCATTTCCCCAGCCAGTCAAGGTCGGCATGTCTCCTCATGGAAGAGGACAGGGAGGCTAGGAAGAGACAGAGGCAGTTTCTTTTGATAAGAACTAGAAGAGAGGAGGTTCCACCAGCCACTGTGGCCAGTGTGTTAAAAACTTGTGTAATTGTCAAAGCCATGAATCCCAGGCCAATAACTGTGTCCTTGTGGATAACATTCCTCTCAACATCTCAAGAATGTAAAAACTGAAGGCCTGTGTACGATATTTGTGGCACCATGTAGCGTTCTTGCAGTGAATCTCGGGGCTTCCTGTTTCTTTCCGATGTCTGATCTGATGCATTTTCTGGTTAGCAAGTAAACTCCCAGTTTCTTTATCTGCCTGTGGCATTTTTAGTGTTAGGAATCGTAATCGGTGAGGAATGCATTTTGGACACGAGCCTTAT
This sequence comes from Hoplostethus mediterraneus, assembly GCA_034670385.1. Lineage (NCBI taxonomy): Eukaryota > Metazoa > Chordata > Actinopteri > Trachichthyiformes > Trachichthyidae > Hoplostethus > Hoplostethus mediterraneus. The sequence goes on along the minus strand of JAXDDW010000003.1, from coordinate 17,611,979 downwards.
GTTTTCCGCTCTGCTGCTTCCCCAGGTGCTGGAGGATGTGACAGGGGAGGAGTTTGTGCTGCTGATGCGCGTGGTGTCTGGTTTGCGGGTGCTACAGACAGTGAGTGGGCGTCAGCAGCTGGTGGAGCTGGTGGTGGAGCAGGCCTTCCTGGAGCAGGCCCTCAACCCCGCTGACCCTGACACCGTGGACCGCCTGCTGCAGTGTACGCGCCAGGCCCTGCCCCTGTTCTCCGTGAGTGGAACCCACCCCCCCCCCCACACACACACACTAACACAAGGTCATGTACAGTATGCATAGGAGCTAGTGTAGTTCAACATGAACAAAACATTATTTGTTAGCATTGCAGCTAAAGGGGAATTGGGCTAAATTATATTGTCGTTTTAATTTTGAATTTTCAGTAACGTTGATTGGCATTTTTTTGGTACCTCACTGGATGAGTACAGAGGTAGTAGTACTTCATCTATGATGGCAAACCAGGCAACACATTTCCACAAATATACTTTTATTCCAATACCTGTGAATACTTCTCATGCACATACTCAAACACATATGACATGCCATTTCACTATTGTTTGTATGAATTATGGATCAATAAATACAACAGTTCATACACAATAATCTCAAGGAATCTTCTTTCTAATAACAAAAACATATCAAATGTTCTTTCTATTTTTTTCCACCGCCTCTAGAAAAATGTCCATTCCACGCGTTTCGTCACCTACTTCTGTGATCACGTCCTGCCCAACCTCAGCACCCTGACCAGTCCTGTGGCCGACCTCGACATTCAGTTGGAGGTTAGTGGCTCATTGTACTCTGTATAGTTTCTACTGTGACTGCAGCCCGTTGGAAGGTTTTTCATTTTTTTTGGACTCTCATTCATGTCTAATGGGAGATTCGGTTTTTCCTGCTTTTTGTGTTCCTGATCACATCCTTGCTGCATCCTGCATTGACTTTGTATTGTCGTATGGACACTTTGCATTGTAGTATGGGTGATGTCAAATCAGGAAACAGACGTGCATTAGTTGGCTTAACATGGGAATATAAGTATTTATATCCCATATTATTTATATTTTTCCACTAAGTATGGTTCTTTGGGTATAATATGGGATTAGTTGCCAAAGGAAATTGTCAAAATAGGAAATTATCACCAGCTGCTGGTAGATCTTTCACTGTGGAGTATGATTCTCTACTCTCCCAGCCACATGGGCAGGTAATCATGTAGTTGGCATTTAAATCTAGTTGTCTGGTTAAAAAAAAAGGTGGCCGGTGGACGAGGATTACATTTCTGCCTTGGGTATAGACAGAATCAGCACTTCACTCCTTGAGAGGCTTGATAAACATGGGCACTGCTGTCGAGGCGATATTCCTGATGTCTGACATTTGGTGAGCGGTGTGAGTAGTAAACAAAGTCAGCATGGTGGCCACCTGTCAGAGGTGTCGGCCAACTGGGTGTTGTTAATGGGTCATTAGTCTGCACCATGTAACACTGTTTCTCATCAGCAATGCACAGTTCAGTGTGTGAGAAGATCTGCTGAAGTGTCTGTGTGTGTGTGTGTGTGTAGGTACTGAAGCTGCTGGCTGAGATGAGTCCATTCTGCGGAGACATGGAGAAGCTGGAGGCCAACCTCAACATGCTGTTTAACAAGCTGCTGGTAAGAACGGCCTGGATTCTCCTGCTGTAGTCGCTCACAGAGGAATACATGTGGAAATACACAGTGGCATTTTTTTCCTTTATCCTTCTCGGCAAGGGTTTGCTGTTTCACATTATACAGTTACACAGATCAACAGCCTGAATGCTGGTCAGTACAATCAGTTTTTTACTGTCCAACAGTAAAAAACTGAGCAGTTGAGGATTAATTTCCTGGCTTATGGCTCTTCAGTACTAATTGTTGAGGGAGGGAAGAGCATCACTTATTCACCTTCCCTGTCCAATCTGGGTAACTTGTGACCTTCTCGTCACAAGTCTACTTGTCTACCCTTAACACTACTGCCGTTTGAGTTGGTAGACTCGGGGGGATGGGGGATTTATAGGGAAATGTTCATACGAGCTATCACAATATTACACACTAAAAGGTACTAGTAATGATACCTGGGGCCACAGAGGCTGTTCACAGTGGACGTAACAGTGATGGTCTATTAAACCACGAGGATTTACGTCACTATGATGGATTTCCATAATTTGGATTCCTGAGACGCACTAGACAATATGCGATCAATAGATACAATAAAATGGAGGCAGGTGGCTTAATCCAGTGGCGTGTGTGTTTTTTGACATGGTCAAAAACAGAGGTGGATGAGGGCACCTGCATCGTCTGACTGATCCATCCAAAGCACCAAGTGCAGTGCCACTCATGGACATCACTTTTACACCAGTTTGATTCAAGTTGACACTCCGTGCTGACGATTCACAAAAGGATCTTTCTGTAAAACCCTAATGGTCACGGCCTGACAAGGTTTGAATCGTGAGTTTCCACTCTCTCTGTGTGTAGGAGTACATGCCTCTGCCTCCAGAGGAGGGCGAGAATGGGGAGAACGCAGCGAGCGAGGAGCCCAAACTGCAGTTCAGCTACGTTGAGTGTCTCCTGTTTGGCTTCCACCAGCTGGGCAAGAAGCTGCCCGACTTCCTCCTCGACAAGGTGGACGCCGAGCGCCTCAAAGACTTCAAGATCAGGTGAGGCAGGGGGCGACACTAAAGACACGGGTCCTGGTTTCAATTCATGCAGTAACCTAAGGGTGTTAACATGAGCAGTGGTCGCTGGGCGGTTTCACACTAGTAAGGTGATGGTTCATCAGCGCCAACTCTGCTTGATGTTATGTACATACTATACATTGTGTAGAACTCTGTGCATACTGCAGTATGCACAGAGTTCTACACAATGGCTTAAAGATATTGGCATGAATTTGATCAACTGGGTTATTGATTTTATTATCACGTCCATTTTCATTATACTTTTGCTTGACCAATGAAATGGTCTCATTATAAAGCACATAGCCAAAAATGGGGTACAACAACCTTAGTTTCCGTATGTGTTATCAGCGCAAAAGGAAAAAAAAAGTAACTTCATTTAATTTCCGTGTTCAGCTTGATGCATCGATAAGAAACTCCTCTTGGTGTAAGAGCAGCCACTCGCCCACTTAACACTGAACGTCCGTTTCTGTGGTCCAACAGGTTACAGTACTTCGCCAGAGGCCTGCAGGTGTACATCAGACAGCTACGAGTAGCACTGCAAGGCAAGACCGGAGATGCTCTGAAAACAGAAGAGGTAACTTGATAGCTCAGAAATGCAACCAGAGCAAATTCTGTTGTAAAACATCTCAAAAGCTAACTTATCCTTTTGTATGTCATCAGAACAAGATCAAAGTGGTGGCCCTCAAGATCACCAACAACATCAATGTCCTCATCAAGGTAAACTGCTTTAGATACAGTGGGAGAATATGGATGAAGTTTGGTTTTCTCATCATAACCCATAGCTCTGCTTCTTGGAAGCACTTAATCTTTGCCTGTATTTTCTTTCCAGGATCTCTTCCACAATCCTCCGTCATACAAGAGCACAGTCACTCTGTCCTGGAAGCCGGTCCAGAAGGCGGAGGCAGTCGCGTAAGTCTGCTCACCCCTAGCGCTGTACCGATCATCGAGAAATTATCAATTGCAATATTGACAACTGTAATTTCAAAATTGCATAAAGCTGCAATTCTTGAGGGAGGGGAAGATGTTTCAGACTCACTTCCATAACGAGATATTCCTGCTGTACTGAACCCCTGGCCCACAAGTAAAGCTGCATGTCGGAAGAAATCTTTGTTTTCTTATTCAAACAAAGTAGATCGGGAGCATTACCTATTCCCACAGACACTTTTAGCAAGTGTTCAATTAGTTGTTACCAATTTGAATCAAACTAATTTCTGGCACTCGTTGTGTTATGTGGTGAACCCCCATGCAATGTAAAAGAAACACTGTTTATCATTTCACCCAGACCTGTTCCTAACCTTATCTTTTATAGCCACAGGTTTGATTTAAAAAAAGAAAAAAAGATTGCTTTATCAGTAACTTTTTTGTTTACTAGATGGCAAATGTCCAGGATTTTGTTGTTGTAAATTATATTCTGGATTTGAAATTTGACTTGTGTTAAGATTCATCGCAGCTTTACCACAGGGTATACAGGCAACTCCACAACTTATGTCTGAGCAATCCCACTTTCTGACACCAATGCAGCCTCTAGTAGCAGGTGTACTGATACAGAGACAGAGGTCGTATCCATTACTTCAAACAGGAATGTGACTTGTAATGTACCAGACTGGGGGAACGGCGTCCCCATCCCCCCAGCAGGTCGTCATCTAACCATTGTGCCCTCTGTACAGAACGAAGCGCCCGTCAGGTGAGGAGATGGGCACCGGCGGCAGCATGAAGAAACAGATCTCTCCTCTGCCCCGGCGGGACGCGCGGCAGATCTACAACCCCCCCAGCGGCAAGTACAGCGCCACCATCGGAAACTTTACCTACGGTGAGGAGCACTTGATGGCACTTGTTGTTGTTTTGCCAACACTGTCAGAAGGCGCCTCCACCCTTCAGAAAGCCCCATACTGACCTCCCTGTTTGTGTTTTTCCCACTGTCTGATTCCAGAGCAGCGCGGAGGCTTCAGGGGCGGCCGGGGACGAGGCTTCGGAGCCAGAGGCACCAGGAGCCGAGGCCGAATCTACTGAGACACGCACACACACACACACGCACGCACACGCTCATTGAACTGCAGCACAGCAGGATCCTTGCCGTACCAAGGCGAGCTACCCATCTCCCGCTCTCCTCTTTTAACCTGTCTCTACATCTTTCTTTCTGACGCATAAGTCCAGGAAGTAGTGTTTTTTTTGGGGAGGCGGGGCTTAGGTTTCCTGTCTTCAGAAGTTGTCAATCTCCTTCATGGAGAACCATCTTGGACTTTTGTACCTGCTGTTGCATCATTTTCACCCCCCATTCTCCTCAGCCAGGGCGATAGTTAGTTAGAGGATAGTAAATCCTCATGTTTTCTTTTTTCCCCCCTTCATTTTTTAATATTGCGTGTATTTTTGTGGAACAAAAGACTGCCAAGTTGTAATTGATCAATATTTTTGTCAGATTGTTGTAGAGAAATCTTGTTTTGCAACATGTTGATGAATACATTCTTTATACCTTTTTATTTAATCTTAAGTTTGTTTTTTTTTAGAGCTTCAATTGGATCAGCTGACTATTGCTACTTTGTATGAATCAATGATGTTTCATTGGATTTTTATCATAAACTTGTATGAAGTATCACATTTTGTCCTTTGTTTTGTTTGCGTAGTGTTTTTGTAATAGTTGAACTGATAGTCCCAGTGTAGAGCGGGAGACCGACGCCACTCAGCACACTGCTACTGCTTCAGTTTGCAGTCATTTTAAATCCAGAACTTTGCTTTCAAATTCCATCACGCATTAAAAAATGTCTTTCTACTGCTGCTGAAGCTCAAGCTGTCAAAAAATGACTGCTTGCTATGTACACGTACAAAGATCCACAGCATTACATGAAGCGAATTGGTGGAGCGATGAGTGGCGCTGCTCTCTGGAGCTCGATCGGGCCTATGAAAGCCTCGGATCTGGGATTGTCTTGCATGGGACGAGGATTCATTGAAGATGTAGTTTGACTATTTTCAAAGTTTGGTATTTCGCAATGCCTGAATGTAGTTTTGTAGCTTGTTTCTTATTTAAAATGCTATTATTTAAGTATTGGTCTGTAGAAGGCTTGAGCTAAGTTGACTAGTCGATAAGTTTCTCTCCCTATCCACTCAATCACCCTGCAGTTCAGAACGCCTCCACTTGTATGACATTTGTGTCTAGTGTCAGATGATCAGCCAGCAGTAACTATTTAGAGGTTCAGAGAATTATTTATCCTTAATTATGTATCCTTATTGACAAACTGAGGCGACATGTAATGCCCAATAACTTTTCTACTAAATGTAATCATGAGTCTTAGCCACCAATGGAAGTATTCCTGCTGATGTTTTGCATGTTTTTTTTGGATATATGACTGGCTATTTCAATAGTTTTGCATTAAAACCACATGATGGATAAATGATTGATCTATTTGAACTTTAATATCGCCTGCATGAGGTTAGTGTCTCTTAATACCTCCAGTCTCATCTGTGTATAAATATAGACAGCAAGACAACACGTCGAAGGCACTTGTGTAGGCGTGTTGCTACAAGATGCACTAATACAACTGTCAGTAGTGCCTACATACATACAATCTCTTTCAAGTTTATCGAGAGACCTGTTGCTTTGAATGTTCTCATGCAAGCGGGACGTCACTGCCAGGCTTTTCCTGGAATCAGTTTGGTCTTCTGCAGGATTAGATGAACACCAGGTTTGTCAGCTTTGCGCTTCAGGGAACTCCCAAGTTCTCTACATTAGTTTTCCAAATCTATAGTCAGCTGAATATTTGTCCCATTTACTAGCTTTATTAGCCAGAAATGACACCCGGGACGTTCAGATCAACTGTTCAATGTAAAAATGCGACACATACTCTGACATATATTGGAGATTGTGCCAGTTGTCATGGAATAGTATCAGCCAAAAGGTGTAGGAACCCTGGTAACCATTCCTTGTGGTTTAACTGATGTGAGCACCTGTGTAGGAAGTTGGTTTAAGTGTGGATAGATCCGTCTTGGATTATCAAAACGGAATTAATCCCACTGGCATAAAATTGCCTGCAGTTGTCACATTCTGCCAACTGATTATTATGAGGACCAAGTCACTACCAGCTGTAGAGAGGCTTTGGCAAGTTCAACCCACCACCCGTACCTCCTTTGGGACCAAGGGGCTTACTGTGGTAGTTGGACTACCGACAGGAAATGCCACAGAGGTGATGATGAGTGGGTAAGGAAGACCTAAGTCAAGCATTTTGCCTTCTGCAAAGATGAGTCCGGGGGCGGGTCTCAAGATTGTAATTTCCTGGATTCCTGGATTTGTATCTCTTCAACTTCAGTTTCCTGTTTCCTGCCTTTTTTTGTGCTGTCCTGTGAACTGCTCAGTGTGACCCTGAGCCGTTGTTAAGAGGTGTGGCGCTGCAGCAGGGCCGGTCGCATCCTGTTTAGGTCAGTGGTGGGTAAAAAAAGCAAAACCTTTTCAGGCTGACATGAAGAACCTTAATTCATAGGATCATTTTGCCAAATTGACTTAGATTGTATGAGAATGAATTGACTTCATATTGGTGGTTTGGCCCTGTGGTGTTCATCGACTGGAGGCCAGAGTTCACCCACCTTTTTATCGCTGATTGCAAATATGTTCGTGAGATAGTCTGATATACGTTTTGCCTGCAACTGAATTTGGATTTTAACTTTTAGGCGTTTAGTTGATGCACTCGATTCCCGAGAGACGTATGAGGGCAACAGGAGAATAAGCTTTTGATTCCTGGATCACCAACCAATAGTAAAGCATCTAGGGGTTACAGACACAGAGACAGTGGTTCTCTTTCTTCTGTTGATTCACTAAACCTTTTCCTCTCTCTCTCTCTCTCTCTCTCTCTCTCTCTCTCTCTCTCTCTCTCACTCGCCCTCCCATTCTTTCCTTTCTCCCTTCCTCTCTATTTTCTATCTCTTCCCACCTTCATCCGTACCACAGCAGAGTGAGGTAATTTTAGCCCAGGATCTGGGATCTACATTTAGAACACACACACACACACACAGAGACACACACACACACACAGAGACACACACACCTACACTTGTGCCTGTCTACAGGCACAGGTGCTTTGAAGTAGAAAAGAGTAGAATGGGCTCAATAACTGAAGGGGCTAAAAATAGCTGCTGCCATTATTTAGAACACACTTTATTTTACACACCCCGGCGGAGAGTCTGCTTGCTTGTGCACATTCAGTCATGTGCGCTCATACACACACACACACACACACACACACACACACACACTCACACGTTTGTCTCACTATACTGCTGAGGTCCTTCTATTGACTAGATTAATTCTAGTCTGATCTAAATCTAATCCTCATCCTAATGTTAAGCCTAAACCCACCCTAACCCTGAACTCAGTTCAACCTAACCTTTACCAGGCCCTAAACCCAGTTCAAATTCTAGTGTTAACCCTAAATCCAAATCCTAATCCCTAATCCCCAACCCTTAATCTAACCCTACCCTAAATCCAATCCTAGTTCTGATTTTAAAGCCAGACCCATGTAGAAGTGAAGGCCTCCTTCTGCAGGTCTAAAACTCAAACTGGTTTTCACAAGGCTAGAGGTACAAGGACACACACACACGCATGCACACTCTCAATGGGTGCTACAGGTCTGCACGTGAAGACGTGTGTGTGTGTGTGTGTGTGTGTGTGTGTGGGCAGATGCTCTGCAGGAGCGGTGCTCAAACTCTGGATTTTCTGAATCGGCTGACATTGGCAGAGTTTCAGTGGCAAAGCAATTCTGAATGGTTTTGAGATGAAAAACCAAAACGATGATTACTGACAGCCAACACTGAAATCCGGAGCATAAACAGGTTTAGGGACTGCTTCAATGAAGTGTGCCCACAAAATTAGATCTACCATCTGCTGCTGTTCCCTGCAGAAAACCTACACTTAAATACACCAATCTTATAATGCTACCAGTTAGAGGATGAGCTGCTGAAGGAGCGTCACTTAGGTACATGATGTTCTATATTTGTAATGTTTATTTTTACCCTCCTGTTTCGGCTGACATGAATTTGATAAATTCCTAGTACGCGTCATTGTAAGCAGCGTCAAACTGATGTAAGTTAAATGAGGATATGGTCTTGTAAGTGTAAAAATATTGTTTTTTATAGGTTGTTTGTCTTATGATGGTCATAGTTTTTAAAAGTATTTTAAGTTTACCATGCACGTGTGACAAATGATAACTGCAAGACGGCTCTAACGACAACCCCTTCTCAAAGTCGCAAATTGTAGAAAATGACTCGTTAAATGATTTGAAGTGAAAGGACAGGCTTGCCCGCAAACTTGGGATAGTTCTGTCTTAACAGATTCTCCCCACTAGAGGGCGAACCAGACCAGGGTTTTCCTCCCAGAGCAACCAGGTCTATTTTTATCCCCACCAAACGAGTCACTTAAGCTTTCATGATGTCTTTTTGTCTCTCTTTGTATTGCTGCCTGGGTTGAGGCGCACGGAGGAACACTGCGGTCCGGCCGAGGAATGTAGAGAGGAAAAAAAAAAACCTCTCCCTCCTTTCATGACCCAGACTGAAAATATTCAGTGATTAAGAGCCAGACGTATTTGTCAATTACTAATCAAGTATTGTCAGGACATCATGACCTAGTCAGTCCTGGAAGACTATGGCTCTTGCCGGGGCCTGGGGAAACGCCAAGTCTCACATTAGTTGGTTGCTTAGGATGCAATAATTGAGAGTGTGTGTGTGTGTGTGTGTGTGTGTGTGTGTGTGTGTGTGTGTGTGTGTGTGTGTGTGTGTGTGTGTGTGTGTGTGTGTGTGTGTGTGTGTGTGTGTGTGTGTGTGTGTGTGTGTCAACCAAACATGATGTCATCTGGAACACTGCGGATAGATCTTTATATTGCATGGATCTCTCTTTTTCATTAATTAATCCATGTGGTTTCTTTCAGCCTTAATCTCTCATCCTCTCTTAGTTATTCCCTGATGTATTTCTCTGTACATCCATTGGCACAGACACTGGTGTTTAAACGGCTGCAATTCCCCTTTCAGCTGGCCCATAGGGGGCGGTATGCAACTGAGCTAAACCCTCTCCTCATTGATCGTGACCAGGTATTTCCCAAACCAGCCAGCCAGCAAGCCAGCCAGCCAGCCAATGCCTGGCACACACACACACACACACACACACACACACATGCACACGCGCACACACACACACACACACACACACAGTGGTGCTGAAAATAATCAAGTGGTGGAGGAGGAGTGGGCGGCAGCAGCGGGAGAGGAAGCGAAGACGACCCTCAGAGAGAGAAAGAGAGAAAGAAGGAGCGACTGTACGAGACCATGTGAGAATAGAAGTGAAGGTAAATCAATAGTCCTGAAGCACTTGGAGGAACTCAATGAACCTTATTTATTCACTTTATTATGAACCTGTAGCTGGGGGGTTGAGGGGGGGGGGGGGGGCGGGGGGGGGTAACTACAACCCCCACAAGCCCTCCCTACTGTACCCCAGCAGTCCTGAGGCAAATGATCCTACATTTTGCAAAGTGGATGGTTGGTTTGTGCAGGATGTAAAGTTTAAAGTGTGACGCCCCTCCCACCTGGCAGGTCAGCAAACTGGTGGGAGGGGCCATAAAAACTTTAAAGGTCCCAATTTTCAGTTTTCATGATTTTCAAAATTTTCAAATATACAATGGCTCAGCATAACTATGATGTTCTTTATGATGTTTTGCTAAAATAATATTTCTAGCTTTATTTATTTCTAGCTAATTTTATTAATTTAATTTAAACAAATGTTAATTATGATGGTTAGTGTGGCTGACTCCAGATGTGTAATAAAAGTGCATATGCATGTGTTTTCTTAACACTGGCTGACATAAAACTTGATTCTTCCACCATGTTGAGCAGGTGAACGGTTATCATTGCGTCATAACTCAGAAACTAACAACATTTTCTCTGACTTCCCGAGTTCATCGTCCAACTTCAATTTGCATTCATGTGAAATTTCCAAGTATGAAATCTGTTTTTCCAATAGATCAGACAGCACGTGAATGCAGGGTAAGTCCTCACAGGCAGAACAATCACAATACTGGACTACTGGACAACAGCAGCTTCTCTAATTCAAATGCTACACATTGGTCTAATTGGCAGGATTTTAGGAATTGTTTCATGAGGGGAGCCAATCAGGACCAAGGCCAGTTATGATGCGTTTACTGGAGTTGGTCTGAAACTACCTGAAAAAAAAGCCTGGACTTTTGAAAATGCACCAACTTCTAATGTAACCCCTCAAACTAAATCAAGCCGTGACAATATCTTCATTAAATTCTAAGTGGATGTAATATGCCACTGTTCATGTGTGGTATCTGTGTGTACAGTGATGCAGTGGTAAGTAAAAAGCTGGGTAAACTATGACTTCATCATCACAACAAAAAACTATTATGTTTTCATTCAAGCTTTAATTTGTACTTCCTTTTCCTTTAAAGGCCCCATCATCATATAACTTGCATCAGTTTGATATGACTTACTTTGATGTATACAATGAAATGGTGCCAGAAATATTCATAATCAAATATTCATTCATTCATTCAGGCCTAAAAAGGAGGGGCATCTTGAGCTTAGGTGGGTTTTACCCTCCACTACATCCACGATTACATACACACACATACATCATATAAGTGTTGCTCATTCAGTCGCTTATTCTCTAAATGACAACATTATAAAAAGCATGTTTCTAAGTGTAAGTGTGCAGCTTGTCCAACACTAACTGTGGCTCATCCCTGCGCTGTCCGTGGTGCTGAACCTCTGGGGTCCAGGACCCTGGTGGGACCTGTCCGTGGTGCTGAACCTCTGGGGTCCTGGACCCTGGTGGGACCTGTCCGTGGTGCTGAACCTCTGGGGTCTGGACCCTGGTGGGACCTGTCCGTGGTGCTGAACCTCTGGGGTCCGGACCCTGGTGGGACCTGTCCGTGGTGCTGAACCTCTGGGGTCTGGACCCTGGTGGGACCTGTCCGTGGTGCTGAACCTCTGGGGGTCCGGACCCTGGTGGGACCTGTCCATGGTCCTGAAAACACACTACACTTTTCCCAAGCTGCAGTCACACAGGGTTTGACCCAAATCCCCTTGTGTGTAGTTTTGCCATTTGGTGGCCTTATAGAAACGTGACTGAATACATTTTTGGCATGGGTGGCCCCAGTGGGAATCAAACCCCCAACCATGAGCAACAGGAACATTTGAATGAAGCACTGTCTTAACACTAACTGACTGACTAACTAACTAACTAGCCTGCGCCTGCATTGTAAATATTGTTTATGTCAAGAAGTTTGACTGTGATACTTTATTGACCCTTGCGGGGAAACTCACAGGTCAGGGTCAGCCACAGAGCAACGCCCCTGGAACCGTACACGGATTCAGTGTCTTGCTCAAGGGCACTTCAGCAGGGCAGATCCTATAGCTGACACCACTGCCCTACCCTGCTGCCCACCCTGGACATCTAGCATCACCAGTGAGAATACCAGCTTCATCCGCATCTTATTCCGAGTATTTTGTCTTCAATCAAATCAAACCTAGGCAGGGCCAAGAAAACGCCTCGTATCATTGTCCAGTCCCCTTCATGCTCGGAGTCGTGATGCCTTAACTGTAGCGTCCCTGCTGTCTGGCACCGACAGCAGGTCAGCGCCAGACAGCAGGTCGGGATGTACACGGAAAAATAAATCCATTGTGAAAAGGGAACTTTTTCTTCCCTTTCATAAAAAAAAAAAAGCACCGTCCGCCCCCTCATGTACAATGCTGGGAATAGTAACAGCACTGTGAGGCTGGGCTAAATATAGCAGCCAGTGAGTGTTAACATGTCAACTTCAGCAGAGAGTGCAGAGAAGCGGCTGCTGCACGTGTGACCGCTGTGGATGAACACAGCATCGCTATAAATACCAAAACCCTGCTCTCTGCTATATGTTCTATATAGACCCGAGCCGTGGTTCAAACCCACGCACGAATTCCCTGTCGCACGACAAACATAAACGACCAAACATACAGGCGGCGATAGGATGATTTCAGCTGTGATGTATAGAGGCAAATAAAACACAACCACCACCAGCATCAACAAAAGTCCATTATGTTTTCAGAAAAGCATCGATTTATTCTTCCGCGCACATCTTGCATCAGTTTACTTGCTATGAATTTACCTCGTAAAGATTTATGTCAGCCTACAAAAGGCAGGTGATGTCTATTCTGCAAATATTAGTTGGATAAAGTGAGTTTTAGGTGGGTCTACCCTCCACTGCACCCCGATGAGCGGTAACCTATACTGCCGATAAAGCGATAAACGTATAAGATGATTAGACACATCATCCTAAAAATAGGTATTTACATGATCTGATGAAGGACGTGATCTGATGGAGGACTGAGGCTGTGGATTCTGCATGGTGAAGGAAGGCGGGTAGTTTATTTTTATCACGACCGCCTTTCAGAAATAGAAGGCAGGCGAAAAAAATAGACCTCAAGAGTTCTTCTCAATCGAAGACGCTTGTGCAGCAAACCGTGCATTTATTTGTGATGGAAGGAGACTTTAAGCCCCCCCCCCCCATGTTACGTAATCTAGCATGTGAATGTCAGAGACAGAACGACTCGGGGAGGGGGAGGGGGAGGGGGGGTGTTATTTGGTCTATGCATAGAGCTTCCAAAACTCATACCCAGGGAACACTGTGTACTCTGGTGTCCCCGGAGACTTGATTTAGACCCCCCCCCCCCCCCCACACACACACACACACACACACACACGCACGCAAGTCAGTGTTTCCAACTGTACAGAAAAAACAACTAGAAGATCAGTTGTAGAACAGGTGGATTCCCGCATCCATTCATCTATCCATTCACAGACCCTGGGAGAGGAATTGTGTCAATGAGTAAGTGAAAGTGAGGAATGAATGAATGAATGAATGAATGAATGCAAGAATGAATGAATAAAAAAAGAAGAAGAAGAAGAACGGCGGCGCGCATTGCTCCTGTCCTCTCAATGTTTTTTTTTGTTTTTTTTACAGAGCAGAGGGATGTACGGCTGCAAGGACAATAACCAAGCAGAAATGTTTTGGGTGCATCGAGAGCAAACAGCCATCCACATAAACATGGTGAGGGGGGGGGGGGGTGCGCGCGCACAGTGTACATGTGACAAAGCCGTTCATAAATATTCAGCGCCTCTATTCATGCGGATTCCTCTCTTGAGGTGGTTTATTGTGTGCAGCAGAGCTCCCAACCAACCATGTGATGCTGAAGGATGGTGGTGTTGGGGTAGGGGGGGGGGGGGGAGTGGTGGTGGTGTGTGGTGGTGGTGTGTGTGTGTGTGTGTGTGTGTGTGTGGTGGGGGGGGGGGGGTGTCTATAAATAGTACTATAGCTCTGCTTCCATTGACATCATTTAGGCAGGAGAGATGGAAAAATAAATAGGGGGAGGGGAGGGGAGGGAGAAGCTGGCGCAGGGTTCCTTAATCTGGGCTTGAAATTCAAACAAAACCTGGCCAGCCGTCCCTCTATACACACTCTCAACAAAAAGGGTTCTGTAGAGTAACCAGGGGCCGGTTCTTTAGGCTTGGACCACAGCAGAACCTCCTTTTGGTGAACTCTTCCAAAGGTTCACCGTTGCACCATACATAGACCCTCTATGGTGCTGCACACAACCCTTTAAGAATATACGAAATATGCCCCAAATCAGCAGTATTAGCAGCAGCAGTACACGATAGCAGTATTAGCAGCAGCAGTATTTGATAAGAAACTTTTTTAGGGATTGTGATTCTGATTTGCCATCTTTTGTTTTATTGTACTTTAACAGACCGTTGTTCTTTGAGTCATTGCGGTTCTGTGTAATAGCCTACTACCCTGACCAAAGACCCCCTGAAGAACCTTGTTTTTGCGGTGTGTATGCTTGCCCTCATCCACCGGGGCCCAATAGTAAACATCAAGCCAAAACACCCACTGTTTCCTAGAAAGACGCAGCCTACGAGTCGGAATGGAAAGCCACGAGGCAGATGGGAGGGGACATCAAACAAATGAAAAGGACCTGTGTGTATACAACACACACACACATGCACACACACACATAGTGAGAGTCCAAGTGGAAAAGACGGGGGCCATCATACACCCAAGGCAAATGTTTTGGAAGGTATTATTATTGTATTGACACGCTTAAAAAGGCGGTGGGTTGTAGCTCTATAGGCCTTACAAAGGGACCAATATTTTCATTTCGTTATCAAGGCTAACATTTCCGTTCAAACAGGATGACTGACTTGTGTGTTTATGTTTTGATGGAGGAGGAGAGGAAGACAGCACACTGTTTTTCCATGGCCGGAGTGTCTTAGTCACATCACATCCAGGAGGATCTCTCGCTCTCTCTCTCTCTCTCTCTCTCTCTCTCTCTCTCTCTCTCTCTCTCTCTCTCTCTCTCTCTCGCGCGCGCGCCAGCCTTGGCACTGACCCCTGAATGCTGCGTGACTCTCTCATCGGTGCTGATGACGTCTTCTATGGTCCATTTCTCCCCATGTGGGTCCCCCCGCCTTGTCCTCCTATCACACATCTCCGAGTCCCACAGCCTGTACACGCAACAACACTTAAAAAATATGATGTTTTTATCATGAAGTTGGATTAGAAACTGACTTTCTTCGCTTGTTCATTGTTTTCTAATGGTAACAATATTGATCCTTATGGGGAAATTCTGTTTGCTTGAACCCCTGGTCGTCAGGTTGAAGGGTGGATTCTTTAACCTCTAAGCCAATCTGCCACCTTGCCTAAGCGGGTTACTAGTTCATTCATTCAGTTGTTAATGCACACAAGCTGAGCATCTTTTTTCTCTGTTGTTGATCACACCGCCACTTCCTCCTCCCATGCAGTACTGACACCCTTTTTTTAGTGTGTTTGTTGCACCATTCTTGCAACAAAACCTGAAAGGTGTAGTGCTAAATGGGTACGAGACGTGATATGGAGCATCCTACGACATTTGAAATGTGTTTCTCCAGAGGATGAATCATAAGGCCTAATTCAGTCCTAATGGTGAAGTGTTTTTGCCATAGTCTCTGCTCCCTTCTCTCTTCCTCTCTCTCACCACCTCTCTCTCTCTCCCTCTCTCTCTCTCTCTCTCTCACACAGACATCACACACAGACACACACACACACACACACACACACACACACACACAGACTCACTCTCTGCAGGCTCAGAAAAACAAATGGCAGATCCACGACTAATGTAGGTGGGGGTGGGTGAACTTTTCACAGGAGCTAGTATAAAAAAATTGTAAATGGGTGGACAAGTTCCAAAGCAACAACCAACATCTGCATGTATGAGTGTGTGTGTGTGTGTGTGTGTGTGTGTGTGTGTGTGTGTGTGTGTTTGGAAGCCATGCATCCATCGATGACAAACTGTGTCTTGGAGAAAGGTGCAGGCGGCTACTTTCCAAAACATCATGGCTCATAGTCCTATTGGATTAAAGACACAAATTATTGACGTACTTTACAGTACTGGGCCCAAGTTGCATTATTCAAAGGGATGGAAAGACTTTGTTTGTGCGCAATAATATCAAGTTAATATATATTTTAAAAAATATATGATTATATATATATATATACATATATATAAGTTCAGGACCACAGACAGCAGAAATCCATGTGTAAAATGGTTCACTGGTTTGGCCACATTATGTATTGAATATTCTCATACACTGATCCTCGTAGGAAAAAAATCTCTTCACGGGGAAGTCAGAGGTCGGGGTCAGGGATTCAGGGACTTGGTAAGGATTCAAGGACTTGGTCAAGAGCGCTTCAGCAGGACAGATGCTGGCTGGTATTAAATTCATGTCCCTGTGGGTGAAGGAACTGTCTCCCTGCTCACTAGGCCACCCTACTGCCCACATATTGCTGACGTGGTGATGCAATGGTAAAGAAAAAGGTTCACACGTTACCTTCTTTACAAATCCATTTTTTGATACCACTAACTGTGATGGATACTATGAACCATAAAAGGTGGTCAACTCTATTCCAAAAAAGGTGAGTGAACTGAGTTAGGGTAGGTTTACCCTCCACTACATGAAGACATATCTTGCCTAGCCTGGACTGGGTCAGAGGCCTATAACAATAATAGCAGTAATACCTTTTATATACAGAGCACTCATCAAAACAGTGTTTTACAATATAACTAGAGAGTGAGGGCAATGAATAAAGAAGAAAACCAAGGTTTCCGCTCCTGCAGTGACATTTCAGCACCACGGACAGCGCCCGGACACAAACCCCAACAACGTCCTCTTCTGGACTCACTTCCTCTAAAAGAACCAACCCGTTACCTGATAGTGCAACCAAACATTTCTGAGTTTTCGCGGCACCTGAAAAGAATAATTCTCGGTTTCAATTTCGCTGGAGGCCCGAGTCCATTAATTCCCATCTTGGCAAAGCCAGCGGCATTGTCCGCTCCTCTGAGCCTTTCCTAGTGTGTCTATAGCAGATATAGCAGAGATTAGGATTCGTGACCATGTAGAAGAACCCTGCTACCTTGCATCCACATCCCTCGGAGAGAGAGGGGGAGAGAGAGGGAGCGAGAGAGAGAGAGAGAGGAACCCAAAATAGCGCACGAAAGGCTGTCAGCGCGATTGGTTTATCTGTTGATATCCTATTCTCAATGGAAAAGTCTGGGTTTCTATGTGGCAGAGAGGCTACCCAGGGAAAATAGGCCACATTAAGGACGAACATATCACTCTTAACAAAAAGGGTTCTACCGGAGAATGGTTCTTTAGGGTTGTACTGTTATTGTAGAAGCCCTTTTTGATAAAGGACCCTTTTAGAAACGGTCTCAATGCGTGAAATGCTCCAACATATCAGTGTTTAAAGAGCTTTTTTAAAAAACGTTTTTTTCATAATGATTTATCTCTTCTTAATTTTGACAAATCACAGTTTTTCACGGTAGAACCACTACCATAACCAAAGACCCACAGAAGAACCCTCCTTTTTCTGGGTGTGCAGGGTGTGAATGCAGCGTCCCAACAACCTGTAGCATTTCAGTCGATCTGTGTCTGTCCGCCTGCCTGTCTGTCTGTCTGTCTATCTGTCCGGCTGTCCGTCTGTCTGTCTGCCTGTCTGTCGCATGGTGCTCTGGCTCCCTTGCTTCTACACCCTCGGGTTAAATGGGGAAAAGGTTTTCAACATAGTCAGCTGGAGGCTGGAGGATATTTTTAGACTGAGAGGATGAGAGAGAGACAGGGAGGGGTGGTGGGGGGGAGACGGGAAGGGAGGGGGGAGACGGGGAGGGAGGGGGGAGACGGGGAGGGAGAGTCGTTTATATTTCACATTTTCACTCTCCGACGGGATGCCACGTAAAGCCAACTCTTTAGGCTTAGATATTGATGTGTCTGCTCCAGTCTGCTTTGAAAGGTGTGTGTGTGTGTGTGTGTGTGTGTGTGTGTGTGTGTGTGTGTGTGTGTGTGTGTTGGGGGGGATGCAAATCTCAGAATGAAACCCAACATTTTACCCTTTTACCCTCCTTTTTTCCGTCACCCCCAACCCCAGCCCCACCACTCATATGCCCCACCCTCTCACCTTGCCTGTTGAATTAATTTGATACTATTTTTGAAAGTCAGTGTTTCTAAGGGATACCTAATGACGCAATGACGTCAATGCAGGTCAATAGCACACTGCTGGAGAAGAGGACCTGAGAGAGAGCGAAAGAGAGGGAGTGAGAGAGAGAGTGAGTGAGAGAGAGAGAGAGAGAGAGAGAGAGAGAGAGAGAGAGAGAGAGAGAGAGAGAGAGAGAGAGAGAGAGAGAGAGAGCAGTGGCTGCAAGACTCGGCGTCCAGACACTTTGCCAAAACCTTCCCTGTGACACGAACGAGTCTCCCATCCCAGAGATTTTATTCCCAGAGAATTTAATTCCCAGAGATTTTATTCCCAGTCCCTCCCCGCCTGCTCGGCTGTGACTCGGTCCTCGTGACTTTAATTGCGTCCGATTTAGTCGCTTCCCAGTGGGTTTGCGCTGATAATAGCGTGGACTCTCACTCGTCCTGCCTCCCATTCATGCTTTCCGTCTCTGTCTGGAAGTCATTCACACAAACACACACACACACACACACACACACACACACACACACACGCACACAGTCTGTGCAGAGAGGTGAATCGCATGGCGCGCCTCCCCAAATGCGTACGCCCCCCTGATTTGGCGGGCTCTTTCTATCAGCTGGCTCACATGTGTAACTCTGTGCACCCCCCCCCCCCCCCCCCCCCCCAACCCCGGACACCACAACCCCCTCCCCACCCCAACCCCCCCCACCCCCTACCACGAACACCACCACTCACCCAGCCTTTTTTGGGGGTTGGCTCCCTCAATCCTGAATGGCAACACAAAATACTTTAGTCTCCGACAGAAAAGGGAGACGACGCACAACGGAGTGACCTGCTTTCTCCATCCTGACGCAGGAGGAGAGCAGTAGCCTGCCCTGCTGCTTTACACTCCCTCCTTCTCCTCTTTCTCTGTCTCAGCCTGCACACATCTCTCTCAAAGAGTTTAAAAGAGAAAAAAAAAGGTAAGTGCTTTCTTTTGTGGGCGGCGTTAAACGCGACCTCGATAGTTGTGATAGCCTGTGAAGTTAACGTTTAGCCCATGCATAGATATTTTGGGACTTCGCTTATAACCGGTTGATCTGGGGACGAGCACTCGCTGCAGTTCACAAGAGCAGGGATGTAGTGGAGGGGAAAGCCGCCTAAACTCAGTTTAGCCTACCCATATGTTTAGGCTGACATACATCTTTAAGATTTATAGGGGGATATTGGGGCTTTTAAGCGAAAAAACATAAATTAATGCTTTTTTGAAAGCATAATTGATTCTTGTTTATACTGGTGGTTGTTTGCCTTATGGTGATCACCGACTGGAGCTCATAGTTTACCCTCCTTTTTATTTACTGCACATGAGAGATCCATAGCGACTTTATTTGGGTTCATCGCAGGGCATGCGAGTGTGTGCAAGCATTACAATCTCCGGGAATGATAAGAGTAAAGGTGAAACGTGGCGATGGAAGAGTATTCAGGACTTGTTTTTGCGAATATTGACAACGGAGGGGATTTTCTTCAGACAGTTAAAGAGAGCGGGCTGCGGTAAAGCGTAGGAGTGTTCACGTGTTGGGGATCCTCTGCTTTAGGCTGCCTGCTCTTCTGAGATGCCTAGTAACAGCTCAGAGAGGAGGGGGGTTGGGGGGGGGGGGGTAATTGTTCAAATTTCTACTAAACCTACTACCTCCGTTGATGCACTATACTGCTTTGGCCACGTAGGTTTCTTTCCTGCCATGCCAATAAAGCACATTTGAATGTGAGAGCGAGAGAGAAAGGTATAGATAGATAGATAGATAGATAGATAGATAGATAGATAGATAGATAGATAGATAGATAGATAGATAGATAGATAGATAGATAGATAGATAGATAGATATTATATTTACTACTAAGCCGTGTAAGAGGTAAGCACTTTTTCTCCACTCCACAACTTTCGCAGCGGACTTGCGTCAGTCAACACGTGTTGTGGGCCACATCAGAATAATACTTCGGATTATTTCAGCAATTTCCCTGCATTTACCAACTCGATAATCCACTTGACCCCTGCTCTAACTTGGCACTCCCTTTCCTACGGCGTAAAGGCAATAATTGTGGGCTGTGCTATTATATATAACGCTGGGAGGTTAGAGGTTAAGACAAAGCCTTCAGGCAGAATTGTTCAGCCCTATAAACGGCTGAAAAACAGCCTTATAAACATGGCTGTCGCTGTCCGTGGTGCTGAACATTTTAGCTGATTTTGGAGCGGTTCAGGTTTCCGTGTCTTGTACTGGGACACTTCGGCATGGCATGTGACCGTGGCGGGGCTCGAGCCTGTGTCTGATCGGTTACCGGACGGTCAACTCCCACCCGGCGAGTTTATTGCCTCTCCATATGGCACAGAGCGACGCTGCGCCGAGTTAGAGGTAAAGTTCACGGTTTTGTGATCAGATGGGGATCATCATAACGCAAACAATCACCAATGTGAATAAAAAATCAACTACACTTTGCTATCCTCATATAAGTTGCTTCAGTTTGATGCTACTTACTATGATGTATCCTATGACTCCACGTCATACTGATTTATATCAGCCTCAAAAAGGTGGGTAAACTCTATTCCGCAGATATAAAAATGACTAAAAAATGTAAATTAATCTGGGTTTACCCTCAGCTCCATCCCTATCTTTAACTCAGTGTGGCAGATTAGTTTGTAAACTGCGGTGCGAGCTTTAAGGAGGCAGCGTTTTGCGTTGTGATAATGAGATCTGCTGCAGTAAGTTAGGACTGAACTTTTCCTATTATAACTAAACGTTTCTTTACTACAAATGCGTCCATGCGCCCAGCCGCACACTGCCATCTAACCAGCCAGCTTTTCTTTTTCTTTTTTTTTTTTTTTTTTAGATGTATGTGAGAGTGGGAGGCAGACGGAGATACAGTAGATGCACAGACAGAGACTAACTTGCAGGAGTCCATACTCCTTCTTTACAGGGAGGTGGGGGTGGGAGGGGTGTTGCGGGGCTCTCTTGCTGAATTTGTCGACACCACGCGGTGAACTTGGCTCACTGCATTGTGGAACCTCAGCTATAACTCCCATTGATATTGGTGCTCCCTCTCTGATTGAATGATTCTGGACTGCAGGGAGCGGTGTGTGTGTGTGTGTGTGTGTGTGTGTGTGTGTGTAGGGTGTGGGGTAGTGGAGTGGTGCTAGGAGATATAGTACACCATGGTATTATCTTGGCTTGGTTTGATGAAAGAAAGAGAGAGAGAGAGAGAGAAAAAGAGATGCCAAACTATTCTTCTTCTTGTCATAATTATTATTAGTGTTAGTATGTTGGGTACTCTAGAGGACAGGCTGTATCCGCTATATCTGTCCCTATGCATGCACTCGCCAGCAGCCACGGACATACAGTTGGCCTACAGGCAGGGATAAAAATAGCACCCACCGATGCGACGGGCGCAGCCCTTTTTTACCGACTTTTCTAGGTAGCTGCCACTCAGTGGATACTCACCACCTCCACCTCTGAATCCCCACCCTAACCCACCTCACTCCTTCTCACGCAAGTCTCGTGAATTCCACGCGGTATGAGTGCAGATGGACGGCGTGGGGGTGTGTAGAGAGTGATTTTCGAGGAGAGGGTCTTACAACAGGAGATGGGAGATTTTAGAGTGAGAGAAAAGAGCATACGTGTGGAAAGAGGTCTGTGCGCCTTTTGCTTGGGCTAGTGTGCGCTCCCCGTGGGTCTATTCCGTGGGTGAGCGGGTCTGGTGCGTGGGCACGGCCAGTGGAAAGATGAGATGGAGGAGCTGAAGGAGGCAGCGACTCTGCTCGCAATGTTTTCCTCTCCTTCGGCGGGGAGACAATGTTTTGCCCGCCAAATACACGGCTGGGATACAAATTCTCAAGACCACAACAGCACCAATCCTAGTAGGAGATGGGGAGGGTGGGGGGGGTGTACAGAGAGAGAGAGACATACAGAGAGGGGGGGGGGAGGTGGAAACCCAGAGGTTCCAGCATTAGAGGAGGGTTTTTACCGGGAAATAACCTACTATAAAGCTGTTCCATGCTTCCATACCTCATTATCAACATGTAATATGTCCTATTCTGTCATTCGTTTTTCCATAGCAGATTTCCTAAGAGCTGATCACAGAGCGGCAGTGTCTTTAATCAGGCTCTATGGGCTGTAAAGTGGGAGAATCTAAACGTGACGTCAATGCCTAGTAACTGACGCAGCCCTTCAACAAAAATGGCTTTTTATTTATTTTTTTTCTTCTTCTCGCCAGCAAAGCTTTAATTATCCGTTTTTTTTTTACAGTGCTCCGTCGACTAAAAGCAAAAAAAAAAAAAAAAGCACTGGGAGCGTCGGGTAATCCGCGTTCATCAGTATTTGGAGCTATTTGCGTTCGTGAGTTTCAGCAGCTGAAGTAACACTGGGACGAGAATCTTCTGAAGAGGGCGACAAGACATCAAATATTGTCGATGATGATATTGGCACCGACGACGAGTTACAGATTTTAGTTGTTGCGGGGAAAGTAGTGTGTTTTTAGAGATGAGAAGAAGGTGTTGTTGTTGTTGAAGGCACATTGGGTACAAAAAAAATCACTGCAATGATGCAACGGAAGGGAATCGGGGCTCTTGTGCAGAGTTGGAGAGGCAAAATTAATTTACATTACATGCACTTCACGTAACGTTCCTGAGCGATGCCTTTTGTGAGTGTTTTTTTTTCTTCCTCTTACTGTGACCTAAAAATAGCATCAGGGTTTTGATCGTGCGCCAGAAATAGACAGACGGGTATCACTTGTATAAAAAGGGAGGCGATCCTGAGCAAACTTGGACGTGCCACTGTAAGCCTACATAATAACAAATGGAGGACTTATCTGTTGCATTTCTTCCAGACTCTAGTTACGGCTTCTGACTAAAATCTCAGTCTTTCTCTGTGTCTCTCTTTCTCCATTTTAGAACAAGGACGTGCTTTCACTATGGTGAGTGAGACATTTGCACATGTTACGTTTAATTTCGTGTACTTTTGTGTGTATGTGTGCCCGTGTGTGTGTGTGTGTGTGTGTGTGTGTGTGTGTGTGTGAGACTTAGTAGTGCATGCTCCTGAGTGCCTGTGGTGTTGGTCTTATCCCCCCCTTTCCCTCCACCTCTGTCACCGTCTGTAGTGTGCACGCAAAACACTTGACTCCCGGTCTTAGGCATGGATTTATTGGCATGTTTGACTATAGCCGAATCATAGACCAACCTTCCTGCAGAGTAGGAATCACCCCTTTTGGTAAATAAGCAAGTGCAAAACTCCCTTTGTCTGTTGGCGCTGTTGAGTCTCTATCACATATTTTTTTATTTTTTTTATTTTTTCTCTCCCTGCTTAACCGCGAAAGCGAGGGGAACCCTTCTCTGATGAGCGCTTAAGGACGCCTTTTCCCCCTCATTTTCTTCTTTTTAAGAGGAAACATATTGAAAGAGAGCAGCGTTGGAGGAAGAAGAGGAGGAGGGGAGAGAGAGGGTGAAGGAGGTGTTGCTGCAGCACCGAGACCACAGCGCCAGGCGGACCGCATGGGGAAACCCGGGAGCTGTCCAGCAGCAATGGTGCTGAAACCACACCAAGGGGCGGTAGTGGGGTGGTGGTGGTGGTGGTGATTGGGAGGGGGGGGGGGGGGGGGTGTTGGTGTTGTTCCTGGCAGCCAAACGCTTTATTTACTCCTGTTTGGAAACCAACAACATCTACTTTCAGAGATTCCTCTTGCCGGGAGCGTCGTTGGAAGAGAAATAATGAAATATATGTCCTCGCTGAAAACGCCTCCCTGTTAAATCAACAGCGTTAAATGGGGAGACGCTGGCTTGAAAAGATGTTATAACAGTGCTTTTTCCCGCCTGTGTAGTTTGAACAGCCTCATCAGATGCCATAGACAGGCAGAGAGAGAAGCAATAGTCGGACTGACTTGAATCAGCTCTTCTTCTGCTCACGTCATTGCCTTCATTTTACCCCATGCCTCGCCAACTCATAAAGGAATCAATTTGATTTCTTTACGGCTTTCCAATCCATCCTGTTGAATCGGAGCAACACTTTGCTGTCGCGTTAAAATTAATGGAGCATCGATGTAGCCTATCTGTATCAAGTTTTTGCCATATGCCACCAGCGCCTGTTATTAAAGTAATTAAAATAGTTAAAATAGTCAAATAGGCGCGTCAGACTTCAGTGCCGTTTTTGGTTAAGATCTCTCCACAGTAACTTCGCGTCCTAGTGGCAAGGAGGGCGCACAAGGGACGAAGGGAGCGATCAATATTGGTTCTTACCCCAAACAAGGAAGACATTGAAGGAATCATCCTTTCAATTAGGGTATCAGTATTAAAATAGCAACCCCGGGCCAGCAGATGATGAATAGGCTACTGGCGTCTGCGCACTTATGCAGCTCGACTAGGACACAAAAAAACATTCTCACGCGCTCCTTGTCCATGCACGACTTTTGCCAATATTGCCAATATTTATTTCGTCGCCCTAGGAAGATTTTGCATGCAGGTTACGAGGCTATCGTGCTACAAATCAGGGAATAAAAAACACAACGACTGCCTGTCTTTGTCATGCAAAATCCCGATTGCAATTCACCTGCGATGCATTCCTCCACCTCTCAAAAAAAGTGTAATTCTTCGTCGGTCAAACGCGGAAATACCGAGACGAGGGGGCCAGATCTTGCTCAATAATTCAATGCCGGCCGTGTAATTTCGGAAACAACACGGATTCCCGAGTCGTGACTGCTAAAGTGAGTAATGTGCGCGTTGGCTGCGTCAGGAGAGGCAGTCACTGTGCAGTGCAGACGGTGGGGGAGAATCGTGACTGACTGGGTTGCAAATGAAAAGACCACCCAATAAAAATAAAAAAAATACCCACACCACGGGGGGAGGGGGGAGACATGGCGGGAGTGGTGGGGCTGGGAGGGGAGGGCGGTTGGGGCTTATGCTCTGGGTATGCACTAACCATTTCCCTAAAATCCCACCAAATATCTCTTTCCCCCTCCAAAGCTTGTTTTAGTGTGAGCCCTGCTGCTTGCTGGCAGCCAACTTGAATGCAGAAGAGTTTCATCAGTGATAGTGGGGCGGTGGGACGGAGAGGAGGAGGAGGAGGAGGAGAGGAGGGGGAGGGGGGGGGGGGGGGGGGGGGGCTATGTTGGTTCGGGATCAAACCTGATACAAACAGGGGAGAGAAGGGTCCAGATCTAGATCGTGACCCGGCCTCCACCTCGGTAACTTGCAAGACAGCGCCATGAAGTTGGGGGGGGGGGGGGGGATGCGAGTTAGGGCTGAGTTTATGGTGATAGTGCACACTGACTAACTGACGACCCTGTTGCAGGTAAGTGGATTTATACATATTATTCGTTTGCCAAATTATTCGTTTGCCAAATTTGACAGACAAATTAAAGATTGTTTGAACTCCGGGTGTGTGAGAATGAGTGGTTTACGGTCATGTTTAACACCTCAATTCTTGATGTAAAGCTTAGCAATGTGTTGTTGTTTTGTTAAGTTGCATATTGTTGCTGTAAAGCGTTTTAATTGTTCACCTATAAAGTACTGAACCAGCGTTGCACTGAACTGAATTTGCAGTTTAGAGACCCCCGTGTCATTTTTGCAGTGGTATCCTCCGGTGAACTCTATAGGTGACCATGCAATGGAGTCGCCTCAGATGCTTGCTGTGTTGTGCTATGATGTGCAAGGCTGTGCAAAGCTTCCCGCACTTTGTCGACGTGCGATGTATTCCCTGCTTGCTAGATTAGTATTGCCCATTCTTTGATGTGGTTTGTATCGCTGGCTGTTAGGGAAGGGCGTTATTTGTGATGCGGTGAGAATGGCTATTTCTTGTTGTCAGATATTTTTTTCCCCGTGTTATATGTGCCATGACATAAACCATTTGAAACGATGGTCAATTTAGCAGCCACGCAAGACGCCCTGCCCATGCATACGACTCGGAGAAGATAACGCATATAGCCTTATCACATGCCTATATCCGTGTTATCCCCATCTCAACGCATATATGTATACACTTTCCCTGGTATAGGACACAATTTGGTTAGCCCTGTCTATTTTTTTCCTTTTTTTTTTCCTTCCTTTTTTTTTTTTTTTTTTCAAAAAGGGGGGGTCCCTATATGAGCGAGACACCGATTGGTTGATGACGAGGTTTGGTTTGCTCCAATAAGATCCCTCCCTGCTCTCTATTTATTGCCAGCAGTTTACAGCCTTGCTCCCTCCTCACCCAGAGCTCTGGAGCGGCTGCAGAGAGTCAGTGCTTCACTATAGGGAGACACCACGGACCAGGGAATATAATACAGAACCACACTAACAACAAAACGCATCGATGCACAGCTTCCAATGATCACACGGGCTTGCACATCCGAGCATTTTGGATCAAATAAAATCTCAGGGAGAGACAGAGAGAGAGAGAGAGAGAAAGAGGGAGAGGAGGAAGGGGGGAAAGGGATGGATAAGGGAGGAGAGACGCGAGGGGAGATAGAGGAGAATTCAAACTATGGAGAAGGAGTGGGGAATCAAAGCAAAAGGACCTTGGACAGCTCTCAGTTGCAGCAGCAGCCTTGGCATCCGGAGACCCCCCTCCCCATCCTCCATCCATCCTCTCCTCCTCCTAGTGTGTGTTGGAGGGACACACTCGCCTCGGGTTGCCGATGGCTGGAGATACAATCAACCAACCCGGGATGGGAGATAATTCAAGGAAGCGAAAAGAGAAAGACTCCCCGGGTGTCTCTCCTCAAGTCTGCGCGGAGTCTCCTTCGGACGGCGGCAGCAGATAATGTCCTTCACGAATCTTTTTGCGGTCTGGGCTTGCTGTTCATAACTATTAATCTGGGAAGCCCTTACCCCAAAAAGCATTTGCGGAGGGCGCAATCGCCGTGCTGAGACATCGACACTGGAAGACGGCTTTACTCGTGGAATTTTACAATCGTTTATTTTTAGGGAATTGGGTTTTTTTCTCCTCAAAATTTATTTTTGCATCATTGTTATCCTTATTTTCTTTTGTTATTTTCGGTATTAAATTATCAGTGGCATCTTTGTTATGGTTGCTTTTCAGCCCTACGTGTGCTATTTAGTCAACAGTTCTCCTTTGTTAGAAATTGTGGCGAAGCTCTGCGGCCACGTCGCACCCAAGTTTTGCTCAAACTCTTGCGAGCATCAATGTCCAGAAAAAAAGGCTTATTTTCTCACATCTGTCGAAAATATGTCATCGGACCAAAACTTTGAGACATGTGAAGCTTAACAAGTCATTATTCTACCACCACGCCCCCCACCCCCCACCCCCTGAGTCTCACACTAAACAGTGACAGTGGCCCCCAGCAGAGCAGAGTGTAAACACGGGGAGACCCTAGCAATGAACAAGTTGCACGTGGGAAAACAGTGGGGGGTGGTGTGTGTGTGTGTGTGTGTGTGTGTGTGTGTGTGTGTGTGTGTGTGTGTGTTTTGGTTTTGGTGGGTGGGGTGCCACTTTGCTTGGATGTCTCTGATCCCCCCACCCCAAAAAAAATCTGGAGTGTGGGAAACACACACACTCTCTCTCTCTCTCTCTCTCTCTCTCTCTCTCTCTCTCTCTCTCACACACACACACACACACACACACCTGTAAGCAAAGTGCATATGCAAGGGATTCCCCTACAAGGCCATCATAACATAGGGAGAAGCCCAGATTGGCAGATGGAGAGGGATAAGGAACAGCTGCAATCGCAGCCTCATATACTGACCGTGCAATGACTGTGTGTGCGCGTGTGTGTGTGGCCTCCCTGCGATGCCATCCATGCAGCCTCTCCTTCTACACAAACACACACACAACGCACACGTGTCTCCCTCCCAGTATTGTGAATAGTAGTTAATCCACCTCAAGCATCGCCCACCACTGTTCCCTGTCAATGTTCCCCACAAAGAGCACACAGAGGACCGGGTACGACCACGTCCTTTCAGCGTGACCCAACAGATCAAAAAGAGTAGAAAATCAACTCTAAATTTCTACAGCTTAATGACTCGATCGATATACTCACACGTTCTGCTGCACAGCAAAGCCCTGGCCCCCAAAACCACGTGAATAATGTGAGTGATGTGTGCACGCAAAACAATCAAACCGATGGAAATAAAAGGCAGAGCTTTTTGTTCCATATCTTGAACGGTTGAGTAAAAAAAGCACTATACAATACAGTTTACCCTCGAGGGGAAAAAAATGCAACTATATATTTAACTTGTTCTTGCTGTGTCATTACCTATCGTTTAACTGAGCGCATAGGGGTCACCTGTGTTGGTGTGAATGGTAATTCATGATAAACTATTGTTTGCAAATTAGCAACCTAGCCTTGTCAGGAGATCGAGGAAGTGTAAACCTACTCATAAATGACGTGCAATATGAAATATGAGGCCCCTATATGCCGCAAAACCTAAAGTCTGACGAGAAAATGTGTCGTGGGGATGAAAAGCCACGTCAGAATGAAAGAGCAACCAAGTGACATAATTAAAATCAGAAATAAACCAGCATTAAAATGGCTATTTGTAGCTATAAGCCTGTTTAATTTGGGGGTGACGTGGAGTTGCTATAAGTGGAACTAACTAGTCAAATATCAAAGCTCATTACAGGCTGCGAACAGGATGCACACCTCGCCAAACAGGCAACTCTCATTTCCGAGAATATTTTGTGACCCGAGCCCATGAGCAAAACACCGGTGAACTAGCCTCTGCGTAATTGCCAAGCAAAATACCTGATAAAACAACTGCGCAGAGCGGCATTGTTGCATCTCCACCCCATGACCTCTTGCAGGTTGCCTGTAGACGGGCCACGAAACGTCTGTTATAACAGCGACCATATTAAACAAGATTGAGTGATCTTTCGTCAGACTTTCAAAAGACTGCAATCGGCCAAAAAGGCGTAGGCTAAGTGAAATGGCGAGAGCAGACGTCATTCCCTTTAAAAGAAACAACTTGACCTCTGGGCTTGTCGGGTAGTCCAGTGTTTGGGTCTGTCATCAGTAGGTAATGACGAATGTCACAGTGCGGTGCAGGTTATGGAAAGGTCCTCTGTAGCTCCACGGGCAGGGATGTAAACCACCTAAACTCGAGGCTGACATGAACCTTTATGTTGTAAATCCATACCTACAGTGTCAAACTGATGTCTTTCAAGGAAAACAACACATACGCTAATCCTTTTTCTGGAAGTATAATTGATTTAGTGCTTATATTGCTGGTTGTGATGCCTTTATAACAAACCAGCGACTGCAGGTCATAGTTTACGCCACCTTTTTATTCACCACTACATCACTGTCTCTGGGTGTATCCACGTAGGCCTAGACACAGAACTTTATACACGGTTAATCTCACCATGTGTTTTGTCTGTCTGTTCTGCGCAGGAGACACAAAAAAAGATGGCAATGAGGTGACTTGTGTGGTCGGATGGAGCCCGGAGCCTGAGGAACCTCCACGCGCACGCCGGAGAAAGGACCTGTCTTTTGGATTTCATCGAGAGACGCATGCCTGACAGACCGACCCACCTTCCTCCTTTTCCTCCGCCTCATCCTCATCCCGAGAAAGGTAATTGCATGGCCTGAGAGTGTTGGGAGGATGAAGATGACGTCAAACCCAAATCACCCTTTAAATTGCATTTGCGAGGCTCAAAATGTGAGCAGGAGTTGTGCACATGTTGCGCAGGGAATCGTTGGGTTTATTGTATAAAGTGGTTAGAGGTTTTTTTTTCTCGGTGCAACTTACTGTAGGCCTACAAATGAAATGTAAATACAAAGGCATCATTTTCAGAGAAAGCAAATGAGCGTTTGAGTGGCATCCTCGCCTATGTGTTTTAATCACTTTTACGTGGAACTATAAAAGATTTTTTTTTTTTTTCTGCTGGTGTCTTGGGAGATGCTCAGGAAATGCTGCATTTGACAGGGATGTTGTAACATGTGTGGAAGGTAGCCTAAAGCACGCACTAATTTCATAACTTCGCCATACCATAATATTTCTATAGGGGCTTGTAGTGTGTCTGTGATGCCCAATAATGAGTTTACAGTGACCTTATGATACATATTTGATGGTTTTGTTGTGATATACAGATGGAACTAGCGATACTATATTCTTTAATAATCCCAGTAGTGTTGTAGCGTTAAACAATACTACTTTCAATCACACCATTTACACTTTTAAAATCACACACAGTATGACAGTGAAGGTAACATTTTTTGGCAATGTATGACACATGGGTCACCTTTTCACTGGACTATTCTCATGGTACTTGGACGTTGGATGGGATTGTAGTACCGTCTTGTTGGGCGAACAGCCGGCGCAGTGTGACAGTGAGCGTCAAAGTTAGCCAATGCTTTGAAATGTTTCTTGAAAACATTTGCAGTAGGTTTATGTCACCCCCCAACCCATTCCCGTCTAACTGCCGTAAGTCTAACTGCCAATGTAGATGGTTTATAATCTTAGTTTTGCCTCCCAAATACCCGTTATGTCACATCTTTGTGTAGGCCATGACGTCCTGGACAGTTCAGGCAACACTTCTTCGTCATGTTGCATTTACTTGCTCTTGTAATAATCCCTGTAGTTAGCACTTTGCGTGACTTTTTACCAGTATAGAAATGCAGGCTAACTTGGTGAACCAGTTCAGGTCTAATTGCTGTATTGTAATAGCCAAAACAGTCATGACAGTAATTATCACTTTACCCTTTAGCGAAAGTATGGCGAGTAAGACTCTGTTGTCTTGTGTATAGAATGGAGAATGCTTGGTTTGTCAACAGGCTGGTTCTGTCCTGTGCTTCCCTCATTGCAGACATTTCATGGCAGCTGTTTTGCATCCCTCCTAGAAAGCTTTTAAATTAATGTTGCATTCAAGTGCTCCTCATAAGCTCCTACGTCTGAGACAGGGAGTCCTAATCACGACACGTGGCGCAGTCATATGCTCTTGGTCAGAAATAACAACAAAATGGACGCTATTGCAAAAGTTCTTTTCAGTGTACAACACAGAGCTTTTTTTTTGTGTGTCACGTTGTTGATGGTTTGATTAAATTATTAGCTGTTAAGTGATGTTCTATATTGCTCATTTTTACTCATGTAGACTGAAAAGACACTCATGTCCCTAAAACTTTGTTGGGTTGTTCATGTGTGCTGAACTCATAATTATATTTCTGACACCAAGTCACAAATAATTCAAGTGGGGATACAAAATGATGCAAATTGAAGTCACCTATTAGATAGTGCAGATAGCAGGAATTCTTTGGCTTGGATTCAGCACCCCATCGTTCAAACTACAGATGCTGCTGTTTATATTGCAGGATATTTACAGAAGCACTAAAACAAAAATACATATCATAATGGCTACAAACACACACAGGGAAAATGTTTTGCAAAGCTAAAGGATCCCTCATAATTTCATTTGTTTTCTCTTTTATTCTTTAAGACAGAGTACTCTTCACCATGGATGCTATCTTCAGTGAAATACAAAGGCGTTTCAACATGTGCACCTTACACACTGCATATAGACTATAGGTTAAAATGTGGTACACTTGATACATCAACAATTCCATAAATTCAATAAATCAATAATGACACTTAATCACAGAAGTGGTGAGACATTTTCTAATTGCCCATATACCATATATATCATTGGACCTTACAATATATTTTACCTGAATGCTGTAAGCAAAGTGTATCCAAAACACTTTTCTGCCCTGCCACCACCGTGCCTATTGTGTACATCACACAATACATCTCTACGTATTACACAATATCTACTAACCATCGTTTCCCCCGTTTTGATACTAGCTACCAGTGTAAAACTATAGTTAGTGATGTGGCATCATGGTTACAGAAAAAAAATCCACCCTGAACTATTAGTGATGTACTTTGTATTTCTGGGTCCATTTTGTTATTTGGTGGTGTATCTTTCTTATTCCCATCTGTAACTGGCCAAACGTAGACGACATTACATTGAGATACTTCCAGTGCAGCTACAATGGAGACTAATAGCAGAAAACATTTCAATGATCTAAAACATCAACGATAACCGTCAGGTTTTGGTGTCAGCCAATCAGAATCAAAGAGCAAGGGCTTCTTTCTAGACCGACGATCAACAATCATACAGAGAGAAATCCATCGTAGAGGAGGCTCCACCGACAGTAGCCTCAACAGACCAGAATGCAATGCAGTAGCCTCAATAGACC
This sequence comes from Hoplostethus mediterraneus, assembly GCA_034670385.1. Taxonomy (NCBI): domain Eukaryota; kingdom Metazoa; phylum Chordata; class Actinopteri; order Trachichthyiformes; family Trachichthyidae; genus Hoplostethus; species Hoplostethus mediterraneus. The sequence continues at coordinate 17,579,599 of JAXDDW010000003.1, read as the reverse complement.
ACAATGCAATGTAGCCACAACACATGTTGCCTTTTCTCGACCGCAAAAAACCTCTCGCTTCACTATCGCTACTGCTCTCTCCAGCTACACGTAAAACCCACAGCTGAAATGCTTAGGCACGTTCATACACATTCTCTGGAGGTTGTCGAAAAGCATTATGGGAAATATAGGAAATCACTGACCGAAGTAGGAGTAGCGAGGTAGGTTGAGTAAAGGAGGTACACCAATAGTTTTGAAAGACGTACAAAGAGAGAGGAGTTGTGAACAACTGCGACACAGCGTACGTGCTCCATCAGAACCTGTTAGCAAAAATAGCGAACACATATTTATTCATTTATTTTGAGGGATTATCTCCTGGAGAGTGGCATCCATTTGTTTTGGGCCGTGTAACATCATAGCGTACCCTCAAAGGTCCAGTTCGTAATGGCAGCATGGCACGCTGACCTCTGTTGTTGTTTTCATAGTGATTTATTGGATTGGCGGTATTGTTTCCACGCTGGAATTGACAGTCTGAGAATTTGATACAATTTGAATTTGATATGTGACAGGTAACGCATATTTTGAGGTTTTTAAAGGTTGTTTATATTTGTAATCCCTTAAAGACCAAATGTGGATGTAGCCAAGATTTAGATGGTCAGCTACTTTGTGAAATGTATTTTTCAGGGACTGTTTGGACATATTGATAAAACAAAACAAAACAAACAAAAAAAAACCAACATTTTATTGAAGTTGTCTGACCAACCTCATCAATCAATAGACCTCACACACAAGCCGAACTGCGCCACATTTTAAATTCATTCTATGTGAAATGTAAACAGAAATGACAATTGACAATTTATTTTTAATATCGACCCTGGTCTGCACCCAACAGGGCGAGAGCACATGTCAACTTCTGATTCAACTCATATCCTTAGTCTAATTTCTTCACAAACACACTCATTCATGACAGCACCTTTGCACGGTGCACCACGAAACTCAAAACTTTGGATTTGAAGTCCACTGAAAGACGGTGAAGTTGAGTGGGTTATCGGCCCTTTGCTCATGAGTTCCATTGTTTCGTGCGCCCGACCCCGCTCACCTTTCCACAGCTGCACAAGCACTTAGCCAAATCAGATGCACTTATGTATGCAGGTAATAACGGGGCGTTCCATCAATTAGATGACGTCGCCATTGATGAATCATTTTATGGGGGGAGGTATATTTGTTTATTTTGATTGCATTTGGTTCCTGTGCTGTAGAGGGAAAGCGGTGTTGTTGGTGCGGGCAAGCAGACCACAACGATCCCCTCCATTACATTCCACCTTCCATTTGGTTTTCAGCTGGTAAGCTGCTTCGGCGGGCCACCTTACCAAGAATCAAAATATTTTCAAGCTAAATGTGGATATACAGAGATGTGATGCCATGAAATCTGACTTTAAGCATCTCAAAAATCAAGTCCAAATGACAGATGTAACAGTAACGTGAGGCTACGTTTACCACAATATGAATTATCTTTTTGCATTCATGTTTCCTGCGGTCAAATAGTCAAGAAAGCATTATTTTATTTATTTTTCCCCGCACAAATTTCCTTTCCATTCTTACAGATTGTATCGTAGACATCTGACTTTTCACTACATACCTGCTGAACTACTGCTGCACTTTGGCTCCATACCCATGAGGAATTGTTTAACAAATACAAGCTCTACTCCAGTTTTGTTTTAAATATATACACATTTAAAAATATACACATTTGGTTCAACAAAGATTTGTCTCCAGTATTAATGTAACATGCAGATGCAGGATGAATGGAAGAAGGGGGACATCTACAATGGCTACGACTCTATACAGGATAGATAGGATCACTACATTATGATTTTACCACAAAATCCCCCAAAACACAAGATAGTAGAAGCCCAGTTTTTGGAATTCGCATTAAAATAGATCAAACAAGTGTAGTGCTGCAACCTGCACTAGAAACAATACTCTGGACATGGAACCAAAACCTAAATCACCCCCGACCACCACTGCTACACAGTGTTTTGGGGAAACACTGACTCTTCCCTCACTAAATGAACCCATATTATAGGAAGAAGAGGTCAGAGGCAGGCAGGACATCAAATGGGCCAATAGAAAAAAATGTATAATGCTGGATTCATACAAACATTTGAAACATCGGTAACAATTTACTCTGAATATTGTTCACATGGTATTGTAAAGTGTGAGTACATGAACAGTATGGGTGCAGTCTAACCATCATGACCAGAACATAATATATTATGTTATATTACACGCAATGTGCAAAAATGTGAACACTTTCTGGGGAAACTGTATATGTACTACTATTCTCATCAGGCAGTTACATCAAATTCATAGTGTATTTAAGTCTGATTTATAGGGATTTACAAGGGATGTAATTCTCTGATGTGATTACGATGTGACAGAACAGACACACTTACAACACACTTATACTACTCTTAGGTTCATCACAATACACTTCAACATAGCTTTTCTTAAAAAAAGCTTACTTAAAGACATCTTTATTTTCACTATAGTCGGTACAGATCTGGATCTGTGCGGAAACAAGACAACAGGCGCTATTTTGTAATATGTTGCCTTGCAGTGCAGTTTGTTCCGTGTGCTTTAGGTGGACGGGGTGATACTAAGCGCAGACGATTAACGTGCAGTCGTTAGTATTGGAGTGGAATTGAACTGCACCGGCAACACACACACACACACACACACACACACACATACACACACACACACACACACACACAGCCCAATCAGCAGTTGTGAAGTATCCAGAAACCAAAGAGCTCACATTTTAACTTCCAGATGTAAAATTTGGGGCTGAATGGGAAATTTATTTTCATACCAAAATAAGCTGAATTTAATCGCAATGTTGCCTGTTTTGCGTCAGGAAATGTACTCCTGCACCCCCAAAAAACATCCCTTCATTCTCTATGACGCTGCTCTGAATTTTACATCTTGAATCACAGGTCACAAGTCTTAATTCCCTGGTTTCTGGCTTTGGGAGAGATAACATGAATGTTTTTTCCCCTATTAACCCAGAGAATGAGTACTGGCCGAATGGAGGCTGAGTGGAGGGTGACAGGACCCGGTTGGACCCAATGAACCTGGCAAAGGTTGAACTTTCCAGTTCTTCTCCTATTTATTCCAAACAAACCAGAAACGTAAAATGCATCACGAGTGAGTAGTAAAAGCTTTCATGAACTGGCCAGAGGTTGAATCACTGTTGTGTTATATGAATTGGCGATAGAGAGTAGCAAAACAGACATTTATTTTGATGAAAATGTCATGGATTATTACTTTAATAACACACAGTGACTCAGTTCATGGTGTTATTGCAGTAACATATGTTGTGTTGAAAACCAACACAAATGTTGTCCTAAACTAGATGGATGTAATGAAAATAACTATTCCTTTTGAGGAGTGTATTACCAATGTGTAATTTGAGATTTCTTTGCAATTTTGGGGCAAGTCAGGTTTGTGTTACATTAAGGATGTTTTAAGACTCAGATTATCTTCCTTTTTATATGTGGAACAGAGTTAACCTGCCTCTTTAGTCTGACATAAATATTTATGATGTAAAAAATAATAGTATAAATCCTACTAAGTAGTATCAAAGTGATGTAAGTTTTATGGTGCTAGGGTATTTTAAGGGATAAAAAGCATACCTGGATGCATTTCTGAATATATATATATATATATATATTTATTTTTGTTCATATTTGTGATTGTTGTCTAATGATGATCACAGACTGGAGGTTATAGTTTGTCCACCTTTTTATTTACTGGACTGTTTTTTTTTTGTGTGGGGCTAATATGTGTGTGTTGGGGGGAGGGGAGGGGGGTGTTGGAGTTGTCTCGATCCATCGGTGTAGAGATACGAATGGTACTCTCCTCCTCGGCTTTTGAATGGGGGGTGGGGGGTGTGTGTGTGTGGGGGGGGGTGGGGTATCGTCACCACCACTTCTGGTCGTGACTCACAGTGCACAATGCTTTCCGCTCCTCTCCCAAGCCCTTTATTTATTTTTAGCTGAGAAACGTTTCATACGCCCGAGCAGTGGGCCTGTACATGAAATGACACACACACACACACACACACACACACACACACACACACACACACACACACACACACAATACAGTACATAGGTCCATACATTCTCTAGACAGTCTGATCTATTTGATACAGTTTTTATTCAAACATAGGGTCAATCAGACTCTCTCTCTCTCACACACACACACACGCATGCACACACACACACACACACACACACACACACACACACACACACACACAGCAGTACACAACCATACGCTGTCGGCGCTGTGAGGGATACCTCTATGGTTTGGTTCAGACCTTAGTGAATGGAACACACAGCATGCACTCCATCTCACACACCGACATTCATATACACACACACACACACACACACACACACACAGCATTTTTGAAAAGTTCACATTTCATGGCTATCTTCATAGTGTTTTATTGCCTCAGAGGTGTATTTGTGTGTGTGTGTGTGTGTAAATGCCTGAATGTGTCTGCAATGTGTTGATACATGTTTCTGTCTTGTCTGCAGGTAACTGAGCTTGACGTGTTGAACTGGTACAGTAGATGTTGGTCACAAAGCTTTACTGTTGTAATAGTTTGCGCGCAGCGGCCAATTCACTCACAGTTTATTTGCAAATGATAGTATTTCTTAATTTTTTTTTACGATTGCTTTGGTCCAATTTTTAGTGCCGACTTTCTGGGAAATTGGGTTTATCTCGCCTCCTTTGGTTGTGAATTTCAGCTCTGCTGCGCTGCCGGCTCCACCCAGATCAGAATACTGTAGACTTAGGGGTAGTATGAGCTGAGTGGGCAGAATTTATTTATTTCTTTATGTTTTGACGCCCCCGACTGGAGATGAGCGAGATATTGAGGAGAGAAATCCCCCACCTCAAAAGACCCTCTGTCACTAAAATGCCCTGAGACTCAGCATCACACTCACATTGTGTAATGTTAGCTAGCTAGCAGGCTAATCTCCGATATGTTGTCAAATGGATGTCAGAGGTGGTTTTACAGACGCGCCCCCTTCTTCCCTCGCTCTCCACCACTCAAATTGACAGTATTCAAAAGTATCTGCTGGGATACAGGCTGACACAACCATGACCAAAACCTTACGCTAACATGAAACAAATTGTTTTAGTTGCTTTAAGCTAACCCTAACCTTAACCCGAGCCTTAACTTAATGCAGTGATGCCGCTGGGCTGTGAATAGTTATAGTGTGAATCAATGCAGGGGTGATTTTAGGACCTGAGATATTGGGGGGCTGAGCCCCCTTAGAGAAGGGTGTCTTTCTTGTACGCGAAGTGCGCACTGAATTTGATTTGATGCGTGCTGTGCATGCACATTGATAAGTTCATTAACTTCTCCCAACCCACTTCCAGGTTCTTTAGACCAATCCTTTGTCAACGTAACTGATTAGGTCACCTCCCGAAGTGGTTGCAAAAAGACTGCAAGCAGTTAGAGCGCATGCGAGCAATGTTTGCAAACATAAGGACCTGGTTCCTTTCACAGTCTTTTTTGAGTATGTTAAGTTTAGATAGATATAGACAAAATATAAAAATATAAAATATATAAAAAGGCCTAAATACAATAAAATACACAATAAACATGAAGTAGAACCAGGATGTACAGCGGATGGATGCCATATTTACTTATATAAAACATAAATTAGATAAATGAAAGGAATCCATTGCCTTTGCATGGATATCGTATCCAGCCAAAGGTCCAGTTGTAACAGTAGTTCTGTTCTATTGGGGGTACACTGTAAGACATTTGGGCAATAAGCGTAGAGCTGTAGTCTCATCATAGTGATGATAGTACTACTTCAAAGATTCCTCTCTCATCTGTCTTGCCTGATCACCTTCTTACCTGGCTGCTGTACATTTTCTGTGGTTCTGCTGATGAAAAGCAGCAAGTACTTTCTTATTATCTTAGAATCTATGGAGAAACAGGTTTATTTCTAGGCTATCTATGTTGTAAGTACTTTTTTGGCTATCACGAGAGAAGCTGACATTTCAGTCATTTTTGCTGACCTTTTGGCTAATTACACCTAGCAAATTACAAAGCTAGCGTTTGTTGTAGCTAGCTAGCTAATGTTATTAGCTATTAATGACTACTGAGTGTACATTTCTCAAGTTTACTATCTCTGTCCCACTCTGGGATGCTGCTCTGAACTGAGTTCAGTTGTTAGTGCTGCTGTCTGCCTGCTCTTCATTACGCCTCTCAGATGGTGGCGTATCTGATGGTGGCTTATTTGAGTTTTGAGGAGAATACACCTCAGTTTGAACGGTTTGATCGGTGTGGTCCATTCAAGTTTATCAATACCTGATTTTCTCCATGGCCCTTTGTCCCTTCTCTGTCCCTAAGGGGTTTTTACAGTATTTTACATCGACCAAATTCAGCACCACACACAAATATAAGGGTTCAAAGTGAAAATGCTATTCGTCCTCAGGAGAGCAACTGGAAAAGGAGAAATTTGGGATGGCAACTTTAACATGTGAATCGGAATATCACTCAATTTAGGAATTCTGATATGCTATTGTTATGATCTAGGACAGTCCAAACATGAACAACTCTCTCCAAAAGCCAGACACCAGAAAACTAACACTCAAATCTGTGGCTACATGGTCTCTGCTGTGGTGTTTTTGCACTGCACTTCCCGGAGATCACTTGGCAATCAAACAGTGTCTGTAGGTGGCACTCTTTTCTTTCTCTGTTCAGCCATGATGGCTATCGCTGCTCATGCTAACTACCCAGTTCTTCTATTCAGTCCAAGCGAAACGCTGTTCCCGCTGCCGGAAACTTAAAACGCATCCCTTCCTGTGCACCAGAGGATTGCACCCAGGAAAGACCTACCCAACACACAGAACAGCAAAAGCTTTCATGAATTGGCTATAGGTTGAGTCGCTATTGAGTTATATCTGCGATAGAGTAGTAAAATGGACACTTATTTATATGAAAATGCTGCATGATGATGATGAATCAATAGAGATGAATAGAGAAAGATGATCAAGTTGACTGGGAAAACCTCCGAGGGGATTTTCTGGCGACAACTGTACATTTTCTGGTTCAGAACTAGTACCACTACTGTAGAATAAAGCTTGTTTGGGTCTATAAACATTCTTTGGTCCAGAAAACCGTCGATGAACGGGAAACTGGTCAAGCTTTGATGAAGCCGGATCATTTCATCTTGTAACTTGCGCCCATCCTAACTCGAGCCCTCATTTCACCCATCTGTCTCGGTCACCGTCCTCTCTGTACAGCATTCTTTATCATTTCTTACTTGGTTTCTTCCTCCATCTCTTTTTTCCTTGCATTTTTTGTTAATTTTCCTCTTTCTGCTATGGTTTTTACCCTGTTCCTGTCTCCTCCTATTCTCCCCTCTGTGCTCTTCTCTCTCTCTCTCACTCTAACTTTCTGTCTCTCTCTCCCTTTCTTTGTTTCTCTCCTTATATCTCTCTTTCCCATTCGCTGTCTCTCTCAGGGCCCCGAGGTGAGGATTGACAGAGGGGAAATCCTGCCTGACTTACTGAAACCCGGCTGATGACGCCTCCTCTCCTTCGCTTCCTCTCCTTCTCTCCTCCATTCTTTGCATCTTCTTCTCCTTCTTCTCCTCCTCTCCTCCTCCTCCCTCCTCTGTGCTGCGGAATGAGGTACATCCACTTTTCCCCTGTGGAAGGTCATATGAGCGTGTGACGTGGGCGACTGACTGGGACACACACACACACACACACACACTGTCTCTTTTTTTTTTAAACAATAATAATACTGCTGCTCTGAACTCCTCTCAATTGCAAGACTTGCCCTACAATCCCATTCACTAATCAAAATCAAAAGCACATTTCATACAACAACAAAGTGTTTTACAAACACTGTTAAAAACAGTTCAAGGTCACGAAAAAGACCAGAAACAAGTTAACCAACGTCAAAAAGGAACACAAGAACAGGAGTAATGTTAGAAGTAAGTAAGTGAGTAATGTTAAAAAAGTGTAAAAACCTGCAGTGTAAGATGACGTTACTATTTTGATCTTATATTGAATCCAGGCAGAGAGAAATGTAACTCACCAGCCATGTGCCCATTTTCTGTGTGGCTGGTTTCAGTAGCAGGTATTCAACCTCTGTTAGATAAGTCTCTTTATTCTATGTAACTATTCTGTCTGCTTAATAGTTAAGTTTAGTTGAGTCCACTAGCCAGTAGCCACTTTGCAAAAAGTTACTTTCATACTGTGGAAACCCCAACTGGCCCATTCATTGTGTTTTTGGTGGTGTTTCCTATTCAGTCCCTTCCATGTCTGTTTTAAGGCAAACCAGAGGGAGCTTTCAGTCTGTTGATCTTGAAATGAAATGGCTTTGCAGAGATGAGAACAGAAAATGATTGTATTGTATTGGTGAGGAGCGGACCAGGGCAAAAATATCATTTAAAAATAGGTGTGACTATTTGAACTCCATGATGTACATTTGAGGAGTTCCTCTCCAAAATGCAATACAATACATATATGCAATACATATCTACATCTCGTTTTTTCCTGAAGTTCGTCATTCAATGTCTAAAATATGAAAAAACATTACCGTTTGTCAACAAAGGTGTAAAGTTACCTTTTATCCTGTAAAAAGTACCATATTTTTAAAAAGTGTTGTACCTCAAATCAGTAGTAAAAGTCGGCATTATCTATTGCACGCCCAACCGTCCTGGTAGGGGGATCCCTCTCTGAGGAGCCCCTCCCGAGGTTTCTTTTTTCCCTAAAAGGTTTTTTGGGAGTTTTCCTTGTCCTCTGTGAGGGTCCAAGGCTGGGGGATGTCGTGTACTAACCGTTTATTGTTTATTGTTGGGCACTGTGAAGCCCTTAGAGACTGTACCGGTGATTAAGGGCTGTACAAATAAATGTGATTTGATTTGATTATGTTTTTCTAATGCTGGTTTTCTCAAAGCTCTTTGATTTGCCGAACAAGTGAATAAGCTAAATCAAACATTCGATAACAGGCATGTGTTCAGCTCTTATTGAGCAGGTTATGGGTATATGGTTGCTTGGACCTTGATAACTTGGGGTTTCTTCAATCTGAGTATTGTCAGCTCTCAGTTTGTGGGTCTTACCAGATTATACTGTCCTGGGGTGGCCCACTTTACTGCCAAAGAAAATGCCATCTCAAGTAATTTAATCTTGCATTGAGTTGTAAAATCCTATCTTTCTTAAAACAAGTGAAAATCTGCCGATGGGGTGAGATAATTTCACCTGCTTCAGTAGAATTCAACTACTTCCACAAATTGTCAGTGTCAGTATCTTAAAATAAAGCAGACCACTCCACCTCTTTCAAGATTCGAGAAAATGCAGGTGAAATGATCTCGCCCTATTTGCAGTTCTTCTCACCTTTAAAGATTTTACATTACATTTACATTACAGTCATTTAGCAGACACTTTTATCCAAAGTGACAATAAGTGCATTCAACATAGGTAGGCAAGAGAACTACTAGTCAAGTGCATTTCCTTCCTAAACAAGCATCTAAGAGCAGAACCAGTGGTAAGGTAAAAGTACAATAAGTTAGCTACCTACCTTTTATTTAAACAAATGAGACAAATAAGTAAATCAAATAAACAAGAGCTAATAAACAAGAGCTCAGACAAATAAGTGAAGACAAATAGGCAAGTGCTAAGAAGAAGGGTCAGAGTAGTGTTTCTAGAAGAGGAAGGGTCAGGGTAGTGTTTCTAGAAGAGGAAGGGTCAGGGTAGTGTTTCTTGAAGAGGAAGGGTCAGGGTAGTGTTTCTAGAAGAGGAAGGGTCAGGGTAGTGTTTCTTGAAGAGGAAGGGTCAGGGTAGTGTTTCTAGAAGAGGAAGGGTCAGGGTAGTGTTTCTTGAAGAGGAAGGGTCAGGGTAGTGTTTCTAGAAGAGAAAGGGTCAGGGTAGTGTTTCTTGAAGAGGAAGGGTCAGGGTAGTGTTTCTAGAAGAGAAAGGGTCAGGGTAGTGTTTCTAGAAGAGGAAGGGTCAGGGTAGTGTTTCTTGAAGAGGAAGGGTCAGGGTAGTGTTTCTAGAAGAGGAAGGGTCAGGGTAGTGTTTCTAGAAGAGGAAGGGTCAGGGTAGTGTTTCTTCAAAAGGAAGGGTCAGGGTAGTGTTTCTAGAAGAGGTGGGTTTTCAGCCTGCGTTGAAAGATGGGCAGCGACTCTGCTGTCCTGACATCAGAGGCAGCAGAGCGAAGTATTTACAATTGAATACAAGATTACATTTGTTCTTAAGACTTTGGTACTTACTTTGTCCTCCTCTCCATAACACTTATATCAACAGATCTGGTGAAGCCAGCACGTTTACCAATACACAGGCTGTGATGTAGCCATGTTTTGTGCTATTGAACTAGGAGGAGCACTTACCTTGGATGTTAGAGTCAAACTCAGCTCATCTTGGTTTGGTGAAGCAACGTAATGACCCTGTAGAGTTTCAACCTATGATTGGACACAGTTCCTAACACCCACTTAGCCACCGCCCAGAGCTTAATTTGTTCTGTTTCCATGTAAGAATGAGATGTTTTGACTGTGAGACCCAAGAGGGTGTTCTTTACACAGTTTTACAAAAGCCATAATACCCCAGAGGGGTTGTTACTGTTACTGTACGTACCATGGTGATGCTATATGTACAATATGCAACCGAGTGTCATCAGCAGCACCAAAGTACCTATAATCACAGTAAAGAACGTTTTATGATTTTTACAAACTTCTTCCCAGTGTACGCATGTGTACTGTCTGAAAACAAGAAGGATCATTTAGCCTGAACAGTTAGCTAGCCAGCAAGCAAATTTAGCAAAGCAACTGATGTTATTGTTACCATACAACTACTAGCCACTATTAGCACTAGCTTCTAGCTAAGTAATGTTAGCAAGTGTGCAAATCAAATCTGTTAACAACAAGTAAACTGTCCAGTTACTATAGTTAGCTAGCTAACAAGCTGGCATGTCTAAACACAATATCGATCAGATGTATCAGTGGTGAAATGATCATTGATGATCATTGATTCCCAATCGAAAAAAGCACAGAAATTAACCATGTCTATTCAATTTATTTGAGACAGTAAAGTCATAAGTTTAGAAATGTTGTTAGCCGTCATTGCGCTAGAGCTGAGGACCTCCAACATGGCTGCCAAAGGGTGCAGTACGTCATCTGACAGCCCTTTAATCTATCCTGGGTTTTTGTATGTTTGATGCACAGTTTTACCTTTTCATGGTTAAATAACATTGATAGTGCTGTACCATGGTAGTGCTGTAGCATTTGCTGAGCTCTGCACCAAAATATTCCCCTCTTCACATCGGAGATCCAAAGCTGATCCGAATCAAACCAAATGGCAAAGGTAATTCAATCCAGTTTCAAAATTGAGCTGCCTGAGGTGTATCTTTGATACAGCACTGAAATGACCTCGACTAACCCTAACCCTAACCCACACACAATATATAAATGAGCTTTTTTGTGTTTTAATCGAGCACAATGTATTTTTTGCAGCTCTGCTTCCAAAGTGAGATATGAAACATATATGTGGCAGCAACTCTTCCTAAATGTTTGCTGACCTGAATTGAAAGTTCACTATGAGATAATAGTCTTACCTCGGTTTCCATTTTAGATGTTGTTGTTTTTTATTTTTATTTTAAAGATACTGTATGTAACATTTTACCATCAATAAATCATTACCACATTAATTTTGTATTATAGTAGTAGTATTATTTCCATAAACAAAACAGACCATTGTTAAGAAGACTGACAACCTCTACGTTGCATTTGACATTGCAGGAAATCTGCTGGATTGTTTAACGGCACAAAAGGAAATTGCTTTACGGCACAAAGAGATAGAGGCTACCAAATATCTCCACTATGGTCTCATTTGTTTACGGTAAATAACCTAGGTTACTTTGACAATGATATATTGATGTTTAAAAATGCTACACCTGTAAATGTTGAGTCATATACATCAGGTGACTTTTATTCATTTTTTTAATTGTATTCATTTTTTTCAAAAAAAGGTATCTATTGCATTATCGCAGGAAACACCCTTCACCCATTATTTTGCTGAGCTCTGCACCAAAATATGAAGTGGCGTGATGGGACATATTTCCGGAAGGAAGTGTGTGTGTGTGTGTGTGTGTGTGTGTGTGTGTGTGTGTGTGTGTGTGTGTGTGTGTGTGTAGGGGCTGCTTAGCACTACCCGAGGGCAAAATGCCACGTCAGTTTGGAACAGAGGCTACTGGTCTCTGCCAGGGAGTCCTGTCCACGACTCCACCCTTCTGGTTGTGGCATAGTTGCTCTAACCGCTAAGCTACACCGCCCAGACTTATATGGCTCTTCATCTGTAGGCCTCAGTTGTGTGTCTGAACACACACACGCGGACACACACACACACACACACTCTTTTTCGGTGTCTGAGTCAAAATAAAGTGGCTGCTGAGTCCCATAGGTGGTGGTGGAATAACTCTGTGGCCAATGACGTAGGTAGGACACACACGCACGCACACACACACACACACACACACACACACACACATGCACACACACAAGCAAGCATGCACACAGCAGTACACATCCGTATGTCTTAAGTGGTGTTTTGGCTGCCTGCGGTTCATAGACGTAGGTGAATGGAGCCCAAAGCACACACTCCATTTAATACACTCTCACACACACACACACACACACACACACACACACACACACACACAGACAGACACACACACATAAATCCACATTGTCACATTCTCTTGTTCCTTTCCTACCCAGATGCGCACAAAATGATATTTAAATGCACTTCCTTGGATCCTTCTCTGACACCATTAGTCAAAATGACACACACACACATGCACGCACGCGCACACACACACACACACACACATGCTAACACACACTCACACACACATATGTCAAGAATACACAAGTTCACAAGCAAATTCTCACTCGTATGATGACGCACTCATGCTGACACTTATTGACTCACTCTCACACGTTCTCCTTTCTCTCTCTCTCTTTCACTTACTTTCTGTCGCACACACACACACACACACACTTCACTTGCCAACAAACTTGCTGTTTGGAGCAATTTGAACAATCTTGTCCAAACAGACAAACTTTCCCAACAGTCCCCTTTCTTTCTTCTTTTTCACTTTTTTTTCTTCCATCCCTCTCTCGCTTCTATTTGTTGCATTCCCTCATTCACATGCACACATCTTAAATATCAAAATCTGTGAGATTGTAAAACACAAAATGAGTATCAAAATGCAAAGAGCTTTACATTTTAAAGCTTTGTATTTTTACTTTATTGTGAAGCTGAATCCAAAAGATGAATGTATTATTATTAAAAAATATAGTATTTTGTAAATTGCATTTTCAAGAGGCAGGCTCAAAAAATCAATTCCTCTTCAACGTCATTGCTAAACTATTTTCTGCGATTAAAAGATTGAAATTAGAAATTAGAATTAGAAATGAGAAAAACAATCCACAGCAACTGGTAATTCAGGTTCAACTCAAATGTGACAAGGAACATCACGTGCATTTTACAACAGAACAGAAATAGGTTTATTTCAAAACTCTAGCTGGTGCAGATGCATCATTTATGGGCCGCTACCTGGATCACACTGAAACTGAATCTGCAGCACTTTAAAAAAAGATGATCAAAATGATAATTTCTGGATAAAAAAGGGCCGACCTTAATATTTGTGAGAGAAAAAATGAGGATCTTGTGCACGACAAATGATCCCTGTGTGTGTGTGTGTGTGTGTGTGTGTGTGTGTGTGTGTGTGTGTGTGTGTGTGTGTGTGTGTGTGTGTGTGATCCAGTGTTTTATTTAACCTTTATTTCAAACCAAATGAAGGAGTGCAAATTCTGCCTAACTGTTTATAAAAACTAGACATATATTGTCTGTTGTCGTATTGTTTACCGTACATCCATGAGACTTCTCTTACAACACATATTCACCACTTTGTATTTACCCATGTAATTCATATTGTCTGATTCTGATCATATAGGAGCAGCATTTGTAGAATAAGCTCACGTCAGCAAATCATTTACCTGAAATGCTAAAACTATCACAAGTCGGCACGATATAAATCTCATCAAACCCTCTTATGAGCACATGCTGTGGAAAGCATCGGTAGCCCATCCACCAAGTCGAAGTATAGTTAGTGTAGCCTGACTGACTGTGTAGGTAAAACCAACCAACTTTTCCTCAGATTTATGGTTTTTGATTGGTTGTTTTCTACCCTTTCATGTCTTTAAACCGTAGTCTATTTAAAGAGAAGCAGATTAAAGCCCATGTAAGTGTTGAGTGGTAGTGTGGCTCAGTGGTTGGAGACATCATGCCATAACGAGAAGGTCTCAATTTCACCAGCCACGTGTCCCGTCGAAGTGCCCTTGAGCAAGACGCTGCACCTCTCTCTACCTGCCCATCTGTTATAAGTGGCTCTGAATGAGTGAGTGTCAGTGAAACTTCCACAAATAAGCTCTGTTTTGACATTTTATCAACACTGTACTTGCCAGTTTATTCTCAATCGAAACCGTTTGGAGTGTGAATGTTACGCAACACCTGGAAGTACACAACCTCTTTTTGTATTTCACTGAGCACCAACTTACAGTGTTAAGATGATGAGATACAAAAACATCACTCATTTCAATCAAAATAGGTTTACATTGTTCTTTGTCTCAAGGATTCAGCTGTAACGGCCATGGAGAGTAAAAGTGACTCCATTTGGTTGCCAGATGTTGAACTGTCGGCCAACCTAAATGCGATTACTCAGGTCAGTAATAACGGCTGGTGGTGATCTGACGGAGCTGTAATACTCATATTCAGTGGAATATTTCCATCGTGGCCGATAGGCGAAACGTTTCTCCTGTCGCATTGAGATCGTCTCTGCCAAGTTGCCCCCAACCAGCGTTCCTCACTCAACCTAGTTCCCTTCAAGCCTGTCAATTTAAACTCTTATTTCTTGACCGTGAGAGAGAGGTGGTTTCAGCTGTCCGGTGATCTGGTTTGATTCAAATCCCTTGCTGTAGCTCTGGAAACCATGTGGCACTTTAACAATGTACTTAAGAAAATGACCTTGAAAACAGAAAAGTTGCGTCAATTTCATTCAGTGTAATTAGTTTTGTGTTTCGTAGTATCACTTAGTAATAAAAATGAGTTGTTATTTAATTTTATATTTGCTGTTAACAACATCTTGATGGGATTTAGATTTATCAGAGATGAGCTGATGTCAAAATGCAAATCCAAAACACACCAATGAAATATGCAACTCAATATGAAAATACAGCTTGCTTAACTCTTCAGATCATGTATTATCATGTATTTTACTACATTGCAGGTTTCTAAGTCACTTTGTATTTTACTGCTAATTGAGCCATGCTAAGAAAATACAGTTTGCAGGCTTTCTACTCTTACAACATTTATTGGCATATTTTCGAGGGAACTACAGATTTGTACAATTTCACTAACTGCAACTGACTAACTATGAAACAACTGAGTGTGAAAATATAGTTTGCTTAACTGTTTAGATCATCCAACAGGCCTCTTTGTGACAATCTGTAAAATGACAAGGAAGTCCTTTTAATCATGATAGATTTATTGTTTTTGCAGCTCTAAAAAGGTCAAACACAACAGAAATAAAATCCTATCTGATGTAAAATATAATTTAAGTGTATGAAGTTGATTCCAATTTGCACTTCAACAGTTTGGTATATTTTATTTAAGTTGACGTAGATGTTTTAGTAAATATAAAGCGCCTCTTGCTCCCTTTCCCCAAAGCTGACCACTCTGATGACACACTATGTGGACATTTCATCAGAAGTCACGTTTTTACATTGAAATAACTAAAAAATAACATTTATCTGAGACGGCAAAACCCTGCAGTAAAGCATTTAACCATTTTGTATTTGTGTGATAAAGGACTGTCCAATTTTAGAAGTTCTTTGAGTTATCATCTATCTATCTATCTATCTATCTATCTATCTATCTATCTATCTATCTATCTATCTATCTATCTATCTATCTTGTTCATGTAATAACAACAGGACAAAAACAGACGATAGATCAAGCAAGAACTGATGAAAATAAGCGGCCACAACCATTAAGAAGTACTAATGTGTAAGAGAGAGCTATGTTGAAAATAAAGCCTTTAATCAGCTAAAACAAAGTGCAAATACGCATACATTTTATGAATCCAGGTGTGTGCACAGTGCACTGACCAACGCATAGACTGATGAGCAGGGAAATGACACACAAACATAGAGAGACAGATATTTCCATTCCTCTGTTTCTCCTTTCCCTTCTTCACTCCTTTTCATTCATTTTCCTTCTTTTTCCATCTGACCTCCTTAAGATATAGTAGATGAGCTGTAAAAAGAAGAGGAGTGAGGAAGGGAAAGGAGGAACAGGAACAAAAGTCAGATGAAAAGCAACACGTATTGACAGCAGCATATGTTTTGTCAATTTGTGTTGCTAATAACATATAGTTCCTGTCAGGTGACAACCTTGTATCTCCAAAATCTCAGCATCCCAGGAACTAAGAAAAAACAGCCTTGGTTTTAGTTCGACAACCCGTTTTTTAATTTAACCACTGGGTTTTCAAAGAGTTTCAAATAAGATCAAGCATTGTAGAAATGTCTCAGCCCATAGAGGAGCATGAAGCTAGAACATGAAAATGTTACTGTAAAATGTTACACAACTGGAGTTACAAGATTTTTACCTGACACCAGTGAAATGTTGCAATTAAAACTGACACTAACATAGTAACATCTGTATTAATGATGACACGTCTTTTTAAGGGAGGTAGCGTACAGAAGTTTTAAAACAAGTTAACTGACGTAGTAATAGCATGTTTTCATTTTCCAGATCATGTTATATTTTACTATTATCAGAACAGGGGAAGTTGCAAAGTCACTTTGTATTTTCCAGCTAATTGAGCCATGCTAAGAAAATGCAGTTTTCAGGTTTTCCACTCTTTCAACATATGCCTGCATGTTTTGAAAGTTACTACATAGCTGGACAATTTCTTCAAAGGAAAGCTTTAGATTACTGACCATCACAATTCAGTATCGTTTTTCCGGGATTATGTTTTAAAGGATTCTGTGTCCTTTAAAAACTCACCGGAATAGCAAAGTATAGGCAGTGTACTTCACAATCCCTTGTAAGTATTATTCTGATATCTATTGGTTTGGAAATTACTTTCTGACCTGCTGCTGGGTCAGAAAAAAATAAGACAAACAACAACAACAACAACAATAACAAATCAAACACAGGAAGTAAAAAAAAAAACCCTCTTTTTAGGTGGCCACAGGTAAATTGATACTACAGACAATTTGAATGGACTGGTGTGTGTGTGTGTGTGTGTGTGTGTGTGTGTGTGTGTGTTTGCAAGAGAGAGAACCTGTATGCCTGTGCGTGTATGCATGCACTCACCTCTGTTTTTGTGTGTGTGCGTGTTCGTGTGTGTGCAGACAACGTTGTCTTGTCGGCCTGTAAACAACACCGCGGTGTGTCCGTCCGTCCGTCTGTCCCTATTTTCAGCTGACGTGCGCCCATATGCTCGGTGAATACCTACAAATAAAACCTCATCATTCTCGTTGTCAGACAAGTTTGAAGGTTTACAGTAAAAAAACGTAACATTACTTAACATAACTCACAATAATTGGACAACAACATCATGAATCTCTCCTGGGTCGTTCAGATCGTCTCTGCTAGGTTCGCCCAAACCAACTTTCCTCACTGTTTCGACAATCAACCTAGTTGCCTTCAAGCCTGCTAATCTAAACCTATTCAGTTTTATTGACTTTGTTTTTTGTTTTTATTTTTTTATTTTTTTTATTTTTTTATTATTTTAAAAAAATCAGTTTAAAGCTGCAAACTTGCCTGAATGGAACAATTTCTGTAATTGTTCAGTGAGGAGAGCCAATCAAGACGAAGTCCAGTTGTGATGTGTTGACTGGAGTTGGTCTGAATCTGCTTGTAAGAAATGATGGATTTTTGAAGATGCACATTAACTTAAAATTAACCTCTCAAAGAAAAAAACAAATCCTAACAACATGTACATTGAACATCTTTGATCATATATGAATAGAAAGAGAGGAAGAATTCCTCTATAGGGCCCCTTTAAACTCTTATTTCAGGACTCTTTGGTGTCCAGTGATCTAGATCTCTCTATAGCCCTAAACCACTTCACCTAATACTTAAAAAACCCTTGACAACAGAGAGTCATGTCGATTCAGTCGTCTCCAACAAGCTGATAAAATGACACAATGCTGGTGAAGCTGATTTTGCCTTTCCGATGACTTTGAAGATGCAGGGCAGCCATTTTGTTGAGACCACACATCTGGGTTGGCAGCCAGGGATGTGAGGTTCTTCTGCGGGAAAAGTCATTGAGTTTTAAAAGCTTGGTGAACCGTGTGCGGGTTTTTTTTTCATGTCTGGTTTAAACAGTGTTTTGGCAAAGCTGGTTACAAAATGTTTGTCTTTCACAAGCAGTGCAGCCTCAGTGAAGCCTCCTGACAGAAAATGGCTGACTGTACAGCTGAAGGCACAGAGCACCACTCCTGCATCTCAGAGAACTTGATGTCAAACTCCCAGTTATGGATTTCACAATATTTTAGACACTTCATGGCTTATAGACGGGGATGTAGATGGAGGTAAAGCCCCCTGAACTCAAATTACCCACCAACCCTTTATTTGTGAGCGCTTTCTAAGACAATATCACAAATAAAAACTGAAGATTGTTTTAGTTCAACTTGGTTGTTGTTTGACTTTAGTGATCGACTGATTTTACAGTTTTAAGCACCTTTTCATTCACCACGTCGTCGCATGTACGTGGACTTTCAGTGAAAGGAATGAAAAGACTGTGTGTGTCTGCGTGTGTTTGTGTGTGTGTGTGTGTGTGTGTGTATAAATGCATGTGTGTGTGTGTTTGGTCACAAGCACTTGGTCTGTGTATTCCTCGGACTTACTTTTGTGAGTGTTTGTGTGTGTTTGCGCACATGCTTAGCCGTGAGTGTGTGTGTTTGACAGAGTCTCTCTTCTTTGTGTGAGTGTTTGCAAGCGCTGGCGGGTGTATATGTGTGTGTGTATCATACAGTCTCACTTCTTTACGTGTGTGTGTGTGTGTGTGTGTGTGTGTGTCTCACCCCTAACGTGGCAGCAGATGCAGAAGCAGTCCTGCCAATAGGAGGAACTGTGAACAGTCTGTCCTGTGGGCCGGGGGCGCTGATAAAAGCGGAACACCCACAGTTGGTGTCCCGCCCCTAAAAGGAGTGCGACCCCTCCTATCTGTACTCATACACCCCCCCGTGTGTTAACTACCCTGCTTCAGGTTATGAGGGTCAGGATATCCTAATTGTATGACACCTTGTTTCTCTAAAAGAAAACAACTTTTTTCTCATATCTTCAAATTCTGATCATTATATTTTAATAGTGTGTGTGTGTTAACTCTGTTCCACATATAAAAAGGAAGATAATCTGAGTCTTAAAACATCCTTAATGTAACACAAACCTGACTCACCCCAAAATTGCAAAGAAATCTCAAATTACACATTGGTAATACACTCCTCAAAAGGAATAGTTATTTTCATTACATCCATCTAGTTTAGGACAACATTTGTGTTAGTTTTCAACACAACATATGTTACTGCAATAACACCATGAACTGAGTCACTGTGTGTTATTAAAGTAATAATCCATGACATTTTCATCAAAATAAATGTCTGTTTTGCTACTCTCTATCGCCAATTCATATAACACAACAGTGATTCAACCTCTGGCCAGTTCATGAAAGCTTTTACTACTCACTCGTGATGCATTTTACGTTTCTGGTTTGTTTGGAATAAATAGGAGAAGAACTGGAAAGTTCAACCTTTGCCAGGTTCATTGGGTCCAACCGGGTCCTGTCACCCTCCACTCAGCCTCCATTCGGCCAGTACTCATTCTCTGGGTTAATAGGGGAAAAAGCATTCATGTTATCTCTCCCAAAGCCAGAAACCAGAGAATTAAGACTTGTGACCTGTGATTCAAGATGTAAAATCATAGAAAATGAAGGGATGTTTTTTGGGGGTGCAGGAGTACATTTCCTGATGCAAAACATTGCGATTAAATTCAGCTTATTTTGGTATGAAAATAAATTTCCCATTCAGCCCCAAATTTTACATCTTGAAGTTCAAATGTGAGCTCTTTGGTTTCTGGATTACTTCACAACTGCTGATTGGGCTGTGTGTGTGTGTGTGTGTGTGTGTGTGTGTGTGTGTGTGCGTGTGTTACCTACCTCTGCTGTGTTTCTTTTTGTCAATGAACCACGCCGACGTGTCGCACTCCCCCCGATCCTTCTGAATCTGACTTTTCTTTTCTTTTTTTCTCCCAGGACCGAGGCGATGAATGAAGGGAGGGGAAATAAAAACAGAGGAGAGAGAGACAGTGAAGACCAGATCAGCACCAGCAGGGAGGGCGGAGGCCGCAGGACGGGCAGCTAAAAAAGCAGGTATCAGCCGACACCCTGTTTTCTTGTCTCAAGTGCCCCAGTCCAGATGAAAAGCATCACCCCCACCCAGAAACACTTTGTACCTCTTAAATTGACGAGCAGAGGTCTTGATACAAGAACTTCCTGTATTTGATAACTAAACTAGAGCTTTAGCAGTATGTATAAGATCTAAAGGGTTCATTTACTTTTGTCTTGTTTAAATAGAGTTGTATTCACAGTTATGAGGGAATAAAAATGTCCTAATTTTCAAGAACAAAAACGTGGGCTCATGTGTTAGAAATGAAACCTCTATTGATCTATTGGTATTTCTGCTTGCCATTCCATATAAAATGTGTGTAACTGCAGGTTGAGGAAGAGAAAGAAAAGGAAAGTGAGTGAGGGAAAAACTTTCAACAACTGAAATGGTTATTTTGCTGCTGTGTATTTGAACTGAACAGCTTTTCTGCTTGTCTTCCTCTCTGTTGCTTTCTATTTTTCTACTCTACTACATTAACAGCTCTTTATCTCTGTTCCAGAAAGAGAGTGAGAGAAAAGAAGCAAAATAAATCATTTCAGTTGTTGAAAAATCTTCAACAATCAACCATCCAGCTCCTGTCCTTGAAGGCAGAAAGGTTTCGTTCCAGCTGAGTTTAAAAATACACCTTTTTACACCCATTTTAAAACCACCTTTCAAACCGTAACGCAACATTTGACATCTAAACGATTTAGCTGCGACTTGAATGCAACACAGAAAGTGAATTTTATAAATCAGCACGATCACAAGTAGCCCAGGAATGAAACACTGCAAGTTCATTCATTCCCTGTAATGACTGTGTAGTATTTTGGAGGTCTTCATTCCACCAGCGTCACCATCAGAGCTTCTCAGACGCCTCACATGACCCCCAGCTGGGCGCTAATGGCTGATTCAGGAACAAGCGTTTGCGGTAGAGTTTTCTACCGCAAATTTAGACGTGTCCAGGTTGTCACTCAGAAAAATCATTACGTTGTTTTTTGGGGGGGGTTTTCACGGTGGCGTTAACTCTGTCTAGTGGAGTGGTTCTCACTGTGGCGTCCATGGAGCCTCAGAGGTCCGTGAGGGGGGTCCAGGGGGGTCCAGGGGGGTTCAGGGGGGTTCAGGGGGCCCCAGTGGATTTCATTTCAGTATAAGAGAAATTATCCCATTTAGAGAACGTATAAGAATGGTTGTTGTAATCATAGGTTTCACTCTCACCGCTATGTACACACCAATACACACCAAACAACAGATCTTACTATATGGGGGGTCCCTGGGTTAACATCTGATCAAATGGGGGTCCCTGGGCCCTATTGCATTTCTATTTGGGGGCCTTTGACATGAAAGCGTTTGAGAGAACCAAAGCCACGCCAGCATCACTCCACCCCTCTTACAGTATTAACATCAGTACCAATATTTCCGGGTTGAAGCTGCCGATCGCTTATATTTTTCCGCCAATCTTCAAGATCTTTAAATTTCACCATTTTCATGCCAAACAATTACAACAATTCAACGTTTCCCCCCAGCATGTTACTCTCGTCAGGGTGGGGGGAAGTCTCTGAAACAGCTTTTAGAGCATCACGGGACACTCAAACCCTCCACTGACATCTACACTTACAGGCGGGTCAGCAGGTCCTGGATGCAGGGTGAGGCTGGTTTCACTGCAGGTTTTACACACTGACACTCCTGAAGCTGTTGAGTGAAATCACATCCTCACCTCCATCATATTGACAATGAACACTGCTGACAGATTTTTATTAAAAGGCTAAAATCAGAGCACTGATATGCCGGTCTAACCTCAGTCTTGACACCACGTTAACTTCTTAGAAACCTGACGTAACCGAGCAGTTCAAATCCAGCTGAAGTGTGTGTGTGTGTGTGTGTGTGTGTGTGTGTGTGTGTATCTTTGTCTGCGTGTTAGTAGGTAGTTATTCGTAGGTGTGTGTGTACCGACTGGGAGGTGTGGTGTCGACCACAGCAGCTGTCTCGCTGGAGTGTGTGCGTCAATTCCCCCCCACGTTAACTCCGACAGGGAAAGTCAGAGTGTGTGTGTGTGTGTGTGTGTAGCGGTGTGTGTATCATGGTTATACATAGATGGTGATTCGTTTACATGTTCTAATATCAAGATTTAATGGTAAAAATTGTTCTTTACAACTTTCAAACTGCAGATCAATTGTAGATTATTGCATGATGTGCAGATGTGTGTTATAATACTGGAACGCAAATACATTTATTCTTTATATTTTTGTAATACCAATAGCAGGTTTTTATCTGTTTACGTTTCAAAGTCTAAGTGGGGGGAGTGTGTGTGTGTGCGTGTGTGTGTGTGTGTGTGTGTGTGTGTGACTGCGTAGCTTTGCATTTGTGTAGATATATGATAAATGAAAATTCAGGAGTGGTGTATAGGATTGATTTTATGTGTGTGTGTGTGTGAGGGGTGTTACTGTTTTTATGGAGCGTATAGGACAGTGAAGTCAGCACGGCGTACACACACACACACACACACACACACACACAACAAAACACACACAGGTCTGCCAGGTATCGTGGTCATCTCAGACATAGGCGTGACCCACTCTGGCTGCAAGTGTGTGTCTGTATGTGTGTGTGTTGTGTGTGCGCGCGTGTGTGTGTGTGTGAGCAGGTTTGCACACACTCCCACAGTCGTACGTTTGCAAAGCGGACCTGAACGTGCAGGAGGAAATGATGAACACACGATACAACACAAGAGACATTTCTCTTTATATTCTTAATGTGACTCCAATATTTCTAAATGTTTCTTGGGAAAGTAAATCAGTTAATTTAGCTTCTTTTTTCACTCCAAGATAAGGAAATAAAAACAGTGTTTAAAGAGTAGAGACTCTGCAGTGTTAACAGCAACATATAAAACAAGATAAATATGATGTTTAAATGTTATAATCCCCTTCACTCTTTAGGTTTCACCTCCTGGCCTGTTTCATATTTGAGGGAAACTGATTTATGATGAAAAACTTTCCCCTCCAGGCTTTACAAACAGCTTTGGACCAAAATGCCACCATATTATTCTCTTTATTAATAAATGGTGTTTGGTAAATCAGACATTCGGTCCATTTTCATGATGCAGATGCTTTTTGGGATCGGGTTCATCAAACCACATTTCAAACTGCACAGTAAAATCACACTGAAGCTAGTGAGTAACCTCTCAGTGCATTTGACTTGTATGTACTTGGTCCATAGTGTGTGTGTGTGTGTGTGTGTGTGTGTGTGTGTGTGTGTGGGAGTTAAGCATTTATCTTGATACCTGTGTTGATGTGAAGGTGAATGTGATGGGAGAACATCGGAAATGACTGTATACGTGTACAACAACACTTGGAGATGTGTGTGTGTGTGTGTGTGTGTGTGTGTGTGGGTGTGTGTTTTGTTGGTTTTCTATCAGCACAAGAGGAAGTGTGTGTTTCTCTCCGTGTGAGTTGTTCTATGATGACGAGATGAGTTGGAGAGGTTTTTTTTAATGTGATGTCCTTATTTTTCTTGCAGGATAAACACAAATGTGCGACATCAAGCACCGAGCGAAGTAGCAGCTACTGTCAACCTGCTCAACCGGAAATGAAACACACACACACACACACACACACATATACAGGTGATTATACACTCTATGTTTCATGCAATCTAAATACAATAACCAGGAAACACACAGCACACACACATATATACGCCATCACATTGAAAACATGCACAGATTCTGCTTATACTCCTATTTTTTAAACATGAAATGACAAGACATTGATAAGAAGAAAATAAACTTTAAAAATCTCAGAAGCAGATCCAAGACTAATATGATTTTATCAATAGAACATTCTGAAAATGTCCACTAGACAGTGAATACAAGCTATTTATTATCTTTATTAAAATGTATTTTAATACAGACAATGAGTGAAATGTTTTTCCCAATGTTTTATGTATAAGAAATATCAGTAAAATTAGCTGCACGTGGTGCCAATACATGCAAGTAAATATCCAGACATTTTACTCCAATAGTAGCTTTTACAACTGCCTTGGACCCCCACTGGTATTTACTGTATTACTTGTCAATCTTCTTTGAAAGGGCAAAAAGAAGCCAAAGGAAATATGAGAGTAGGAGTTCAAATGAGGGTAGCAACGGTGGGTAGACTATAAAATAGCTTTGTGTCTTTTAGTTGAAATTAAAAAGAGTCTCATTTCTGTTCTGTGTGTCCTCAGATGTTACTGGAGAGGTTACTGGTTCGCCGGATGCATCCCGAGGAACGACAGGACGGTATGGAGAAAAAAAAAACTCAGTACAGCTTAGAGACCTTGTAAACTTTAGTGGGAATTTTGTGGGCAGGTAATGCAGAGTTGATTTTCAGGGGTGTTTTATTTTGAAGCGGTTGCAAATGTGATTCGCAGGTAGGCTAGTTGGAATATGACCTGTTAGTGTTAGAGTTTGAGAAGTAAAGGTGGTGTGATTTTTACTGGGGGTCTGGTTAAGTTTCAGCAGGTTCATTGAAGCCTTTGGGATATAGAAAGGAGGAATTTCGTCTGTGGATATGGCCATGAAGGTGTACGGATGCTTCCAGTGAAATGTGTATTCTGCCAATTATATTATATGTTGATATAAGCATGCTGTAGTCTCTGTCACATACATTAAATCGTGAAGATCATCAGCTGATTGGCAAAACAAATCTATGAACGCTCGAGGAAGGACGCTGCGCAAAAGACAGTTGTGACTGAGGAATAAAGCAAGTGACGATCTCTGTCAGGTGGAGGTAGGTTAGTGGTTTAGATCTAGAAGGATCTGTGCGCTGCAGCAGTCGATCATCTCCGATGAGAGAGGGCTGAGATTTTACTGACAGTGTGTGAGGAGACGAAGTGGGTTTCTGTGTGTCGCTGTCCGTCTGCGTGGTGCTGAAATGTTACGCAGGGGGAGAAAATATCTGTGGAGGGAAAAAGAAATGACAGAAACACAGGGGCGTTAATTCACTAAAGCCTGAGGTTTGGCAAAGTTCCTGCATCTAATATTATTTGCTACCAAAACTTCCAAACCCGCTAATATTCACTTCATTTCTGGGGAGAAAGTGACTGATGGCTGGAAGGATATTTTTTATTATTTGGTTAATATGAGAGAGAGCACTGTTTTTTATATATATATAAATGTCGTCCAAATAAATTCAACCTTTGCTTACCTCAAAATATTTCATATCTCACTATGAGAATTATAAAAACTACAAGATCAAACTCAGACTCGCTCAGACTAAGATATAGAAAGTGCCATACCGAATTGGGAAAACACAGCAAAGTGGACGTTTTGAAACGTGTGTTTGATCTGAAGTGTGTTTGGGTTTAAGGTTTATTCACCTCAGTATCGTGAGAGTGTGTTAAGGGGAGGTGGGCCACAAATTGGAAATAAGGCAGACGACGTGAGAAAAACTTAGGGGTGTGTGTGTGTGTGTGTGTGTGTGCGTGCGTGCGTGTGTGTGCGTGTGCGTGTGTGTGTGTGTGTTCACAGCTATCGATACTGGGAGGGTCCGGTGTTTGATGCAAAATATGTACATTTACGTGTAGATACCTTTAGATATCCTAGGATGGTGTGTGTAAAAAAACAGACAACAGAAAAAAAGTTTTACCTCGAATATTTTGACATTTAAAATTAAGAGGTAAAAAAAATGCAACATCAAATGTGTTTGAAGGAAGTTTACTGCTGCACACTTTGTCTGGCTGGTATGCACTGGCTGTTTTAATTCCTGTAAATATGAGAGACGTATTTCGATTCTCACAGGGACGATGCACAACTAAATTCCCCTTTTCTCTCTTGTTTTCAGCTGTTGGCTGCGAGGACACGACCACGACACGACGCTGGACTCTCAATACGTCCGATATGAGTGTATTTCTGATCTTTGCAATTTGTTGAAATTGGAGTTTGTCAGTATACATTGATTGCAGGATACTTTTATTCTATCTTACAGACCAATAATCATTTTGCTGCCTTTGTTACAATACTTAAATCCTGGGTGGTTAGTATTTTTGGTGTGGCTCTGTGAACATTTTTGGCAACTGTTTATGTGCTAGTAGCAGGTCCATATGTAATATAGGTTATTATATATATTTTGTAAATGACAGATGAAAATGTTACATGGATTGTGCAGTGATACCAGAAATCAGATCAGTGGGATTTACAGTGATTCTTTATACGTCTTCTTTATAAACGTGACAGGGAGAAAGTTAGTCAGAACTCACTGTGTGAATTTTATTTAATTTCATCCTGTTTCAAATCTCTGCACGAGTTCCTCCCAGCCTCTTATGTCACGTTCAATCCGGTCATCGACTTGTGTCAAATAATGCGAACAACTGCAAGATCACTTTCAGGATGTAAACACATTTTTATACTTTTGACCCTCTGCTGAGTACATGGCAGGCTTTGCTTTGTGTCAAAAAGCTCCGGTTTGTCTGAATTTTATGTTTAGTTTCGTGTGTGTGCGTGTGTGTGTGTGTGTGTGTGTGCGCGCCTGTAGCGAGCATGGCGGCAGAGGGGGTGTGTTGGACTAAAAATACTGTTACAAATTGTCTTTCTGGGTTGGTGGGGGATAGAGAGCACTGGAGAAGCTGGAGAATCGTGACAACCGGTTGTGGTGAAACTCACCGCGTCTGCAAGCATGATCGCCTCATTCATGTGCCTGGCAATGTACACATTACTGAAATAAAGCGATGGAAATTCACATGTCTGTCTCTGTGTTTATGTAACACACACTTCACATCTCAGCCCCCCCCTCCTCAGTATTTTGGATGGGGAACTTACTATGAGGGGCTAGTCTCGCGAGGTTACGGGGGAAAGCGAAAGATTACTGGGGATTGTAGTTTCTTTTTGTACGGGTGTACTTGCGCACCTTGCAACTGAAGCAAGTGCGCAATAAGAGTTATTTGACGCAACAGGGGGTGGATGTATGCACCCAGATTCCTCATCGCGCCCGTTTCCACATTTTTCTGGTGGTTATCAGCAGTATGATGCAGCCAGAATACCTAAAATAGACGAGTGACTCATGTCTAGGTGGGAGCAGGCTGACCTCACTGACTGGCATCTCTTTAGCCAATAAACTCTCTCCGAAAGCCCTCCAGGGGGCGGGAGGACGCGCACATTTTCCACCAATGAGAGCATCCTTTCATTCATAAAGCGGTGTGGGCAGTTTTTTTTCGAAAGCGTGGGTTTGGAGTGTTTCATAATCCTGACTGAAACTGAAAAACCTGTTCTGGCGAGAACCAATGACAGACTGCGGATGGGAGCTGCCGTAATGTTTGCCCAATCGCAACTCATCCCGGTCTCCCTTTGACCCACCCTGTTTCATACAGAAAATCGAATGAATGGGGGAAGCTCTCGGTGTGATCGACATGCAAATGAGCCAACCGGCGGGGGCGCTCAGCTGACGGACGGCGGCGGCAGCCAGTGAGGAGCAGAGGTGGGCGGTGTAGAGTAGGAGGTGGGCGGTGCACTTTAAATCAGGCTAGACAAGTGTTGGGGGAGTTGGGGGAGTGTGTGTGATGCTACAACCTCCTTATAAAGGGACTCTCTCACGTTGTGGTTTGGAAATTAGAGCACATTGCCTAAAATTGAGGTCTCTACACACACAGTCACCGCAAGCCGCTACCATGCATTGGTTGAACATGGAGGAGATGCTCCGCAGGGCCGAGACGCCTCTCTTCTGGGTCGGCGCGTCCACCGTGGCCTCCCTGGCGCTGTGGCTGCTCTACAGACTGCTCTCAGGCTTTCGGATCTGGGTCTTGGGAAATGGGCAGCTGCTATCTCCGAAGCTGGGCAAATGGGCAGGTGAGTTGGGTCACATCAATTTCACGCCACCTAACATCACGGTCACGAAGAGGGCAGCTCAAAAGTGGTGCTGCTGCTGGACTCGACGTGCAAAACCCCAAGATGAGGTTTTTTCTGCACTCAAACTTCACTTTGACACGAAAAAAAAAAAAAAAAAAAGAGCGGCGTTCTGGTTCATTTCGTGTCTTAATTCAAGGGGAAGTTGTGTTGCGTAACAGGCACAGGTAAGCAGCTGATTGCCAAGATAATGGTCCTTATTAGCTCAATTGGTTTTTCCTCGCGTCAAACACACCACCGTCTGCTGCCATAGGCTCCAATCAGCATTTTCACCCACGTTGGAGCGGTAGGGGATGCCCCATATTGGTGAGCCAGGAGCCAAATTGCGCAGGCTATGCGCACTTTCAGAGAGCTGTGTTATGTGGGTGAGCTTTCAGGCAGCACACTACTGAACCACATTAGCCCATCCGCATGATGTAGAACAAACCTATATGCCCAATTAAGACGTGACCTATATCTGGTTTTCATCGCTTTCGATTTCCCAAAATGTGTAACATTTGGATAGTTTGTTCAACATTTTCGTAGATATTCAACACTTGGGTCATGTGTCATTATCGGTTTTGCAGATTTTAAAGAATATTTTGTGTATTTATGCGCTCTTTTTGTTGCGCTTTTGGTTGGATCATCGATTTTCATCCATTGCTTTTTCTTTTCAGATTACCTTGTTGTTTTGCGTCATTCTTATTGCCCTACATATTGTTAGACGAACTTAGAATGTCGCTAATTGGGTTTTACAATGTGATGTGTTTTTTTTTAACGCCTTCGAGCAAATAGAAGTGACAAGCAGTTGATGGTAAGAGTATATTTTGGTTTTGTGGATGCTAGTCTCATAGGAGTCGCCCTGCCATGGCTTGACCCACTTCTCCAGTCTCCTATTTGGAGAAGACTGCTGCGTCTGGAGCCTCTTGCTGCGCAATTTGCCGAGCGCTCCCCATCGCATCGGGATCCGTATGATTTGTGGGGTTGTGTGTTTTTAAAATAACCCAGATGTTTATCTCTGCACCGTGACGCACTTTGCTGCCAAATCGTCGTTTTTGTTGGAGGGGGTTCTAATTGATGCCCCGTGCGCCATAGGAGGGAAGGTAACGCATGACGCAGAGGTAGGGAGCCTTTAGGAATGACTAATGTACAGTTTTTGTGGTTCTGCTGGAATATGCGGAGGAATACCGGTGCACACCGATGAGTCATGCGCTTGTTCATCGCTTCGTCATTCATTGGTCGTGTAGAAATTGTGATATTTACCACCGGCGAGGGGAGGGGGGTGGTTCACCCCCACCTCCACCACCCCAGTATCTTGTCGTAGCTCTAACGTCGCATTGGAGGCTACCTTCCTGCACTCATAGTAAAAATGGTTCTATATAGAAACCAGAAAATGGTTCTTTGGGCTTGTGCCATAGGAGAACCCCTTTTTGGTGCTATAAAGAACCCTTGTACAGGTTCCCTATAGCACCATGCTCAAATTGATCTCCATAAACCCTCTGTGGTGCTGTAAAGAACCCTTTTTAAGAATGAATGAAATGCTCCAAAACAGCAATATTAAAAATAACTTAAGAGCCAACAAACAAATCGGGGATCAGGAGTGTTCACAACATGTTAAAACTATTCACCAACTTTCCCCACTAGTGAGCTTTATTGTACATACTGTTCTGTAATTAACTTGATGCCACTCCCTGGCATGAAGTTAACCTCAACAGAGGCACCAGTGTGGCGCTTTGGCATTCAGTTCCATTGACATTGATGAAGCCGTAGGCCAACAGGTGAAGGTACATGTGTGATTGGCGAGACGGGTCCCTCAGCCCGTTGAACCAGATGTGCAGGTCTAGCTGGTTTTAAGCAATGGCGTGATCTCTGAGACACACACACACATACACACACACACACCAAGTGGTATGACTCTGTCCGCACCTTACAATGGAAGGCACCTGTTGCAACAAGCTGCACTGCCCTCATGCTTCAGCAGTCACCACTAATCAATGAACCAAGAATATAATCTGTACATGTTGATGTACAGATTAGCGCTGTTCCACTGGAAAGGAATTTCAATCGTTTTGTTGTTTGAATTGTCTTTGTAGCTGGACATCAGTGTAATATCACAGATTAAGGGGCAGGATAAACCTTGGTAGGGAATGTTCTCTAATATAAACTGTCCTGAGATATGAAAACAATTGAATTTCATGGTTTATGTCTTTAAGTAATGCTTGGCCATTATATAGAAGTTTGGTGATCAGTATCTCTTAACTGGCCAGTGTCGCTAAGTCTAGACCTAAACTTGTTTCTAACTTTGTTTTTGATTGTATGGAAAGATCATATTGACCCGTTTTAACAGCCTGGCCATGTGCTTGTTGGCTGCCATCGTAATATGGGACAGAGGTGGTATTTCTAGCTCGGCGGGTATGTGATGGACGTTGAAGTTGCCGTCTAACCACTTAAACCAAATGAGATGAGAGTAAATTCCTTTTTTTTTTTTTTTTAAATGGGCTTTTAAGAGGCTTTACGTCTGGTTGGAGGCAATAATTGCTCATGTTATCACTGTAAGTTACTTAACTTGTTTCGAGGCTCGTCTCTGCGTTCTGGTGAAGCGCGGTAGTGACTAGGCAGTGCTGGCAGTGAGCAGCTCTCACAATGAAGAGCAGGAAGGGATTTCTCTGGAGTTCCTCTGCCAATGACTGGTCTTCCCCTGAGCGGATGGGACCCCTAGTGGCAGAACGGGAGAGTTGCAGCGTGAGTCAAGGCGGCATTCCCTCAGCCTTTCTACTGCACCGTGCATCCTCAGTCACCCCCTCCAAGCCTCTCTGCAAATACCAACCATGTCTGCAGCTCAGGGTTTTACCGTGTGTGATGGCGATTCTCTGGACCACAAGGTTTTTTAATTTTTATTTTTATTTTTTACCTTTCACCACAGAAATGATCCTCAGCGTTAGTGGTTTAGTTGTAGTGGAGCAGCTAAAGTAGGGCTCGGTCCTCTCTGCTGCCCCCAGCATCCCATATTATATAAGGAAGCCAGTGTGTCTGTTCTGTTACACTTGACTGTGTGTAACACTCATGTCATAGGGGAATGAATTAGACCAAGGGGCAGTTTTTGCGGGGGGGGTTGGGGATAATGCTTCTAATGCACTTTAGAAGCCCCCACCCCCCCTTGACAACATTTAAGTTTTTATTGAGAAAATGGTCCTATTATATAAGATGGATGAAGCCAAGAGTGACAAAGACTTAGGTCAGCACTTACGCAAGAATGTAGTTTGGATTTGGATTTGTCTGCAGAAATGAATATTTGGGATGTGTACTTTTATAAATGCTACCTAATATTGTTTTAATGTTCTGAGAGAATCACTTTCAGGTTAGGAGTTTTTTTTTTTCCATGAATAGGCATTGCACTTCATTCATGGTAAGGAAAATGCACATATGTGAATGAAATGTATCCGTGTGTGTGTGTGTTGTGATGGCGGCAGGGACTCCACTTGTTCATGCTTGTGAATGTGCCTCCCCGTGTGTGTGTGTGTGTGTGTGGAGAGAGAGAGAATGCTGCCGTTCATGTCATGAACACGCTCAGTAACACGTGCTGGAGCCAGGGATGCTGGGTAAAAAAACAACAACTGCGGCTCCCTCATTTCAAGCCCTCCTCCTGCTCTCCCTCCCTCCCTCCCTCTCCCTGCTCTCCATCCAGCCGTGTGTCTTTCTCTCTCCATATCTAGAACTCCCTCGTTTTTTGCTACAGTACCATCTTTCTCTAAGCCTCCTGTTCTCTTCTCCAGTTTCATTCCCCTCACGTCCTCCATCCATCCCTCTTTTCCCTCCATCTATTGGTTTGCCCTCTAATAGCCCACTACCCCTTTCTCTCTCTCTCTCTCTCTCATATTGTGTCACGACTTTTTTTCCTATTATATCCACTGAATTGAAATACCGCTGTTGTGGCTGCCTGTCTTTACTTAATTCCAATAAAACTAGATCTCTATTGTACTTGCTCCGAAACGCAAAGCCCGTCGCTCTCTCCTCGGTAGGAACCTGTGCAGAACAATGCGTGAATTGTTGACACAGTAGCAGCGTTCATAAATATAAATGGGGTTCCCCGACCTGGAAGACAGACAGACTGAACTATTTTTTAATATAGTTCAGGAATGTAACCGCAGCCGCCTTCGTGAAGTAGGGACACTTCTGTATGAGTAATTCATTGTGAAACAGACTATTGTTGCAGAGAGGGTGTCAAGTTCACCGGTAGACCAGTTTGCCATTAGATGCATGTATATCTGCAGCGGTAAGACTTGATCCAACATGTTGTCCACCTGCTGGGTGTCGGTGCTTTGATGCATAGTGACGCTTTCTGAATGGCCTTATATTACATTTGTGCAGAAACTCCCTATCGCGGCTTTGTCGGCTAATAATAGTCACACGCTTACAGGCAGGTGGAGAAAGCGTTGCAGTCCAGTTCGCTTCCTCATCCGCTTTTGAGGTAGATGAGGTGAAGGAAACTATTGATTTTCTTTTATTTGACGGGGGGCTATTTTTGTTCTGTACCCAAATATAGATGCTAGATGCTCCCTCTCCCCAGGCCCCATCAAGCTTCTTTTTTTTGTCGACTTTTATATTACCCATGTGACTTTTCTCCCCTGCTATTTAAAGCAGTGTGTGTGTGTGTGTGTGTGTGTGTGTGTGTGTGTTTGAATGTGGAAGGTGGGCAGATGGGGAGAGGTGTGTGTGTGTGTGTGTGTGTGTGTGTGTTTGGTTGAGGGGGAGGGGGGGTCTTTGGATCTTCTGCTGCATCCCTCCCTTTTTTTTCTTTTTTTTTCTTCTGTGGTAGGAGGGGCTGCTTGTTGATAGGCGAGCTTGGGGTGCGACAGATTACATAACAGTACGTAACGAGAGCGGGGCATACAAGGACCGCAGTCTCTCCTCACTGAGAATCTTAATTGGGGATTTGGCGGGGGGGGGGGGGGGGTGCACTCGTTTTGGTTCTGATTTACTCTCTTTTTTTTTTTGCAGGAGAAGTTGAGTCTTCCAAAAGACCGGCCCTGTGGGGGGGGGAGTTTGTAATCGAGGGTATGCCAGTTTTCATGCCAACCAAACACCAGACCAGCTCCTGTCACCGACTGGCACACCTTCAACCAGGGGAGGGAGGAGCTAATCAGTGAGATGAGCTGGTGTCGTGTTTGGTCGGAGTGAAAACCTGCACTCCTCCTTTTTTTTTTTTTTACATGACTGAAATTGCCAAACACCACGCAGTCCACGTTAATCTGACTTGCGGGCACTGGTGAAGAATGGGTCTCTGCTGTAGATGGTAGGCAGCTTCCATTGTCTACCCAGCCTGCGGTGCTAGCGCTGGTGTCGGCTCTGTAAGGTGGAGGGCTGAGGGATGCAGCAGTAGCCTGGTCGTCGTGGCGATGATGGTGGGGGATCTTGTTGGTATTCAGGTGCTGCGGCAGGCAGGCAGGCAGGCAGCTCCCAGACGAGGCAGTGCAGACGCGCTGCTATTTTTACTCCTCCTGCTGCTTTTTTTAGACCCTCGGAATAGTGAGCAGGCAGCGGCAGGGGCTGCTCCGCTGCTGAGGAGGGAGGGAGGGAGGAAGGGAGGGGAGGGGAGGGAGAAAAGGCTGGGGGATGTCAATACCTCTGGACGTGATGCGCAGCACTAAGCACAGCAAAGCCATGGAGCAAACGCGCCCCCGTCAGGGCGCTTCGGAGCCGGCATGGAGGGCTGGTTTCTCTCAGAGGCGCTGGAATGGGGGGGAAACTGGGTTCAGAGCGGAGGATGCTGGGAATGAATGGGAGACTGAAAGGGGCAGTGGTCCACACATCCTTTCTGTCAGAACACACATACACACACACACACACGCGCACACACACACTCTTTTGTTATTGCACACGCAGGTTTCATACGTGGTTGCCCATCAACACACATCCTGTGTGTGTGTCAGATGTAATGCCTGATCGTGTGTGTGGTGTGTGTGTGTGTGTGTGGTGTGTGTGTGTGTGTGTGTTGTGTGTGTGTGTGTGTGTGTGTTGTGTGTGTGTGTGTGTGTGTTGTGTGTGTGTGTTGTGTGTGTGTGTGTGTGTGTGTGTGTGTTGTGGTGTGTGTGTGTGTGAGTGTGTGTGTGTGTGTGTGGTGTGTGAATTTTAACAATGGGATGTTTGGACACAGTGTTCTTTTTTTTTTGGGAAAGAAAGGGAAGTTGAATGGGTGACTTGCGTTTCCCCTCTATAATCTTTGCAGTCTGTCGACGTGTAGCCAGTTAGTCTGTCATCAAATGGCATCCATTTTTGTTTGAGGCGTGGAAGATGAATTGGAAGTCTTGTTTTTGAGCATCAGATTGCCTTTAAGTCTGTTCCAGGATACCACTTGTATCTACTCGGTGCAAAAAAGGGAAATGTTTTAAGAAGAGGAACTCTCTGTCCTCATTCCACTGTACTACCCCATCAACCCCTCCTACACACACTTCTCTTACTCCCTAGACAGCATTTATTAAGAAAATGGTACTATTATATAATGGGTGGGTGGAGTGTAGCCATTCATAAGTGCAGTATGAGGAGTTGGGGGCAGTGCAACGCAATGGAAAATCACTGTTTGAAATACAATGTCCACAAAGTGCCAATAGACGTCTGTTTGTCTGTTTCCGTTTCTTTCTTCTCCTCCACTACTGTTCACTTCTCTGTGTAAAATGGATGGAGTGATTATTTACACGGCCCTTTTGTTTCTCTTTCCACCATATTGGGCCTCCCACTCAACAACCCTCTCCTTTTTTTACATACCTCTGTTTTACTTTCCTCTTTGGTTTTCATCTGCTTGCACCGCAAAACAAAAATGTCCATCTTTAAGTCGTGTAGTCTTGTATTGAGTCTCAGTATCAGTATGTTTTGGGAATTCTCTCTTTATGATGATATGTTGAAGTTAGGCAGATCACTCCATTAGTATCAACATGAAGCGAGCTGATTGTCATTGGAAACGAATGAAACCATCTCACCCCTTCAGCAAGCACAATCTTTTTCTTAAAACGAGTGGAAAGAATTGCTAAGACTCAATACTAGACTGATTCCTTAAAATGTACACTCTTTTTTTTTTTTTGGGGTCTGTGTGTGCGTCCGTGTCCTGAACACGTGCATCGTCTCATAAAGAGGACACTCTGAGTGCATTCTCCGCTCTGTGTGAAAGTTGAAACGGTTGTACCGTATGTGCAAATGAGCACATGAACTGTCAGCAGGTCGTGCAGGTATGCATGCATGTCCCCGCTGCTCTTTCCACGAGATGCGTTCAGGTTCAGTGTCCCATCATACTGGAATGTGGTCTGTGCAGCGTGGAACCCCTCGGCTCCTCTTGTGGGTTGTTTTTGTTTTTTTTTCTCTTGTGGCGTGAGCTGCCACTCTTCCTCGAAAATATGACTTTGTAGAACGCAAAGTATGCACCGAGACTTGGAGTAGGTCTACGGGTCGGGTTGTCTGAACAGAGCGGTGTGTGTGTGTGTGTGTGTGTGTGTGTGTGTGTGTGTGATACCTTAAACCCCCCTTTACTAGCAAGGTGTGATCCTACACCTCCTTTTTAGCAATGGAGCGTTATTCATCAGCAGTTCTTCAGTTTCTGTCTTGGCATGTCGTGTAGTTCAATTTGCCACCGTGTGTTAAATATGAACCTTTATACATTTAAGCCCAATTCATTTTACTGTAAGAGTTTTTTTTTTTTTTTTTTTTTTTTTTTTTTTTTGAAGGCTGTTCCCTTTTTTCCCCCCTCAGCCATTTTACATTGCAGTGAATGCAGCCTTTCCCCGTGTGTCGGTGCCCCCACCTGCATCTGCAGCGAGAGCCCGATTTGGTACGGCCCGCGCCCATTGAGGCTTTTCTGCCACGGCGCGTTTCATTCTTAACACGGGGGAGGTTTAAAAATAACCAGGGATTCTGCTCTCTCTTCACTTTTGACTTTGTGCTACTCTCTCGCTCTCGCTCCCATCTCCCATTCACTCACTGGTTCGCTTTTCTTTTTTCTTTTTTTCTTTCTCCCCCATCTGTCTCTTTCCCCTTCACTCATTCGTTCTCTTGCTTCGCTCCAGTTCTATTTTTAGCCGCCCCTAGGATCCCTCCTCACCCCCCTCCCTTCTCTTGCTCCATGTTCGTCATCACTCCCTCCTCTCTGCATTCTCTCTTCATCTTTTTTTTTTTTTTTTTTTTTTTTTTTGCTCTCCAGCTCTCTGCCAGAGAATGTCCTCTACCTCTATTAAACTTTCATCAAGCTTGGCTAATAATACATTCATGATGCACAACTGTGCGTGTATATGAGTGTACCCCCACATTTTTTATTTTTTATTTTTTTTATTGTATGTCTTGTGTCAGTTCTCTCTGCCCCCCCCCCCCCCCCCTCCCCATCCCTGTCAGTCAGGCTGGGGTTTGATGGGCAGTGAAGGTTTAAAAATAGCCCTCCTGGCTTGACAAGGTGAGGCGAGCTCTGAACACCAGAAGAACATCAGCCCCACACTGTGCGGTCATCTCCCCTTGCCCCGGCCTCTCTGCCGTCTTCTGTTGTGCTTCTATAAAATCTCTGCTCTACTTTGACCAATCTGCTGTGGTCCTCCTTTTGATTGGTGCCGTTTTGCCGCCATGCTCCTTCCCCTTGCTTTTATCTGAACTAGAGATGCTGATGTAGAACGGGGTGTTGCGGCCAGCAGCGAACACCGTCCGTATGGATTGAACAAAAAACGCAAACAGGATGTGCAAATGTGTTTTGAAATGCTCCTTGTAAAGTTGCAGGTTGTTCTGGAGGCTGTTTTTACAGGAGCTGCTCAGTCTGGTTTCAGTGGGTGTTGAGGGCTTTGTGAGCCCTGTACTGTCTCCTCTTTGTTCTACTTGCTGCTAATCTATAGCAGCTTATCTCCTCCTCTATACCATCTCCATCCCCTGTATTGTCTTTTGTTCTACCTTTTTTAATCTTCGCTATCTTCTTCGTCTATCTATGCTATCGCAGTTCCCCTTCTATCTACGCCATCTTGGCTTGTGTTATATGTGTGCATCTCTGCTCCAGTCAAAGCTGTCAAAGCATAGGTGTGTCCCACAGCAGATGTATTTATTGTCTTTGTCACTGGCTTGTAAATCACACAAAGGCAAGCTCCATATTGGTGTGCTGAGCTGGGTTTTTTTTGTTGTTTTTTTTATGATGGCTGCAAGTGGTCAGACCTGCTGCGAAGGCACGGCGTGAGCCGCCAAACAAACCGGCTCCATTTGTGACATGACGCAAAAGGCGAGGTAGCACATGTGCCAGGTTTCTATCAAACTGTTTATTCCATCTCGTAGGAATGCCTGATGACATAATTGCTCACGGGAATGGGGTCAATTTACTAGCGAACTCAATATGAACTGCCATTGCTTAATAATGGAGCGCTCATTCTCTATTATTAACCATAGTGAGGATTGTTTTCAGTTTCGGGGAGGTTTTTGAAGAACGTCTGAGCTGACTTGACCCCCGCCCTGCTGTGTGGTGTGATTTTTGGAGTGAGTGTGTGTGAGCTGACAGAAGAGAACCAATATTGACCTCTTTCTTCTTTTTGTCTCCTTCCAGTTGTGACGGGAGCCACGGATGGAATCGGGAAATCCTATGCGGAGGAGGTGAGGCTCCTGGACTCCTTATTTATTTAATTTCCTTCACGGAAAAGCTGTGACTCATATAGACAGACACACACACACACACACACTATTCGCTCATAGGCCACTGTAGGAGAGAGCTCTTACAGGCCTATTAACGTGGGAAAGGGTCCTCACACACATGCATGCGCGCACTTCAACACCGGCTCGCCGACGAGAGCGTAACGCCGCGGTAACAAGCACACACGTTGAATAGGGGGCTACCCTGCCACGTGTTTGGCCCGTACGAGTGCGCGTGGGCGTCACGTAGGCCCCTTGACTCATACCGGCGCCCGTCGGCGCTACAGCGGGGCGAGCCGCTCGTCACGCAAATGGTAGTCCACCGTTTTTTTTTGTTTTTTTTTAATATCGCAATGCCAAGTGAAACCGCTGCATAATACTACGCAGTGTTTTTGAAGCTGCGCTACAATATTTTCAAGTTAAACACGCATTACACGTTACGGTACCGCCACCCTTGCACTCTAAAACCCCATGGTTTCCAGTAGCTTGCACCCTGACACTTTTTTTTTTTTTTTTTGAGAAACACGTGATTCTAGCAGTATCAGAATTTCGCAACACGAGTCTGAAGTTGCGTAGGGATCCAAATGTGTAACCAGGAGAGAGCTTTTCTACCAAGTGTGTTACCAGGTGTGTGAAGAATCTATGACCTTTAAGACCCCGGGACTGGCTCTCCTCCCACTACCTGGTTCTTTTCACGCTACCTTGACTTCCTCAAACATCGAGTCAGGAGTTTTCAGAGCGTCCTCAGTGTGTGTGTGGATGTAGCGTCGGCCTAAATCACAGCACGGGTGTTGCAATAGTGCGGGGCGTCCCGTGCCCACCGCTTGAGACGTCGTAGATGAACCCCTGGTGTTTTCGATGTGGCCGCTCCTCCTCCGCCCACCGGAAATAACGAAACATAAGCGCCGAATCCAAACTGACTCACCGACCGTTAGCTCTTTTGCCTCTCTCATCCTTTTGGCGTCAAGTTCAGTTGCCTCTCGCCAAGTTTTAATATGAAGGAAGACGGATGGAGGCGGGCTGGGTTAAACTTTGCGTGTCCGACTGACTGGTGTTTTCTTTTCTAGCTGGCCCGTCGAGGATTTTCCATGATGCTGATCAGCCGCTCCCAGGACAAACTGGATGACGTGGCCATGTCACTTGGTAAGTGTGTGTGTGTGTGCGCGTGTGTGTGTGTGCGTCCACACCATCACGGAAAGCTTTTTCGGGGCTGAGAACACTGAGTGGGCTGATGAGGATGTGTGTATGGACAGGCAATGGTAGCCTCCCACCCCGTCGTCCGCTACAGGGTTTCCCAGGCCTCCGTGAAAGGGCAGATCTTTGACATCAGGAATAAGATCATTGCAAAAATCTCTTCTCTTTTTTTTCCTACTCTACAAAGCAACAAGAAAGATGTTCACTTGTTCAGTTAAATACTGCTGTTGCCATTTTGGGACAAGAAACAAAGTAGAATCTAGATGATCCAGTCCATAAAAAGTGTGACAACTAAGGACTTGGGTAACCTACTCTCCTTTTTAGAAGCACTAGATTGTTATTTTGGAGATTCAACACTTTAGTGAGAGTAGGTGTCACCCCCACCCCCCCCCAGTCCAGTCCTCTTCCCCGTCTGTCCTTCCCTCTTAAGCCATGGCTTCATTCTGTTTGAGTGCTTGTGAATGGGAACCCAGCAGGATGTGTTGGTTTACCTCCTCACGTTCAGTAGGAGGAAAGACAGCTTGACTCTCTTGCCTTGTTCGAGTAACCAAACCTGTGGAGCTCATTCTCGTGTGCACCTACCCATTTATTAAAAAAAAAAAAAAAAAAAATACACAAAGGTTGGTGATTCAAGCACGAAAAAAAACTTGCGCAAATAGTAAGCATGCAGATTAAACCGCCCCCCCCCCCACCACTCCTCGTTCAAATAATGCCTTCTCCACGACTCTTTCTCTTTCCGTCTGTCTCTCTGACATCTCCCACAGTGTAATTTCCCCTGTCGTGCTTCAAGTCCACAGAGGGGGCTGATGGGTAGTCACGAACGGGGTGCGGCGTGCCAAACCCTGGCACTCCTCCCTCACGATTAGCCTGGAAAAAAAAAATCCCCCCACCACCACCACCGCCCCATATCGCCGTTTAGCCATCATGTAACCGGGCAACCCACCCAGTCCTGAAAACCTGCCTGCCTCCAGTTTCATTGTCATGCTGAACAGTCAAGTTTTACTCCTCTCATATCTGCAGCCACATTTAATTGAATCATAATCACACCAATTTAGCAAGTTACTCATCCAGTCTGGCAACTCCAGTTATTAATCACCTTTTTTTTGTTTTTTTACTGTTTTTCTTAGAAATTGGCTCTGATGGCTAAAAATAGCCTCATGAATGGGATGCAGACAGGGAGGTTCCAACCCATAACCTCATATTTTTCTCTCACCCCCCTCCCTCCCCCCTTTCACCCAGGCCCCCCCCCCCTTCCTTTTTGTATCTAGCATAGCCTCAACGCTGCCTCGGTGCATACTGGCACGCGAGCGTTCTTTGCCGAGGCACATCCCAGGAATTTTCCTCCCCTTTTTTAACTCCCTCCATCAGCCAAACGAGCCTTTGGACAATAAATTGTAATTGCAGCAGGCGCGTCAAACATGACAAGGGAGTAGAGGAGGAGGAGAGAGCGCGGGGGAAAGGAGAGGAGCTTTCTCAGCCCTGTTTGTTAGTACGCAGCGCCCCCCTCCAGTTTGAGTTTGGTAGCGACCGGGTTTCGTGCGCTCCAGTCATTTTGATGGAATTTTGTTTTTTGAAGGGGAACGTCCAGGGTGTTGAAACAGGGTTTGCTTTGCCGGGCCGTGTAATAAGCTTTTGCATAGCGCGATGGCTGACTTGTGAAACATAAATGCATGGAATGAGCGTGTGGTATGAAGGTATGGCTGCTCACTAAGATGTCTCGTCCTCCTGAGCTTGAACCTTTTTTTCCCACACTCTGGTTTTTTTTTTTAACGAAAAAAAAATCAAAAATCAAACTTTTTGTTGCTTTCCTTGTATAGAAATCTCTATACTCTTACATGGAAAAAGTAAATCCATCACTGTACTGTCTCTTTTTCCATCCGCAGAGGGATCAGTTTAAAGTCGAGACCAAGACCATTGCCGTGGACTTTGGCCGGGTGGACATCTACTCCAAGATCGAGGCGGGTCTGGCCGGTCTAGAGATCGGCGTTCTCGGTAAGAGTCGATTCCCTAAACCTCCCTACAGCGTCTGGCCACGTCAGCCTATGGGTCTTGCATTGTCAGAAAGTGGGTCTCTACTCAATTTCCATGTTGACATATTTAAAATTAGACTCACTTTTGTCTCAAGTGCAATACATGTGGAAGAATTTGTCTCCGTGGCGTGGAGACGGAGGCGGTCTGCTAACATACTGACAGAAATGGCCAAGGGACTTTTCATATGGTGCAAAGGGACAGGGCAAGACATTTGACAGACAGGCCATACATCACTCTACAAATATGCCTTTGACATTCACTTGCTATGTACATTCAGCGTCCGCCAGAGATGCGAGGAGTGAGTTATGAGTATTATAGAACATGGACGTAGTTCCTGTGGCTGTAGTGTAGCGTTGAGGCTTATACAGACATTGTGAGTAGTTTTTTTTTTCCTCGCTCTTCAAATGTAGGCAATCAATAAATCCTCTCCGTCCCAACCTTGGAGTCTCAGCAATACAGGGTGTTGGCCAAAGTGTAATAAAACGTCTCATTGAAATGTGGAGTGGTGTGATGTCCTGACTCCCTCCGTGAACAGGACAGAGTGGCGGTCCGCGGGCGTTTGTGCTGTAGGCCTAACAATGAATCCTTTCTCAAAACCTGAGTTGTAATCAACATCTGTGGCGTTTGTCTCTGTTCAGGAGGCGGAGTGAAAAGGTCGCGAGGTCATGTTGACGACGGCTTGTTGTCAGACGTGATGCCATTGAACAACTATTCTTGTCATGGAGAGAGAAGCGCTGTTCCATCACGGTGTTCTTATTCAAGAGTTTACCTCAGAGGCTGACGTGTCCAGATTGGACCGTCTCGCGTTTCACCACGCTGAGACATTTCAAAAACTATTTTTTCCATCTTAATGTCGATGGCATGAGTCACGGAGCAAGTTCCAAGTAGGCCTAACTCTACAGTTTTAGCTGAAGTGCTTTTTATTGTCAGTCCACATTGTACTTTTTAGTTACTCATCCAGTGGAACATTTCAGGAACTCTTTGTCCTTTTATGATACCAAGATGTGCTTTCCTGGTCGTAAGGTGTGGTTGTGTTGTAATGCCGGTTTCTATCTTATTGGCTTTTGCTGCCACCTACTGGTAGAAACTTCAACCAGTAATTCAACCAGCACCAGGTAATCTAATGGTGTTTTTCTCAAAACAGTGGCATAATTGCTTGTTTTCTTTGTCTTCAATAGTCAACAACGTTGGCGTGTCCTACCCCTACCCCGAGTACTACCTCCATATTCCTGATCTGGACAATGTGAGTTTGTTTCTCCCTGTTATTTCCTCTTTCTTCATATTAAAGTAAATGATCTGGGTGCCTAGTTAACAGCTGACTGGCTCCTCGACAGTAGTCTGAAAGCAGGTATAGGTTTGGGTGTTGAGAAGAATCTTGTGTTTATCGTACGATCCTTTCTATGTTTCAGTTCATCACGAATATGATCAATGTCAACATCACCTCCGTGTGCCAGGTGAGTTTGTTGCTCTCTTGTTCTAAGCGTCTTCATACCGGTCGGGCCCCATGTGTCTGTGTGACGTTGATCCATGGGCATCAATCTCCTCTTTTCCTCACTTTCCCCCCCTTTTGTTCCTCTTCCTCCTCCTCCTCTTCTGCTGTTTCTACCATGCTACCTGCAGTCTCTCAGTTGTTCCCAAAGCAACAGTGGACTACACCAACGCTGTCTGTACTCGCCACCCACGCATCTCTCTCTCTGTCTCTGTCTCTCGGTCTCTCTGTCGGTCTCTCTGTCGGTCTCTGCTTGTCTCTCTCCCTCCCTCCTACTTTTTCCTAGTTTTTGTATTTTTTTTGGTTCTTTTTTTTGTCTTTTTTTGTCTACCTCTTCTCACCCCGTCCAGCCATCGCCCTTGATGTCCTTTCTTTCCCAGTCCCCCTCTCCTCTTTCATGGTAGTGCAGACTTGTGTGACAGTTGTTGCTTGTTAACTGAACTTGTATTGTGTGTTTTTGTTTGTTTTGTTTTTTAGATGACCCGTTTGGTGCTGCCAAGAATGGTTGAGAGGTGAGTTAAATGAAGAGCTCCCATGTTTTGCGACATGACTGCAGTCAAAAATCAGTTTTGAACGAGGGATTGTAGCACAGAGGTACATGATCCCTAAATGAAAACAGAGAGCCTTTGTTTTCTTTCAAGAATATTATCTGGGAGGTTACACTTTCTAGAAGTGACCCTTTTTTTTTTTTTGGGGTGGGGGGGGGGAGAAATCCTCACCAAGCCTTTCCATCACTGCATCCCTCTTTCCCTCTCCTCCTTTGTTCACAATGCTGACAAGCTTTCAATTCACACAAAGTGCTCTTCCCACCTGATTGGCCGCAGTGTTCCCATGTGACCCGCGCCGGCCAATAGCAGCGCAGGCACATTTGGTGCCGTGTGAGGCTGAGCGTCGCTCCACTACATCACTGCAGCAACAGGCTGCCATGGCAACGCACACGGCCACCACCACCACTACCACACTGTGTGTGTTCTTGTATTTCCTTACATATGAGGACAGAGAGATTCCAAAAATCCTCCAAAGCGAGGACATTTTGCCGCTCCTCACTTTTTCAAAGGGCTAATTTAGGGTTCGGATTAGGTTGAGGTAGGGTAATGGTTGAGGTTTCATAGGTTGGGGACTGAATGTAGTAGATCCTCGCAAGTGTAGTAATACAAACCTTTGTCTGCAGACCATTTTTCTGCTCTGTGTGTGTGTGTGGTACACTGACAAACAGTTATCCTAAACGTGTCCGTCTTGTGTTTTCTCAGGTCCAAAGGTGTTATCCTCAACATTTCCTCTGCCAGTGGCATGTACCCTCTCCCTCTGCTCACTGTGTATTCTGCCTCAAAGGTATGCGTGTATGTGCACCACAACACACACCTGCACATTCTGCGCATATACCCTAGCGCTGTGTGACGCGGTAAACTGCAAATGTGTCAATTGTCAACATGGTTGTTGACATTGATGTTGTCCGTTCGTGACCCAACATGCCGTTTTGTTCCGTTGCGTGACGTTAACAGACCGATATATTAAACTTGACTCTCTCTTCTGTGTGCAGGCCTTTATGGACTTCTTCACCCGTGGCCTTCAGGAGGAGTACAGGCGTCAGGGCCTCATCATCCAGGTGAGTCTGGGGCTCTTTAAACCGCCTGGAGGGATCGACCCGGTGTCCTTCAACCTTCGTTTTAGATTGTAGTGGAGAACCCGTCAAAAGGGCTTGAACAGGCATACGGCTACCTAGTGCAACTAGACTGGTTAAAGTGTCAACCTGGCTGTAAAGTGCCCCTCACGAGAATCCTAACCATCAAAGGCAGTGAGCTGACCTTTCCCCTAGATACTGTGCTCTGTTTGGTGACCCCGTACACGAATGTGGTTAGGTGGCCCTGGTGTCCTACTGGTTAGAGGGACTGGAAAATCATCTTTGATCCCCACAATGGCAAAAGGTGTCCATCACCAGCCGTGGGTCCTTGTTCAAGATGCTGAACCTTCTCACTCATTGTAGGTCGGTCTGGATAAGAGCATCAACCAAATGCCCTAAAGGTACAAGTGGCATGTTAACATCAATCAAAGGTTACCACATTAATTTTAAGACATAATTACCTTAAACACACGAGATGGCGACCAAGAAGACTGTCAGGCCTTTACTGGCCTCTACACTGGTACAGGGGGGGACGACAAGGCGACACCGGGTTTATGAGTTTTAATGTTGAGAAAC
This sequence comes from Hoplostethus mediterraneus, assembly GCA_034670385.1. Lineage (NCBI taxonomy): Eukaryota > Metazoa > Chordata > Actinopteri > Trachichthyiformes > Trachichthyidae > Hoplostethus > Hoplostethus mediterraneus. Next base: position 17,534,690 of record JAXDDW010000003.1, on the reverse strand, counting down.
AAGGGCACTGGTATGAGATGGCGAGGCTACCAATTGTCTCTTATTTGTTTACGGTAATAATACCAAGGAATCTTAATCTTAAGGAATCTGAATCCGCACTTTTTAAAATGTTGTACAAAAGGAAAACTGGTAGGAAGCTGACTGGGTGCTCACTGAGGGAAAGTACTGAGGCAAAGGATGGAGAATCTGTTCCTGCAGGGCATCCTAGTTCACTCCCCTCACGGAGTTCCCTCCTGTTTTGCACCCAGCCACCCAAGCACTGAAGAGTAGCTGATTATGGGGATAGGGGAGACTCCTCTTAAACACTTTCCAGCCTTTTCTCAACCGAGGCATTTTGCCTCGGAGATTCCACACAAGATTCCACCTTTTTGTTTGTGGCACTTTCTGTAGTTTTTAGTCTTGTGCCATCTTGTGGTTGGACTGTGTACAGCAGTTTCACCTCAGCAAACCGCCGGTGCATTTCCACCTGCTGAGCACAGTCATCAGGTCAAAGACATTTATTTGAGGTTGAGGTGCATCTTGCCAGGCCATTCGCTAGCCTCAAAGGCGGACACATGACCTGCTAGAAACTTACATGAAGGGGTAAAAATTGTTAAATACTTAATACTTTTGTATATAGCTTCTATTTTATGATTGTTACTTCATGGTTATGTTGCAGATCTGGAACTCTCTAACCTAACCTAATTGGAGACTTGATGCTTAACCTTGTTTCAAGTTTGTGGCCACGCCAGAACGTGTGAACCTAACCGTACTATACTCCGATCTGCTGTCACCCTAAGCTTCTTGGAATGTAATTTCTTTGTTTTTTTTTAATTTTCCCCCTTCTGTCCCTGCAGAGTGTTCTGCCCTTCTTCGTGGCCACCAAGATGACCCGTATCAGGAAGCCCACCCTGGACAAGCCCACCCCAGAGCGCTACGTGGTGGCCGAGCTGAACACCGTGGGTCTGCAGGACCAGACCAATGGCTACTTCCCCCACGCTGTCATGGTAAGGACTCGACACTCAAACAACCCACTCACAAGACCAGGAGGAAATGCAAGCAGGATTACAGTTAAAAATGGAAAGATTTGTTTACACATTGATGTTTTTAGATTTGAATTTGTGAAACTACACTTGAATATTATGCTAGGTTATGGGATGTCAGACATGTGTATCAGTGATTATTTGTAATTGAATATAGAAGTTGTTGGGCTATCTGATTTTTGGAAATACCCCAGGAAGATAAATGTCCACTCATTTTTTTTAATTGTCAGATCTTTACCTTAATTCCTTTTGAATGCTTGAGCAAAACACACCAAGCTGCTCAGTGGTCACCAGTAACTGTATTTGAACTGGGCAGCTCCCAGGTAGTAATGTGACTTTTTCCTCGACCACTCGGTTTAATATTTAAGCGTTGGGGAAATGTACTTTGAAATGTACTTTGTAACTAGTTACTTTTTAAGGTAAATAACAAAGTTACTCTTCATTAAAACCCATTAGAGTGCCTTTGTGTTACCCATATGCTGTAGCAGTATGGCTTATGCTTCAAAATACAATCGATGCAATATGGTTGCTCTGCTTTTAAAATGCTACGCCAATCTTTTATATCAAACATGGCGTTTATTTGAATTCGCAGCATGTCATCTGAATGAGATACTGCAGGATTTTCACTTTTTTTTTAACTTAAAGAATTGCTCTGAACTTTTTACTTAACTGAAACTTTTGTCTTTCATAATGTAACGTTCTAATTTAAAAAAGTAACTGATTACACACTAGCGTTTTTAAATTCTTAAATCAGTTAAAAGCTGCCATAAAAAGTAATCTCAGTACTCTAATGTGTTATAAAGTAACCTGTTACCCCCAACACTGAAAACCATGCATGCTCAGTAAGACCCTTCTCTGGATAAGTACGTTAAAAAGGGAGACCTGTCAGGAGAGACTGGTTGTTCAGCCCATCTTCCCCCATTTCAAAGTTTCATCAGGCTTCAATACTCTCATTAACCCATGCGCCCCCCTCCTTCCCCATAGGGCTGGGTGACCACCAAGATGGTACCAACCAGCGTTGCCATTGTCCTGGGCGCCGCGATGAACCGTCGACAGCGCACCGGGTACCTGCAGAGGAGGAAGCTGAGGGAGCAGAAAAACGGGACAAGCTTCAAGAGTGAATAGAAAGATGGGTACCGACACTGGAAATATGGGGGGAGGGGGAGTGTCTCTCTATTCTGGCCCAGTGTAGTCCTCAAGGAAGAGAGTGAGTTTGTATCTGTGTGATTGCTGGATCCTCCATGTATGACTTCCTATTTAAAATGGTGACCTCCCTTCTGAGATTTGTCTGAAAGTTGAGTGAAATAGGGCTTCCATGTATTGCTAGTACAAAAATGTTTGTTAAGGAAGGCCAGAGCTGAAATGATAATAAAATGCTGCTCCTGACAAAGGGAATATGTCACTGACATTGATGATGATATCTTAAAAAAAAAAATCTTTAAAAAACATTGGGTGATATATTAACCCTGCTGTTGTAAGCAGTGGAAATGGTGGTAGACATCTTTTTTATAAATATATATATTTATTTTATATTTGAATTTACACAAGAGCCAAACTCAGGTCTTATATGGCAGGCAATCTAGTGCTGTTTACAAAAGACTGAACCATGTGAAGTTGGGGGGGCTTCTCCCTTTCTCTCATGCCAGTTGAGTCAAATTGGTTGTAATCATACTTTGGCTGTATCTTCTTTATATATTGTGTGTTATGTGTACAAGACAATACAGTGTGGTGGGATATTGTTACACTGATTAATAGTTTGTACTGGCTTGTCCATCTTGGTCTGGCCAGTGCCGAAAATGTCTACCCAAGTTAGACATCACCAAAGAGGCCATGTGAAGGTTTTTTCTAGGTGTAAAACGTTTTTATATGCTTGGGATGCCATGTGCTCCTTTTGTCTTTCTACTGGAAATTTCTATCGTTTGTTAATAAAAGCTGTATATTATAATTTCCCTTCTGCGTGTTTTCTTTCACATAGTTATTAAAACTGAATCGTGTGTGTGAGGGAGAGACAGATGGAACCATATTATTAACATCAGTTCCGGGTAGGCTTTATTTTTTTGTAACACTCATTCGCGTTATGGCTGTCAAACCATAGATGGCCACACCAACGTAAAGCTCCTGGGTTTCTGCGTGCTAGTTTGTTATCAAGCGGCTAGGTAGGCGCGTAACGAATGTAATGAAACTTTGCCATTCACAATTTGTAAATTTACGTAATTTCTAAGTAGACTTTAAGTTTTCGTTGGGGTGAAAGCATTAGCTAGTGACATTACTTGAATAAACTGGCTTCGCTTCAAGCAAGCTAACTAGCTAGCTACCTAACTTACGTTGGCTGAAACCTTTTTGAAATAAATAGCTTAACCTACTATACATTTTACTGAAGACTTTGTTATCGTAAAGCTAGCTGGTGAAATGTAATGTAACCATTTAACTTGCCTGTAAACCTAATCTAACAATTGCTAACTTTATCTAGATGTACAATTTATCTCAAAGCTGATAATGATTGGTGGCATAGACCTAGGCTGTGACTGGTACTTTTGTGTACTAGCCATCATCTGGAGGTCCTGTTCTATTTGAAAAAATCAACCTGGTTAAAATGCTTAAAATGTCTGGTGGCATTTGTGGTTCATCAGCTACTTTGTCCAGACAGAGTCCCACATTCCCACCACCTTTGGAACAAGCTAGTGGGAGAAAACCGGTACATGAATGTGATCTGCTTCTTGTGTATCTGTAACGCTTTGGAGAATTGTTTCCATTCAGTATGTGCTGAAACCCTGCTTCAACTTTTCATCTACGAACTAGATGTGATGTCGGATAAACGTCAGCGAGCCAGAGTCCAGGGCTCCTGGGCCAAACAAGTGCCAAAACACCCACGACCAACAGGTAGGTTAGGTTATGCTATGATATACTAGAGCTGTCTACTATATGTATATACTATATATATATATATATATATATAAATGACATACTCTACCCACCTCATAATTAGACCAGGTTGTTTCAAAAATTGTTTATTACTCCCATACACTGAGCTAAAGGTTTTCTTTTTGTATAGTCTGCTGAAATATAGACATTCACATACAAGCACACACATATACGTGTGTTCTGCTGGACTAGTTTTCCCCCAGGATTTAATATCTTAAACACACATCCCACATTAATTTCTAATGGGAGATTACTGGTTACTGATTACTCCCTCATATCTACTGAGAGCCTGGATGGCACTGATCCTAGCGACAGCCATCCTCCGAATACTATCACCTGCTCCTATCCTCTGTCCTAGAGATTGAACCAGCAAACCTCCAGTGTCTAGGCGAGTCCCACTAACCTGTCTGATCTGCAGAAAACAGTTTTTGTTTTTTTCATCAGGAGCAGGCCCTAACAACCCACAACCCCAAAATACCAACCCAACTCCTGGGTCTTGGGGAGATGGACCACAAAAGACATTTGAGTTTCAGCCCACCAAGGTAAATAATAAATAAGAAAGAGGAATTATCATAGCATTTTAGGGAACTTTATCTTTGACAGTATGTAAGTATGTTTTTAGGGAAGGGCTAACCCTCCCTCCCTTCTCTGTTTTCTTCACTACAGCCGATTAGAAACGTCCCACCAGAGAAGGTGATCGAGTAAGTGACATTGAGATATCGTCCTCTCTTTCCATCTCCCCAAATCAATTTAAGAGTCATGGTTTTGGTCATTAATTGTTTCTTGAGTCACAAAATATCTCTGTTGTGCCTATATAGCATTATAGCAATTTCTAAAGAGACTAAATTTCAAACACTGGTTAAGTTTGCAGTCTTTGCTCTTTAATCACGACTGCAGCACTTCTCACAGAGCACTACTTCTACTTCTACTTTTACTTTTACTTGTTGCACTGCCCGCAGAAGAAATTCTTGAGATTTTCTATGATTATTTGGATTTAAGACTCAGCCTTTCTGAGAAATTGCAGGGTTAATTTGGCAATTGGTGAAATTTGTGGGTCAAAAGACAAGTTTGTGTTTCTGTTTGTGGACTGTTGAAGTACTTTGATCAGACTGTTATGGTAACATTATGAAAATGGTGATGATATGTGAACGTTGCGGATCCTTTTCAAAATGACGTAATGGGATTTACACTATAAAAGTGAGCAGGTTAGGCAAAATAATACAGCCCTGCTATAAAAGCAGGGAAAACATGACAACCAAACCTTGCAGTCAGGGGGATTTTAAATGTAAAATCTTAAATCTCTAAAAACTTTGGGATTTTAGCATTTTGTGAACGATATTGAGATATCACTTGAAATAGAATATCTTGTTGTTATGCTAGAATTTTTTATAGTTTTGAAATTCAGTCTCTCTATATAGTCTACTACTGTGGCCCACCACAAGGTTGGATACCGTGTACAGGTTGACTAACATGCATCATTTTGCTCTGGACAGACAGGCAGGTGACCATGAGATCAGCCATGGGCCATCAGGAGTGTCCAGGTGAGTGCAGTCTACCAGAGGGAAGTATGGATGAAAGAAAATGAAATCAAAGGGAGAGGGAGAGTGTGAACATTGACAGTACTGAAACTATTTCAGAGCCAATGACAGATCTGTGGTGTTGTTGTTGGAGGGCCCACTCCACTAGATGGCAGCCATCCTCTAGTATTTCATAGGCCCTAGTACATGTTATGTTTTGTTCCTCACTTGCCTACTGGGACTTTTTGCAGGTGAGCCATGTTGTTAATATCTGTAGGAATATGATGCACAGTACATATAGAAAATTGGCTCTGAATCAGAGAGGATAACCAAGAGCTACATAGACATTTAGCTGATGCTCGTATCCAGAGCAACTGAGTACAGTAGTAGAATATGAACTATAAATTCCCAGATTTACAATCAGCTAACAGTAAGGGGTACGAGCTGTGACCCTGGACTGATGTGCAAGACAAAAGTCTTAAGAAAAGAAATAAAATGAGAGCTAAAGAGAGAGGTAGAAGATTGATAGTTCAATTCCCAACAGCTGGTTATTGGAGGCTGTCTGGAATTACATCTAAGGTGGCCACCACCAATGCCAAAGTGCCCTTGAGCAAGGCACCAAACACCTACCTGCTCCAGAATAGCTGCATTGCTCTATTCGTAGTCTTTACAGTAATTAAAACCTTTTCAGACCTTTTTGTACTTTTTGTTCCATATTCATCTCCCTCACCTTAGATTTGAGACGCTGGTACCAGTCACCAGTAAATTATAGTTTTGAAACGAGACACTTCAGTGGATAAACAACCAGTCTCTTTTGTACTCTACAAAGTGATTTGTCCATTGGAACATTGAAGTGGTTTTTGAACCTCCTGCTACATTGACCAGAGGATGAGAAAGTTAGTTCCCTCCATATAAGTCAGTGTCAGTTAGTCACGAGTGTCCTTGTCCAAAATATTAAACAAACATGTTAGATATATATCCATCCGGCTTTCCTTCATCTGTGTGTGTGTGTGTGTGTGTGTGTGTTTGTGTCTTTCCGTCCAGACTGCGGCTGCTTCCTGGGTTCCTGCCCCCAGAGGAGGCTGATTGGATGTTCAGTAAGCTACTAGCGGAGCTGCCTTGGTCCCAGAAGACCAACTACAGACAGGGTGGGTACCAGGGGCTTATAAAAGCTACGGACCATTATTTCTTTAAGTTTGAGTTCATTTTTTCCATGTGTAAAAAAACAAAAAAAACAAATCAAGTTTATTTGTATAGCCCTTAATCACAGTTCCAATCTCTAAGGGCTTCCAACATCATGAAAACAGTAAATGACGACAACCCCCAACTTTAGACCTTCACTGAGGACGAGGGAAAAACTCCCACGAAACTGAAGCAAAGTAACAAATCAAGATGACCAACAAAAACAACATTGAATCGGGTAATAGAAAATAAATGACAACAAAAACTCAATAAGGAGGAGAGCAGAATGACAGAAAATAACATGAATTGTTATGAAACTCACTAATCTTTTGCTCATTTGCCAAAAAACCTGCTGTTTTCCTTTAAAAGGAAAGAATAACTTCACTGCCCCTCGTAACCAGACAGGCTACATACAGTGAGTCTGTTGGGAGACAGCCAGAGACGTTGCATCACAAGTCAGTCTCTCGCTCAGCTGGATCTCGTCCATCTGTGTGTTGTTCTGCGATAGCTCAGTGGCAGACAAACAGCATGATGAAGACGAGTGACTGAAATGATTTCTAAACGTGATAGCCGCGAGGGAGGTCGGGTACATCCCACTGTAACACTCCTCAGACTTCGTCAACAAAGGAGTCGATTTGACTTTTATAACCCTCTTCAACACATTGACTCACATTTTCCGACCGGAGCACAGGGCTCTAAATAGGACTCCACGCCTGGGTTTGTTGATCTTTTCCCCCTGATATAATCTTTTTATGGGCAGAAGGCTTTTCTTAGTTAATAACTGAAATCCCCCGGCGTATAAGTATTATCCCTGGGGGCCCGGACTTTGTTTCGGGCCATAAAAAGCGATGACCATTGGAGCGGTGGTTGTGTTTTGGTTTTGCCGTGTCCTCCTACCAATGGGTTGGCTGAAACACATTCAAGGCAAAACACCGGTTCTTGGAAGAGGTGTTGTTCTTTCTCAGAGAGAGAGACATACATAGACAAGGAGAGGGAGCGAGAAAGTCAGAGGATGGATTTGGATTTGGATGTTTACCCTACCTTGCTTCATAGGCGCGGGAAGATGTTTTGAGTTCAGGGTGCTGAAATTCGAAGCGACAAATAGTTTGCACTGGTAAAGCGATGACATAATGTTTATGAACAGAATGCGCTTTGGAGACAACAACACCAATTCATTTCTCACATAAATAACGTTGCAACAATACAATATGTAAAAAAATATATATATATTTTGAGGTTATAATAATCGTGGATTAATGTCTTATCATTAAGAGGCCTACGTCTTTTTGAACGATCAGAAAACAGCGAATATATTTTCATAATGAACACATTTTGAATTATAAATTCTAAAATTAGTAAGTAATTTGCTCAACACTGATTAATATATTGTAGCCTACCAAATACCAATCGTTACAGAGGACGGTCAGATAAGCCATACATAGTTACATCCAGCCCCACAACAACGCCTGCAAATCCTGGTGTAAAACTGCAGAAAACTGCCTTGTTAAACACTTTTCTGCAGTTTTACACCATTGACACAGATGCACGCATCAGCTTTTTCTGTCTTTATTGAAAATTATACAATACAGTATTCTGACACTAAATTTCCACTAACAACCAGAGGGGGTGCTGCAGCACCCTCAGCACCCCTACTTCCAGCGCCTATGCCTTGCTTGGAATAGATCCAGTAAGAAAGCGGCTGATCGATGTGTGTTGATGCCGGCCAGGAATACACAGGGATTCAACATGTGTCGGGTTTATGCCTTGTTCGTCAGATGCAGACCAGGTTCAGGGGGCATCGTGATGAATGAATCCGAGTGTGAAAGCAGACAGCATCCGCTCTCTTTGTTCAAATTGTCATGAACCCATTTACCGCGGTGGTGTGGAGATGTATCTGAGAGCCTGTTGAGTAGTGTGTGTCGAGCTCCATAATGTGATTCTGATTGGTGTGGGCTTCAATCGTTAACAATGCTACGTGCAACATTTTAACACCATTAAATTATTACCAAATTCATTTTGAGACATGAGTATATTCACCATAAGCAAATGAAACCACTACCGAGGATATTGGCAGGCCCCACCCACCTCTACATTTTACATGTAGGACCTGCTGGATTGCTTTATGGCACAAAGGGAGATTGCTTTACGATATAAAACAGAAAGAGGGTCGTTGTTCTTCCAGTGCACATGGATTTAGGGGAAATGTTGTCTTAACTTTGAGAAACAGTTGCAACGATACAGCTGTCATGAGATAGTATGACAGCCTACTGTGAATTATGACATTGTGCTATCATCATCGTCATCTTCATAGGTGGTTAAAGATTTCATCTGTTTTCCTTCCTTTTATCATGGAGATGATTTGGAGGACTTTGAACTGAGTTTGTTCTTTAGTGACTCAACACTTCTTAGTACTGCCATCGTCATCTGAGGTTATTTATATATTTTCATTTGTTGAAGACACAGCCGTCTCAAACATGATCTTGAGACGTTGCCTGTTTTAACCACTAACACAACGGTGCTGATTGTGAAATATTTTGTAGAGTGATATTTATTAATTGAGTAGTAGTTTTTCAACACAAAATATCGAGATGTGTATCATATGATTGCTTATATAACGGAAAGTGCTGCCAGGTGATTTTCTATAAAGTCTCTTGCTTTGTTTTGTTGTAAAACGTGTCCCCCTGTGTCTATGGACTCGATGGGTCGATGGGTCTATGGGAGGTCTTGGTTAACTTCCACTTCGGCTCCCTACCAATGTTTCAAAAGGCTACACGTAGCATCTTTTAAAGTGTGTTTGCTGTGTATGTTGGTCCAGGTGAGGCCTACGAGGAGCCCAGGCTGACCTGCTGGTATGGCGAGTTGCCTTATACGTACGCTCGCTCCACCATGGCTGCCAACACACAGGTGAGATAAACACATTATAACCTCCCTAGCACCAAGACCCAATGGGTGTTTAACCTCTCTAGCACCAAGACCCAATGGGGGGTTAACCTCCCTAGCACCAAGACCCAATGGGGCGTTTACCTCCCTAGCACCAAGACCCAATGGGGGGTTAACCTCCCTAGCACCAAGACCCAATGGGGCGTTAACCTCCCTAGCACCAAGACCCAATGGGGGGTTAACCTCTCTAGCACCAAGACCCAATGGGGCGTTAACCTCCCTAGCACCAAGACCCAATGGGGTGTTAACCTCTCTAACACCAAGACCCAATGGGGCGTTAACCTCCCTAGCACCAAGACCCAATGGGGGTTAACCTCCCTAGCACCAAGACCCAATGGGGGGTTAACCTCTCTAGCACCAAGACCCAATGGGGGTGACACGTGGACTTTGGTTACACGTTCACTTCAGAGAGGTGGCTCACTTTGCTTTGCTTTTTTTTTGTTCTCTTTCTTGGTCTTTTTCTTTTGTATCTTTGTGTCTTTCTTTCATTCTTTTGTTGTCTCTTCCTCATTTGCTGTGTTTTATCATGGGGGAGGACTTTGGATCAGTCTCCTTCCATACGGTCGTCTGTTCATCCATCTGTCTGTTACACACGATGTCTCAGAGAGTGCTGATTGGATTTTGAAGAAACCTAGAGAAATGATGCATCTCACCACTAAAATTACACTGATTGGCTAAAGGATGAAGGTGCTACAATTACAAGTCAAGGTGACATATTTGGTACTGATTGGCCCGGGGGGGGGGGGGGGGACTGCATCATTCATGAAGGTTTTTTGCTTCATCTTCACTCTGTTTCTTTACGTCTTGTTTCTTTTCCCCAAAACAGTGGCACCCGTTGCTGCTGACCCTTCGCGAGGCGGTGGAGCTGGTGAGCGGACACAGCTTCAACTCCCTGCTGTGCAACCTGTACCGGGACGGCCACGACAGCATCGCCTGGCACAGCGACGACGAGGCCTCCCTGGGTACCAAGCCCACTATCGCCTCCCTCAGCCTGGGCGACACCAGGATGTTCAGCCTCCGCAAGAAGCCCCCGCCGGTGAGAAGCATGGGTGGGATCATGGTAGCGCTTGACTCCGGTCTAGCAGCACCCAAACTACAACACAAACTCACACAAAGCCCAAGGTATGATAGCTTGTTGTGAGCAAAACTACAATTGTAATCTCAAAATTGGTAGTGATTCTCCCATATAACATTATTTCTGAAAGATTTTTGAAAGTCTGTCAACCCAAACCTGAGCAGTTAAGGGAAAAAAAACTCATCCCAAAGCCGAGGGGTGAGTTTCTGTTCCAAGTTTATTTCAGTGTTAGGTGTACTTGGGGGGGGAAAATGGGGAAAATGCTGAAAACAATTAAAAGGAGTTCTACTTGCATAATAAATAATTATATTGAAAATAAAAAGTGAAAACAGACTAAAAGACCAACAGCTACCAAAAGCAAAAATCATTCTCTACCATTTTGTTATTTCCTGACTCTCTTGAGTTACTTAGTTAGATTTGTTCACATTGGCCTGGCTAATAGGAGCTTATCTCCTGCTTCAACTGCACTGCAGACTGATGGGGGAACAGAACAACAGAGGGAGAGAACATGGGGGGAGCCGGGGGGAGTCAGGACTGGGACGTGCTAAGATGAGGACAGATGGGAGGCTTAAGTTGGGCCTCGTGTTTAGACTGACAGGAGTATTTAGAGTATTTAGAGAGCCGATAGTCATCTGTTGGTTAAAGTATACACTTCTTAGGTGGTAGGTTCATTAATCCTGATCTAGAAGAGTTGTGTTGGCACTTAATAGTGATATGTGGCTAACCGCAGGTACCTTAGTTTGTGGCTTAATTTAATGCTCCACTCTGTGTGTTCGTCTGTGTGTTTCATCATGTGACAATACTTTGTATTTATTGTGTGTGTGCGCGTGTGTGTGTGTCAGGAGGAGAATGGCGACTACACCTACGTGGAGAGGATTCGGGTGCCTCTGAGCCATGGGACACTACTGCTGATGGAAGGAGCAACGCAGGATGATTGGCAGGTGGGCTCGACCAATCAAACACAAGTGCCCACCCAGGCGACACCATATACGGTTGTTTGCAAAAACAACAACATTGGCAAACGGACACTGAGACACGCCAGGATTAATAGTAATTAAACCTGTATTAATGCTTTTCTGGGATTGATTAAGCTCGTTTGTTGCTATAGAGTCTATAGAGTCCGTCTGATTGGCTGCTGTGGTGCCTCGTTCACAATCCACTATTCTGTTCATGCCATGCCAACAACTATACATAAAAACAGTAATCCCATCTACCCTCGGACACTCTACCTCAGACGGGGTAGATGGAGGTGTGTGTGTGTGTGTGTGTGTGTGTGTGCGTGTTAAAAATGATGCCGCCACCTGCAGAACCTATTCTTCCTCTTCCACCTTCCACTTCTGGTGGAGAGAGGATTTCTCTCCTGTCCTCCTGTTGCCTTGGTTTTCTGACCCCAAATCACTACAGCACTATAGAGGGAGACAGGATGAGAGAAAGACGAGCAATTACAGGCTCAGTGCTGAAAAATGGTGGGAACAGAATAGAAAACCGAACACGTGGTCACTCTGTGTGTCAGGTTGACAGAGAGATTCACTTTCTCTTGACAAAACAGTCAGAAAAATGATTCCGTTCAAAATATTTGGACAATTATCTCCAAAATCAATATTGTAGATAAACTGTTCGCCAGTCTGATTTGACAAAACCGTCATGCCACACAAGTATGACTGAGAGAAAGATAGACGGACAGAGAGACAGACGGGGGGTAGACAGAAAGATCGAGGGAGAGCTACAGAAACAGACGGAGGTATAGGCTGGACAAAAAGGGAGAAGGTCAGAGGCGTTTTATGGCGATGCCTCCCCGAGTTTTATCTCTCCTTTTAAAGAACGTGCCAGAAAAAGATCACACCACCCATCATTCTTTCTCCGTCACTCCAACCCAGGCCTGGCTAGCTAACAGAGTCAGAGAGGTTTGGGAATGAGGACTAAATATTTAGCCCGACCTGTCAGTCCTGGTGCAGTACTTCATTTATTTGGAGGGGGATTTGGGTCCTGGACTTGTTGCTGTAGATAAACAATCCTCTCATCTCCTTCTGGCGGTAATGACAGGGTGGGTGTGTGTGTATGTGTGTGTGTGTGTGTGTGTGAGTGACCTGAGTCAAAACAGTATTCAGAAATAATAATAATTGTGATAGATAACCATAAGCGGTTAGCATTCCTGTAGATTCATAACTTCTGAAAACAAAATCTCAGTCTTCATCATTAGTGAAGTCCATTATGAATCAGCAGTGCAAAGCCTGTAGCTGTCTGGCTAACTTCGCTCACTTCCTGTGTAAACAAAAGAAGTCTCATGGGAAGGGAGATCTTCTGCTGTTGAAAGTACATTGTTTTGATGTGTATTTGAGCAGTTCCCCCGAAAGTGCCCCGGCAGGTTTATACATCGTTTAAAGTTAACTAAACATGTTCTCACTTTTAGGACAATTCCAACAGCTGCGTAACGTACAGCATTGTCTCGCCCATAAATACAATGTGACCCAGGTTGCATGTGTATCATCAAGGAAAGAGGGAGACTGTCATCAGAGGTCAGGACAGTGTTATGAGCCGGCCCTGTCCCGTCTGCCTCGTGAACTGTGTGTTTGTGTGCGTGCTCTTCCAGAGAATATGTACAAATGTGACATTTACCCCACGTGTCGCAGTGTAAGGCAGGAGTGTGTGTTGTTAGAGCCGTGTGTTTTGACATCATCTAGCTGGCCTGTGTATGGAGTACAGAGGTCAACCACAAAACAAACAATACAATCCGCAAGGCGAGGAGATCAGTGTAGCCAGGACTTGTATATTTGTTGTGTTCTGTCGGTCAATATCAAAGCTTCATATTTCCCATATCTGCTGCACATGGAGGCAACGGCAAAGGTATTGGGACTGTCCAACCCGTGTGTGATTGGATTCTATTGGATATATTTCAGGTATTAAACTTTAAAGTGTGACTTTTATGTGTTTCTCTACCTTCAACAGCATCAGGTGGCTAAAGAGTACCACGACCGAGGCCCTCGCGTCAACCTGACCTTCAGGACCATCTACCCAGAGCCTGAGGGCCACCGGCCGGGGACCGGGCCACACTTCACAGCCAAGCGACCATAACCTCACCTCAGCAATGGGGGAGGGACATGTCAGCTACTTGAGGCTGAAGGGACTCGGCGACCAGCGGTTGTTGCATTGTATCATCCAGATAGCGCTAGATCTGATGTGTGGACAACCAGCATGCTAAGACTAAGAAGGAAGGAAGAGATTTTGGGGACTTGGGGAGGCAAAATGTTGAATCTGCCCAGGGTGAACCTTAAGGCCCTAGTCAGTGACCTTGCAAACAATTTGAAATTTTTCAAACAAGCCTTGCAAGCCAATCATTTGATTACAAGTCTACATGAACCTTATTGAGACCCAGATTGTGACCGGTGGTGATAATCAGACGTCAGTTCTTCAGCTCAAGAATGATAATGTCACTGCAGGAAGGCATGGAGCTGTTACCATGCATTTGTGTATTTATTTAGACAATTGTACATTATCCTTTCACACAATAAATTGCCTTAAGTTCAGTGGCATTGATAAAATGATACAAATTTCAGTTTGACTAAAATGTCAGGGTTCACTTTGAATGGGAACTGGAGGTTGGAGCAGCGCTGCTCGAGTCCCGGGCCTCCTTCCCTCAGCGGCCACAACAGGGGGGGCCCCTGACCACCACAGGGGGCCCTGAGAGAGGCAGCTGCTCCAGTGGAGGTGCTTAGTGGCAAACAGCAGAAGACCGGTTGTGTTTTACCGGGAAGCTCCCAGGTGTGAGTCTGTGGGTGTTGCTGAACAGCATGCATGCTCAGTCAGCTTGAAGAAACTGATCCATAATTTATTTGCCTTTGTTATTTATTTAGAAGAAAATGACTTTCGGACCCAAAATTACATTTGATTTATTTACAATTAGTAATTTTAGGCAGGAAGTTCGCCTATTGGTTAGAAAGACCTTCCTGCAACTGAAACCTCGCAGGTTTGATCCCTGCGACAGCCACAGTGTTTTATCAGTATCCATGTGTCCTGCTGCAGGACCCTGAAGCCCTGCCTCGTTACACGTCGTTCTGGGTGAGAGCGCTTAATGCCTACAATAAAAATGCTTTACAGCCTTGTTTATCTTGGGGAGCATTTTGAAGGGAACACGGCTGCTATAAAAAATAAAGGAACAAGTAAAGTGGCCAATTAGGCCCATTACAGCTGCATCAGGACTGGAATTGGCTGAACCATCCTTAAAGGGATCGTTAGAAGATGTCTGGTTTATCAAGCAGTCCTTCCAGTCCGTCTAAAACTTACACCAGTTTTCATGGTTTCGGTTATTAGATGTGGAAGGTTTTTTTTTGATTCCTGTCAGCAGCAACAAGTCAAAGAGGTTAAAAGTTTTCCAAGCAATATCATATATAGGTCCTTCTTAAAAACAGTCTTACACTGTATTGTGTAACTTGTGTAAATCAACTTTTTCATGCATTTTCTTTTTTTTATTTTGGCCTAAAAGTTCAGTTTGGACTGTGGAATATTAGATGCTGAAAGTTTTTTGGGCTCCTGTCAGCAATACAAGCCAAGGGGGTAAAAGTTTGGGATAGACACAGTCCATCCATGCAGCACAGCGAGTCTTGTAAAAACCAGGGAGCTTATTGTTTTCTCCTCCTCTTTTCAGTACACACTGCATTGCTACCTGTTGCTAAAAGCCCTTTCGGTGCTGTCATTGTAGAGAACACCCTTCTGGGTATTGTCATCATAACCAATATCTCCATAACCTTTCATTAAAGTGAACATGGCCAAACTGTCTATCCGTCCCTCTGTTTGATTGAAGGTGATATGTTGCCTTTATATTTAGACACCAAGTCATCCACTGGCTGTGATACATGAACTTGTTGGTGCAGGTCCAATCACACTAAACACCATGTAGTTTATAAATAGTTGTTTGTGCGGTAGTGATTACTCTGAGCTGATGGTTGATCCCAGCGTAAGGCTCCCCTGACAATGGGTGTGGTTTAACTGTCCCCTCATAACTGCTGGGAAACAGGTTCTGGTGTTGGGCTGATGGTTCAGATCTCCACCTCAGGGTGCGGTCCCTCCCATGACAAGACTAGTCAATAACTCAGTTGTCGGGTCTGCTTCGATTGAAAGATGAGCCACACCCTGTGCATGTGAGCGAGTGTGCGTTCAAGACCACCCTGGTGAATTTTGAAGCTAAACACCTCTTGACACTTGGCAGCCGTCTTACCTAACTCAGTGTCCCATCTACCTTTTCTAAAACCCACCACTGTTTTCCTTGCCTCTCACTCTTCTCTAGTTTTGATGATACAGGCGAGAATAGCAGAGTGGGATCTGATTGAAAGGTGTGTCAATTCCTCAATGCTCTCCAAGTCTGATTTCAGAGGCCAACGCAATAAAGTCCTGTAACTATACTATCTGTTCATCTCAGTTCTCTACACACACGAGGATTGGGACACCGTCTTCCTGAATCTGAACCCTGTCTGTTATTGTTGACGTTTCCATTCTGCCGGGAAAGGAATTTGGCATGTGGCGCACTAGCGAGCTGCCCGGCATTCCTGTGTCCGCCAGTGTTTGCTAGCTCCTGATCCCGACACCTGTTTCGTTGAGCTGGAAACATTTTGGGTTTACTGGAGTTGCATCAGACCTGCGGCTGCTGCAAACCCCTTTTAACTTTCCCTGTAGCCACTGGAGCCGCTGTACGGATCAGTCTAGTGACTTTAGCGTCCGTGCTATTTACTGTGGCAGCCTGATTTCCTGTCACTAGCTTCTGCAGTCCCACATTAGCGGGGCTAACTATAAACCTTTGGAGCACGTTTTTCATTAGGGAGCTTTAGACAGGTTGGGTGGCATTATGAAGGCCTGAGCCAAGTGCAAATTGAAATGAATTCGGAGGGGGATATATTTACAATATAGGACTATATTGTAAATACAGGTGCAGTGGGCTGTCATATTTCAATGAAGTAACAGATGACTTGCGTAATCAATGTGCCAGCTGCCTGACCCCGTTCAGTCGACTGTCTGAATATGGAAGTAAATTTGAGTAAAAATACACAATATGTCAAGTCCTGTACAATGTGGAAAAAAAGTTATTTTTAGGTGCTCGGGCCGAACACCTCTATAGGAGCTCTCTCGTGCGCATTCGTTTGCGCGAGTGTTTAGGCCTCCAGAGCCCCGCATGAGGAAAACACAGTGTGAACAAGCGACAACCAACTGGAGGCTGGCGCGCGGTGCATCCACATAGCAGGAAGTAGCTTGTGATTGTCTTGAAAGATGGGCAAGAAAAGGGGAAGTTACAGGCAACAAAGGTCATAAGCTAGACTTAGTCCAGGTGCCACATCGGACAATAGAATGAATACCAGAAAGATTAGACGAGTCAATAAAGCGCATTGCCTGAACTGTCTTAAAGGGCAATTCCGGGATTTTTCAACCTGGCCTCTATATCCACAAAATCGCCTATCATACCGCAAAGTAGATCCCAAAAGTTTCGGAGTTGCTGCGGTAGATCGGCTCAGTCGGCAGTCGCGAAACGGGGGCTCAATGGCTGCAACGTAATCTGAACGGGCACAGAGGCGCAGTCAAAGTATGTCCACTAAAAGTGCTTGATTTTGCCACTGACAGGCTCAGATTGTTATTCGTGTGTCTGACAAGTGTCTGACAACATTACTGAAAGGATCGCTACAGAATGTTTTTAACCAGAAAACTAAAGTCTAGCTTAAGGAGAAGTCCTGCTCTGAAATGGACAGGTGGACAAAGGTAGTCTATAGCGAGAGGGTTCACTTGTTGCAAGAAGAGGACAGGTTGTTTACACCATCCTCTTCTTGCAACAAGTGAACCCTCTCGCTATAGAATATAGTGGACGTACTTTGACCGCGCCTCTATGCCCCTACAGATTACGTTGCAGCCATTGAGCCCCCGTTTCGCGACTGCCGGCTGAGCCGATCTACCGGAGCAACTCCGAAACTTTTGGTATCTACTTTGCGGTATGATAAGGCGATTTTGTGGATATAGAGGCCAAGTTGAAAAATCCCGGAATTACCCTTTAATGCAGTAAATCTCCCTGCATGGTAAAACAAACACATTGGACCTACTGCCTGCTGACGGGTGCTTTGAATGGCTTCCAACTGCGTCTTGCATCTCACTCAGGTTTTTGTTTGTAGACCTCTAGATCAACAAACTGTGAACCCATCTAGAAGAGAGAAAGAACACTTTGTGAGTTTTGGTGTTTACAAACAGGACGGTTGCTCTGTTCTGGAAACAGGGGTCGCTAGCGGTGCATTCTGGGAAACCGGTTCTGACCTGCAACTTCCATGAGAGGGCTTGTATTTGTGTTCCTGTTATTGTGTATATCTTCTAATGTGTGTGTGAGTGTGTGTATCTCTTTAATATAGTCCTAAGCCCCCCCCCCCCCCCCCCCCCCCTCTATGTTCTGATGTGGCTCATGCTGTGTTGTGCTGGGAAGGCGGTCTGGGAACGAGTTGACCGATACGCTCCAGCCTCCCAGCTCCGTCCCCCTCCCCTCTGCCTCCCCTGGGCTTCATGGCTCCAGTTCACCCTCTTTTACTGCACGTCCTCCTTCCTCTCCTCCTCCTCCTCCGTCACCTTGTCTCCTCGCTGACATCCAGCTTGGTTCGGTTGATGTGGCAACTGCCTCATTCTGGTCCACTCCTAAGTCCTTGTTCTGACAGCGATAAATAATGTAGGCTTTGTGTCCTTAAGTGTGTTAACCTGAGATAGGGTACTACACTTAAAGGACCCTTTCTTTTCTTTTTTTTACCTTTTCCAACCATGTAATGTTAATTCATGGTTTCTGTTGCCTTCTGTCAATCACAAGCCTCTGCATGCAAAAAATGTCCAATCCAATTCCAACGTTGGGATGCTCCCTTCAACTGCCAATGATCTGGGGAGGCATGTGGCCCCTCGGTGTGGCGAGTGGGAATGTCTCCTGTTCCTGTCTATAAATAGCCATGTTGTCCCCACGGTGTCTTCCTGGATGAGTCTCGGGGCGGGGGGGGGGAGTTTATTTATTTACACCACTGGCTTCCCTCGTCTCTGCCGTCTCAAGCAGCGTTCTACTGGGGGAAGGACAAACATCTCAACACGGGAGCTCAACAGACATGGACATGTTTTTTTTGTTATAGAGAGTCCAGACTCTGGTGGTACACATGCACACATGCATACAAACACTCATACACGTACACTTGCACTGCATCCAAACGGGGGCCTTCCATCGGCTACATTCATTCCCTAACCCTAACCCTCATCTTAAAGGTCCCATATTATAGAAATTCACTCAACTGGACTTGGTCCTGATTGGTTCCCTCGACCTCGGCATTCAACAGGGTTTATGGGTAATGTGGTCTTAATTTTGAGAAACACTAGCATTAATAATACCACTGGAGTGAGATAAAGGCTACCAATCGTCTCAACCATGGTCTCATTTGTTTACGGTAGTTATACCAAGGTATCACAATTAATTTGACAATGATATATTGATGTTAAAATAACGCTACAATACCAAATTACACCAACTACAGTGAAGCCACATAGACATAGATACCTTTAAGTATCCACTTTTGGAAGTGAAGGCCAGATAAAATATCCTCAGCTCCGAAAACATCCTCATGTTCCATGTCCAGAACAAATTGTTACACACACACACACACACACACACACACACACACACACACACACACACACACACACACACACAGTCGTTCGGGAGGGTGGCCATACTGAGCTGTTATGTGACTTACCAACTTTGGTTCCCCTCCTCTCCACAGTGCCCTGACATTTGGGGGGGGGGGGGTTGCTATGGTAACGGGTTCATACCGTCACAGTGGGTACGGGGTGATCCACCGGTCCGGGAATGTGGCCTGTGGCGTGTTCCTCACCTCTCAACCTTATGGACCCAGCTAATGGGTTTTCCCCACTTACCTGTCCCTTTCTGTCTCTCTCTCTCACACACACACACACACACACACACACACACACACTCTTTGAATGTGTCAGTACATCCATGTATGCATTTGTGCATGTGTGTCCCTGGGTCTAAGTTTGTGTGTGTGTGTGTTTGTGGGGGTATATGTAGGTATATGCATGTGAGTGAATAGGTATATGTGTGTGCGGATACGTTTCTGTGTGTGTGTGCGTGCCCAAATTAGATCCGTGTGTTAAGAGGGCACACTTCTTGCATCGCACCTCTCTTGTCCTTGCTGAACGTCGGCTTTGATTGCAAGGAGAACAACGGCACAGGTAATCGGTGGTGCTGCCGAGGCCGACCGCTGCGTCTGGACCGGAGCGGCCAAGTTATGGTTCTGGAGAGGATCACGCTGAGTGGTGGCCGCTCACTTCACTTACTTTGGATTGGGGGGTGTGCTGTAAACATCTCGTTTTAGTCAGATTGGGATTAAGAGAGTTTGGATGTGTCTTTGATCCCATCTGAATTCAAATATTCCTTTATTTATAAACATATATGATCAAAAATGTTTCATGAAGACGTCGTTACATTTTGATTTTGTTTGAGTGGTTGAATTTTGAGTTATTCCATTTTCAAAAATCCACCCATTTTTCTTGTTTCAGACTAAATCCAGTAAATGCATCAATATCAGCCGCAAGAAAAATATTAAAACTAGTAAAAAAAAAAACAACCCAAGAATAACATCCAGAGATCTACAAGCCTCCATTGCTGCATCTGATGTCATTGTGTGTCCGTGAACTATCAGAAGAACACTGCAGAGAAATGGCATTCGTGGGAAGGGAAGCCAGGAAGAAACATCTGCTGTCTAAAAAGTTTGCCAGAGACCACGTGGACAAACCTGAAGATTTCTGGACGTCTGTTGTCGAGAGGAGATGTAGACGCAATCCAGATACAACAGGCTTGTTAATGCGAGGCCCCGTGTAGTGAGAAGTAACTGAGAAAAACAGAGTTGAAGTTCATTTTTGTCAGACAGTAAGTGAGGCTGGGTAGTTTCTGGTGGTTATTTTGCTCCCTCTGTTCCTCTCTCTTCCTGTCTTCATCTCAGTCTTTCCTTCTGTCTCTCTCTGCCTACTGGTGCTGTGTAAAAGCTGTTCTTGTCACCAGTGCACACACAGACAGACACATGCTTCCTGTCTGTCACTGCTGTTATGTCACACCAAGGCCTGTCTGGCCTTGGTGTGACATAACTAATGACAAGCGATCTGTTCCATTTAGCCCTGTAACTGTACCTGCCGCACACCCACTACCACATCACACTCACACTCACACTGCCATGTGGTTGGAGCGGAAACAAGTGAAAGCCAAGCTCCAGTCGTTAATTCAGATGAATCCGTTTGATTCCTTTTCCATGTCGTGGCCTCGTTTCTGACCGTGTTTCATAACCGCCACAGCCAGAGAACAGGTTATCCTTTAGTACATGAACAGGCTCATATTCCACTTTGTTATATACACGTTTTAATGGTGCTGCATGTAGCATCAATATATCTTCGTCAAATTAATTGCGATACCTAAACTCATGGGACTAAACTAAACTAATGCCAGTGGTTTTATTTCTAGTACTTCTCAGAATTAAGACCACATTTCCCATGAACCCCCTTCACTTGCTGTTGCAAAGAGGATCCTCCAGCCCCTGCCCCCTCTCTGACGCTCCAGGTGCTTTGGCTTTATTGAAGAGGATAAACATGTTGGAAATTATTTTTTTATTTCCTTACACCTTCTGACAGTCCACTTCCTGTTTTGTCCCGGTCTGTTTTGTGCCGCTTTCTAGCTTCACTATTTTGCAGCGACGTTCAACAATCATGCAGGGAGGGCTTGCCTTTTTTCGACTGGAAAAACATCTCTTGCTCTTACTATCGCTATCACTATTGCTCTGTCCACCTACATGTAAAACCCAAAGCTGGATGCAGCAAGTCCAGGTTCTGGGTGTTGGGAAATGTAGGAAATCACTAACTGGAGTAAAAGTAAACAAGACAGGTTGAGGGACATTGGGTACACTGAAAAGTAAATTACTACACTTCATCATCAATGATAGAAATATCTGATTCAGTTTCATCTCCACTCCTTCACTAATAAGACCTGAGTGAATAAGTACTGAGGCTTGCTGTCATGTTTTGATAGAATAACTTTACCCATGACACTATGCGAGCTTTATCTTGTGCAGACTGCGAAATCCAACAGTAAACAGGATAACACGTTTACATGCGCCAGTGTCACAGATAATCTCTGAACATCCCAAGCACCATGTCCAGGTTTCTCATAGCCGGTTGAAGAGCTTATCCAGATCGGGTAAACAGGATCGGCGCCAGCTAAACAGAAAATACAATATTAATGTGCATGGAAACGTACCCAATGTCCACGGGGCAAGTGAGGTCAAGGTTGAGGGTTGGTTGCGAGGAGGGCAAAGAGAGATGATGAGACGACAAGCAGCACACGAACACTATAAACTCTTTGAGCTGTTGAAAACACGAGTAGGTAGATAGAGTACGAAAAGCCAGATATCACCTGGTGAAGTAATCGTTGAGTCATTGGTATTGATCAAGAAATATATCAAACCCCCGCAGATTTATTGCGGTCACTTTGTGCTATGGCACAGTAAAACGTACTTATTGCGCCTTTAACAACAAAGTTGTTCAGAGTTGTTTAATGATGCTTATACTGAATAACTGACTAGAATTCAGTCTGGTACAGTCCAAAATGTTTTGGAACATTGCTGCCGTCCTTGGCAGGGCGTATTAGGAAAAACAAGGCGTCCCCGAGGACACACACACAACTCTTGACCTCCTGAGGTCCTGCTGTATTGGTATGGTGTAATACTGCTTTCCCTACAAGCATGTCAGAGTGCAAACACACCAAACAGGCACTGACATGCAGGACCCGAGTGTGTATACACACACACAGGCACTCACACACGCCACCCATGCATGGTTTAAAAAGAAAGCAAAAAATGTCATGTGATGTCACTTGACTGGCAGCTGGTGGCTTGGTTTGTGGGTGACCTTAGACCTGCTCAAAATAGAGTTCACGTCTACTACTTACGACCCTAGTAGTACCTAGAGTTAGAGTGAGAGTGCGAGTGTGTGAGAGAGACAAGAAACAGGGTGACCTGCTGTCCGTCTGATCCTACTGAGGTGTCATCCTAGGAATGCGTGACAGAACGGGAGCCATTTCAGTAGATCCCGTCACTCCCGCGAACTCTGCGAAAGCAAAGCCGAAAGATGGACACTTCCTCAACACGTCAAAAACATGACACCTCAACACCCGTGAACACGCACGACCTTCGACAAGCCACTCTCGGTGACGCTACAAGGTAATTTTAGTCATTACGGATGATGCCGGGGTTTCCCGTGAGATTTGGGTGTCTGTGTGCGTGTCGCCTGTGACACTGACTACACATGATAGAGCTTGGAGGCCTGCTGTGACCTGTCACTCTACCATCTATGTACATTTGAAAAGTTCATTTCCAAAAGGCAATGTATGTATTTTGGGGGGATAACTGTTACCCGATGTTCATGGTGGTGATTACATTGTCTGCGATATTTAATCATTTGTAAGTAAACACTGTAACTTCCTTCATACTGATCAATTCTGACCAGAATCTTGTCATGGCGAAGTTCACAGGCTCGTTCATGCTGAATTCTGAATTGCTGCTCAAATCAGATTTTTTTGGATGACTCTTCATATCTATTCTAGGAGGCAACTCATAACTGATACCAGTATGAGCTGAGAGGTGTCCAACAGACGTGTGCACAGAGCAACGATATCAGAAGACGTCACATCTGTTTTTGTTTCGAACACATTTCGATTACGACCTTCAAGTTCTGACTGAATTCAAGCGTCTCCCGTCTTGTTGTGTCTTGTGTCTTGTTGTGTCTTGTTGTGTCTTGTTGTCCTAAACGCCAACGCTGGTTCAGAACTATGAACTATGAACTCAGAACTATGACAACCGTCTCAGGTGATTTTATTTGTCATGGCAATGCTGACAATCCTCGGGGTCCCATTTTGACTCCATGCAGCTTTTCACACAGTTCAGAAAACACACGTGAGAGAACAAATCAGAACGGGGACGATTTCGGCTGCAAGTGCGAACGTAGCCGGAAACATGTCACCTCAGTGTCTGCAAATGTGCACTGCCTTCGATGTGTCGCAATCACCGACGTCACGGGATAAATTTAGTCATTCCGGTTACGGTGGAGATGACGTGATATACCGACTCAGATGACGCCGGGGATGCCCATGAGTTTCTGGTGTTTGTGTATGTGTTGCCTTGTCTACCGTGACTCTGACTATAGGGCTGTATACGGCTCTGCTCCGTCACCTATCATCTACATGCACTTTAAAAGTTCATTTTCAAAAGGCTGTATGTGAATTTTGAAGAAAAAAAAAGTTTCCTCCCTTAATATACACATGATTACAGATGGTTTTTCAAATGATGGATATTTCAATTTGGGACAAACCTCTTCATTTATGAATTCATCCTCCTCTCTCTCTCTCTCTCACGTTATTGATCATAGGAGATGCAGTGCAATGAGTATACTCACTCTTTTATCTGTTATGTAATCTGTCATTTGAATGTTCAAGGTGAAAGATGCGCTGGTTGCACCAACACAGGGACCATCATAGGTTAGCGACATTGTTTATCTCGCTCACTTGACTCGTGTATGTACAGTATATACACTGTAAGCAGCAAGCCGAGCAGAACTGCCAGGCTTGTTTTCCCCCAACAGAGTCGTCGGGGTGGGTCCAGCAGGTCCCTCCATCAGTCGCCAATGAATTCATCGGTATTTATTTTACATTTGAGGGAATACGATGTGAAATGTTCTTCACAACATCTCCCTCTGAATCTCTCGCCTTCTCTCCTCTCTCTCTCTCTCCTCATATGTTTATTTTGGGGGGTTGACTCTGACTGGCTGACTACTAGGTTGGAACCATGACTGAGAGGGAAGGGGAGGGGGTGGGAGGGTCCTGGCAAAAAGAGGGAGTAGGGAGAGAGAGAGAGAGAGAGGGAAGTTGTGTGGGTAGTGAGCTGCTATAAAAGCGAGTGCCGGAGCTGTCGGTGGCATTAGCCTCAGCAGAGTCACACAGAGCTAGGAACAACCAGAGAGAGGAAGAGAGGCACTCAGCACAATCAGAGTTGAAACTAAGTGCTCACAGAGACGAGCTGAGAAGAGCTGAGACCTACCAGACTACCTCACCAGTGATCCTGTCTTTTAGTCTGGCCGGCTTCAGTCTGCCTGGACTTGGCGGGTTTGAGGAGTGTTCGTTTGGCTTGACTTTGGAAGGAACTTTGCTTTGTTGTTGTTCCTGAGACAACGACTTTCTTCACCAAAGACAAGGCACCAGAAAGGGCAAGGAAGGAAAACCTCGGGGTGTGCAAAGAGGCAATCAGCTGTTTTTGCCAGTTGTGTTCACATCTGGTTTCACATTAGGTTTCAACTAGAATCGATCTCACGCCCGTTTGGGTTCCAGTTCCCACTTATGGCCGCAGTACGTCAGATGGCCATGGAGGCCTCAGGCTTCCACGTCCTACCGGCCCACCTTATGGCCTCGGCCATGGAGGAGTTCCCCCAGCAGCTGCCCGTCCCCAAGTGCCCGGCCAGGGGCAAGAGCCGCTCCCGCCGACCCCGCGAGGCTCGCTTCAAGACCCAGCCCGTCACCTTCGCCGAGATCGCGGAGGTGGAGGAGGAGGGCTCCTCGCCGATGGAAGAGGAGAGGGCACGCCGCTCCTTCCTGCAGTCCCTGGAGAACCTGCGGCGGAGCACACAGACGCTCCACTGCTCACCGTCGGCCCACCGCAGCCGCGCCACGCCCACGCAGGCCAGCCTGGACTCCAGTGACTCCGACTCCGCCCAGTGAGGGATAGGACACGCCCACCTCCCGGCCCGTGTTCTTTGCTTTGCCGTGACGCCGCTTCGAAATGGAGGCCGACCGAACTGAACCAAGCTGGCCTTTTTCGCCCAGCCTGCTCCTGTGTGTGTAGCTGCTGCTGTCATATAAAAAAATCAGTGTTTATACAGCTAAATACATACTAACATATCTATGTATGTTGCTTGAACATGCACTTGGTGCATATTGGTAAAGAACTCTACCAGTACCACTGGCTGGTTATACTGATACAGCTGTATAGATAGAAGTGTAAACAGTAGCACATGACGCGGTGTTGAACGCACCACTTTGACTCTTCAGATGTTTTCCTTTTCTACGGCTCTAAGAGGAAAACTTGAAAGATGAAAGATGAAAGATGGCAGATATTTTTCCATTCTAAACTTGTATAGGTCTTTTGCTTCAAACCAGATTTTCTAAGTGACCAGTCACCATAGAAAAGACTGTTGAATATGTTACTATTGTGACTTACCAATCTGTAAATACGTTGACTAAGCAATGTACTGTGCATTGAAAGTGACCTGGCAGTCATTGAAATAATAGAGTAGCATTAAAAAGCTTCGTCAAGAGTTTGAGCTCTTGTTTTCTAGCTACACAGTGAGTGAAAGCTCTACTCTTGCCTCTATTCCTCAGCAGAAAAATGCCTTTCTAAATGTCAAGATATTTATTCTCTTATTTTGTTCATAACCAAGTGGAAATCTAGATATTATTTTATCTGACTTATTTCTGACTTCTAAAGTCACCGTCTTGACTTTCAAAGAAAAACATAGCCTTTATACTTTATACTTGTTTTAAGTTATACCTGTATATGTTTTAATGTTATGTTTGTCGTATGTACTTTAATAAACATTTTCAAATATTTTTGAGTCATTTAATTTAGATTTGTGAAAGTTATAATATAAACATAATACTATGTATTATGTAGTATATAATACTATTAGAGAGCAACAAGCAGCTTTCAGTTAAAGGTGAAATATTTACATTTGAGGCATTACGTTGACACTGTTCTGTGAGACGTACAGTGAGAGCAACAGCAGTGCAACCAATCGCAAGGACTGCAAGGGTCAAACCCTCAGCACCCACACAACAGATGTACCAACATATTGATGTATAACAGAAGTTGTATAGGTAGAGAGATGTAGGTGGAGGATACATGTTGTCTATCTCCAGTGTTATTGTTAAGACAAACTGAGGTCTGGCCCATATGTAAACACTCACCACTTGACCTGGTCGACTCCATGCTTACTGGCCCTGTGACGCACTTCAGTAATGTCGGGTTTGCATCAGCGAACTTGGCCACAACAACAACTGTCCTGCTGCGAGGGTCTGGAGCGTCTGAGGAACCCGGTGCAGCCATCCCTCCTGTTGCTAATCACCCTCTCCTCCTAATCCACTCAGTGAAACGTGATGCATTACCTCCACCCGCGTGCGAGTCAGCAGAGTGTTACAGACGGAGACAAAGCTAGAGGGGTTTCAGTCGGGAACCTGCTTGGGGTTGCATGCTGCTTGACTAAAAATAGACTCTCTGATTGAGTAAATCTGCAAGATGAGAGAGAGAGAGAGAGAGAGAGAGAGAGAGAGAGAGAGAGAGAGAGAGAGAGAGAGAGAGAGAGAGAGAGAGAGAGAGAGAGAGAGAGAGAGAGAGAGAGAGAGAGAGAGAGAGAGAGAGAGAGAGAGAGAGAGAGAGAGAGAGAGAGAGACGTTCTCTCTGGAGGTATGATGGCTTAAGTATACGACTGTGATACACTGTGAGGAGAAGTAATCACAGAAGTTGACATCAGCAAGACTGTGCGTGTGTGTGTGTGTGTGTGTGTGTGTGTGTGAGAGAGAGAGAGAGAGAGAGACAGAGACAGAGAAAGGTGGGGGAAACAAATAACTGTTCACCATCATATATGTTTGTGTGCACAATCATAATCACAATCATATATTTGTTCATGTATTTTGCCAGTGTAGATGCATTCTCGTCTTTTTGTGCATGCAAGGCCAACAGCACCATGGTGTTACGTCATATCATCATGAATCACGATGCATGTCAGCCCCGACCCTGCTGTTCCTGGGGGGGGGGGGGGGACACCAAGCACAATCGCCCTTCTTTTGCCAGCAACCACTTCCTGTCTTCCAGCCAATGGGGAGCACGGACAAGGACCAGCTGGAAACAAATGAAGGGTCAACGTGACAGAAAGGGCCACCCTGCTTCTCTTGTCTCCCTCTCTCCGTCGCTCTCTCTCTCTCTCTCTCGGTCTCTCTCTCTCTCTTTCTCTCTGTCACTCCCACACCCTAGTCATCATTCACACAGTGCTCGGAGACCTGTCACGCTTAACCATATCCATCATATGTACGGCGATGCTACTCTGGAAGCATTTGCGTCACTAAGCTTTTGCCGAGGAAGTGAGGGAAGATTTGGAGAGAGAGAACGAGAGAGAGTGAGAGAGACAGACAGATAAAAAGAGAAACATATTTGTCATTGCGTGCCGGGGTGACAGATTGCCTGCTCCGGTTCATCCCTCCACTTTCCTCCTTCTTTCTCCAGCAACCTACTTCTTATACTGTTGCCGTGGAGATAGGGGAGTGTGTGAAATGTGATGGTTGAGAGCGTCAGTGAAATGAACCTAACATTTAATTTTTTTTCCCCAGTCAAACTGGCATATTGGTGACACCTCCCTCCTACCGAGATACATGAGTCAGTTTCACTGAGTAACGCTAACTCACATTCTGCAGCTCCAACAGACGCCTGGTTCCCTAAATGTTAAACACAACGTTTTAAAATCAGGACTAGCTTGTTCTTGTAGTTGGGCAGGTTGGTTTGGCAAGTTAAAAAGAAGGCTGTTAGTTTCTTTAAGAAGAACTGTCTCTGTGCTGTGTAGAGCTAAAAGCAGAATGAACTACTTTTGCTGTCCTGGGTTCAAATCTGACCTGGGACCTTTGGCACGTCATCCTTCTCTCACCCAATCTCTCCATTGTTAACTGTCCAAATAAAAGCAAAAAAATATGGTAACACTTTATTTGAAGGGGTGTGCATAAGACTGTCATGACACTGTCATAACCATAACATGACGCCTGTCATAACCCTAACCCTAACCCTAACCCTAACCGCTTAATGAATGTTTATGACTGTTGTCATTAAGTGTCATTTGGTAAATTATGTCATTGTTAATGCAAAGTTGACATGTTTGAGATGTCTTGACATCAAATGACACTTAATGACAACAGTCATAAACATTCATGAAGCGTCCTTTATGGTCATGACAGGTGTCATGTTATGGTTATGACAGTGTCATGACAGTCTTATGCACACCCCTTCAAATAAAGTGTTACCAAAACTGTGACTCAACACAATGGCCAGTTGTTTGGAAAGTGTGGTTGTGTCTGTCCATAAAAATGAAGCCAGTATTCAAGCAGATATTGTGTTTACAAATATTACTGTTGTTGTTGTTGTACTCTATTCAAGTTTCATCCTTTCCCATTGGAAAGGATGAAAGAGGATTGGCACCAAAATCATCTCTGTCTCTGGTGCACAGCTCTATCTGGTTGGCGAGTATTCCAAACTCTCAAAGTGAGGGTCCAGTCCTCTAGGTGGGTCAATTGGAAACTAGCAGTACTTTGTAATCAGCAGTGCTGCTTCAGTAACTGCTCCCGTCATTAAAGACGGCCGTTTCACACAATCACTTATTGCAACGATGGAGAAGCGAAAACACTCCTGAATTGACTGCTTCATTTATTAAGTGTTTAGGCCACTTTGACCCATGTCAAGGAAGAGATTAGCACAGCGTCTGAACAATGTAGGGCAATATTGTTTTTCTCAGCAAATCAATTGCTCCCTGTGTCTCTGACCTTAGATAGAGGGATCCACTCTATACATGTTTGTTATGGAAAAGAGTTCTCATAAATTAGTTGAATACAATACAAATTATATAATGTTGCTGATCATCAACAGGAGGCTAAAATCCACCCTAAAACACTGTTAGAAAACAACTATTGGTGGTGTATCTTTCTTATTCCCGTGGATACATAGACGATGTTGAAATATTTGAAGTTGTCTTTTTGGTTTTATTGATTGTGAAAGAGAATTTGTTTTCTCATGGGATTTCCCTGTATAACTAAAGTTTTAAATAAAAAGGAAGTTGCTGATAGCACAAAATCAGGAACAAATGATGGTACTTGTTTAAAGGAAAGTGGGTAACTTGACACTTGCACAGACTGTTCCTCTAGAGATTGAGGTTTTAAGACATACTAAATGATGATCTTCAGGTCATTCATTTTTTACCAAAATGGATATACTGTGAAGGATTTTGGAAAATGAACTCTTCAGCTGTTGATTCTTGTATAACACAAGAATAAATGAGTTCACTTGCACTTCTAAAAAGGAATCTAAGTGGCACAATCTAGTCGGAGACTGGGCATTAGTCTCTGGCATTGTGCTGTTGGCTCTGTGTCATCCCGTCTGGCAAGTCAGACTCCAGCTAATGAACTGTCATTGGAATAGTGCACTTAAAGTGTTCCACCTACGCTATGAGGGGAAAAAAAACATTTGCACCTCACCAAGATTTATCAGATACCTCAATTTTCTTCATCTTTGTTATTCCAGAGATAACAGGACTTTGTCTGGCAGCGTTTCACCTTCCTGTCAGTATTGTGGTTTGAGTTTATACTGGCTGCTAGCTGGCCAAACACGCTGTTCGTACAGTTTGTCCCATGTGGGTGCTACAGCCTCCATCTAACAGATGATCGCCCTTTTATGTTATTCTGCAGAATTCAGCTGCCAGGTTGTTGACGAAGAGACAACGCGTGTCCCAGGATCATATTACTGATATTTTAGCTTCTCTACACTGGTTGCCTGTTGATTTTAAGATTTTACTGATTGCTTTTGAGGCTCCGCTAGGTCTGAGCCTTTATTCTCGTCATATTTGTTTTATTCTTCGCGAAAAAATGTTTTGATTAATATCTGGATTTTTTTTTAGAGTTTAGTGTACTGGACTTTATTACTTCTGCCAAGGGGGTTATGTTTTCAGCCCAATTTGTCTGCCTGTCTGTCTGTCTGTCTGTCTGTCTGTCTGCAGAACTATACAGAACATAACTATTTTTAGACCTGATTCCACATTCTGGGTATGTTTGTAAGGTCAAGAAATCAATTGAAGTGCTAGGAACGATGTCTTTGGGTGGAACAGCAAGTTGGAGAATTGTTCAAAAACTCCACCCACTGCCTGGGAGAACATTACGGTAAGTATAGTGTCTTGCTGCTATTGTGTGTGTGTGTGTTTGAGAACCCCCATGAGCACATCCTCCAATGACATTTTGATGAATCTATTGACATTTGTAATAATGAATTCAAACTGTTGTATGATGGCTGCTCATCTGATTGGTGTCTACTTATCTGCAAAACGACCTTAAAACTTAAAAAAAACTTGAGTTTAAAAAGAAAGACAACATATGTACATTATTTACTACTGTAATGAAAAACCTGAGTATAAACATACATTATGAGAGTATCAAATCTTGAAGTTTTTTAACATCTGTCTGCAAGTGATTCTAAGAGATGAAGATACGTGAACTTTGACCCCTTAATAAGATTAGTCACTCTTGACTTACCTGGAAAAGCATTTGTGGTGAGTGCATGCATGTATGAACATTTGTGTATTGTGCATGCATACGTGTGCATCCATGTGTGTGCATTTGTGTGTGTGTGTGTGTGTGTGTGTGTAGTCTTAGTAGCAGCATGCGCCCTAAAACATCTGAATCCCTGACCTACATCCTGGTCTCATGACTCCAGGGGTGTCTGGTGGGACTTGAAAAGCAGAGCCCGGAACTTTCACCAGGACACCTTTCATCTCTCTCTCTCTCTCCTCTCTTCTCTTTCTTTCTCTCTCTCTCCACTTCCAAGACTGTTCTAAACTCTTCATCACCCTCTACTGCTGTAGAAAAGAGGTGATTACGGATGCTAAACAGAGGGTGACCCACATATCTCCTCTTCCTGTGTTCTATTAAAGCCTTCTCTTCCTGGTTTACCCTCTCAGGGAATTAATGCTACACTTACTCCTTCCATGTACTCTGACAAATCATCTGGGAAACAAATGGACGATTGATGATGATGATGATGATGATGATGATGATGATGATGATGATGATGATGATGATGATATTTCTTGTTTTATTGACGTTTTGGTTCATGGTTATTTCCAAGGTTTCAGTAATGACAGCTGCAATGATATTTTGTTGCACCATTTCATACCAGTTATTGTAAAATATATATTTAATTAAATAAATAATTGGGCTTCATAAATAGATTTTATTATAACAAAGTTGATTATTATATGCATTACAAATTAATGCAGTCAAACCTCACTAATCCAAACCTCGCGATGGATGTCATTTGGACTAGTGAAATGTTTGGATGAAAGAAACACACTGAGACAAATCTTATTCATGAGACATGAAATGTGTGAACATGTATTCTATGTATGTCACACACAGTCTATCAGTCTATCATTTTAAGTGATTTCACACTAAAGAGAACATACTTAATATACTTTCATTGTTCAAGTGTGCACACAAATTCAGTGCATCCCATTTTGTGTGAAACCTGAGGGAACCGTGGACCCGTGGGAAGACAGAAACTCCAGATCAAAGCCAAGCATTCTGAACGAGAGAAATTTCCATTTTAGGCGGAGAGAGAGAGAGAGAAAATGAGAAAGCGGGTGATTCAGGGATTGCCAGGCTCACTCTCAGTGCTTTGCTTGGCATACCAGAACAAGCAAATAGTCTCCAGTGGACCAACTGGATCAGGAACCTAGTGCCCGGATGTCCTTTGCCAGGCAGTTGAGAGAAAGTATGACGCAAACAATTTTGACCAAAGGACAAAACTTTGGCCAATACCATGGACAATAACCTTACCTCCTGGCGTGTGGGTCTTACATCAGGTTTACCTTCATATAAGCCAGTACCTCAATGTGCTGCATGGCACTTGCATCTTTTTTCCCGTACCGAGATAGTTGATAGGTCATTTTGAACAGATTCTCTGGTCATCTGAAGCTCAGTGGCTGAGAATAACACTAACACTGCCAGGGTTAGAGGTTCAATCCCCTTGTCTATAGTAGAGGCAGAGCTGTCAGAAAAATTCTGAATCATTCAGATTATTGAAAACATAAACAGATCGGCTTCTGTATTGTGTTAGCTTGAATGTTAATACGAAAAAATCTAGGCCCTGCTGTTTCAGAGACTACAAGAATTATGCCATGTCCAAAATGGCCAATGACATGTTTTAAATAAGATATAAATATTAGGATTAAATAAAATAAATCTATTTGCACTCTTGATTAGTCATTAAAATAATCTGTGAATCTATATTCAACCCTGTTACACAAGTCTAAACATGTAGTTTTATGGCTAATTTAAGTGTAGGGAGACTATAGGGGGAAGTGTCCTTGAGCAAGGCACCAAATCCCTTCCAGCTCCAAAGGGATCAGATTATTGTTATGATTTCACTGACCTGTGAAGGTTACAGTACATTATTTATTTGTGCAAGCCAGGCATTTTCTTTTTCTTTTGGTAAAACATGAATAAAGAAAATTCAGGTAGTCGTCTGCAAGTACTAACCTAGTGAGGGAGGAGAGTTTTGAGGTTGAAGCGCCCCTGCCTGGTGGTTGTGGATGCATGTCTAAGCGTTTCAGTTGTTCAGTTAGAGGGAGCAGTTCACCATTTCAAAAGCACACGTCCACTTCTCGAAGAATAACTCGCCGACCAGCAGGGCTTTTGCCCCAGTCATAAAACATGCTGACAAAATAACGTGGCGGCATGTTTCTTTTATATTTATGACCTAGATTAATATCTACGCATGACACAGCGTGTCACTTTAAAAAGTTAAATGCAGGAGGAGCATGTCAATTGAAAGTTTCTACCCTTGTATGTTTTGTCAGTTTAATGTTCCAGAGATGATTGATGGTATATTTGTCCAATCATAAGTTAGAATGGATGTAGTGGCGTATCACGTGCTAATAGTCCCCTTGTTTTGGACCAATGCGGTTGCTGTCCTTACGGGTTGCTGCCAATCCCAAGAAAGGGGTGGATCCTCCAACAAGGAGCGCGAACAGTTAAGGAAAGAAGATACAAGAAAATGGCGAATATGGTAGATTTCAGGTGTCCGATAATATTGTATCATTAAGTGGAAGAAAAATATTACTCCTACCTAAATAATATCCTCTACATTTCTCTGCGCAGGTACCTGCCCATGACAAACGATGGATTGGCAACCGCTAAACAGTGTCATGCTAGCGTTAAGTTGTAGCTAAGTTCATTTTAGCCTAGTTAGCTAACGTTACTATAGCTAACGTAAGTAAGTAAGTTAAGCTAAAGTTGTTACTGTAAATGGCGTCCCTAAAGCAATACAGCAATGAACAGTCTGCTGGGTCTTATAGAGGGTTAGCAACTTTACCATTGTTTTAGTCAATGTTAAGGGAATACATTGGGCTCAAAGCTGGTCTGCTTTATGGCTTATTCATTGATGTAAAGGGATCTGGTACCACTTTTCAAATAACGGGATGGCTTTGCACAACTTGGTTTTTGTCATCGATGTGGATTACGGAGATCACGGCTTGAGCGATCGGGTGGATGTCAGAAATCACCCCGTGAAACGAGGAATATTACGGATTCTGCTGCACTTTGGCTACAAGTATGGATTTGAGAAGGTTCGCTGGGGTTACAAATTCTTCCAATCCAAGACTGGACGCAATGCTAACCTCATATCCAGGGGCTCAGACTTCAAAGAACTTAGGGAAAAAACTTTTGAGGACTTTGAGGTGGAATTTGAAGCTAAGTCGGATATAAAGGAGAAGGCGTGCCCTTCCCGACAGAAGCGGCACCTAAATCCATCTGCCTCAGTTCAGAATGCACTGAAAGAATCTCTTTTGGATTTCCAATGGGACAGACCAGACATCACCTCGCCCACTAAACTATCATTGAGACCGAGGAAGTCGAGCCGAGTTGGCAAGGCTGGTATTTCACAAGAGGATGATGTTTCAGGCGATTGGAGAAACGTGTTGTTTGTTGTCTCGAAGTGTCCACATTCCAGGATACAACTTGTGGATTACCTATCTCTTCAAAACCATGACATACACAGAGACATATCAGAGCACATAATATCCAGAGGGCTCCATGAAATGTTGGTCCAGCGACAGGTTGTGCTTCACTGGATTGACAGTAGTTCACATCTCCAGGTGAGTACAGTACTTAGTAGTGTAGCAGTCAGTGTGAAGGTAACGTTACCACGAGCCATCAGCCAACTGATGGCCAACATCAGCCAACTGATGGCTGGTAAGTTAGCTAACTCTAGCATCCACTTTGGCAGGTAATCCACCAGAAATCCACCAATCCAGTTATGTTTGCCAAAGTAGCAAACACAAACTCCCAGATGTTTAACCAGTCTGACACATTATCAAGGCATCAAGCTAACCTTTTCATCCACCAACCACAGTGTCTGGTGGTTTCCAAAACAGCACGTTCACTGTTAAACCTGACAATGATTTTTTTGTTTTTTAAATTGGTATGAACCTCCAAATAATGGTTGGTAACCTATCACAGTGACTGTTACAGTAGACAAATTCCCCAGCTACACCTAAAACTTGCTGGCATTTGGCTGGTGCTGATTTCCCACCGTGTAAATTTTGGTCCTTTGGCTTATTTCAGGTGATGAGATGTGAGGACCACCTCGGCTTTGAGAAGCTGTCCGAGGTACTGGGGCAGGTGCGTGGCAGAGTGGTTCCTATGGACACTCTGTTGAATCTCTGCAGTCAGAAGCTATCCTGTGGGAAGTCCGAGCTAGACTCCGGCCTCAGGAGAGAGGCTTTTGCCCTTGAGTCCAGCATTGGATACCTGCTGTCTTCTGAACAACGTTACCGCCTGGCTTTTCCTGTCATAGGAGGGGTTCTGCATTGGGGGCAAGGTTAGTAACATGGAAGTGAAATGTCACAAGAAATGCTTCATTATCTGTTATGATAACTCGCATACATGCACAGCAAATGTCTAAATGGTTCTGTTGCCTGAAACAGAATGTTTAGTTTTCATAAAATGAAGCTAAATCTTTGTGATGCACGACACTGTGCATCATCATTGTCACTGGAAGTAAGTTTATTTGCAAATATTTATTTGCCAATGATTAAACACAAAATAGAAAACAAAACAGATTATGCAGGTGAGAAGTCAAGTCAGGTTTATTTATAAAGCACATTTAAAAACAACAAAGTTGACCAAAGTGCTGTACAAAGCCTAATAACTAATAACATTAAAATTACGATAAAGCAGGCATACAAAGATTAGTACATATAAGAGACATATACACTATATACAAGCAGCTCAAAACCATTAAGAAGATTCAAACTCTAGTGAGTGGAAGTATGTTTTTAACCGAGATTTGAAAGAATCGACAGATGGGGCGAATCTGATGGAGGAGGGAAGGCTATTCCATAGTCTAGGGGCTGTAACTGCGAACGCGCAGTCGCCTCTGAGTTTGAGTTTTGATTGCGGGGCGGCCAGGAGGCCCATGTCAGAGGACCTGAGAGACCTGGAGGTAGTGTAAGGGCTTAGGAGATCTGTGATATAGGAGGGTGCCAGTTGGTTCAGGGCTTTTAAAATGAACAGTAGGACCTTGAAATCAATTCTATAACGAACTGGAAGCCAGTGAAGAGAGGCCAAGACTGGGGAGATATGGTCTCTCTTTTTGGAACCAGTCAGAAGCCTGGCCGCAGCATTTTGGACCAGCTGCAGGCGGGATATGGACGACTGGCTGATCCCAGTATATAGGGAATTACAGTAGTCAAGCCGAGAGGAAATTAATGCATGGGTTACTTTTTCCAGATCACTGAGTGAGAGGAAGGGTTTTATTTACAACAAGGGTTATTTACAACAAGGGGCTTATCTAACCTTAAAAGAAACAAACAAATTAAAATGATAGACACATCTTAGACTTTATGCAGTAAATGAGGTGTCATCATTCATGTCTGCTGTTTTATTCTTCACCCAACCAGGCGATGTCTCACAGAGCTGCAGTGTCTTAGTAGAGCCAGTGTCCCGCAGACAGAGGCTTCTCCCAGAGCCGGTTGAAGTGTGTCTGAAGGGAGTGCTCCAGGGCTGGGATGCCTCGTCACTAACAGAGGCCTCCACAGAGTCATGGGTGCTGCAATGCTCCAATAGCACGGACCAGGGACAGGCTGCCTTCCAGCACCTTCTAATGGACCTCTCTGCTCAGACTCTACACATGGTGAGACATTGAACCAAGTTTACTATGCTATCGCTCTCTCCACCTACTGTTATACAGCACAGAGAACTCTGGGGGTTGTCAAAAATAATTGTGGAAAACGTAGGAAATCCATAACTGAAATAGAAGTGGACGAAGCAGGTTGAAAGAAAGTGTGCACACCAAAAAATGTAATTACAACACTTCATCACAAATGAACTCACGAATGCACTGAACATCACAAATTGATGATATCTAACCAATGCAAGTGTGTCCAAGGGTGGACTTTTCTGATTTGACAGGGAGTAGGGGACTGAGGGTTGGATTATAGATAGAAAAGTTGAACAGAGGGCTGTATTGAAACCTCATACAGCCCATCTGATAGCTGATCATTTAAAAAAAAAAACTGTGGAGGCCCTTTTATTTTTAGTGTGCTTGTTGTGTGTATTTAAAGATCTTTCATCTGTTCCCCCAGTTTGCTGAAGTGAATGACAGTGGCCTGGTCAGCTCGGCCGTCCTCTCCCCCCTGTCGCCCTTCATGGCTCTGCTCACAGTCCTCAAGCCGAGGATCACTCAGCACAACGAGCTCCTGACCACTGATACCATCATGCCCGCCACAGCCGACACCTCCGCTGACCTGCCGGATGTAGTCAGCAGCGTCCTGGGAGTCGTCTATGGCATCATGGAGGAGGAGGAGGGTGACAGTGGTGAGTGTAGAATTATACAAATTAGGGAAGGAAACTAACTGAAGTGTTTCAATCCAAAAATCATATTTATCAATCTTTTTGCTCCCTAAAATTGATCAGGAATCATTTTAAACATGCAGGTGATTCTATCATCAAAAACCATAAATATTTTGTAAGCAAAGGTTTTAGGCTGACTTCTAGCAATCATTTTGTAGAGTAAGTTGAGAGTAATTTATCAAATGGTTATGTCATTTTGGACTGATTGCTATTTATTCCTGCTTGTTTGTTGTTTCTCAGCCCAGCTAAAGGAGTCCCAGGTTCCTGAGTGGGCCCTACAGGAGCTCAGCCATTGGTCCAGCCCGCTGACGATGGGCCTGGTGGAGAGTTGGTTTCCTCAGTCGGACCAATCAGGAGTCAGTTCCCACTTAATGGAGTCAATGAGGTATGAGGATTCAGAATTCTTGTATTGATGATGATGATGATTCGATAACACTTTTCAACACAGTTAGTTTCAACTCAAGTGCTTTACAGACAAAATAAATACAACCCAATATGCATGCATCATATGAAATAAAACCAGGATTAAAGAGGAATAAAAGGACCGATACCAGAATAAAAAGATTAAACTGATTTTTCATATTAGATATATGACGAAAACACAAGACTCATAACAAACTTAATCTTGACAAAAATATACCCTTTTAGTCCAGATGTTTGATTTGTGTGTGCTGTCATCCAGGCTGCTGCATGCAGTGCCAGAGCAGAGCCAAGAGGAGGAGCAGTCAGATCTCCAACAGGAGCTGGTCAACAGTCTGGCTGAACTCTACCAGACTTCCCAGGGTCTTGACAACAAGAGGGGCAAGAAACGTAAGAAGGCTGCATCTCGGGTTTCATCCATTATGCACATATCTATTTTTCAGGGTTCCTACACAGATATAGAAAAGTGTGGATATCTGGTCTTGAAAAGTTTTGGAATTCTACAAAAGGGATAAAATATAAATAAAAATATACTTCCTACACACATTACTAGGCATTTTATGTAGTTATAAACCCACTGTTTCACATTTCATATATTATATTTGTTGCTGTGAAGAACTTTCATCATTATGGCCCAGGTAGACAGTGATATTTCCCAGCCATCATCAGCTTTGTAATCTATACCAAACAAAATCCTCAAATCTAGTAGTAGTATAGGACGACCTAAAGGTCTGGAAAAATGGTAATCCTTTTTTACGTGCATTTTTTGGCTGGATGCAATATTTTGAGTTGTAACGCACAATTCCTGCTATCCCCCCCCCAATATTTCATACATTGTTATTTTGTCCCAATCACATCCCTAATAAAGCTGCACTTGTCTTCCTTGGTGTCAATACCCTTCTCTGACCTGCAGGTGGCGCCCAGCGGACGCCAGTGAAGCAGAAGATGAAGACCATGAGCCGCTCCCTGCAGATGCTGAATGTGGCCCGGCTCAACGTGAAGGCCCAGAAGAACCATTCTGAGGCCGAGCCGCAGGGGGCTGAGAGCAGGGGCCCAGACAGGCAGGGGAAGAGACGCTCGGATGACAGGGGCAAATCTGGAGGAGCGAATGCTATCAGTGAGCGTCTCTGTCAAAACTTAATGCCACTGAGTACCACTTATGTTAATACCCTTTTTATAACAAGATAAGATGAAACTTTATTAATTGCATGGGGAAATTGGTTTGTTGGATCAGCAAGATAGTAACACACAACATAATTTCAACACTAGAACGTGTTAAGTAAAATGTATGAAGTGTAGGAAAGTATGGACTACTATTAGGATTGCAAAATAACAGCTGTAGAACAAGAATGCAGGATATGTATGATATGAAAATATACCAAAAATAGGATAGTAGTTGGTAGAAACGGTATAAAAATATCTATATATTCAATAAAACAATGAAAAAGATCTGGGAATATGATGAAAACAAATACGTCAATTTACAACAAATGCAAAGTATGACTTAGATAAATGGATGAAACACTGAACACTGAAAACCATATTAAAGTGTTTTTTTTCTGCTATGATCCCCAAAGGAATACAGTAAATGCTTTAAAAAACGGTCATAACAAGAAGTAAATTTACTTGAGAGAAATAAAATAATGCATCAGAGCAGAATCATGATATGATACAGTCAGTAACAACAGCCACTCTATCTTCAATTACCTTGTATTCAATTGTGTGTGTCTAACAAAACAAGTAACACATCTTCTCCCCTCAAATAGACTTCAGGAGTGAGGCAGAGCTGCTGGCCCACCTGAAGTCCAGTTATGAGAAGGCGGTGGCAGAGAGCGACTCGTCCCTCCTCACTGGAGCCCAGCAACTTCTGTCTGCCATCAAAACCTTCCTCAAGGCCACGTCAGACCTGGTGGTGAGACACATTTTAGTGTTTTACTGTGTTTTTGAGGTCTACAGCCCTCCTTCCAACAAACTGATGGTGGATGGATTTATGTTGATCATGATAGTTGGCTGCACAATTACAGTAAGTAAGGGATAGTGTACAGGGAGTCAGACATTTTTTCAATGAAGTCCCAACAGGGTGAATCATGGTCTTGATCGCCAAGAAGGGGCTTATTTTGAAATAATGACAGCTCTGTAGATTATCCTGCTTATTACATGGCTATTTAGAAAAGACAAAACGCATAATTTGATAATTTTGACTG
This sequence comes from Hoplostethus mediterraneus, assembly GCA_034670385.1. NCBI lineage: Eukaryota > Metazoa > Chordata > Actinopteri > Trachichthyiformes > Trachichthyidae > Hoplostethus > Hoplostethus mediterraneus. Next base: position 17,494,602 of record JAXDDW010000003.1, on the reverse strand, counting down.
TGCAATATTTTATGTCTTACCTTGCAGGTAAAGACCTCCATCTTTGTCCACCAGCACCTTCTCAAGTCCAGCAAATCTATCAGGCAGTTCTATGGCACTGCTCCTAACGTTGAGAGCAAAGTCAGAGAGTGAGTGCTTTCTAACCCAGTATGTTATCTTGTTTTGAGAATGGGCATAACCTCTAATTCCCTGCTCATGGACCGGTCACTTAAACCCCAGGCTGCCCCCAGGGGTGATTGTGTGTTAACTGTGTGTATGTAGCTGGGCGTTGCTGATAATGCACCACAATCAGAACCACTTTATTGACCGAGTTTCTACTTACAAGGAAGTTGACTTTGAGGGTTGCTCTCTCAACATCAGTATCACACAGAGGGAAGATAAATAAATCTTAAAGATCTAATCTAAAACTAATTAAAACTAAACTATAGTATATTATACTGTACTATATACACTAGAACAGTTATGCGTGCCCAGTCAACCATCTCTGAATAAATGAAAGTTTATATTCTATTAAAGTCTATTTTGAAGCCGTCAGTAACACGGGTCTGGGCGTCTGTCCTAGGTGCCAGCTCCAGGCATTGCTGAGGTTGGACTTGGTCAAACTCCTCCCCTCAGAGCAGTCTGACTCACTGGACGTTGATCAGATGGTAGAGGAGGTAGGACACATACTAACAAATAAGACTCGGTACAGTTGGAAATGTTTTTGGTATTGGCAAGGTCAAAAAAAACTACCCTTTTAGCCCAACATCAACAGTGGCTGGTGGATTTGAAAATTCACTAGGTGCTTTCACTCTTGCAAGTCACACTGATTTTTGGAATAGAGAGGAAACTCGTCTAATGGTTTGTTTCCTGTCAAAGAGGCAATAGTGAAATATCAACATTTGGCTGGTGGCTACTGTTAATATTCTTGCACTGATAACTGGTACCACTGGTACACCATTTTTTTGTTTTTATAAATAAAGTTGATTTCCCCAATAGAACTTTTGAGATCCTATTGAAAGAATCCAACATTTAATAGATTTTCTTTACATTTAGAAACTTTTTCGCCCCTTAAAGTTTGTCAGTACCATAAATTAGTAGTGATATTGCTGTTTCCTGCACCTAGCCATATTAACAGTAAACCTCAACCATCATAACTCTTCTATGAGCACTGTAAGCATAAACAATTCAATTTAAACTATTCCTTCAGGTGGCTGATATGCTCAGGATCATCTCCCTAACCAAAGACCCAGTTTGCCTAACAAGATTCATGCAAGAGGAGGTCCTTCCAGGGTGAGTGTTTTACTTAATGGAGGAATGTGATTGATTTTTTTTTTTTTTTTTTTTTCCCCGATGCATAATGAATGCATATGAATGCTCATGCATAATGAGCTTTGACTAACTTAATACTGGCTATATATTTACCATGGCAGGCTGCCCAAATATTAACATTATATGGGAAATACTGCTTCAAGTGAGCCACATATGTATTTTCACTAACACTAGCTTTTCTGTATCGTGGTAGGTTCCTGACCTCCATCCCCAAGGTTCTCGCAGATGTCTACCACAGTTTGGGCACCCAGCTCCCTGATGCCCTGGTTGCCGTTCTGCCCGCTGACTTTTTCAGTGACGAGTCGTTTGCCAAAGACAGCGTTTCTCCCTCGGCTTCCTCTCCTTCCCACAGCCTGGCTTCAGACAGCAGCGATCGCCTGCAGGACCTGCGAAACCGCTCCGTCAACCAGAGGAGGTATGGGGGGGAGCCTTGGGTTGGCTGGAAGTTACAGCCGAGACTGAAGAAATAAGAGAATGATACACACCCCACAAGTTTTGGAAATATAAAAATGTGGTTTGATCCAGTCCAATCTAATCAATATAGGTACCTTTTGTGGGAACAATATCCCAAATAATCAGTTTAATTAATTAATCTGATATTAATTCTGCTAAAAAAAATCATGTTAGATGTCTTAATAAGGTACATGTTGAGTGTTTTCTTAATTTATTTTCTTATTATTTATTTTATATTTTATGTTTCAGGAGTGGAATGCTGACTCGTCATCGAAGTATGACTGAATCATCACAAAGTCTACGCCAAATAGAGATGCCTAAAAAGACTACCAGAGCTGTAAGCTGACAAAAGCAGATAATTAATCTAATAGTTTGATAAAGTATTGTTTTATATCTAGACCTGGATCAGCTAGTATTTGCTGTTGTATTTGTATTTGTGTTGGTTTTAACCTGCATGGAGTCAGCCACAGAAAAGTAAACTGACTTTCAAATGCTTTTCTGTGATAGTCTGAATTCTCTAACACTCACTGTATCCCATCTGGGACCTAAGACAGCTAAAACAAACCATGAAAAGTATTTGCAAGTACTTTTCTAGCCCAGGCCTGTTTATAACCCACCTTAATTTGAGCCGTGCCGTAGCTGAGTTATTGTCTTCTCAACAGACCAAACCGAAGGTCTGTGTCGCTTTGGAGAAACCAGTGGCAGAGCCACCACCTCGGCAACAAGCAACACAAGGTACATGCTGTTTCACATCTACTGTTTGTCCACAATGAAATTATTGATGATTATAATGCAGAAAAGGTTTGTTATTGCTGGATATCTTTCAATGCCAGTTCCAATACTTAAAATTATTTTTTCAATACCTTTCATTATTGATTGGAATCAAACTACTTTGTTGATCTTAATAATCCAATTAGGCTAATAAAATCCATTACATCTAATCATAAATACCCTTTTGATGCCTCACAAATCGGTGCAGTAGCACAGCCTTAAATACAGGCCATGTTCTGAATGTCCGCAGAGGTGACCAAGGTGAGGAGAAACCTGTTCAACCAGGAGATTGTTTCCCCCTCAAAGAAAGCCAAACTGCCGAGGAGCCAATCTGTGTCCGCTGTGGAAGGACTGAAGCGCAAGCGCTGTCAAGAGGCAGAAGGTGAAGAGTTTTTTGCGGCTTTTTGCTGGTGTCTGGTGTTAATCTCACACCCTGGTTGCATTCATTGTCATTGTTTGGGGTGATTCAAGCAATTCATTTCAAAAAGGAAATCCTTCCTTTTCAGAGAAACACAAACTCCTGACAAAGAAAGTGCCTGAGACGCCACTCCGCAAGCAAGTGTCCAATCGGCTCCTATACAGGCAGAGAATGGGAAGGTATGACACACTAATTTATAATTTGCCAACTTGACATTTGCACAGGGAAAATATTGTAAAAGCCTATGTTTTAGATAAGAAATGTTTGACCTAAAAATGATCAGCAAAGTTTGACTACTTTGACTTTTTTTTAGTTTTAAGATGTTTACTCCAGTGTTTTGACAATTATATTTCAGGAGATCTGCCCCAATCGAGGATTGCATTGTGGAGGAATCACCAGTGAAGCCTACAGAAGGTATAGAGTGACACTTGCCACATTTAGGATGTTTTCCTACACAAAATCTACAAGAATGTAACAATAGATTAAATATTATAATCTAGATTTAGTACGCATAATCAAAGTAGATGTGTCGCTTTGTGAACTTTAGAACTTTAGACATTGCTTAAGACATCCTAGGTGTGTTTTATTAGCAAATCTGTAACTATCACTTGTTGGAAAATAACCCAAGGTTTTGTGCAATCACAGTAACATAAGTTTCTGCCTTTCACATACAAGAAAAGTGGGGATTATTAACTCATATCTTGATTTAATAACCTTAATAAATGTATTGAAATGTATGCAGATGCTGCATTGTCTTTCATTGCACTCATTGCTTCTGTAACAGACCTAAGAAGGAGCCCAAGGATAAAGAAGTTTGCTAGAAGACATTCCACCATCTTTTATTCAAGCTCTCAACCTCGCTCCCGCAACCTGGACAGGGCCCTATCCGCATCCCAGCTTCCTCTCAGCGACAGCAAAATCAGTGGGGTTGACCTAAAAACAGTACGGTCTCCAATGCGTCTTCTTTTCGGGGCTGCTCAGTCACCTGGTCGACCTTCCACCTCCTTCGGGTCTTATGCAACCAGGGCGAGCAGGAGACGACTGTCCACAGACTCTGATGTCTTTGAGGCAAGTTCTCTATAGAACTCTTTGACATTGGTAGCACCTAAAGGCTAAATACTTTTAACTTTTGCAAATAGGAGTGCTTTGGCTGTCTATTCTCTAAACCGACCCTACTCTTGACACCTGTGAACACCTTGTTCCACAAGCAGTGACATGATAGCAAATTGCATCCTTGTCTTATACTCCACTTATACTTATACTTGCAATAAATATGTTCATTGAAGGTGAGGGTAAAGTCTAAAAGTTTACATTCATTTGTCAAGCTCACAGCTGATCAATTTTAACAACATCTTCATTATTTTAACAACCTTTTTCTGTTTTCCTGTTAAGAGTCCTAATAAAACGCCAACAAAGTCACCTGGTAAACATGGGAGGGCCATTCATGGGAACAGGACACCCAGGACACCCAGGACCCCTCGGACCCCTCGGACCCCAAGAACCCCACCTTCGTCCACTATGCGGGTGCTCTCTGTCACACAAAGCCCTGGAGCAGGGAGCTCTCATCAGTCCACTATGACCCTCAGGGGCAGCCCCTTCAGATCTCCAACCAAAACGACCCTGATGCTGGAGACACCTAAGAAGGAGACCCCTATGACGAGCCCACTGAAGGGTATTCTCAGAACCCCAGTCAAAGCCTTACTTGAATGCAAATCCCCTTCTAGATCACACCTGCTCAAGAGCCCAAGTTCTTCCAGGAAGAGTGTCACGTGGTCACCTTCACCGCGAAAACATAGACCTGCAGAAAGAAACTTAACTTTCAAAGTGCCAGAGTCACCTCGTGTTGCAACCCGAAGCTCTCCAACATTGGTGAGAACACCCACCAAGTTCAGCAGCCTTTTCAAAAGTCCAAACAGCAAAACGGGTATTTTCAAGACCCCGGATAAAATATCTCAGAGAGGGCAAACTTTTTCTCCTCCAGTAATGCGATCAAAGGTTTCTGAAAACGTATCAAGTGGTGGTATGTTAACACACGAGAAAAATCAGTGCCAAAGGTCGTCTGAAAGGCTTCGTAACAACATGAAGACACCTGTAAAGGATGTACAAATGAACACTGTCAGTCCCCAGTCTCTTCTACAATCCACACCACCTCCAGACCACCTCTTCCCAACTAGACCCAATACTAGAACTCCAACTCCAACCAAGAGCCCTGGTCCTATTCACCAAATGATTACACGTTCTGGAAGAACTCCAATTAAAGGCTCAAATGTCATGTCCCCGTGTAAGCCAGAATTCACGCCAGTAAGAGGTGCCACTTTTTCAGACAGGCCAGATACTTACCCAAAGTCTCCAGAAAAAACCCTGACAAAAAGTAGGTCTGGCCATGGTGCTGGAATTAGGACCAGGCATAACTTAAGATCGCAGTCTAGTGAGGGTCTGCTTTCCAAACCAAACATAGATTCCAACTCTGCTGAGACCAGGGACCCTGAGGAAAAGAAGAACATGCAGTCAAAAGCACAAGAGCAAAAACCACAGGCTGAACTGTCTCAAACATCTGAAACTGAGTCTGGTTCCCAGACAGACTCACAACACAATGACACTTCCCATTTTAGTTCTGCCACCACAGAAGACGACAGTATGGACATTGTTGATGCTGCTGTTGTCAAGACTGAACTTAGCGGAGGTCTAAAGATGAACATAAGCTTTTCCAGGAAGCCTTCAAAGTCCAGCGATGTCTATCAGTTTACTGGATCCTCTCCCAAACTATCTCTGCCACCCCAAGTCACACCTGGGCGAAGCTATGGCTTCCGGCAGACCCCTGACCGCCAACAAAGGGAGGCTGCCATTCGTTTGGGGTACTCTAATGAAGCCCCTCGATTTTCAACCCCTAGGAGTTCTGCAACGCCTAGTCGGCGAAAGGGCTTGGGTACTCCAAACCCTCTGTCTTACCAAGTAGAATTGGAGATGCAAACATCAGGACTTCCAAAACTCAAATTCAGACGCACAGACTCCTTTAATGCGGGTGATTTGGCCACTGATGGTGGTCCTCGATCGGGAGCTCAGAGCCCTACAGTGGGAGTGAAACTTTCTCAGCTGGACAGCCCCTTGGCTTTGTGCTCTAAACACAGAGATCCTGGCTGTGTCTCACCATCTGTCTGCACTCATGTCACCCCGGCCAAGAGCACACCTGGCAAAGGCAGAGGTGTCCAAACTTACATCTGCCAGTCCTACACTCCTACGCGCCACCCTGCGGGAACCATGTCCCCAATGGCAACTGCAGAGGTGATCCCCCTGACCCCATCACCTCAGAGTGTAGGGAAGGCAACTCCAGACAACCTCAACAGTTGGCCTCGGAAAAAGAGAGCCCGGATTGGGGTGGTGGGAGGCAAGGACCGTAGCCAGAAGGGGGAGCCAATGCTGGAAGAGTTACTGGAAGAAGCTGAGCTTGGAGTTAGCAGGTTACAGGACATTGAGGACACTGATGACCCCTCCAGCAACAAAGTTGCATCTCTGGGTCTGACCTCCAAGTCGTCACCTCGTATAGGAGCAGATTCATCTCCTCTCTCTTCACTGGAAGACATGGACTGGATAGATAGGTTGGCTCAGCAAACTGATGATGATGATCCTCAGCAAGGGGAAGATGATATGATCTGGACTGCTGGAGATGTCAAGTCAAGTAAGCTATGATTGTCATTTGCTGTGATAGAAGATATACAGTTTCATTTCAAAATGAGACATCCACCAATTGAAAAAACTGACACATGGACTTAGAAAATAATTGCCAACGTGAAAGTAAAACTCACTATACAAAGTAAAACTCATCAACAACACAATGGTTATCTTGAAATAGTAACCGTTTTTGAAGATGCAATGATCTGTATTTTTGAAATATTGAGTAATTAATAACAGGAAACAAGATGTTTTTCTGAAATGGCTGTAGAATGAAACCTCTTTTTAATTCAATTTTAAAGTCATCCTGTGTGGTTGAGTTGCAGTAATTTTGTCATGGCTGTCTTTACCTTTTTGATAGTGGAGACTCCTCCCAGCTCTAAGGTGAGGAAGCCGGTCACAGCAAGTGGAATTCTGGCCCTTACTCAGTCTCCCTTGTTGTTCAAGGGAAGAACCGTCTCTGCTACTAAGAGAACTCAACGCTTTAAAGGTAAGATATGCAGTGCCTTCTTTTTCCAACTCTGGCAATAAAAAAAACAATCGATTAACATTTATATTTACTAGCCAGAAAACTAAATTTGTCTACTGGCTACAGTTGCTGATGGATGCCAACACTTGCCAGCCATTGCCAAAGTGGCTGATAGTTTAGCAAAACCTTTAATCTACACCTAACAGCGACTGGCTGGTAGCTGGTGATGATCTCCCATCCTGGTTGTTAACTAACATTCCAATACATCTGACTTTCCTAGATGAAGCTGAGAGGAAAGGGTTTGAGGTGGAGCTCTCTCCCCTCAGCCAGCCTCCCAGACGTTCGACCATAGGGAAGGCCTACAGCAGGAAGAGACTGCTAGACTGAGCCACACCGCCATCCAGCAAGCACTGCACAAAACTACCCTATTTTGTCTTTTACTGTGAAGTCATGAGCCTGTCTGAGCCGTGTTTTGTCAGGCGTGCTTTTGATGGCACCCTGAAAGATGTTTTTCAAGCACCGCTTCAAAAGCTGTTTTGATGAATGTCCCATTCAGTCTCCTCCACCAACACTTTTGGCCCCTAACATGGGTTTTCTGTTCTGACCAGTGGCTTAATGGCTGTTGATCTGGACATTTTATTATGTCATTGTGATTATAGGAAGGCTCAACAGTGTGGCGTGAGCTGCTGTCTAGTATTTTCTTGCCTGGGTGTTTCTGGAGATAAAAACTTTGAAAATGGTCATTTGAAATGCCATCCCTTCCTTGTTCTTCAAAATTGTAATTGGCCATTTTGCAATGAAGTCAGAACCTACATTTGTTGCGATAAAGACTATTCATGTTTATTTATTAGTTTGTGTATGTGTTCCTTTCTGTCACAAGTGTTTTTAGATGAAAGGCAATAACTGATGACTTATAATGTAAATATGTTAAATGTTACCAAAGTCTTTTGTAAATAAAAACCAATTTTCCTAAATAACTTATTGCAATGTTTTTTTTCCCAGATCTCCTGCACAATATTTATTTTAATTGTTCCAGAAACCCTTTGTCCTCAGGGCTGTACAGTAAAGCAAACAATTTTTATCAGCTGTCACCTGATTTAAAAAGAAACCTGCTAGTTCCACCCTCTAATCACAATAAAAAGGTCCGAAGGTCATTGCTGTAAAAGTGAGTTGCCCTTCATGGTGCTCTCTGTACCTGGTTTATTTAGAAGTGTTGCACGTAGGAAATCACATGCTAATATCGTCTGATAACGCAAGAGTTGGACTATCCTTGATTATGATCTGCTAATGATTTGATTATTTCTTTTTTGTTAGGGTTGTGTGTCTACTTTTGGAATCAAAGTTCAGTATTAGTCATAGACTTGGTGTCTCGCCCATTATACCTAAGTAAGATGAGGTGACACGCCCAGTCTGCCAGCTTGGCCAAAACCACAATGGGTAAGAGTTCTACAGTACCTGAGTCCTGTGAACAGCTAAAACTAACCTCTGAATACTTAAGGAGCTTATTCTTTGTTTGATTGCCAGCACATTCTGTTTTGTAGACTTTCCAGTTCCTGCAGGGAGGTGGTGTGAACTTTGATCACACTACTGTTTGCCTACAATTTCCTCCTTAATCCACAGATTACTGAATTATCCCCAATATGGAGCTCAGGGCCTTTATATGACAGTATTTCTGAACAGGTTAGTGATTGAAGGATACATTATAAAATGGTGACCTTGAGCAGGTTGACCTCTAATAGCAGAATGCATGTGCCTGAATCGTGACTGAGGCCAAATATCTTTACTAATTTGTAAGTAATCCTATTGTGAAATAAAAAGTAGCTCATGGAGATTAATTGATTTGTTGTTCATTGTAAACTTGTGTGCTCTTGCTTACAAAGCGGCAACAAGTATTAGACATGGGTGACAAATGGCCAGTGAAAGGATACACATTATTATTATTTAATCCTCTTCGTGCTGGATAGCACATAAGGTCTTCACCAACGAACGCCAATGCTGCCCGTCTGCTGCCCAATGCTGCACTTGGCCCCAGGTCCATCCCAGATCTTTCATCTCCTTCTCCACCGATCTTCTCCATGTCTCTTTGGGTCGGCCGCGTTTTCTTTTCCCAGGTGGCGTCCATCTCATGGCTACCCTTGGGATGGCGCTAGGGTCCATTCTGCACACATGTCCAATCCATATCCACCTTTTGAACTTGATCACGTTTGACAGTGGGGTCAAGCCGGTTCTCTTGTAGAGCTCTTCATTGGAAACTGTCATGGGCCAAAATATCCTCAGTATTCGCCTAAGGCATCTTGTCTGAAACACGTCCAGTTTGTGACAGATGGCTTGTGTCACTTTCCATGACTCTGCCCCATACAGGAGAACCCCAAGGACATTGCTCTTAAAAATCCTTAGCTTGGTTTTTGTACTGATGTTAGATGATCTCCATATGGTCTTCAATACGGCAAAAGCTCGTATTGAAGCATACACATGGAAACCTTTTAATTCCACAGGATCCAGTGATTCACAAAATGTGACTCGAAAATCACGAAATGGATTTGGTACATTTGGTGTTTTTGGATTTCGTGTAACAAAATGGATTTCGTGGACGAAATTCGGGGTTACATTTGGCGCCCCGTAGATAAAACACAAATGACTGCTTTTCTGAAAATAGTGATGTTACACAATGACAACTACAATCGTCACCATAAGTAAGAGGGAGGAAAATGCAGTCATTTCAGCAATGAGGCATGGGTGGTTGGGCTGGGTCATGTATGAAACTAAGAAATCATTCTTGGTAATTGCATAAGGGAAACTTCTCCCAGTCTCTGCTGAAAGTTAACCAGTTAACCAGTTAACCAGTTGTGTAGACTGGTGATGTGAACGCCTTTGGTGCTGAAGCTCTCCTCACTCGTGTCCTTCAGTATTTCGCACCACGCAGCCATGGGCCTCTTCCACCGGTGTCAAGCCAGCTGGAATACACCAATAGGACTTTCAAAATAAAACCATCTGGCAAATGCGTTGCACCCTTTTTGAGCGAAAATTAAGATAATATTGAACAAGTAATCTGTTGTAAATCAGTCACTGCTCTATTTCTGGTTGCGATCAAACTTCATCACTGTGTGCAAGCGCTTGAGAAAGTAATTTTCTACAAAGCATTCTTTATTGAGCAGTAAAAAAAGACACTGTTAGACTACTATAACTAAATATTTAGCAGAATCTCTTAAAGATGTATTGTTACCCTGTTTCTCTCCTGTTATTTATTCAGTCTTGTATTCTATTTTACACTAATGATCAATTATTTTTTATACTTTATATAAATAACTATCTCTCTCCCAGTCTTACTATAACTAAAGACAAAACTGTCACCCGTCCTCCCTGTCCTGGTTTAGAGGGAGGACTGTAATAGCACCTGAGAGGTTTCAAAGCACTCTTCTTTTGGGACGTCATTGTTTCTATCTATAGTGAGAGTATCTAACTACATTTCTGTCTTAATTGCCTACCACTTTTAATGTGCACTTCTTACAGTATTCTATGTATTTTGCAGATAGAAATAAGAGTGTTAATGTCACTCTCACTCAGGCTTCGGCAACCTGGGCGAGATTGTCTTATGTTGAAAGACCCTGTGACTCAGGGTACATCACTCATGATGCGTCTGAGTGCATCACAAGATGTTTTTACAAATGTTATCTTCTAAAAAACTAAATATATATATTTTTTATGTTTTGTACTTGAATTTTCAAGTTTATACATTCTCTGTTCTCTGCACCTTCTAAGTCAGTTGTACTTTCAATGTTTTGAATAATACGTGCTTTTATTTTTAAACCAGAACGTCTTGATTTCCGGATTTGATTCCGGCTAACTCCGGCAGGCTTGACGCAGCCGCTATCCCCACAGTTCCCAGCGCTGTCTCACCTTTCTCTCTCCGCTTTCATTCCATCACCAAGGCGGCACATCACCAAGACGCCCATCCACCTGTCCCTCCCTCTGTGGAAATAAGAGGAATTTAAGACAAAAAAAAAAATGGCAAGCAACTTCACAAGAATCCTGTCCTCCAAACGGAATGTGGGGATCTTGTCACTAGTCGGAGCCGGGTCGGTAACGGCGGCATTTCTGCTCCATAGGGAACATGTCGTCGGAGCGCCTGTCCGCAGAATGTACCCCGCCAGGTAACCCACAGTCCTGTATCTATCCATGCAAGGGCTTTGAATGAGCTCGCGACTCATTCACGGCCCATTTAAGGCACACTGCTCTGTTGTATATCAGTGTTATCGTGATATAAATGAGAAATGTATAATTTTTTATATATAATTTTTTTTTTTTTTAAATCATTTTGTGGTGTATGTCTTGATACTGACATATGTCTGTCAGTATTATCCATGACATGAGGCAGGAGCCTGAAATACCCGAACTAAAAAGCACTATTAGTAATAATCCTGTACTAATATTATCACAGTCCCTGTAGAGGAATATTATAGGGAGAAAAATACCATTAAGTACGATAATGTCGCTATAAACCCACTATTGACTACCGCAGACACACTTAAGTCCCTATAGGAATATTATAGCAATATTCTAGTGATTTTCCGTCGTGGTGAGCAAAGGTGTGAAGCTTGAAGCGGTGTCATTTTGTTGACATTTACCGCATAATCCTAAAATAAACAGACTGTCTCCTTTCCTTTTCTAATGATTTAACTAACACCCTTTTCGAATGAGTGAATTGCATCTTAGGAAAATGACAGGGTTTTTAAATTTAATTTAAGACATTTTTTTTTATCTTTCCTTTTCTTTGAGTCTGTTAGAATAAATGAGAACATCCTCGATGAGAAAGCAAAGCTGCTTTGCGCGATAATTTATATGGGATAGTGATAAATGGGAATGGGTGTGAGTGTGAGTAAGATGCATTGGGAGGCTCAACGGGACGTGTACGTGTCCCTCACCACGCCTGCAGACGTCCTACCAATCTGTAATGTTACACCCTGTAAATCACTTTTCCTTTAGCTTATAAAAAATCGCGATAACTGTCACCTCTAATTGGTGTAAATGAACGGTTGATCCAAATGACATTGGTGTTCAATTTTCTTGACAACCTTTTGAATGACTTAAAAATAAAGTAGTGGGATTACTTCCACTGGAGAAAGTCAGGTTTCATGTTTAAGCTAGCTATCTCTGAGCATTATTTTTTCGTGATCTGGAGGCATTAAAAAAAATAATTGCAAGCACGGCCGTTGTCGGCTTCATCTTCGTGGGATTTACTTGTGTTAAATATATTTACTTATTTAATTTTTAAGACTTGTTTGTGTTAAAAAGAGAAGAGAGTAGATTTCATTTGAGCTCATTTTTGTGTTGCTGGGTCAAACCGTGTGGTAGCTAGCTAAAATGTAGCTAAACAGGCCAGAGGAGGTTGTTCACTTTAAATCAGTTAAGTCAAGAAGTGGATTTTCTTCAGTTCAAATTTTGAAAAACGTTGGCATGAACAGTTGTCATATTAAATGTCCACACAACACACAGCTACACCACTATTTCTTACAAAAACTGTTTATAAAAAGTGATTTATCTTGTTTATTTTAGGTGCTTTCCTACCTGTTGTAACTTTACATAAATATCTGTTTTACTTTAATACAAATCATAAGTGTTCCAATGGTGTTTTCTTTTTTCTTTTCTTTTTGGATCGCAATAATGTATGGCTGTCCATGTAAATTGGACGTTAAACCATAAAATGTGGCTGTTAGTGTTATTAGATGAGCAGTGTAAAGACAGTTATTTCACATTTTAAAACTGGTTTGTGTCTCCAGGATTAAAAAAAAACACGTTATGAGGGTTTTAATGTTATGAATCCATTGAAAATGTATGTGTCAGGGTGTCTTTAACCCATTTTTAGCTATCCTAAAAAAAATCTATGTATTTTTTTTTTTAAAGACCACATTTACACAGTCAATGGGTCCTATTGCTTATCCTCACAATGCTATTGGATAGTAAATGCGTTTATAGGTCCGGCCATCTGGCCATGAACTCACACAACCTGCAAACTTTCCTTCAAGCTCATCTCTTTGTTTTATTGGACTGGATTTGTCAAGATTCAAGTAAGTAAAATGCCTTAAATATTTTTTTGTGAGCATTACAATGTCTAGAACATGTAGTTATTATTGTGGAATACATTCATCAAATTTGATTTTGAGCTTGTTATGTCTGTGTTGCAATACTACATACCTGGGTGAGGCTGGTATTATGGATTATTTCTGGTTGTAGTATTTGAAACTCTATCTGTATCCTATCAGTTAGAAAAATACATTCAACTGATCCTGGGCTTTTTTTCTGGGCTTTGTTTGTTGCCCAAATAGCTGTTGTTGCAGCTACCATAAGAGGGCCATAAGAGGGCTACCATCTTCAGGCAATGGGAGCCCAGTAACACAGACGGTGACATCAAGGAGCCCTTTAAATGCTCAGAAGAGACCATCCTCAGGTAATGGGAGTCCACCAAACGGGGTCCCATTCAAGAGGTCGTCTGTTCACCCCCCACTGGACGTACGCAAGGACATGTTTCCCAGTGAAGATGGAGAGAGGACACAATAGGATACACCACCACGCTATGCAGCAGGTGTAATGTTCTCTTTGCTTTTCTGAGGAAAAGAACTGTCTTTGGGACAATCAACATGAACATGGCTGAAACTGGTGGCTGAACACTGGGACTAAGATGAGATTCAGTTTTGTAAATACAATTTTATCCTGTTTTTTTTAAAATTAATAAATTACTATTCGTAAAAAATATGACTGTTGTGTGATTACTATTCATGATATATACTGTTATGGGGCTAAATAAATTAACCCGTAGTTGTTCTGTATATTTGTTCAGACAATGTGAGTGCAAATACAGAAATTCTGCTCCCAACCAGGGCCGACGTTGCAATATTACATAATTTCCCTAAATTTTACTAAAACGTAATTAATTTCTGCATCAGAAGGCAAGAAAAGGATCAAACAAGAGCAGACTTTAAGCATTGACTGCATGTCCAATAATGGATTAGCCACTCAACGCTCGGACCCTCTGGATTCCCCTCAAGGATCCCTTATGGTTTCCGGACCCCTCTTTGGGCTTCACTGGCCCATGCTGCGACATGGTCTGTTATCCAAAAGGAAAATTCAAGAAAACTTAATTTGCAAATGCATTAGCCTGCCCTGCCACTCAGCACAGAGGAAACTGAGACCGCTGACTAAGCTACTCAGTCCCTATTTTTCCTGTATTAGCCTTTGGACATCATGCCAAACCCCACCTCTTCCCATCATGGCCTTAAGGAAGAATATTGTTTGGATAAAACCCAATTTTATTTTAGTCAAAATATGATTTTCCTCTCAGGGATCAATAAAAACCCTTATCTTGTGTTTGTATTTGAACAGTGCGGAGTACCCTGACCTACGCAAGCACAACAACTGCATGGCCAGTCACCTGACACCTGCCATCTATGCCAAGCTGTGTGATAAGGCGACTCCCAACGGGTACACACTGGACCAGGCTATCCAGACAGGGGTGGACAACCCGGGGCACCCCTTCATCAAGACCGTGGGCATGGTGGCAGGGGACGAGGAGTCTTATGAGGTCAGGCGGCTTAGGGAGGTTCAGACATATTGATTCAAAATCATATTGGATTTTTTTTTTTTTTTGCTGAATGATGCAATTGTGATACCTGTGATCGCATCTTTGTCTGTCATTTCTTCATCGGCACATCAGCCACTTCCTTTCTGCTCTTGTCTTTCTCTCTCAAAAAATGAAACAAAAGTAGCAACGAAATTGAAACAACCAATATTGTCACTTATGCCACCATTCTTTTCAATTAATTGCGCAGCCCTGGGGATGTTATTTGCTTAGTCCTGCCAATGTGCCGTCACTCAGACAGCCTCAGATCTGAAGTATCAAGTGCTACCTGGTTTCCACCAGGTTGTTTCCACTAAGCCATGCCCTGCTGGCTCAGTGAGGGAAATACATCAAGGTACACAGAAGTATAGCTTCATACCAATATGCCCATACTAGTATACCACTTTATGGAATAGTAAACACTGCAATGCTGACTAGGTCAACCTTATTGATAGAATAAATAGTTTAACCTCTTTTCTTCTTTTTATTGTCACAGAGCCAGGGAAGTAATTGCACTGCAGATGAAAAACCTTTAACACTTTATCATAAAGGACTAAGCTGTAGCTGACTGATCTCCCAGTCTCCCAGCCTTATAAGTAAAGAGAACACAGTCACCCGTCCTCCCTGTCCTGGTTCAGAGGGAGGACGGTAATAGCAGCAGAGAGGTTTTAGGCCCGAAGGACTCTTCTTTTGGGACGTCATTGTTTCTATCTATAGTGAGAGTGTCCAACTACATTTCTGTCTTAATTGCCTTCCACATTCAGTATGCACTTCTTACAGTAGTCAATGTATTTTGCAGATAGAAATAAAAAACATGGGTTGGCTATGGATCAGGAGAGCCAGTGGGAGTGTTAATGTCACTCACCCGGGCGAGGTTGTCCTCTGTTGAAAGACCCTGTGACCCTGATTACATCGCTCATGATGCGTCCGAGTTGTGAAATTATGAAAATTGTGGTACTTGGGAAACATTTTATGATTCTGGTCATATGGGTGAGCTGTTCAGTTAGTGGACAGATTTGCTGGGACAGCTGACCCACAGAGTGTAAAAAGGGTAAGGGTAAAATCAGAATTTCTCCTTTGGGGATCAATACAGTATCAGTTAAAAACGTGCACCTTTAGAATGCTTTGGACCCGGGTCCGGAAACACCTTCTGCATGTTGTCAACAATGTCAGATGTCAAATATTTTCATCCAAATGCACAAAATGTCATCTTAAATATTCACATGTGTACATCTTGGGTCGGTCTCAGGTATTTGCGGACCTGCTTGACCCTGTCATCAAAGAGAGGCACAACGGCTACGACCCCCACACCATGACACACCCCACCGACCTGGACTCCAGCAAGGTACAGGCACACTGCACAACACAGTCTCTACTCTGACAGAAAGACTGCTGCTACTGTCTCAAATCATTTCAAATAATTACATAAGTTAATAGATAAAAAACACATGCACAGAAAATATCAGTATTATTGTTGTTGTTGTTGTTGTTAGCATTATTAACATTTACTTTATTAGTATTACAATATTGTTCTTGGACAGTGTTTCTTAAGGAAAGATTGCTCAGATATTTACTCACTGCAGAAAGCTACATGTCTCATAGCTGGAAGAACACAACATGTGTCAGATTGAGTCATTCAATTTATCATGGTGACATAGAGACATCTCGACAGCTTTTCACTGTACATACTGAAACTACTCTGTGCATTCAGGCAGCTTGGTGTACAGCTACACACATAAATCTAGATTTATACAAAGATTGGAGGTATCATGAAAACCTGAAGCCTCTAATTGGTTCAGGTGTATCTGAGTAAGGCTGGAGCTAAAACCTCCAGGACAAGGGGGTCCTTGAGGACCGGATTGAGAACCACTGCGTTAGCTAACTTGAAAACTTGAATGGCAAGGAAGGAAGTCTGGTCAAAATATAAGATATATGAAATACATATAAAGAAATATGAAACATATGAACAACAATGACTTATTTTTTCATTCTCTCAGAGCCATGGTAGTCATGATGTTGGAAGGTCAGCAGGCTAGCTAACTAGCTTACCCGGATAGCTATAAACTAGTATGGTTAGTTTGACCTTGGAAGGTCAGCCAGGTTTCATAATATTAGCTTCATAATATTAGCTTCATACAATTAGCTTCATAATATTAGCTTCATACTATTAGCTTCATACTATTAGCTTCATAATATTAACTTCACAATATTAGCTTCATACTATTAGCTTCACAATATTAGCGTTCTCCTCTCTTACCCCTTGCCTTTTCCACAGGGCTTCAGTCTAACTTTACTTAGCCTGAAAAACTGTGGTTCTTTGGCTCCGCCCATTGAGGTTTAACTCAACCAGTGACATTATTTCTGCCTCCGAGAAATGTTTGTGTAACTAAAATGCCAACCTCCCTCCTGTCCCTGGCCAGCTCCATTCGGGCCAGTTTGACGATCGCTACGTGCTGTCGTCCAGGGTGAGGACGGGTCGCAGTATCCGGGGGCTGAGCCTGCCCCCTGCCTGTACCCGGGCGGAGCGCAGGGAGGTGGAGAGGGTGGTGGTGGACGCCCTGGCCGGCCTGAAGGGCGACCTGGCCGGGAAGTACTACAGTCTCACCGTGATGACGGACCAGGAGCAGCAGCAGCTCATTGACGTGAGTGGTGGGGAGATGCCGCTGTGTACAGACGTAACCATCGTACATTGTAGAGGCCATGGGGAATTTGCTTCAAAGTGCAAGTTTTGCAAGTCTGAATACAATCAGACAGTCATCATCAGGGATACAGTACTCATTTGTGATACATTGCCACAACAATGCACTGGTTGCACACACCCAGCCCAGAAATGTAGGAAACAGTTTACCATGCAACACTAACCTGTGTTGTGTTTTCTCCCACTAACACTGAAACAGATTTGATCACATTTCTGTCCGATCTGTGATAGCTTTCAGTACACAGCCTCTGTTCTCTCCGTTTACAATAGGACCACTTCCTGTTTGACAAGCCCGTGTCCCCCCTCTTGACGTGCGCAGGCATGGCTCGTGATTGGCCAGACGCCCGTGGTATCTGGTAAGTGATTAACCTATTGATAATATCAGATCTCGTTGATCAAAGTTTTCAGAGGCATTCCTTTGAACTATGAAATAATTACTAAAATACTAAATTACTAAATTACTAAATTACTAAAATTACTAGAATAAGTTCTCTCTCAGGGAACTCTCTCAGGTCATCAATCAGTTCATCTTCCACTCCTCCATTGTTTTTTTACCATATTGGTTGTTTTATTTTTTGTTGATGCAGTGGTTTTGTGGGATTGGTATTTTCTTCTACTGCTGTTTACGTGGTGCCACAGCTTCTACTGCTTAAGGCTGCGTACTCGTACCGTCTCTGATTCACCCCATGCCGCGCTACGGTGGAGGTGCATTAGCAATGCGGACAATGTCCTCTCAGCGTTCGGTTTCAGCACATAGCCAGAAATAGCCTGACGCAACCTGTAGGCCAGCCAGGATCAATCACCAGCCTCTCCTCTCTCTCCACCCGTAGCATGCCAACCTCTCCTCGCCCCCCTCATCTCTACTTTCAGGTCCACTGGCAGCTTTCTCTTCCTCTTTCTCTCGTTTCTCTCTCCCTCCTCTCTTCTACTCTCTGCCTAAACGCCCTGCTCTACTTTCTCTCCTCTCTGCAGATCTCTCGCCTCACCTTACTCACTCTCCTTTTTTGGTTCCCTCCTTTATCC
This sequence comes from Hoplostethus mediterraneus, assembly GCA_034670385.1. Taxonomy (NCBI): domain Eukaryota; kingdom Metazoa; phylum Chordata; class Actinopteri; order Trachichthyiformes; family Trachichthyidae; genus Hoplostethus; species Hoplostethus mediterraneus. The sequence goes on along the minus strand of JAXDDW010000003.1, from coordinate 17,476,178 downwards.
TATTCTATATCTCCCTATCTCCCTATCTCCCTTCTATATCTGTTATTACTCCCACCCCTCTTCTTCTCTGTCAGCTCGATCCTATATTTCATACCATCCCAGACCTATCCATTACCTCATTAGATCTAACAGTTTTTAGAAGGTCAGTATGGACAGAAATGTGACTGCAGTACTCGTATTGGAACAGCTGCAGTAGAGGAGGGAGCTGTAGGCTGTATAGGATGCCTTCATTCTAAAATCCTGTATAACCATTTTGGAAAAATATGGCTGCCTGCAATTCATCGGTCAATATTTCAAAACCAGATGTGCAAGGATATGCATGGTTCCTTTTTGTGCTGAATCCGTTCACGTAGCTTGAAACCCAATCTTGGACGTCAATGTGAAAGTAGGAAGGTCAGTAAACACTGTAGGTTTGCTGCACACTTCAGCACTCAGACCAGCTTGTTTCAGTTGTTTTTAGAAATGTTATTGACTTTGATCAACAAGAAACATCGTTGGCCTGTAAACAGTTCTTACATGTGCATTTTCTCTTCTTTAAAATAGGTGTGTTTTCCTCCGACTTTCTCAAGCTATGAGGCTTTCGTCTGTGTAGCAGGTGGCGTCCTATGGCTTTAGGTTTTAAATCAATACCATATTACAAAGCCATCACAATGCAGCCTTGCAGGCCACTCTACCAAACATAATAGTCACTGACCTGCGGCAGGAACAAGCATGACCCTCACTGACTGGTGGTTAATGGCAGCCTCCTCCCTACTCGCCAAGTTCATGGTTCCCTAATGGAGAACCGAGTCCCATCACCAGAGCCTACTTCTTGCCCCCTACCTCCCAGTACACCTCCAAAACTACAAAACATTTCCAGATTGAAAAAGATTGAAAAAATATTTGATGACATAAATATGAATGGAGGACAGTTTGCACAACATTTTCTTCCATTAACTGTGACAACTGTTGAAAACTGTTTCTGCATCCCCCCCCCCCCCAGGCACAACAACGAGAAGACGTTCCTGGTTTGGATCAATGAGGAGGATCACACCAGGGTCATCTCCATGGAGAAAGGGGGCAACATGAAGAGAGTCTTTGAAAGGTTCTGCAGAGGCCTGAAGGAGGTAAGTGTGTGTGTGTGTGTGTCTGTGTGTGTGTGTATGGTGTGTGTGTTGTGTTTCGGTTTGTCAATGTCTCACACAAAACACTGTCCAAGCAAAGCTGAACGAACATAAATTGTTTATCCAAGTGATCCAAGTTCCCCATTAGAGAACTAAAGCAACGTCTTTAAACATTTGGCGTTTTACTATAGGACTGGACTGTACCACTGTAGTACTGTAGGACTGTACCACTGTAGGACTGTACCACTGTAGTACTGTAGCACTGTAGTACTGTAGGACTGTACCACTGTAGGACTGTACCACTGTAGGACTGTACCACTGTAGTACTGTAGGACTGTACCACTGTAGTACTGTAGCACTGTAGGACTGTACCACTGTAGGACTGTACCACTGTAGTACTGTAGCACTGTAGGACTGTACCACTGTAGGACTGTACCACTGTAGTACTGTAGGACTGTACCACTGTAGGACTGTACCACTGTAGGACTGTAGCACTGTAGCACTGTAGTACTGTAGGACTGTAGCACTGTAGGACTGTACCACTGTAGGACTGTAGCACTGTAGCACTGTAGTACTGTAGGACTGTAGCACTGTAGGACTGTAGGACTGTACCACTGTAGCACTGTAGCACTGTAGGACTGTATCACTGTAGCACTGTAGGACTGTACCACTGTAGCACTGTAGGACTGTACCACTGTAGGACTGTAGGACTGTAGTACTGTAGGACTGTACCACTGTAGGACTGTAGGACTGTAGCACTGTAGGACTGTAGTACTGTAGGACTGTAGTACTGTAGGACTGTACCACTGTAGGACTGTAGGACTGTAGGACTGTAGGACTGTACCACTGTACCACTGTAGGACTGTAGTACTGTAGGACTGTAGGACTGTAGGACTGTAGGACTATAGCCATGACTTTCATCAAACACACACACCTCAACGCTGCACATCAAAATCGCCAGTGTTGATTAAATCTGAGAAAGTCAACACTATGCCAGTGTTTATAGACGTCCACATCCATCAGCGTTCATTTAACACTTCAGATAGTTTTGAACAGTCATAGGAGTGGACAAGCAACGCTCCAATCGATACATGTCAGCTACAATAATTGTCACTGAAAAATCAACACTTATTAACACTGGAAGAGTTGCTGTGCATGCAGACTCATCTGTCAGAGGTCCCAAACGTCAGAGATTGTTTGCTTAACACACACAAACAGATGAATGTTGTTACTGACTTTCCTCTCCCTCTCTCTCTCTCCCCCCCTCTCTCGCTCTCTCTCTCTCTGGGGGGAGGGATTGCAATGGAGGGTGCATCATGGCATTGTGCCTGTCAATGCTCTCCTTAATCAACCCATCAGTGAGAGTGGTTGCCCTTTTTGCAGTGAGAGAGACAGTTTGTCACTGTTTCAGAGACGGTGAGAGGCTAGCTCCTCTCAGTCGGGGTCAGCTTTACTGAGTCCACATTTCTTTTTCTTTTCCCTTACAACGAGATAAACAAAAAAAAGGGGAATTGTTGTCTAAAATGTTTCTGAGCAGGAAAAAGAATGGATGCAGGGGTGGCTGTAGAAGTATGTAGAAGTCACTATCTTACCTAACTATTATCTGCAAATGTATTAAGATGATTATTTGTAAATAGTGTTGTGCATGTGTGTATGTTTTTTTTTTTTTTTTTTCTGGTGACTGTTAGTTGTTAGCTAATAAAGTTTTGTTAAAACTCAAACTCTTTCTCTCTGTCTCTCTCTCTCTCTCTCTCTCTCCTCCCCTCTCTCAGGTGGAGCATCTGATCCAGGAGAAAGGTTGGGAGTTTATGTGGAACAAGAAGTTGGGCTACATCCTCACCTGCCCCTCCAACCTGGGCACAGGGGCTCCGGGCCGGGGTCCACGTCAAACTGCCCCTCGTCAGCAAGGTCAGCCTCACACACACACACACACACACACACACACACACACACACACACACACACACACACACACACACAAATACAGAATACAAAGAAACAAAGTCCTCTGATGAAGTAAAGGATCATTCTGGCCACAACGTTAAGAACGTTAAGGCCATTTTCCCATGTGTTCTCTCTCACTTTCAAATTCCTGTGGAGTTTTCCACGCTGTCATCAGTGAAACATGGTGCTTATTTCCCTCTAGAGCCCATTCTAGTGATAGCAAAACCAAATGCAAAGTTAGGCAATCGAATTAAGGACATGCCATGAATTTTGTAGTTTCACCAAATGATGTGAATGGGACCAGCAGTAGTGTGACTTTTATCACATTGCTTGCACTTGAAGTTCACAGTAAGTTTGATCCACCGTGTCCAGTCTCATATAAATATATATAAATATAAATACAGGACAGGGTTGATATAATATACCAACATGACATCTGCTTTTACACAGTTTTCTTTTTTTCTTATATTGCCCATTAATATTTGTAGAACTTTCAATGGCCGTGTTCATTTGGACATCAGCTGTTTTCGATCGCTTTATATTGGTGGTTAAATCTCATAATGTGGTGATTGAAGTGCTCCTCTCCTCCTCCCCTCCTCCCCTCCTCCGCTCCTCCCCTCCTCCCCTCCTCCGCCTCCCCAGGATCCCCGCTTCGGTAAGATCCTGGACAACCTGCGCCTGCAGAAGCGAGGGACGGGCGGCGTGGACACCGCTGCCGTGGGCAGCACCTTCGACATCTCCAACCTGGACCGCCTGGGACACTCTGAGGTAGGGGATCCTGGGGAGGGGGGAGGGGAGGAGGGGAGGAGGAGAGGAGACAAGGAGGGGAGGAGGAGAAGGGACAGGGAGGAGCGAGAGAGGAGAGGAAACAAAGAGGGGAGGAGAGGTTTTCTACGCCCGTCTTTGTTATGTCCTCGGGTCATGTGGTCCATGTGACAAAGATTAGACACACAATGCAACTGTGTGTGTGTGTGTGTGTGTGTGTGTGTGTGTGTGTGTGTGTGTGTGTGTGTGTATGTGCCCCTCCAGGTCCAGCTGGTGCAGACGGTGGTTGATGGCGTCAACTACCTGATCGAGTGTGAGAAGAGGCTGGAGAAAGGCCAGGACATCAAGGTGCCCCCACCCGGCAAGCAGTTTAAGTAGACACCACCACCCCCACCCACCTCCAATCACACACACACAACCCCCCACAACCCCCTGACACACTCACATGCACATGCACCCCCCCCCCCTCTGTGCCCATAGATATGGTTAATATCTATGTCTTCGCCTCATTTAATGGTACTATCTATATAATTACCCCCCGCTGGCCCACATACTATATTCCTCTATAATATAATCTAGATATGTTATATTATACGCAGCTATCAGTTCAAACCCACTGGGAGTCCCAGAATGCACTGGGGCAAAATGGTGTTTCAGATGCACCATTTAAACCTCCCAGTGCAGCTCTACACCGGCACTCGCACTCCCCAGCCCACGACACCTGGCTGTACCCCGCCCGATACCCTCTCACGCATGTCCTACGTGTCTGTTCCCCCCCCCCCCCATTTCTGTGTATTGGTTGGCCGCGGCTAATATCTGGTATAACGATGACTATTACCCGGTGCTTGTATACTCCATCCATTTGTGCTTTCGTCTCCATAGTGGATTAGTGTGTACAGAAGTAAGTTTCTTTTCGCTGTCGAATGGGATTGAATGTCGAGTAAGAGACTCAGGTTCCCAAGAGGATGTTTGACGACGTACTGACAACAAGCGGGTGTAAAAATGTAACGGTGAAAACACACTCGGGCCGGTCTGGGTTCTGTACTGTAAGCCACTGAAGCAATATTATTTCAGCTCACCAGTGAATGTCATACTGTCACATCTTTTATTAAAGAAATCATCTATTTAACAGTACCCGCCTCCCGCCTCCCCCTCCTTTGTCTCTCTGTCATTTGTCAGTGAAGCATTTCCCTTATTTTCCTAACTGCTTCAAACTTTTTCCTTGGTGTCCGAGTGGATTTCGCCCCAGCACGAAGGCCAAGCTTGGAGTGACTTACTGTAACCATGGTAACGAAGCTGGGGAAGCGTGATTGCGATCAGCGTGGATGGGTGGTGTCATGTGACGATATTTAGTCAGAGCCATAACAGGACTTATGCTTGAAAGATTCATACAGGGTTATTGGAAAGACTTTCCACATCCTGAAAAGTTTGGACATAGCATAAAAAGTTTGGTAAAATATTGTTCATTTATATAGTTAGGTATGTGATATTTGTTGTGAGTAATATTCTGTGATATATAAACACACGGAAACAAAATAATCAAATGGATTGTGGTAAAAGTCACGTTGTGTGGTGCACGTACGCCGCAGAGAGCATGTGGTATCGTGTGCCGTCTGGACTTGAGGTTTACTGTTGACTATGCGTCTGTCTGTGAGGAGAATTGAAGGCGAGAACAAAGATGCCAGCCTTTTTCCTGCCAATACTGGAAGTCTGTAACAAGTGCATCGTCCCCTTGTGGGAAAAAAAAAGAATATTTACGGGCAACAGAGCTCCAGTGTTTCTGTAGATGACGACAACAAGACGCTCTGTGTTCGGATGAGACGCAGCTGAGATGTGAAGTGTTGGTGTTACAAGGCATGAGGAATCTCTCTCTCTCTCTCTCTCTCTCTCCCCCTCTTATCTCTCTCTGGCTCCCTTGAAATTTCTCTCTTCACGGATTGGGAGGAGGTGACTTGTGCTGAATACACCCACATTCTGCTTGCCCCTCTCTCTTTTTTATCTTTATCTCTCCCTCTTTTTCCCTCTCTTTATTGCTCTTCCTCGCTCTCTCTCTCTCTCTCTCTCTCTCTCCCTCCTTCTCTCTCTCTGTCTTTCTCTCTCTCCTCAAGGATTTGGCAGAGGGGTCCTGTGCTGAATACACACATACACTCTCTCCTCTCTTACACACCACACACACACACACACACACACACACAGACACACACACACACACACACACACACACACACACACACACACACACACACACACAAGGGGTACTCAAATCATGTCACAAGCATAATGCTGCAGATCTCGGCTCTCCTTTTCCTTGTTCCAGATCTGGCTGGTTGCCGTGGCAACCACGTCACTGAGGAAACGGGGGCTCCGATGGGGCAGGAAAGGGGCTTTGTGGGTAATGGCGAATACATCGTAGCAGTGTGCTGCAGAGCGTGCATGCACACGCTCACGCACACACACACACACACACACACACACACACACCTAAGATAAAACGATGATGAAAACATGTTATCCCACAGCATTTAGCATAATGTTGACAAGGGAATAAGCTTGTTTCTCTTCATATGCTGTGTGCTGAGATACCAGTTTGTCTTATATCTGACATACTGTAACAGTGATGAGTCCAGACGGGTCACAAGCAACCACTGAGAACATCTTTATTGTTTGCACTTCCTCTCCATGAAGACTCTCCAGGGTGTAGCCTAACCTAATGAGATTCTTGATTATATCTGTCTGATTTCAGCTGTAGGTTTACTGTCAACAGTGGCTGGTCTGGAAGGGATTACCATGGCTCTCCAGTCAGCCATGGATCAAGTCTCCGCCAGGGCCCTGCTGTTGTGAGAGATGGGGGCACTTCTGAAATAATATGACTATTGTTGCGCAATATGTCTCTGAAAAAGTAAGCTGTTCACAAATGAAGAAAATGCTTATTTTACATTATACATCAAAATGGGGTTTTGAAAGGTTTCAAGGTCATGAAACTCACCCAACATGCCAGTAGATGCTTTCACACTAACAGATCATTTTTGACTCATTGGAAGGTGAATTCCCCGCCTATCTTCCTCGCGTTTCCTACACCAAAACACATCCTTAACTAGGTCACGTAATTCACAATAATTATAGCTGGAAAACTGGCAGATAAACCAGTTACCCAGCATAATGAGTCATGACAATGAAGGAATGAATGTGACAATGAAGAAATGTATGTTTCTGAGAGGCTTCAGAAACACACATTATGTTTGCATTTGGCTGATTGTTCTATATAATTGTTTGCTGAGACAGTTCGGGTTCTGATCTGCCATCGAGTAGCTTATTGTTGAAATCAATAGCAAGTGAAGGTGAATTTAGCTGTATTTGTGGAGGTGTTGTGGGTCTAATTCAACGAAACATCTGTGATGGGAGCAGACCTATTAATAACCCCAGTGACACCTGTACTCACACACACAACCCCGTAGCATGTAGCTTAGGTGCCTGATGTCTCTATTTGTGCATCAGATGGTCATGAACACACCCTGGATTATGGCACAAACGATTGCAACATCAAATCCTGTATTGGTCAATGCCAACATATGCCACATGCCACACAACATAACAGTGATCAGGTTCAAGTCTTGCCCAAGGACACTTAAACAGGACACAGGCTGTTGAAGGCATCAGGCTTGAGATATTTTGGCTCCAAGGTGATCTCTAACCACTACACTCACCTGCCATACTCTGGGTAGGTTATACTGCTGGTAATACTGCCTGTAGTGCTGTTAGAGAGCTCCCTCTGCTGGCCTGAACATACAACTACAAGGCCATTCAAGTGAAGTGGCCTACAAAAAACTAATTATACATAACTAACTGATTATTTGAACATTTTAGTTTAGTTTAGAAAGCAGGCAAAAGAAGTTAGTAACAGCTAGATGCACCCTATTAATGAAGTGAGAGACTGCAAGGTCGTGATCCAGACAGCTAACCTGAGGAAGAAATAGCATGACAGGAATGTTTAATTTGATTGAGATATTAGTCTGGCAGAGTAGACAACAAAGTAGACGTGATCCTGATTCTGAAATGTATAACTCTGGAGGGAAGAAAAACTGGAAGAAATACTGAAACAAAACAAATTTGATATCAGTATCAGCCTTCAAAAAAACAAGATTTCAATGAGTTAGTATTTGGTACTGAATGGGATGAAGCTATTTGTTGGAACCTGATCACAGTGTTCAGAAAGATAGTAGTAGTTAGTTACATGAGTTACATTATGCACTAGAACAGGTAGAAAACAAACCTGCTGTTTCACATAGTAACTTCTCAGAAAGGTTTGCAAATCAAGTTACAACCATGCCACATGGATTCACAGTGTTGACAGATACTTAATCCCCGGGTCTTATTTTCTTGTACAATTAAGAGTCAAGGACACTGTAGAAACCTGCAGATCAACATGGTCAACTGATGCTGTTCTGCCTGTCCTCCTACATCCAAGCCAGGGTTGAAGGTAGGCAGTTTAACATCACAATGAAATAAAAACAACTTTCACCTAATTCAGCTAATATACACCTACTTAACAATAGATGCCAAAATGGCAAATTATTTTATTCAGTTACTTGTGCTTGGTGTGCTAGTAGGCGTACATTAACAATTCCAACCAGTAATACCATCACAACCCCCCCCATCAAATAAAACTGCCCTTCCCTGCCTAATGGGATATCCCATTGGTTTACACCATCTTTAGAATGATTCCTCTCGGGCATTTTGTCCCGTCAAAACATCCTGTTTCAACAGGAAATCAGTTAAATCAGTTAAATCACATCCTGGTGTACTGGTTCTTAGTCACTGTTAGTGCTGGCAGTCTGTCTGGAGGGGGATCTAACTGGAAATAAACCAGCTGATCTGTGTGAAGTAGGGTTCCACCAGTATGAGTTTAGAAGGTCAATACCACTATTTCTATTGGTGGCCACATGGTAGACGGCTTAATACTAAATACTTGGTCTGATCTGTTTTATACTACATTTGAATGATTTTGCATAATGGTTGAAACGTGACATTCATTCAATATCAACGATGGTTAAGATATATAATTTCTTACCTTATCATGAGAGAACTTGACCATGAATTGACCTAGAATGGCCTCATTCATAAAAAAAATAATGAACAATGAATGGACAGGCCTGGCCAGTCAAACCAGACATATTGGGTACTATGATGAGTATGCGGTGATGTAGTGGACGGTAAACCCACCTAAACTCAGTCCACACACTGTTTCATTTGCAGAATAGAGTTTACCCACCTTTTAGGCTGATGTAAAACATCAGATAAGTAAAAGTAAGATGAAACTTTGATGATCCCCGTGGGGAAATTGGATCATTGCAGCAGGAATTAGCAAATGATACAAAAACCCCTTGGATAAAAATCATTATAGAGCAGATGGGGGTTGAGTAAACATACTCAACCAACAGATCCAGATGAAATGCATGAATGAAAGCATGAGAAAGTGTGAATTACAGCATTAAGGGGCTGTACAGTGTGAAATATGTGCAGTATGAAATTAGTAAAAAGTAAAATAAAATGCAAAATACATCACAATTGAGTGGAATGTGGTAATATGAAGAAAAACAGTACACCACCATATCACTGTATTGCGAGTATGACAGTAATCAACAGTTTTAAGTTTCTTTCAAATGATTGAAAGGCCTTTTAAATTTCATTATCACTTCCGCATGTCAGGATCGAGCGTTGATTTTTTTAGCGAATAATGATTGGTTCCGAATCAAGCAACCCGCGTGTGCCTGCTTCTCATTGGCTGGCTGAGGCAGAATGACGCGTTTCAAAATCCAATGGTAGGCTGCCACACTGTGGTTATGATCGGTCCCGCACAGCCTCACCACCGCCTCCAAGCTCTTTCTCTTTCTTTATCGACTAGTGCGTCCTGCATTTGGCCAATTCCGAGAAGTCAGCCTTGGCCTTTGTCTCGCCGATAGGGGCTACCCCAAGCGGAATTTGCAATCCAAACTACGGCTTTTGTTTTACAAAAGTAGAGGCGTTGGCGCGGTGTAAAATGTTGAGGTTAATTTTTCTCGCTGTTCTTGCCGGGTTCACCCAGGCCAGTGATGTGCTTGAATTCACGGATGACGATTTTGACAGCAGAATTGGAGACCATGAGCTTATTCTTGTGGAATTTTTTGCCCCTTGGTAAGTCTTGCGACGTTTTGCGAAAAGTAGCCTGGCTGTGAAATTGACTGCAAATGTAACGTATATGCTAGCTAACTTGCTGCGCGCTTCATGTCAGTCTAATGTAATGTTAGCTAACTAGCTTGCTGGCTATTTTGCTAAACTTCTAACACTCTTCACATGGGTTTTCTCGAGATTTTATCCGTTGTACAAATTGCATACTGTCTCTCCACTTACTCGTCAATTACAGGGTCCTTAATGGCAAAATATTATAAGATGCATTTGCTAACGTTAGTGACCTAGCATGTTAGCTGGAAGCAGTAGGGTGTGTAATGGTGGATTTTTTTTTGGGTGGACCCACTAATACAGAGACACAATTTCACCGTGGACGGATTATTCAACATGATAAATTGCAGATAATGTGTCATAACTTGTATTAACCTGATTTTCACACAATCAGGTCAGTTGTGAACTCTTCAGTGTAAACTGAGAAAGAGGTTACTAAGGAAGTTGGGGGCGTGGCTTTACACTGTTGTAACGTCCTGATTGGCCCGGGAAGTTTTGGTGGCCACCTCTGATTGGTCTTCGTGAACTGTTGCATGGTTCCACTCTGACAAACTTGAGCAGGATGAGACAGGAGATAGTTTGGCTAAATATTTGAGTTTGTATTTAACGCTTGATCCAACTTTTTGTACTGTCAAAGTCTTATTGCTTCACTTGGATAGCATATTCCAAATTGCTAAACACCATTAGATTTCCCCGAAGCTAAAGCCTGACTAGACTGCAGAAGTGTAAATGGTGCTTTTGTTTAACAGATCCATATCCTCTGTCCTTTCTCCCCCAGGTGTGGCCATTGTAAACGACTAGCACCTGAGTACGAAGCAGCCGCCACACGGCTGAAAGGCATTGTCTCATTGGCCAAGGTATTGTATAACACAGTTCACTGCACTTTGTCCACTTTTGTCTCACTTTCTGTACTCCATTGTGGTGCTTTCTTCACCTCAGTACCTCTTGAGAAGGTGAATTTATTTATTTTTTCTTTAGGTTGACTGCACAGTCAACAGCAATGTCTGCAGCAAGTATGGAGTCAGTGGCTACCCGACACTGAAGGTCTTCAGAGATGGAGAGGACTCTGGTGGCTATGATGGACCCAGAACTGCAGGTATTTGGCTCTGATTTCTAACATCTAGGTCTGTATGAAATGCCCAGCAGGCTCACACCTGCTTGAACACTCCTAATGTCTGCTTATTTCTGTCGACTCATGGCCTCATTATTCTCTCTCCATTTCTCTCTCTCTCTCTCTCCCCCCATCTTTCTGTCTGGTGCTTTTGTGGCTTTCTTTCATTCGTAGATGGGATTGTTAGTCACCTGAAGAAACAGGCTGGCCCAGCTTCTGTGGAGCTCAAGACTGTTGCAGAGTTTGAGAAGTTCATTGGAGAGCAAGATGCAAGTGTTATTGGTAAGTTGGTGCTTGATTTTCAGTTGTTACCTCCTCCACTATACTTACTACAGCCTAGGTTATCAGACTGGGTGGCTCAGTTGGAATGTAAATTGGGATGGGAATTTAACTTATAAAGTTATATGTTGGTGAATTTTGACTGTGGCTTGTTGGTTTGTCTAGTCCACAGTACAAGCCACTTCGGCATGTAACCAGCCATCATTCAAAAGTCATATTATTTAGGATGTTCTATAATATGTTGCCGGTGGATTTTGGAAACAATTTGTCACTGACTGGTAGATGGAAATGTTAGCTTCCTGCCCTGAACAAGATTCATGTTTCCTTCCCAGGGTTCTTTGCTGATGCTGCAAGCACAGGCCAGACTGAGTTCCTGAAGGCTGCCAGTGCCCTGAGAGAGTCCTACCGCTTCGCCCACACCAACTCTGAGGATCTCCTCCAGAGCCAAGGCATTGAGGGAGAGTGAGTGGCCATTTCAGTTTTGGCTGAAATGAAAGCGATGAGAGAACAAGTGATAGTCTGTCACTCAGCGTTTTCCCTGATGCCACTAGTGTAGCTAGTGATTGTTACTTAGCCGTGTATTGCTGAGCAGCGTGGCAATGACCTTTGCTCTGTTTACAGGGGAGTTGTCCTGTTCCGCCCACCAAGGCTCAGCAACAAGTTTGAAGAGAGCACAGTCAAGTTCAGCGAGGAGAAGTTCGCCAGCAGCAAGATCAAGAGGTTCATCCAGGACAACATGTGAGTGTTTTATTTATTCAGTGGATGAAGCTCTAACAATCCATGCCCCATCCTGTCAGGTGCAGTTACTCCTGCTCCATTTAAGCAGTAGAGCACTGGTATAATCACATTGTTCTCCAAGTACAATAAATGTACTGGCATTTGTCTTCCTGGCATTGGTGCAGACATACAGATAACTTGCTTAGTAACACGGTACATGTTGTCACACAGTAGGTTGCCTGTCACTCTGCAACTACACATTCAGAATTCACTCACTGTGTATTCAGGCAGCATGGCTACGAAACCCATGAAATGCATCACTCTGGGGCTCAAATGGTATTTGCAGATTTTCTTCAGGTAGACGAACTCAGAGGTTCTTTAGATTCCTATTTGCACAGGCACATCATAACTCAACAACCTGCGTCTTTTGGATGCAGGCATCGTTGGCCAGAGCATTGGCTATAGTAACAAGACTGCCCTATGTGGGTGTGGGAGGCGATCATACAGGACAGATGTATAGGATATTGTGCAGATTTGATCCCTCTGTGCTTGAGGTTTTACAAGTGGAGAGTAGCATGGGGTCAGAAGGCTGCATGCCCTCACTCGCCATAGAAGTGATCAACAGAGACACGTGCATACATCCCTTGTGAGGTTGAACAAGCTGGTCGCTTGACGTTTCTTTGTGAAATGAGTTCTTCTTCTTTCCCTCTCAGCTTTGGCATGTGCCCCCACATGACCGACGACAACAAAGACCAGTTGAAGGGCAAAGACCTGCTGGTTGCCTATTACGATGTGGACTACGACAAGAATCCCAAGGGATCCAACTACTGGAGGAACAGGTAAGGATTCCTGTAACTCACCTGGCTGGTCTTTCCTCAGCACCACTAGTCTCTCAACCCCTGGAAGACTGCCTGTCACCTCTGGCAGCTGAATCTTAATGAAAAAGCAATTGAATGAAGGCAACACTCTTTAGTTTGGTCTTTCACGATTCATTACTTTCTTGTGAGTTAAACTTTCCTCCCTAAATACTTGATCATTGGGATGGCCTTTTTCCAGTTCATCTCCGAAAGCATCACTTTGGCCACAGGACCAAATTAATTGACTTCTTTGCAGGGTGATGAAGGTGGCCAAGAGCTTCCTGGATCAGGGCAAGAAGCTGAACTTTGCCGTTGCCAGCAAGAATGTCTTCAGCCACGACATTGCTGAATTGGGCCTGGACGCCAGCTCTGGAGAGCTGCCTGTGGTGGGACTCCGCACCACCAAGGGAGACAAATACGTCATGACCGAGGAGTTCACGTAAGTGGATCTGTGGAACTCAATGGAAGCCTGTTTAGCACTTTAAGGGACGTTGGTCCTGTGTGAATGTGGGATGGGGGCTTTAAAATGTCAAGTGGTGCCTGGTGAGTGAGTCATATCAACATTTGGAATCCACTGACTTTCAGAAGTGAGTTTCAGTTTCAATTTCACGAGCAACACTCAAACTCATCATCCTGATAAATGTCAAAATGTTTTTGGAGAGAGTAGGGGCCACAACGGGGACATTTCGGAGTATCTGAATCAGGAAAAACAAATTAGATTGTCCAGTGAAGTTGCAGCGACGTGGAATTTGACTTATGGAAATTTGATGTTGTTGTTGCTTCGATATGCAAATGCATAATGGTGACATAATGTGAGACTGCAGAAGGGAGAGCACTAATAACAGATGAACAGAAAGATATAAAGACACTTATTTTCATTTGATGAAATGATGAACATTTTATTGTACATTAAAGTGTGACTAATGACTAGCCGTGTGAACCCAGAGACTTGTTGGTCCTACGTGTTTTCCTAAGCATCCCATTTCCCCGATGATTGCTTTAATGGTTTGTTTCCCCCCCCCCCCCCCAGTCGTGATGGAAAAGCCCTGGAGCGTTTCCTGCAGGACTACTTCGACGACAAGCTAAAGCGTTACCTTAAATCAGAGCCCATCCCCGAGAGCAACGACGGACCTGTCAAGGTGAGATGAAGATTCCTCCTTTAATCTTCTCTTGTGATGTCCATCAGGGATGTGTGTGTATATGACACTTGCAATCATTCCCTAGGAGACTTCTTGTTTTCATGCTGTGATCACACCCCTGAGTTTTTACATGAATACTCCATGATTACTCAGATGGATCCTGTATTTCTCCAGAAGCGGTTAGGAGTTAAATTTGACAAAGCTACTTGTTCATGTGACTTACATGAATGACTGGTCTAACCAAGGTTCTGTACCTTAAGGCATGGGTGGAATGAGGAAGGCTACCAAAATATCCTACTCAACTAGAACAGTTACTGTGCCAAACAATTACTCAAGGCCTGTAGAAGTAAAGTAGCTCATCACTGGGGGAAAAAGTCAGAAGTAAAAGTACACAAAAGCTACTCAATCACAGTAACAAGAGTAAATGTAACTGGGTATTTGTACCCTTGTGTCCAGGTTCTGGTGGCTGAGAACTTCGACTCCATCGTCAACGACGACAGTAAAGACGTGCTGATCGAGTTCTACGCTCCGTGGTGCGGCCACTGCAAGAGCCTGGAGCCCAAATACAACGAGCTGGGAGAGAAGGTAAGGGCACACGTTCATAACCGAGACCGAGGGCTGGCCCGGCTGGGGAACGGCCCTCATTCTGACCGGGTCGGTGTCAAGCTCCGCCCGCTGAGCTGCTTACGACCAGACAAACTAACAGTTTGCCTCTCCTACACCCACAGCTGGCCAATGATCCCAATGTTGTCATTGCCAAGATGGACGCCACCGCCAACGATGTACCATCCCCATATGAAGTCAGAGGGTGAGTAATGAAAGATTTTTGTTTTCAAAATACTGACTCATCTCGGTCACTTGATAACCTATTAAACTCCGAAGAGCCTAATTCTACACACTCGACGATATTAACTTATTTCATCTCATCAACTTTTCTTCTTTCTAGATTCCCCACAATCTTCTTTTCCCCTGCTGGACAGAAACAGAGCCCCAAGAAATATGAGGTGAGTCTCGGCTTGCGTGTCTGTATTCTGGCTGATGTCTCCTGATCCGTGCGTGTTGGCTAACCGACCCGTCTTGCTGCTCTCTTCCAGGGAGGTCGGGAGGTGAGCGACTTCCTCTCCTACCTGAAGAAGGAGGCTACTTACCCCTTGGTGGCGCAGGAGGAGCCCAAGAAGAAGAAGAAGAAGTCAGAGCTATAAAAGCTCCAAACTGGAACTCAACATCCCCCCCATCCCCCCCAACAACAGGAGAAGGATTGAGGAATCCTTACAGAGAAAGAACTAAATTATATTCCAGTCTCTTAGTGAACTACCGAATGCTCTGAAGCCAAGTCATAATGACGTGGCCCTCCCTTTGGGTCCTCCGCTGCTCTGGGAATACTGTGGAAGGTTGAGAGGTGTTCAGGGCCTGCCTGATTTAAACAAAAAAACAAATTTGTTAGGGAAGAGGGACAGCTTTTGAAATTTGAGATTATTCCCCCTGGTCTGTCTGCTACACCTCAGACTGATGCACTTTGGTTTGACACCAGTCTCCAGTCATCTATCGCTTTGCTTTTGTTGTCATCGTCTTGACAAGGGGTATTGGTTATGGTGAATTCCTTTTTATTTTTGTTTTATTTTGTACCACATCTTTGTTTTTGTACATTTGGAAGGATCGTAAAATAAAAGGCCCACAAAACCAAAAAGAGCTGTATGATTTGATTCATGAAAATCTCTTGATGAAACTGTTGCTGATGTCCGAGCTACTGATGAAACCATATTCTTGCCTCTTTAAAATTATGTTTGTAACTTTAATGTTCTAGAGGTGAGATTTACTGTTATGTTGGATCCACTTTTCCTCATCGCTCGCTTCCCAGACCGGTGCTTCATTCAACTTCAAGGTTTTGATGCATGCAAGTTGGGATACGAGAAATAGTCTGGGCCCTTATTCATTCAAGTTTTAATATTGACACAGGAGTTAGACAGAAATGGATCAACGGAACCTGTTGAATCAGTGTCGTAAATCATGTAGTTTTGAGTCTAATCATGATATTGAAGTGTCAGGCACTCCTTTCCTCGTGTTTAATGGAACTTGTGTTTTTTTTTTTTTTATTATTTGTATGTTTACTTACTATAAGAAAACTTCTCAGTACATATATTGCGACATCTAGCTGTTGTATAAACCCCTTTTGTGGATAGGGCCTGAATGCCCTGAAACAGTCATGTTATACAAGCAGCCTACTTATGGACAAACTCAAGAACACGCCGATGTGACTTTGTGTAATGCAATTTCAGCTGATATTTGGGTCTTTGGTTATCTGCAGTGGGTTACTTATGAAATGTACTTACGAAACGTGACTGTGGGCACTCCCAGCCGGTAGATGGCAGCACTGCCAGCACTTGGCGTTTATCAAATGTCAAACGACGAAGAGAAAGAGCCAATCAGGACGGAGAACAGAGGACTTGCCCAGGCATGTTCGGACTGTACACGTGCTGCTTAAAAAAGGTAAGGTAGAAGTTAATAAACCTTATTTTCTTATGTCCTAGATTGTGGTCTAGATACACAACTACCTACCTCAACCTATTTCAGTTGGTAGTATTTATTTACGTGGTGTTGTTTTAGGGTGGTTTGGGTGGTTCTTGTGTAACATCACTATCGTCAGCTAGCTAAACGTTAGCCCCGATGCATTCCGTTTTGACGTATGGATACAAAAAATACGCCAACTCCCGTTCAAATATTTGTCAATTGTATGTGGTCTAGCTTACTGGCAAAAGTACATGCCACACAAAGCATGATTTAAGACTTGGCTGACTCCTTAGGTGGTATCATTATACTCGGCATGTACGTAAAAAACCGGTGGGCTGCCGGGTGGATCGTATGCACGCCGGCTTTACGAGCGTAAACTAACGATTCAGAAAAGGTCTTGGGTCATGTTTTACGAAGTATGTTATTTTTGCCGATAAGCAAAGCAACATTAAACAGAGATATTTGAGTTCAGCGGGACGAGGCCTGACCATGTGAAGAAACACGAAGTGAAGTCCCCCAGGCTCTTTACCCCAGACTTAACTGTTCTACTTACCAAGCTACATACCTTTTGTATCAGTACAAATGATTGGCCATGTCAGTTATTGTAGTTTTGCATTATGTTTCTGCCTAGCTAGCCTTTATGTGGTTACTATGAATTACATTACATAATACATTGTTTATGATATAACTAAGATTACCTGGACAGAAACGTACAATTACTAATCTTAAAACCCTCATAAGATACCTCATTTTACACTATTTTCTTGTCTCTTTCAGAAATGATTGCATGGTCAAATGTATGGGCAGACCAGTGGCAGAAGCCTCACACAGAAGTAAAGCCTTGTCACCTTAACCCTCCACAATGCAGAGAAGCCATGATGCGTTGTGCCATGGAGAACGCGAAAGCTAGGAAAAAACGCCAGCGGAAGAACAGAAATACCAGCTTGAAGAGGAGAAGAACAGACACCCAAGATGAAACACTAGATGCAAATAAAACCGTCAAAAAATTGTGCACAAGCTGTATAGGGCAAGAAAGTCAAAGCACTCTGATCTCCAAAGACACAATCACTGGCGTATCAGTAAATGGACAGCAGTTGAGTGATTCCCAGAGCTCCGGACCCGGGCAGCCCAAAGCAGCTGCCCACCCGAGCTTGGCTGCAGCTCCTGGGGAGAGTTGGGAGGTGGACAGCGGCTTCTCCTCAGAGACGAGTCCTCCGGCCAGCGGGCGCAGCTCACCTTGCCTAGTGATTCCTCGGGTGGCCTTGGACTGTGAGATGGTGGGCACGGGGCCTGGAGGGCGCTGTAGTGAGCTGGCCCGCTGTAGCATACTGGACTACCACGGCAACGTCCTCTACGATAAGTACATCCAACCCTGTCAGACCGTTACCGACTACAGGACCCGATGGAGCGGCATCCAGAGGCATCACCTCCAGAACGCCACGCCCTTCGCTGAGGCCAGGAGAGAGGTGAGGCTTGACTCGTGTCGGCATTTAGCACCTGTTACACAATAATACACAATCAACAAGTCCGTATTATAAACTTATTCCGACTAGGGTTGGGCAATAGTGTGCATCCTCCTGTCAACCCATCATCATCACATAGATAGCCAACCCCCGATGTATTAGTCCATGCTGGGACACATACATACACAGTGTGTGCTCCAAAACGAGCATAAAATATCCATCAAATTTCTGTGTTTTTGTAGCCAAACTGTAGGTCACATTTCTCTTGTTTTGGAGGCACGTTGTATTGTGGGTTTAAAAGTCCAGTATTTACCTTGTTATATCCTATATATCAGCGCTCTGGCGGAAAACTCGGGAAAACTCACCAGTGTAATTGTTTGGCTACAAAACAGTTGTGTGATTATGCTGCACAAGCTGTTGGGAGAAATTTGATGGATGTTTGATGCTTTTCCTGAGCGGTTAAAAAGATGACCGCGTTAACTTGGAACAGTTTTGGGCTGAGATGGAACTACGGGGAAAACTCACCGTGTGGTTGGTGGTCCTATGAACCTGAATGGACTAAGTAGATAAGGACTTACATTTCATTTTGGGGTAAACTATTCCTTTTAAAAGCACACCCGCAGGAAGGCTCTGTGAAATGTCCGGTGTGTTTAAGCTGCCTTCTGTGATGGCTCTAAATGTGATGTAAAAATTGTCAAACAGTCCTCAAGAGATTTTCTCAGTCATTTGTGATTAGTGCCATGTATATTTATGTTGTCTTCTCCTCCTCTAGATCCTCACTATACTAGAGGGCAAGGTGGTGGTGGGCCACTCGATCTACAATGACTTCGAGGCCTTGGACATGCTCCATCCAGGTCACATGATCAGGGACACCGGTCGTACGCGTCTCCTCAGCCGACTGGCCGGATTCCCCCGCGGGCGCTGCCCATCCCTCAAGATCCTGGCCAATAAGCTGCTGGATAGGAGGATACAGGTGAGGGCTTCATGAATCACTTGGGAAAATGGGAACTAAATATGGAGACATTCATCACAGCTGTTAGCATCTTTGAGTGTCATGTATAGATAAATGTGTGTGAGATACCAATTTCTCCTCCATTTCTCAATAGTAGCCTCAATAGACCATATTGCAATGCAGCCACAGATTTGTATGTAACTGTGTAATCTTTCTTTTTTAATAAAGTCGTTCACCGGTTTTTAGCAGGTTTTCAATACCTGATCATAATCAAAGAATTGTTGCTAATCATGATGATCTGGTTTCTCCTGGCCAGGTCGGGAGGAGGGGCCACTGCTCGGTGGAGGACGCCCAGGCTTCTCTGGACCTCTACAAGCTGGTGGAGGGCGAGTGGGAGCGGGAGCTGCACGACAGGATGAAGGGCCGAGACGCAGCGCTACCGCCCAGCTTCGCCTCCTCCAGCCACTACATGCAGGACCAGTACTGGCCAGACCACCTCACAGATGACAGCCAGTGAGAAGGAAGAGGGACCGGCTGGTACCAGTGTAGTCTGGACCAGTGAAATAACTTGACACACTTCATTTAAAAACAAGTCAATAGCAAACCAGTGATAGATAATCAAATGTCCCCATTATGTGGTGATGCACCTCACCAGAGCGGTGCCAGGAAACAGATAACTTGAATAATGCACGTTTGGACAAATAATGTAGGTAATGCAGAATATTTTGCCAGCCTTTACAACAGAAGATGACTGTGAAGAGTGTTAAAGATCCTCTGTAAAGCCAATGGCTTGACCACATTGTCTTGTATGAGAAGTACTGTATCAGATGAGTGCTTGAATGAAACACGTGATAACTTATTACTCAAGTTTTAACTTGTTTTAAAGTTCTTAGCAGCATATTTTTTGCTGTGTTTTGCCAGATTTTTGCAAAGAGGTGTTGACAAGTTTGTAATCATGCTGTTACGGACATGGTTTTTGTTCAGTGTGAAAAGTGTCGACACTGAGTTGGTGCTCTTAACGTTGGATTTATTAAGAGAAGACGTGCGAGGTCCGCCGCTCCGGTTCCTCAACAGTACCTGCCCGTATCGAAGGGTTAATTTATCAAGTATTTAAAGGTTTGGCTTGGGGCAGGAATCTGATCTGAAGCCTTTCATAGAAGTATTCTTGACTATTGTGGTGGTTGTGTTCACTTGTAATGGTGGAATTTCATTACCACTCATTGTTTGCTGCTATTACATGTCCTAATAAAATGGCAACATGCTGAAATAATTAGCCTTGGTTCCGTTGTGTTAATTTGATTTTGGTGAGTGTGAAAGCTGAATATTCAGATTAACATTGCTAAAACAGATAGCTGCATTGTCCTGATTCAGCAGGAGGTTTACAAGTCAGAGGTTATTTTAGTGTTGCCTTTTTTAGATCACTGCAGCTGCTCTACTTCCTAGCTATAAGTGAGCAGAGCCCAAGTCAGTGGTACTGAGTTGGTGAGAGGCTGTACGCCTTCCGGTGGTCAGTACAGATCATTTTACTCTCTGAACATCATTTACTGCTCCCACAGATACAAGTCAGCATCACACTTTGGAGTGAAGGTCAGTTCCCTAATAGTTTTTTTAGTTTTGCAGTTTGTGAAGAAATTCATGCTGAAAACCCAAAACAAATGGAGATGTTTTTTTCACTTTGTGGAGCCTGCGAACCTCGAAAGAAAATAACTTCTAATAAGAGTTATAGAAGTGAGAAATAAAACAGGTTTTTGCCTCAGAAGGATATTTAAGCTACTTCATTTTAATCAATCTAAAAAAATAGCCCCTGTTGTGGCTCTTATATTGTATCATACTGTGTCATAACGCATCGTATCGTACCGTACTGTATCGCATCGTAACGCAGGTCTTGGATCAGTCGGTCAAGGGTCATGCCAATGCGGGGGAATCACTCCAAGCACGGCGTCACCGAGCACTACGAGTCCCCCGGCCTGAGCCAGCGTTGGATCAGCAATGCTCCTGTTTGCTGATCCAATGAAACAGCGGTTCTGTTGGGATTGGGAAACGGTGGATCATCCAGGGGGGCACAGTCACAACCAAGAGCTGCTTGTTAAAGGGCCAGCATGTGAAATCATCTAAAGCCAGGTGACCGTGGATCGGTTTCCAAACGCACTTCAAAACTCCCTGAAACGTGGGTTGACCCAGTAGTCTCAGTGTGACAGGACACTTCGTTCCCAATGAAGTCTCTGTGATGGTTCGGCCATTCCACGTCATTACATCCATCAAATCCATTGTGTGGTTATTGTGTTGCTTATATGTTATCAGTGTGTGTAGGCATAAGGCTTTGAGTGTGAGCTGGATTAAGTGTGTGACCTTGTAGTTTTAGTTTCCCTGTAAAGCTTTAACTTGGCCCTATGGCCTAAGCCGCAGGGAGCACAGAGCCTGGCTTTGTTCGGCCGATCCAGCTCATTAGAGAGGTCTTAGAGGGGAAAATGGCTGACCTCCAATCACCCGCCTCGCAGGAATAACAGGCAGCTAGCGCGATGAGTCCATAGACCGTTTATTCACTTCCTTAGTCTCTAAGGTTTCATCTCACTTCCTGTTGCATTTCAGAAGATGGTGAGCAGAGCACAAACTCTTCTCTGTAAAGAACGTTGTCAAAGTATAGATGTGATGGATATTGGATATATGGTGATATGTCATATCATCACTGTTGTTGGGTGGAAACCTCATATCTCCAAAATGTCAACAGCCTTGTTTTTATCTTGACCACCATGCGTTGAGTTTAACTAACTGGTTTTGAAAAGGCTTCGTAAACCTTTCATAAGAGGTTATAGAGTTTCCTCACCGCATAGAGGAGCATTCCTTCAACTGAAGTCAAAACATGAAAATCCAAATGGTTTGAGAGGTTTTCACCCGACAGCGATATATAAATCCAGCATTCAATTACTATGATTACAGTTTCCTACTGTATTTGTTGAGTTATTTGTTCTCTCACTAGATTACTTGAGATTAATCTCCAGACCGTTTTCTCAATCTCATTCAGGTGTGATTAGATGTCCTTCCAGCTGATCACATTATATAAACATGCCTCCCATTTATAATCTTTACATTACTCTCACTTCCTAATGCTCAGAGTAATACACACACACACACACACACACACACACACACACACACACACACACACACACACACACACACTCCACAGCACAACCTGCAAGACTACGGGCACGTGCACGGTGTATTTCAAAACTAATCTGATCAGGGAATTGTGGCTCATTTGGGGTCCATGTTCACTGATATGAATAGACCAAATCCAAATCCTCATAGTGAAGATGGTGGTTGTATATGTGTGTGGTGTGTGTGTGTGTGTGTGTGTGTGTGTGTGTGTGTGTGTGTGTGTGTGTGTGTGTGTGTGTGTATTTCTGCATCTGTGTGTTGATGTTAGTGGTTTATGCACTATGCTGGCTCAAAAAAAAAAAAAAAAAAAAAGGATGTGATTCTGATGACTTCTTCTTCAGGTCCTTCAGAGATCGATCGATGGATCTGATATAAATAGATCTCATGTGACGTGTCAGATGTTCAAAGGAAAACTGCCCTAAAAACCTTTCTCTATGGAAAGGCTTTCACTGTGAACCGCTAAATAGCTAAAACGCTAAAAAGGTAAAAAGGTAAAAATCTATTTGCCTTGCTTTGCTGTCTTTCTTTCTTCTTGTTTTACTTGCATTAATAGTCTTTCTCTTGTAGCAGTGGAAGATTCGTTTGAAGTTGATCCTGTTCACGTGGCAGAAATGAGTGTTTGGACCCTGGGCCAAGTCTGGTAGGCTCCACCCCTCCTCTCACTCGAGCCTGTTCACGTTGCAGAAATGAGTTCATCAAGAGTTACAATGGCCACTTTTCACTCCAACCAAGATGCCTTGGAATTCAACCCCCCACCCCCCACACACACACACACACACACTCTCATGTTCCCCCCTGTAAACCACCTCATGCTTAAAAGTGAATGCCCAACATTACATCATCCAATATCTTATAGCAGCACCTCCACCATTGGGTAAAAAAACGCCACTTTCTCCCCTCCTCCCCCGTTTTCCCGCCCTCTCCCCCGCTCCCACTTTCATGCTGATTATTAGGAAACAAAATCTGTTGGGTGTAATCTGGTGTGACGCCACTAATCCCAGCACTACAAATCACAGGTCCCCTCCACCCTGCTCCACACAGACCCCTGTGACTTCCTGGCATTCGCCGCCGCATCCTCCCCAGGTAAGACTTCACCTCCTCCTCACTTCTCCTCCACAGCTCAGGGGAGCAGCTGATGTGGGGTAACCGGTACGACCTCACACCCCTTTTCTACACGGGATTGTTTGTGCAGGACTAAACTTTACCAAACTGGAATTTGGCA
Organism: Hoplostethus mediterraneus; assembly: GCA_034670385.1. Classification (NCBI taxonomy): domain Eukaryota; kingdom Metazoa; phylum Chordata; class Actinopteri; order Trachichthyiformes; family Trachichthyidae; genus Hoplostethus; species Hoplostethus mediterraneus. Next base: position 17,452,743 of record JAXDDW010000003.1, on the reverse strand, counting down.
AGTTCTCTGCGGCTCTCCTGGGTCCAGCTGTAGTTTTGCTGTTGTTGATGGATCAGTGTTTTGACCAGAGACATTGAGGATGCTGTGTTTCGTTGTTCTGTGGCAGGAAGCAAAAGAAATGGTGGATGCTCAGTTGCCTTTGATTTCCTATCAAAACTACGTCCTGTATTGCTATGGTGTTTGAGTGCTGAATCCAATAAGGAGAGACTTTGTTGTCAATGTTTAGCTCAGTGGGTAGATCGTGGTAATAACACTGTCAAGGTTAGGGGTTCGATTTCCACTCAGACCACCCATGCTACAAACGCATGGACCCATGGTGCTGTAGCTTTGGATAGAAGTGTCTAGCAAGCGGCATATAGGCATTTAGTAGACGCTTTTATCCACAGTGACTCACAATAAGTGCATTCAACATACAGTACCAGTCAAAAGTTTGGACACACTTACTCATAGAAAGGGTTTTTCTTTATTTTTACAATTTTCCATTATTTTAGAATAATAGTAAAGTCATCAAAACTGTGAAATAACACAAAAGGAATTATGCAGTGACCAAAAAAATAAAAAATAAAATAAAAACTATCTTATATTTTAGATTCTTCAAAGTAGAAACCCTTTGGCATTAACAAGCAAAGAAATTCCACAAATGAACTTTTAAAGGCCACAATCACTATGTGAGTGTTTAAAATGATGATTTAATCATTGTGGTTCAACATTCTCCACCTCTAAAGTCTAAATGAAAACTACTTGTTGGGGGTGCATTTCAATTTAATTAAAATGTACGTTTTGAAAATAAATTCATACACAGGCATCAAGTTCTCTATTTGTCTAAGTCTAAGAAGATCATGAGAAACAGAAACAGGTGTGTCCAAACTTTTGACTGGTACTGTAGGTAGGCAAGAGAACTACTAGTCACCAGAAATCGTAAGAGCATCTCCTTCCTCAACAAGCATCTAAGAGCATGAGAGCATGATGTGGTCTCTAACAGACTATGGAGCCAGCAGGTGGAAGGAAAGCTGTGTTTTCCTGTCTCCTGACCAACGACCCCAGGCCTTTCAGGCGCAGCAACATGTTGAAAACGTATTTACTTACAATCAAAACGAAGGAATGGATTGTTTAAGTTTGAGAGTCATGAAGCTGAACTGACCCAATAGTACCCAAATCCTTGAGAATGAATGGAAAACTGGAATTTAAATCTCCTGGTAAATCATCTAGTAATGAGCCAGATATAGCACAACCACGGCGGAGGGAGGGATGGAGGGAGATTTGGAGTACACTGGTTGAATTGTTTCTTGCTATATTTAACTGGGAGTTATCTTCATGTTAATAATAAAATCCCTCTCCTGTTTTTCTCCAGTGTACACAGAGCTAAAGACCAGAAGACATGGCTGTCGTCGTAAGTACTTTCGTTTTTTTCACCTCTGTTTCACAGTGATTGTTCAAAGCGGTTTCAGTCAGGTTGTCTTCAGAGACAATGACAAAGACAACGATCAATCAGTGAAGTTGATATTTCATTCAAGGAGGAGGGAAGTGCACACGGCAAGCCTTTAACGTGATTGTGCAACATGCCCCTCACAAAATAGTTTCTCTCCAGGACAAATATCTATTCAACTTCCTGTATGATGGACTGGGACGGCTCAACATTTCTCAAGACCAAAGCCCATTGTTAGCGCTGGGACGCCGTCAACAGCTAGCTGCTAATCTCTGATCCCCACTTCAGGTTTACTTGTAGTCTTTACCGTGTATTTACGGGCTTTGCTGGACTCATGCGCGGGAGATTAACTTGCTAACACTGAGGCCTATTGATTATGGCGCTGCAACACTCTGGAGGACATTGTGACTCACCAGGATTAGACATGCTTTAAACCTCGCACAGCACCGGTTTGTTAGCTTCCACCAAGTCTTGTGAGAGAATTACATTTGAGGCGTTCGGCTTTTACTCAGAGCAACTGATGATGAGAATAAGCTTCAATTCATAGATGACCAAAATTACAAGACAAGGCAAGAGGAGTCGTGGTGGAGCGGGCCCGTCATTGAATCATGATCAGAAAGATTTAAGAGCTTTAACAATCACTGAGTGTTTCTCTGTAGGCACAAATGAATGTAGAGGGATTTGCAGAGACATACTGACACACGATACAGCGTCAACAAGACCTTACGTACAGCGCAAGGACAGTAGGATGGACAGTAGAGTCACCAATGAGTCACCTCACACTGTTGGCGTCACCAAAGTACACATGATTACAGTAAAGAACCTTCTCAAGAATATTATGGCTTTTTTCTAATGGTTACCAACGTGTACTGACAGAAAAAAAAATCTTCAAAGTGTCTATGACCAATCAGATTGCTTGGCTGAAACTACCTGTTGTATAATAAGAGGCTTTGCAGTTGCGTCCCAAATCTCCCAGCAGCCACGTCATGGAGGACCAGTGGTTAGTTGTGGCTAAACACCAAACGCCCAGAAAAAGAGAAATACCTGAAAACATTGTTGTGCTGTCAGTTCAGTAATGTTTTACCTGATATGGTAGATTCATTTCCAAATTTAGGTTATTGCGAGACTCTAGTCTCTACTCTGAAAACACTTGTAGTAGCCTGAGAAGAGTCAGAACAGTTAACCTGAACAAACAGCTGGTCTTTGGACTTGTAGCTAGCTACCTTGCTGGTAGGCTACTTTAGCAAAGCACCCAATGTTAATGCTAATGTGTGACTACTTGCCCTAGTAGCGCTAACGCTATCTTATATTAGATACGCTAGCTAGTGTGTAAATCTGATGCGTTTACGACAAAACAGTGACGGTTAGCTGACCAGATACTCTTGTTAGCTAGCTAACAAGCTAAACACAAAATCAATCATATGTGTCAGTGGGGAAATGATCAGTCCCCCATGTCTTTTCAACTCTTTTGAGATGGCATGGCCAAGTTGTACGATTAGAAACGCAATCAGCTTATGTTAGCCACTGTTGCCCTAGAACTGACCTCCAATATGGCCGCCAGAGAGGGTTTAAATCAATTAAAAGCCCTCTATTACCTCTATTACATAAGTTCTGCCCCCTCCCCCCCATCAGAGTGGAACGTTCCGTATGGTGTCGGAGGAGGAACAAGCCCTCAGGGCCAAGCTGGAGCGTCTCACTGTCAAGGACCACGGGCCAGTGTTTGGACCCTGCGCTGAGCTGCCGGACCACACGATGCAGAAGGTAACTACACTTGTCCTCACACAGACTACAAAAAGTTGCTCCATGATCGCCCTGACACCCACCAGCAACCTACAACTCTCAGTTTATGACGACGTGTCATGACAGTTTTGCAAATGCAGGTTTATTCCTACTCCTATGAAAGGATTAACAGAGATCTATAGATAATGTTGTTTTTATTGTGTTTTATTTGTTTGTTTTGAATAGAACTCTTCATATATTGCATCACACCTTTCCTGCACATTCCTACCAACCATCATTCACTTACCCCATTGATAAATATGAACTTTGCATTACTTAAAAAGCCTACCAGCCTTCACTGCTTCAGGGATAACGGTCTTATCCGGCTCCCCCTACAGGCCAAGGATGAGCTGAATGAGACAGACGAGAAGCGGGTGTCGGCGGTGAAGGAGCTGCGGGGAATCATCAAGGACAAGGCGGACGGAGGCGATGAGCTGGCCAAGGCGGTGCAGGACAGCTTTGGGGAGAAACCCGACGCTATGCTGGTCCGCTTCATCCGCGCCAGGAAGTACGACGTGCCCAGAGCCTTCGAACTCATGAAGGGTGGGTCCTCACTCTGTCATCCACTATGTGTGTTGAAAGCTGTGTTTCCCTGCTGTGCCCATAGAAACTGCTCTTATGTTACGCACATAGAAATTCATGAGTATATTATATCCATCAGTATACCAGTACCAAGTATGGCCCTGTTGTTTTGACCGGTATTTGTAGTGTAATTTTGAAAATACTGGATTGCAGTGAGATGCTTCCTTTCCCCAATTTTTGCCGGTCCATAGTCTAGTTAACAACAATAGACAAAAATCTCTATTGGGAAGTTTTTGAATTTAAATCTGGTGCAGACTCTAACAGGGTGTGGCCAAAACTACTATATAATTATATTATATATTATTATAATAATAACTATATTTTTAAAGCCTTTTTAAGCCAATATTCTGTGCCGATATTCAATATCCTTAAACTTGACCATTCCTTCATTTTACAGTTACAAGGCTTCACTGTTTCCCTTGTCAGGGTGGAAAAGCCTCTGAAACAGCATTTAGACCATGATGTGCATCTAAAATTCTCCATTGAAACATACAAATGATTTTTTAGGTGGGTTAACACTTCCTGTGGTGACCAACCCCACCTATTTAATAGATTAAACTCTGGGATACAATCGGTCTTTAAATGAATCAATATACAAAATGAATTATTGAACAATTAAATTAATAAACACAATTTCAAATACCGGGAAATCGGTCTAACCCTAACGTTGGTCCTGCGTCTCCATCCAGGTTACGTGCGTTTCAGGAGGGATTACCCCGAGCTGTTTGAGAACTTGACCCCCGAGGCCGTACGCAGCACCATCGAGGCCGGCTACCCCGGCATCCTGCCCAGCAGAGACAAGTACGGCCGCGTAGTGCTGCTCTTCAACATCGAGAACTGGGACTACGAGGAGATCACCTTCGACGAGGTAAGCGCTGGGTGACCAGATATCCCACAATGCACCTGTCTATCACTGACCCAACAGGAAGGGACGAGATACACGACTGGAACGAGCATCAGAGTTCCTGTTCCAAAGATCCACCGGGGCTGGGCAATATTCAATATTATCGATATTGATATATTGATATATCAAGTTGTGATAAACAACTCTATTGTCTAAATTAACGATAAAAAGCAAATTCTGATTAAAATGTTTTATGAAACAAGATCTGAAACAAATTAGGGAATATTATTTGAAAATTAGATTTATTTATTATCACCATGCAGTTCAATGCAATGAACATCAATCTGATTATTTTCCATGTGATTTTGCACGATTGTCTTAGTATATATTATATATCACTACTGAAATAATCTCTTAGGATTATTGTGATATTATATTGATCACTATCATCACCTCAACCAAGTTAATGTGTGTGTGTGTGTGTGTGTGTGTGTGCAGATCCTGCGTGCCTACTGCGTGATCCTGGAGAAGCTGCTGGAGAACGAGGAGACTCAGATCAACGGGTTCTGCATCATTGAGAACTTCAAGGGCTTCACTATGCAGCAGGCCTCGGGAATCAAACCCACCGAGCTCAAGAAGATGGTGGACATGCTGCAGGTGGAACACACGCACACGCACAGTGACTGAAACTTACATCACACGCTAGGGTGTTTCCACAGGGAGATTAAAAGGAGGGATGGATGGATGTTCCACAAATGAAAGCTGCAGATGAAAAGGTTTTCAGATGGCTGATGTTTTCAAAGCCCGTTGTTTGAAGACTGTAAGTTGAAGACTGTCTGAATATCTATCAAATCAATCGATCACATGAAACATACTGTAAATTAGTCCTCACATCTTGTCCTATGGGGTGGTTGTAGCTTAAAGGTTAGAGAAGCAGGTTGCGGGTCCCTGTGTGCCCTTGAGCAAGGCATTCAAAGAAAGAAATTCCCCTGCGCTCCACATTCAGTATTCTTGTGTTCTTCCGCTGAATTCCTCTTCACTACCGTTACCTCTGTGTTGTCTCAACCAAACCATCTTCTGTCCCACCAGGATTCATTCCCTGCCCGTTTCAAAGCCGTGCACTTCATCCACCAGCCCTGGTACTTCACCACCACCTACAACGTGGTCAAACCCCTGATGAAGAGCAAGCTGCTAGAGAGAGTGAGTAGGAACCTGGGCTACAACAGTTAGATAGACTGCTGCTACTACTACTACTACTACTACTACTACTACTACTGCTACTACTACTACTACTACTGCTACTACTGCTACTGCTGCTACTACTGCTACTGCTACTACTACTACTACTACTACTACTACTACTACTACTACTGCTGCTGCTACTACTACTACTATTGCTACTACTACTACTGCTGCTACTACTACTACTGCTGCTACTGCTACTACTACTACTACTACTACTACTACTACTGCTACTACTGCTGCTGCTACTACTACTACTACTACTACCACTACTACTGCTGCTACTACTAATACTACCACTACTACTGCTGCTACTACCACTACTACTACTACTACTACTGCTACTACTATTACTTCTACTACTGCTGCTACTACTACTGTAATATTTGGACATAATACATAGATACATGTATGTTTCATTGTTCAAAACTGAGCTGACAGATAGAACTGGGTACAGGCTTGGCACTGGTGTTACCTGTGATTCGCAGAATTTAATTGGCACTTCACCCAAAACAGCACTGATGTATACATGGGTATACATGGGTATACATACAGAGTTTTCCCACCTCTGAGTATAATAGAGTACGGGATGGTGGGGTAACAAAATACCCACCTCCTCAAATACCTCTACACCAGTTTAACAGTGGCTCTACTATCTCTAGGTGTTCGTCCACGGAGATGAACTGGACAACTACTACAAGGAGTTTGACGCCGACATCCTTCCCGCCGAGTTTGACGGAAAAGGTGCGAAGTACGACGGCAAGGCCACGGCGGCCAAGCTGTTCGACTGAACACCTTCCGTTTCGCTGACCATAGACTGTGGAGACTCAACGTCCAATCTAGCTGTGTGGTTGTAGGAAAAAAGTAAAAAGTAAAGTATGAAAGTTATGAGTCTGTGAGATGTTGCATTGATGTTGTTGTTTTCCGGGAGGATTTGTAAAGGTTGAGGTCCTGACAGAGCACAACCAAGCAGGAACGAGGCGGTTACAGTCTCAACCTTCAGTCTGGAAGGGCCTGGAGCCACTAGTACATGAGACAAACCTGTTACCCTTGAGCCTCACGCCATTATATACTCACTTGTTTGACTCTTATCGAAGCACCTTACAGTGCCATGACATTTTCGGCATGTGTAGCCCATGCAGGATCATGAAAGTCATTTCATCAAGAGGAAAAAGTCCAAATAGTGATTCAAAACACACACAAGCTTACCTGCATTAAGCCAAAGTGAGAGTCTTAACAATATCAACTATCTTTGATCGGTTGAACATGAGATTTCCCCCTATACTCTGTAGCGTTGTGCTCTGTTTGGACCGTAGTTCACCCACACAGCTTGTTAAAACTGGCCGGCCCCAGCTTTCTCACTGTCCACCGTCTGACCCTCCTCTAACCTTCCAGTTGACACCAGGCCGATATTCCAACAAGTGCCTGTCTCGTATGTTGTGTTTTTTGGACTGTTTTACCCTGTGTGCTACCTGGTGCACCGATACGAACAGCACCGCTAAGGAATGTGTACAATAAACTGTATATAAATGTACGTTTCAGTCTTTGCGTCTGCTTTCAAATCTACGTTTCCAGCCCTTTAAACAACAAACAACAAAGAGATTTCCCCCCCGGGGATCAATAAAGTACCTACCTACCTTTTAAACTCTGGTGTGGGATGAACTGGGTTAGAATGAACAGGCGGTTAGATGTACACGAAAGTAATTTATTATTGGATGGAGTTCAAACAGGCTTTATTACTCATGGCTGTAATGTGTCACACGTCAAAACAAAGCACAGTATGATTAGACCATAGATGTCACACCAATATGCCGTAGCATCTTCATACAATACAAGAGGGACTGTAACCAGTAAAGTAAAGGCAAACAGGACACATACAGTACATATTGCACAAGGTTGAGGCAGTAGTGGTGCTGGTTGGTTGAGGTTGAGTACTTTTAGAAGCCTTACTGAAGCCAGTCCTCCTTTCAGGAAATGCTTTGACATCAGTGTTGTTTGTGAAAAACTGGCAAAAGTCCACATTTGGCACATATTAGCAATGCTTGTGCAAGTCAGTCGGGAACAAAACTGTTCATCTCAAAATTGCAAGTAACGCCCAAACATTTCTACCACATATTCTCAGTGTTATTAGAGATTGGGGATTCAATGGACTGGTTTCCATGTGATTTGGAGAGAAACTGGTTTTGTTCTTCAGTCATTTGCACCAGTGCTGCTAACACATGCTAACAGACGGCTACCGCTAATCAGTGAAACCAAAACACTAGCGCTAAAGCTTTAGGGACGACAGGAGTCTGGTTAATAGGACAGGCATGGAAAGATCCTGAACACAAATAGTAGTTAGTGAATAATCCTTCGCGTTTATTTGAATCTGCTGGGTTTAGTGTTTAGTGCATTTAGTCCTTTTAGTGGAAACTGAACTGACTAAACTGACTCTCATAACCTTTTGACAGCGTATGAAAGTCTCTCTGGCAGTCCTTGTATTGTAGCCCCAAGTAGCATTAAACAAACCCTTTAAAACCTCCAGTCATTCTTCACTTTTAAATAAAAACGTCTTTATTAATCGGGCATTGTTCCATTTCATGTTATTTCTTTTAATCCTCTGGTATGTTTTAGCCACATGCCTTTGTCAGGGAGTCACGTGGCCCTAAAGCACCCGTCTTACTAAACCCTTCAACAGCGGCAGGTAAAATTAAGAGTGCCTTGGTCCGCTTGTTTTTCAGAAAACCCTGTTGTCAAAGAGCACTTTACAATCACTACTCGGATATGTCATGTGTCCCAGCAGCACTAACGTCCTTCTTTTGAAACCATGGTATTGGACCAGGTCTGTCCAGCCTTTCAGCCCTCTTACCAATACAGAGATTGAATCCCATCCACTTTTCCTCCTGTCCTGAATGCTTGACTCGGGTTGCGCAACTGACTTTTCACACATAGGACATTTTATGGTATTAATCAATGCTAACAGCAGCATTTAGAAGATTAAACCACCTGACCGTCCTCATCCTATGGCAGGAAGTGCATCAACAACTATTACCTGATGGCCTGTAAGTAACCGTGGAGCAATTCATGGTATAACACTAAACTATTCTAGGACCAGCTGACCTAGAACAGCAGCCATAGTGTTAACCCCAGTCTGTATGAAGGCTTTATATTCCCCTCCAACAGCACAGTGAGAAAGGATGTGATTGTCACAGGAAAACCCCTTGTTTCTTTTTAAATTTCACTTCTTCTTCTTCCTGTGTTTTAGCACTTTCAACGTTCTCTCAGCGTAGGTGTGAAGCGCCGGTTCCTCTATCGTGAAGGTAAAGAGTAAATGCAACACGAGAGGCTAAAGGTCCGTTTTGTGCACCATGGAAAATGCAGTGAAGAAAAGTTTGAAAAAGTGATGGTGATGTCAAAGCCAGTGACACAACGCTGCATCGTACAAATACAAACCAAACTGGTTGATCAACAGCAGAGGTTATTTTACAGATTGTAACAACACAAATCCTCTTAGTAGAAATAGCAGATAACATACCAGAGGACATGTGAACTAGAAGGACATTAAAGACAGTTTGAGAGCAGATGTCACGTTTACCTAAAACTCTGCTGGGGATCACTACTGTACGGTACTGTACGGTACTGTACTGTCGCAGACTTGCACTTCTAGTAAGGCACTCAAATCGGGGAGTGAACAAAACAAATGCAATATTTCTGCTGCTCTTGGGGATCATGTCAAAAAAAGAAACATATTATTTTAAAACCAATGTGTTTCACTATTATAGCCGTTGTCAGGGCGATCCTGTCTAAGGCTACAATACTGAACACCAAAACGCTACGGTTTCCTTTTCACCAAACCAAGTGTAGTGTGTGAATTCTCCCATTTTACAAGACTTTTATCAGATGGATCTAGTTTATGTGTAACATGGAATAAATACACTAAACACTTTACTCTAGTTTAAGTGGGTCAATGTCATCCTTAATCCTTGTGGGGAAATTCTTGCTTCACTTGCCCCTCTCCACAGGGAGGTCAGAGGTCAGGGTCAGCTACTGAACAGCGCCCCCTTGAGCTGGTAGGGATTCAGTGTCTTGCTTAAGAACACTTCAGCAGGGCGTACCCTTGCCAACATGGAGGTTTAAACCCGGGTCCTCCCTAACCACTATGTCACCCTGCTGCCCAGGGGCCTTGATACAGAACAACACATCAGTCAACAGAAACATGGAGACACAGCCACAAGCTAAACCAGCCTACCGCAAGGGCAACGAACGTCCCATCCAGGCCCTGACTGGTCGAGAGGGAAAGATGTTTTCCCCGTCCCACCAATGTTACCCAATTTATGGGACAGATTAAGGGAGCAACACCTCCAACAACCAGCAGGGGGCGAACGTGTTTTATATTGGAGGTGAGCATGACCTCATCGTCAGCTGCTGCTTCCTTTACACTGAGCTGCTCAGTACCAGATCATGTTGTTTTGTTTTTGATATGTTCTACACTGGTATGGAAATGCTTTATAATAACAATACTACTACTACTACTACTACAATTGATACTACAACTACTACTACTAATAATGTATTATTGTTCAAGGCAAAATGCAGTTTTTGGCTGCAGTGCTGCTGTTTGCTGTAGTGACATCACTGCCTCAGAGTAAGAAAAGACCTTTCTCAAACATCCTTCACCGATTAACAAATTGCGAAGTATTTTACACTCAAAGTTAAAAGGCCGACTTAATGTATGTGCTATCATCTGACTCCTTTCCAGAGTCTGTGAGGGCAGACAGTAGGCAAAAGACAAGACGATGAGGTAGGGCAGAAGAAGAAGAGAAAGCGTGTGTGTATGTGGTGTTGACTTATAGTTTCCTCTCCCAGTGTTTCTTCCTACATGTATGCGTGTACCGTGTCTGCTTTACACGCTAAGCGTTAGCCCCGTACTCTGCAGGCAGGAGCGTGCGCTTCGGTGGCTGGTCCTCCGGCAGGGCGGCCGGTTCTTCTCCCAGTGACAGATGGCGTCGGCGTAGTTTACTATGACCTTGTCCATCCAGGTGAGGGGCTGAGGGAACAGCACAGCCCCCTCAAAGAAGCCCAGGTGGCCTCCGTGTTGGGTCAGGGCAAATATCACGTTGGGTTTCTTCTCTGGAGAGGAAGATAGAGGAAGACAAAAGGGAGACGGGAGGAGGATCAAATGAAATTCAAATGAAATTCCACAGCGGTCCATTCATCCCTCAAAATGTGTTCTCCTTTACCGAGTGCGCCTGAATTTAAAAAAACAATTCCCTCCTCGGATACGATGATGTCACGTCTACGTCTGGCCAGTTATCCACAGGAATAGGGAAAACACCAAACGACAAAATTGAGTTTTCCGATGTTTTAGATTCACTGGACCTGATCGTCATCAAGACAAATTCTTGTTCATGTTGTTGGAAAGTGATTCCGATTCTAATTTCCAAACTGTAAATGTGCTCAAATGTAAACTCTATAACTGCTACTGATGCTATATAGCAGAAACATGTTCATTGTGACTGCTGACCAACAACACAGTTCATATTCATTTTTCCCGAGTGCTGGACATCCTTTCTGTTTTTGCCTTCTGCACCTTCTGGGTCACTTTGGTTTTGGGGTTGCTGGCTGTCCAGTCAGTGTTCAGGACGCTGGTTTCCTCTCAGAAATATGACTCCATCCTCCTTTCCCTTTCTGTCATCCTAGACTGTCTACTCACACACTCTCTGTTCCTCAGCACTTTTTTGGCGACACACCCATGCCATACCTCTACACACACACACACACACACACACACACACACACACACACACACACACACACACACACACACACACACACACACACACACCGTCCCACTCCTCACAGACACACCGAAGTTGCTCTAAATCGACTCCCTGTACTCAATACGTTGAATGTGACCTCGTGGATCTCACTGAAATGTTTTTACACACTCAAACGTAAGATGTCATTGTCACAGAAAAAATAAATCACAAGAAATGCTTTTTATGAGAAGCTGTCCGTGAACCAGCGTGACCTCTGTGTTTTACTGCCTCCGCGAACATCCACACCAGGTTTCTACACAGACACAAGGGTTGCATCAGATCCCTGTGAGTATAAAGAGTTTTATTGTTCTGGTAAAACGTTAAACCAATTAACACCTATGGGTTATAAATATGTGAATGTGGGTGTAAATTAAATAAATTGATGTACAGGAGTTGGTTTGTCCATTTCCCTTCCCATACCCTGTTGTAACTAACTATGACTTTAAAGGAAGAATAGTTTAATTTCACAGTTATTTCATCCATTACACGTTTTCACAATGAGATAATGTAAAATAACGACTCTTCTTACTGGAGGTTTCACTGATCCTGCTATCGACAAACATCTTCTTCCTTTATGGGATCAAAACCTTATTAAATGGGGGTCTGTGGTTTCAAGCGTATCTATTTGGGGGTCTTTGGCATGAAAAGGTTTAGGAACCACAATTCAAATCAAAGTATTTGTAATTGTGCTGCATCACTGAAGCAGCAATGCTTTAACACACCAGAGGGATTGGATCTGGATCAGACTGACGCCAGCCACCCGGCCTCGAGCTTCAGTGACCATTTGGCAAACCATCAGTCCTGCTGCACCCAATGACACAGCCTGATACTGCACAGGCTAGCCAGGTGTGTGTGTGTGTGTGTGTGTGTATGTAAGCTTGTGTGTGTGTGTGTAAAGTAGGTTCGTGGTAGAGTGGAGGAACTCGTCCATAGCTTTAAAGTCAGAGGGCTGCTTGAGGTATACATAGTATAGAGACAGCTGGTGCCATCAGTCAGGCTAGCAAGCTTTCTGAACTCTACACACACACACGCACACACACACACACACACACACACGCACACACACGCACACACACGCACACACACGCACACACACACACACACACACACAGAAATTACCTTTTTGCTGTGCAGAGGCAAGTCATATTACAATGGCAGACTTGTTGAATGGACTGAAATAAGTGAAGTGCCAACACCTCACATACCAACACACATTCATACAGGTTGTTGTCTTTTAAAATGTCTATTTATCCGCTTACTCAGACCCAACAGGAACTTGGGAGTCTGGGAGCCGTTTGGCTTTGCGTATGATCGATTTGGAGAAGAGTATTCCCAGAGAGTGAAAAAACACAACTACTACTATGAGCTTTAAGCACGTCTATCTATCTAGGAGTGGCTACCGACACGCAGTGAAATGCACCTCTGAGGTCCTGGAGCCGTGACGGGTTCAGCTTGATCTTATTTAATATATATGCTTCTTTTGATTGACGTGTCAGAGGTACAGCTTAGTTTGATGTCAAAGCATTTCTGACTTTATCCAACTGGTTTCATAAGCCCAAGAGGTCAGAGAACTTTCCCCACCCGTAGAGGAGAATGTGATCTTTCAATTGAAGTGAAAACATGAAAATCGCTAAAATTGGAGTAACAAGGTTTTCACTCGACAACAGCAATGTGATCTTTTGACGTGATCCAATAAACTTGATCGGCCAATTCAATATTTGGTATGTTTGGACTTTGCACAAATGATGGCAATCAAATTCCAGTGAGTAATGGAAGAAGAAATGAAAGGAAAAAGATTATAGATCCGAGCAGACGTTTCCTTCCACTCACGTTTAGGATTTCACTGGTGAAGGTCCAAGTCACCTTTCCCCCATAAGGCCTGCTAGTGCTGCTTTACAGGGGCCAGTGCTCGTGACCTGCACTTACTGAGACTGGAGGAGGCAGCAGGCGGTGGCGTGTACACACACACACACACCTATAAATAATCCCACAGCACAGGGGGATCGCATGGCCCTGAAAAATTCAACAAGACTGTCTGGTCAGGAACGCCATCGAGGAGACTTTATCAACACTTAGAGAACGTGTCCGACGAGAGAGAGAGAGCAGAAGGGACAACGGGTTCATTTGGTCTGCACCGGTTGTATAGCTGTACTGATGAGGTAGTCATCTAGTGGATCTAGTGGATCTACACACAAAATATAAGGAATCATAACCTCTCTGCAAGTATTCAGTTCATAAATAAATAAATAGGTAGAGCGTGACGCTGACGTCGCCAGGTTTCCGGAGTCACCCATATGTTATATGTTAACCGATGATCATAACAACACCAGAAATACTTCTAATTCATCAACTAATCACTAATAACTAGGACCGATAAGTGGCGGTCGAGGTCGAGGCATACCTGCGAGTGTGCGAGGGATAGCGAGGAGTGACTGGTGGACTAGTGGGTCATCGGAGGAGTTTACCAAGAGGAGCGGCACCGCGACCTGGAGAAGGAAGGACATTTCAGTATAAAGTACAAGATGAGACTAGTTATGTTGTTGATTGATTAGTATTAGTATTAGTTGTAGTAGTAGTAGTAATAGTAATAGTAGTAGCAGTAGTAATAGTAGCAGTGATAGTAGTAGTAATAGTAGTAGTGGTGATAGCAGTAATAGTAATATTATTATTAGTAGTAGTAGTATTAGTAGTAGTAGTGGTGATAGCAGTAATAGTAATATTATTATTAGTAGTAGTAGTATTAGTAGTAGTAGTGGTGATAGCAGTAATAGTAATATTATTATTATTAGTAGTAGTATTAGTAGTAGTGGTGGTGATAGCAGTAATAGTAGTATTAGTATTTGTACTGACACCATCCTTTGCGGTTCCTTCAGGGTAAATGATAGTTTGAACTGAACCGATCTGAATGTGATGACCATAATCAATATCTGATGACTGGGTCTGATGACCATGTTGTCTACTGTGATCAATATCTGATCACTGGGTCTGATGACCATGTTGTCTGCTGTGATCAATATCTGATCACTGGGTCTGATGACCATGTTGTCTACTGTGATCAATATCTGATCACTGGGTCTGATGACCATGTTGTCTGCTGTGATCAATATCTGATCGCTGGTCCGACTCACGTTGTGGATGTACTGCACACAGCTGTCCTTCTCGTAGTACTCCTTCAGGGAGTTGTAGCCGTGGAACTTCCTGCAATACAAATCATGATACGGCGTCAGTGATGAAGACTGTTCTCACTCAGGTCCGCCGGGGCCCTGTTTCATATGAATCAAGTGAAACAGGAGGCGGAGGCCCCGTGACTGAAACAGGCAGTAGCGTGACATGGAGAGTAAAGGTCTCCAGGTCATATACACTTGACTTCAACTCAGGCAA
This sequence comes from Hoplostethus mediterraneus, assembly GCA_034670385.1. Taxonomy (NCBI): domain Eukaryota; kingdom Metazoa; phylum Chordata; class Actinopteri; order Trachichthyiformes; family Trachichthyidae; genus Hoplostethus; species Hoplostethus mediterraneus. The sequence continues at coordinate 17,437,691 of JAXDDW010000003.1, read as the reverse complement.
CGCGGGTTTGAGTCCTGGCCAACGCTTTCCAATGGGGGTTACTGTGTATTTAACTGTGACCAAAACCTGACCCTAACTTTAACCCAGTTGTTTCGAGTTGTAATAGTTGTAGTTTGTCTCACCCTAACCATAACTAATGCTGTTTTATTGATTTTGGTGCAGACACAGTGACAGGTTGTGCAGCTAGCCATGCGTAACTGATGATGATGACTTTGAGACAGATCAAACGAAGGTTCACCTCATGATGTTGTCGTCGATCTGCATGAGAGAAGTGGCGGTGTACAGTCTGCTCAGTTCTGCATCCTCCATCTTGTTGGAGTCCATGCCGAACAGACTGCCCCTGTTGAACAAAGCAACACATTTAATGAAGCAGATCAGGAAAACAGAGTACGACCTTGGTTTCCCACCTTGGTTCATAAAGTTCAGAAACGCACAGCAAAAATTCATCAGCCTTTGGCAGGAAGCTAGCGGTGATGTCTCATCGGTCCAGTAGAGTGTATGATTTAAGGAAAGCAACGCTTCCTGTGGATGTTCATCGTGGCATGTTGTCCCCAACACTGTTGCCATAGTAACCTAGGGATAATCGATGGATTACAAGCGATTCATGCCGCCTCAATAAGCTCTGCACCTGTAAAAGATTGAACAGACTGTGTTTTGTTGCTGCCTGACCTAAACACTAGAACTCAACAGAGCTGTAGGAGGAAAAAGTACAGAACCGGATGATCGGCTTCCCTGCTGACAGTAAAGTAAAACTCACGGTGGAAGATCATTTCATTTGCTATTTGCTTTCTTTGTTTTTTAAATATTAGAAAACTGTATCTTTGAAGGGTATGACTGACTCATATTCAAGTGCATGAATTCAGGCTTCTGTCTGAAAGTTGTTTAAGTTACTGAGTTACTGAGTGATAATCAGGACCGTGTTGGTGGCGGTGTGTCGTCACCTGTGTGACAGGATGAGCCTCTTCATGTTGTTCGCCATCAGGAAGTTGTAGAGCCTACGGCACTGGTCCCACTGAAGGAAGGTTTCCTGGGCCCTACACACACACACACACACACACACACACACACACACACACACACACACACACACACACACACACACACACACACACACACACACACACACAAAATGACATGCATATCACAATTCAATCACAATTAAAATCTTTTTATTTATTAATGTTTATTTATTAATTCTTTTTTTTAAAGATAATTTTTGGGCATTTCTGCTTTTTTGAACGGGCAGAAGAGAGGAAATAAAGTGAAAAGACAGATGAAGACGATACTGATGAAGATGATACAGATGAAGACGATACTGATGAAGATGATACAGATGAAGACGGTACAGATGAAGATGATACAGATGAAGACGATACTGATGAAGATGATACAGATGAAGACGATACAGATGAAGATGATACAGATGAAGACGATACAGATGAAGACGATAAAGATGAAGACGATACAGATGAAGACAATACTGATGAAGACGATACCGTTGAAGACGATACTGATGAAGACGATACAGACGAAGACGACACAGATGAAGACGACACAGACGAAGACGATACAGACGAAGACGATACAGACGAAGACGACACAGACGAAGACGACACTGATGAAGACGATACAGACGAAGACGACACAGACGAAGACGATACAGACGAAGACGATACAGGCGAAGACGACACAGATGAAGACGATACAGACGAAGACGATACAGGCGAAGACGATACAGACGAAGACGACACAGACGAAGATGATACTGATGAAGACGATACAGGTGAAGACGATACAGGTGAAGACGATACAGGTGAAGACGATACAGATGAAGACGATACAGGCAAAGACGATACAGACGAAGACGACACAGATGAAGACGACACAGACGAAGACGATACAGATGAAGACGACACAGATGAAGACGATACAGACGAAGACGACACAGATGAAGACGATACAGACGAAGACGACACAGATGAAGACGACACAGACGAAGACGATACAGACGAAGACGATACAGACGAAGACGATACAGACGAAGATGATACAGATGAAGACGATACAGATGAAGACGACACAGATGAAGACGACACAGATGAAGACGATACCGATGAAGACGATACAGGTGAAGACGATACAGATGAAGATGACACAGATGAAGACGACATCGATGAAGACGATACTGAGGATACAGCCAGTCAGTCCGTCCTCTGCTCCACCCACCTGAGTGCGCTGTACCCCTGGCAGACGCTGACGCAGCAGAGCACGCGGTCCTGGTTGCATCGGTTCTCACCCAGGAACTTACAGACGATGTTTCCCCCCAGGCTGAAGCCCACCGCCACCAGCAGGGTCTGGGGGAAGGCCCGCTTGATGTAGCCCACCATAGCCGCAAACTCCCACGTACAACCTGGATGGCGCAGAGAGACACGTTGACAAACTGATAAATATGAAATATTGAACAAATGTCCTTCTTGGTATACCACCTAAATACATGTTTTTTATTTTTTGATACTTCCAATGAACACACTCCAAGCACAGTTTTCCTCCTTTTTAACGTAAGCAACACCTTTTGGTCATTCTGCTCATTTTCTTTTGTGTTGTGCTGGATCTAATAACTTGACTAAAGCATGAGAATTTTCTTTTTTCTGTGTTTTTCCCCCAGTAGCATGTCACCTTGGTTTGACCTGTATTTGTAGAGGGCCTTGGACCAATCAGTGAAGATTGAACTAAAAACTAATAAAAACTAATGAAGCCCAATCCATAGCGCCACTCAGCGGTTTCATTATGGGCGGCAAAATCATGATGATAAAAACCCAGAAAGAGTTGAAAAACTACAAACTTGAGCAGGTGAGAAAAGGAGGAAACAAGGAACTGATAAAAAAAACAACAATGTGACGCACAAAGACAAACCTGCTCATCAGGGTTTCACACCAAACAAGGTATTTATATTATCCTCCTTACCACACCGAGACACAGGAAGGTGCAGTGAACTGCGGTGCGGTTCGTTAGGAGTGAGAACGTAATCCGAACCAGCTACAGGAAATGATCCCACAACCCAAGGCATTATGGGTAAGGAGACACATTTTGACACCCGATAACCAGCAGTTAATCATGCTTTGAAAGCCTTGCGTGACAAAATGAACCGAGTCAAGACGAGGTGAAATGCCTCCTGAACATATTATTGACTCACAACTATGGCAATGAGACAAGTCCATCATGCCTAGCTAAAGTTACAGGGACTGGAGGCAGATTTGTTTTGACTTGTCCCTGTGCCCAGTCCATGTGACTTTTGTTTACAAGCTTGTTGGCTTGTAATTGGGCAGCGTGGACCTAAAGGATCCAAATACAAATGTATATATATATATATACAACAAAGCAAACTCTTCCACTTCCGGTTTGGACAAAACACAACGAACTGTAGGTGTGGTGGCACTCTGAATAATTGATCACCAGCGTACCGTAGGTGAACATGCGTGGGGAGGTGAGCTCGATGTTGGGCAGGGCTCCCAGGTGGTTGAGGACGGCGCATCGGTAGCCCTGCCTCTGGGAGTGATCCACAAAGGTCCGGATGTAGTTCTTCTCACTATGGTTACCGATCCCGGGGCAGATTACCATGGTGATGTCATCTGCATGGTAACACGCGCACGCACACACATACACACACACACACACAAGCAGACATGCAGACACAAACACATACAGGGGGTCATTAAGGGGGTCAATAAGTCTCTCTTATTAGGGGGAATGTGGATGTCATGCAAGCTCCTGTGTGTGTGTGTGTGTGTGTGTGTGTGTGTGTGTGTGTGTTCTTGTATTTCAAATGTCCTCACAAGAATAGAAAGATGAGGAAAATCTTCGAAACTGAGAACATTTTTCTTTTCTTCTCTTCTTTAAGGGGCTAGTTTATTGTTTGGACTAGGGTTAGAATAAAGGTTACGGTTAGTCATGTTGTTGAGGATTAAAGTTAAGGTTAAGGTTTGAGATTAAGGATGAGTGTGTGTGTGTGTGTGTGTGTGTGTGTGTGTGTGTGTGTGTGTGTGTGTCTAGTTAATTGGCTGCTAAAATGCATGACATTTTCCCTCCGGAGAGTTCATTAGTGGTCTTCCTGTCCATGCATGGTGATGGTTGCTTGCTAGCAGTGAAACCCCACATGAGGTTGATTTACTCATGATATAAACAAACACATGAAACTTAAGGGAGAGGCCGGCTTTTGGGTTTTACACAACATTAATAATAAGTGCTGTCGGTTTGATCAGTAGATATTGCCAGTGGATAACATGTTCCTAAACCTGCATCGGCCATTGGAGTAGTTTGAAAGAATGTGATGTTATTGTAGAACCTGAACACTTTAAATCATGTCGTGAAACAAACGCTGTGCTGTGTTGACTGAAATCCGGTATATAGTGTCTGAGGCAGGACCAACACTCGTTTCTCACCCCCTGTGCTGTGGTCTCCAATTGCTTCGAAGAGGTCGAAGGTCGCCGTGGCCCCGTCCTGCATGGGGAGGAACTTGCGGACCCCGCAGGGCGATGGGGTGTTGACGCGCCCCATCTTGCCGTACAGAGCCGTCTGGAGGTGGCCGCTCTTCCCCCACAGCAGAGGAGGAATGTATCTAAAGAGACAGACAAGCAGGTGCTAAGTGTACGCACTCTCTCTCTCTCACACACACACACACACACACACACACACACACACACACTCCCCCCCCGTCTTATATAACACAGCTTTAACCTCTCCCCCGAGGAGGTTTCATCACAGTCTTAGCAAGATTAGCACCCCACACACAGCACTCCCGACCCAAGGAGGTAGCACGCCTGCGACATTTTCTTGTATCACAAGTATGTTTATATATTATATATAGTTAGCATTGAGCGGCGTTAGCCACCGTGGCTGAACAGACAAAGAAAAGAGCGCCACCTACAGGAACTCAAACTCCATCCACAGAAAATCCAAGGAGAAAGACGTCACAGTACTGGACACGCTGTTTGATTGACAGGTGATCTCTAGGGGAGTGTAGCGCAGAAACACCACAGTAATGAGATGATGCTAAAATCTAAAAAAATGTGGATTTTGCGGACTACCACTTTAAAAGAACAAAGTAGCATTTGGAAGCGTAACTCAAAGAGTCCAATGGTGGAGCTGAGACACAGAAAGTAGGCCTACTTCAACACTCACTCTTCAGTTAGCATGGGACAGGACTTGAGCAGGTAGCGAGTGAGGGGCGTGTCCTGGTAGGTGACCTCCGGCGCCGCCGTGGGGCTCTTCAGGTTCAGACAGCGGACGATGACGTACAGGACGGCGGCCACCGCTGCCAGCTTCACGCCGTCAAACATGGCTGGCAGCTCCGGGCCGACGGCGGGGCCGTGCTCGCCACCCAGGGTGGTCATGGTTCGACGCGGGGAGGACCTGCGGCGGGTGACCAGATTTAACACGCGGGTTCAGAGTTCAGGGACAGAAGTGAAGGACAACGGTTCAGCAAGCTACCATGGAAGACTAGAATAGAATAGAATAGAATAGAATAGAATAGAATAGAATAGGACAGAATAGAATAGAATAGAATAGAATATATCCAATCTTCTGCGATGTAAAAGTGAGTTAGACCGATATATCAGGCCGATATTGGCATTTTATTCAATATAAGATATCGGTCAATCATGTTGTCCTCTAACAACATGGAGGCTCCTCCCTGACCACAATAATAGAGATAGATAGATAGATAGATAGATAGATAGATACTTTATTGATTCATGGGGCGAGGAATGTGTCTGTAATGGAGAATTTCCTCTGCCTCTGAACAGGTGCAGTGGGTCACCCTTCCTTTAAAGAGCCACTTAACTGAAAATAATTTCACTGGTCTGGGTTTCTGGGTTTTAGTGTCCCAGATGGTCTATGCTGTTTCAGACACACTTCCACCCTGACAAGAATACAGTTTGGGAAACACTGAAATAAATAATACTATACTAATGAAGCTAATAAAGCTAATAAAGCTAAAGCTGCCATAGTTCAAAATATTGAAACCGGAATTGAACCCATATCAGTCTAACTCATATGGGCCGAACCCTAGATGCAGGAAGCAATAAATGACTTTTTAGAGTTTTGACCCACCTGGTTTTGTAACTTGAAGGAAACTGCAACAGCTCAAAGTCCCTCGCTGAACAGCTTTGAACTGTGAGGATGCTCAGTGCTGCAAAAGAGACAGTCTAACTTTAATAACTGTGTTAACTGAGCTGTTCTCTGTGGTATTAATGTTATTAAAATAATAAAAACCATACGACTGTTGGGCACGATGTCTTTATGTCTCACTAGCATTTACGTGTGAAGGGCAAGCTACCAGGTATCCACTGACGGCTGAATAGAATAGAACAGAATAGAAGAGATGTTTGACCCAAAATGCAACAGAATAGAATATAATAGAACACAACAATACCATAGAAGACTATAATAAAATATATATATAATTGAACATAACATTACAGAAAAATGTAAATAAAACAATATAGAATAGAATAAAATAGAATAGAATAGAACTGACTAAAATAAAACAATAAAATCGAAACAACATAGTATAGAATAGAATAGAATTCAACAGAACACGATAGAATAGAATAGAACAGAACAGAACAGAAAAGACGCCTGACTAATATAATAGAACAGAACAGAAATAGAATAGAATAGAATGCGATAAATACCCGCAGCTGCAGCGTTTCAATGACAGAAATGTCACATCAAGAGTCTCGCCACAGTTCGACTTGGCGCGTGCTGTCGGTCTGCCGTTCAGCTCAGACTGGCTCAAAGGTTTTCCAGCCAGACGCAACACCGTCTACCATTCTCCGTCTGGAAATGTTGACGGTGGGTAAGCCAAGCCCGTCCGAGCCCGTATCCATCCGGGATTGTTGACTGTGTGCACCCTTTGTTTACAACTGCACCGACTCTTGAGTGGTAACTGGTCAGCAGGGCACTGGCGCTGCCTTCAGGTGCTCCTCCTAATTTCCTACTTCGGAGTACTCCAGTCGGTAATACCACTTGTTGCGCATTCAAGTACAATGTGTTTTAACGGCTGTTGTTTTATTTTAGAAATCAAGTGGACTAGCAATAGAACGAAGAAGACAAATAAGTAGTAATTAAGTATTTGATGTTTTACTTAACACATGACCTTAAAGTGGTCGGATAGGCTTGACATCTAAAAGTTAAACAAAACACTGTCGCCTGGCCCTGGTCCTTTCTGTGTGAAGTTGGTTTGCTTTACGGTATTTCCAGCAGCACTTACTGGCAGCATAAGAAACAGAGCTTCTTCCTACATCTTACTACATAATAGTAAATTACATGTTTCTGTTTCATTGGACCAGATCCGCGGTCCGCCTATTCCGCCCTCGAAGGATATTCTAAATCAAGCAGTCACCGATTCACTGAGTCAGGTCAAAAATATACCAAGAAACTACAGTAATATCACAGGAGAGTACAAGTCCCTAGTACTATAGAGATATCAAAGGAATATTATAGTAATACCATAGGAGATTAAAACAATAAAGTAGGCTAAGGTGACTATAAACACTATTGAGTACCACATACACACTATAATTCCCCATAAGAATATTATAGGACTATCATAGGAATATTATCTCGTTCATGTTAAAATAATGTAGGCTATTTTGACCACTGAGGGGCGCCATTCACCAGATATTGTTTGTGCGGACCAAACGGAAAACACTATACAATTAAATTCGCTATAATATTCCTATAGGGTCTTGTATTATGACTGTAGCACTATGATATTCCTGTATCTTACTCAATATTAATTTATAGTGACCTTATCATTCTTTTTTTATTTCCTATAGTATCCCTATAATATTCCTATAGTTCTTTCCCTGAGATGACAGTTTGTCTGTGTTCATTTGAAAGTATGACATTGTGAACCTAAACGTTTTTACAGTCCAGAAACATGCAGTCCAATTGCAGAAGTAGATAAGGTTAAGGTGCAACCACAGTGTAGATTGTTGTTTTTTTAACATGAAGCATTTAAAATGTAGTCATTATGGTATGATTACACTGAAACAATAATACAAGTTAATATTGTAAGTAAAAAAAAACACTGAATACACGTACAGCCACTCATTTAAAACAACTGATTTTATTGGTATGCCATACATTCAGTCCAAAAAGGATTTATGAACATGTAAACCTCTAGAAACCAGTATATGTTATGTATATGTTTATTTATTTGGACACTGCAGCCATATGGCCTGGAACAGTCCCTCTGTATGAACTTCAAGATCAAGATGAGCTGTTGTAGCTTTATTACTTCCCAACAAAGTCACATTGCCCTTCTCCATCGTTTGCACTTGGTTCTACATGGTGCGGTACATGAGCGTGACCCTTCTGTCTTGTTTCCGCATGGGAGGCAGACGTGAAAATTCACTGTTTACACACCGACGTATATATTTGCAAAGCTTTATTTCATCGGTATTCTCCTTTAAGTTCCGCTGCTCCTGTCTTGTTTCTGGGTATGGGAGACAGAAGTGAAAGTATATGTGAAAGCTGAAATTCAGCGGTATTCCCCCTTAAGTGTACCACTGCTTCACAGGGTTGAGTTTACAGGCTTATACAACACCAAGGATTAGGATCAAAAAGGCTTCTGTCTCATTACAGCGCTATCCAACCATCGTTATGTGATAATTAACCTCATCCTCTGGGTCTCGGTGAAGGTCAGTCATGAGAAAAGGCTCTACGTGACACAACAGGAACATCAGAGGAAGCTGCTTGAAGTCACCTGACTGGCTTATTTCAGCCCACGGTGCACATGATCTGCTCCTACGCTGGGTTTCATTACTGTACAGTGAGAGCAGCTTTTTTTATACCCACTAATTGACATTTACAGGCGTTTCCAGAGCAACCAGGTAGGAGTTTAATATCTTGGAAACATGGATGCTGCAGGGGTCAAACCCGTGACCTTCAGGCTACACGATGGGACAGACTCTAAACCCCACATGAACTTGCATCCTCCTTTTCACATTTTATAAACATTTTCATGCATCTATTGTGTTCATGGTGGCGTTGCGGATGCCTACGGTGCATTTTAAATAGGAAATCACATGAGTGGATTACAGCAGAGAGGTTACAAAATGACTGCCCTCCCTAACATCAGCACCTATGGCCGAGGACAAAGGTTTTAAAGACACGTTTCAAGCCTGACCTCGATCACGGTAAATCATTTTGGGGCTAATTTAAGGTTTCCAGTGCATTTGTGGAAAATTCCTCAGGCTAACGTTTGAATGTACCTGGAATTTATGGACGGAAGGAAAACGAAAACATTTCCTGGACGTTTTTACCTCCTAAAGAGAGGAGAGATGTGAATGTTTTTATGCTTTTTTTGCTCTTTGTCTCATCAAGTAGGAGTTGGTGTCCGGAGTGCTTTGATTCCCACAGTACTGTATATTCACCCTCTAGCTGACCTGCCGCTAGCCATCAAACTAATGATGTGTGGAATATGTTAGCTTAGGAATCCGCCTTTGATGTGAAAAGGTCAGATGGAGGAAGGTTTTTTTTTTTTTTTGCTCCAACAATGTGTGAAGAAAACCTGTAAGACCATCTCTACATTTTGAACTGCATTTCATTCAGTTGTACATGAGAATATAGACCAACACCAAGCAGCGAGATGTGATGAGAACGGACCATTAATGCCTAGCAGCCACTCTCCTCCTTAGCCGTGCTGGAAGCCAAGCGTGAGATCACTTTTAGCTGCAGTTAAATCACTTTGGCTTGTTACTAGGTTACAGAAGAGTACATTTTATCCTGCCAATCAAAATGTGTAGGTTTCACATCTGGGAACATATCGGTGTTGGAGAGTGTAAGCCACGCAGAAAGAAGCAGCAGAATCCTTCCCCAGGTGTCCCATCGTCTAATGTTGACGTTCAGGTGTAACTGTAGGTTTTTTCCCCTCATAAATAGGATGAAGACGGACTGATTCACCCACACACAAGGAGTGAAACGAAAGATTGAAAACCCCCAATACTCTCCGACTGCCCTTCCACACTCACACCGATTTAAAACAATTCTCCGGCTTACGCCCACTCCTTCTGACAACAAACAAATCAACTCTGACCCGCCGTTGGATCTCGGCTCAAGAAACACCCACGTATCAACCTTTCAGCTCACCATAATAAAATGCTAACCCTAATCTGCATTTCTAGAAGAGGATTTCATGCATGGGGCCGTCGTTGGAATTTTCCCAGAACGAGGCCCACACATCTACCGGGCTCAATCAAGAAGTGGTGTTATGGAGGAAAGAGTGACCAGTCTGTTTTGATTCAATTAAACCGAGTAAAAACACATACAAACAAACAAGGCACTGAACAGACAAACCAAGCGTAGAAGAAAAACACAGTGAACACTGAAATATGTATGAATTTATGAATTCAGTGTGTGTGGACATCTTTACTTTTCCGTCTGTTTGGTTGAATTGCCATGGCATATGACTGGCATTACAGAAAGCCACCATTATTTCATTATTTGGGAGTCAAGAAACTCCCAAAAGATTTTGGATTTTTTTTTATGGTTGGTGCAGAATCGCTGTTCATGTGTAGGTGGGGAGTTAACAGTCAAGTGAATGAAACTGATGAACAGATTAGTCATCCTCACACATTTTCTCATTGTGTCTCCTTCTAGAGGGAAATAAATAAATAAATAAATTAGACGATCAGCTCATCTTGCTTGGGATCCCCTAAAACCCCTTGAAGGACCCCTGGTGAACCCCACTTTTGGAACCAGTGACGTAGGTCAAATTAGGAGTTCAAACAAATAAAATGAAAAAAAATATTATTAATACAAGATTTTCAATTTATTGCAACACCCTAACAGCCACCTACTCCCTTTTTTTTTCCCACGGCGGCGCTATAATTAATTCGCTTTTCGAAGGGGCGGGGTTTACAATTATAAAACAGGACGTGATTGGCTGAGAGCTGAGACGCACGTGTCCCTGCTTTACGCCTGCTGTGTTCCAACCTCACAACAAGCCTATCTGCAGCACCACCGGACCAGACGCTGTTACTGTCCCGCGTCCCGCCGCCTGTACAACAACAACCTTTATTAAAAAGAAACGAAAAAACGGCAGCAATGAAGCTACGCGCGTCTTTTTCTCTTTCTCTACCACTTTTGGCATTTTGTTTCCTTGCCGGGGCCATTTCCACTGTGAACGGTAAGTTGCTTGAGTTTGATTGCTGTTTTGTTTACCCCGTAACGTCCCGAACACGTTGGGAGTTGGAAAAGTTCCTTTTTTTTTTTTTTTTTTATTTACTCCATGGAAATGCAGTTTGTTCGTTTGCTGGACAACTTGGTGTAAATTTGGGAAGTGTGTTTGGTATGTGGTGAACATTCCCAACCTGGCACAAGTGGCTCGCGGACAGGAGTGGGCATCTGCACGAGATTTATTTATGTAACGTTACTTTATTTTTTGCTCCCAAATTACAATGACAAATCCTGTTGCTGCTCGCATTTATGTTTTGGTTGTAAACTATGTTGGTCAATAGCTAAATAATGAGTATAAAATAGTAATAAATAGTAATAAAATAGACAAATTGGTGCAATAACAGTTAATTCATCTGGAGGTGGGGGTATCATCCCAGACAAAAGGTAGAATTAATGTGAACGCAACTAAACATTGATTTAACTTCAGTTATTCAATCATTCATTTCAAATCAAGTTAGCATTGAAACAATATAAAGTTAACCATGCTTTATGCAGCAGGATCCTATGGTGACTTGTCAGCAAAACACTCAATCTCAGCTCCTTTCAATTCAAGAGATGAAGTGGGGCTGCAGTTCACACGGTCTTCAGCTGACAAGTCTCTAACCCAAGAAGAGGAAATAAAACCTCGTCCAACGGGACATCATTTCAAATATAATTGTATCAGCCATGCAGTTGTACGATGTGTATAATACATAGAAACAAGCTCCGTATAAGCTGACAGAAAGGGAGTGATGATGGAGACGTTTCCATCGAGCAGCAGAGGTTTTTTGGTGACTTGACTGAAATAACATTGAATACTGATGTTGGATCAACACTATTTCGGGGCGCAAAACTGATGTGGAATCAGTGCAGTATTTCAACATTGATTCAATGCTGGTCTGGGATCTGTGCTTTTTCTGATTTTTGCAGGCCATAACCTTCCTGTTACGGCAGAACGTATGGTTCAGCATTCCCTATGAATAACTACCCAAGGGCGTTGTGTGCAAAGTGCCCCCTTGAAGAAGAACAGCATACAGGCTGGCTATTATGCTTGTCCATGTTCGCCTCATGCCATTGGCACTTGGCTTTGTTTGCATTTGCGTGCATCCAGTACATCTAGGCCGATGGACAATAGGAAGAATGGCCTGATTTTTTATTTCATTTTCCTCCTTCATTTTCTTCATTATTTCCTAACCAGGAGGAGGGCGTTTATATCCGCCGGTATCATGATGCATTCCCACTGTAAAAATGTTTCAGTTTCACTCTGCGTGTATTACACATCAACTCAGGGCAGAATTCATACTTTGGGTAGACTCCATATGGGGATATTTCACACTGGATATTTCACACATTTCAACTCCCAGCTATGAGTTGACAAACAGTCGACCTCTGACACTTCCTTCCCCGGGGATAAGCGCTCGACACTGGAGTTCAGGCTTCCTTTCAGCGATTAATTGCAAATGAAACAGAACAGAGACACTAAAGTACTATCTGGATTCAATTACTTTTTCATTTGTGTTTAAAAATGTCCCCATTTCGACTCAAGTGTGTGGCGTTACTACAGATACCTGGGGCAGCCGGTATTGATGGTTGACGAATCAGGGTATACCTGCTGCAAAAAAAAGAAACTGTTCTACTCAATTTCCTCATTCAGTTTTATGTCCATGAGTTGGACATTTCTAGACCAACTGGACATGGCAGCTAAACTGGCCCCATAAATCACACCCATTCATTATGATGCACTTTCTTCTCCCTAAGACCTTTTTTTTTTTTTTTTTAAATCAAAACTGATGAAGAATCCAGATACTCTCCTTTTTTAAAGAGAAGCAGACATCCCCCTGTTTTTGCTCCTGGAGGGGACGGGAACGGCCACGCAGAATAGGTGTGGCTGCAGTGACCATAACACTGAGTCACTTCTCCGGATGTGGCCGCCAAGACAGACACGCCAGTGAACTTCCTCCCACTAATAACCACTCAAACGGCGGCTTCCCTATACTTTCACGGCGGCGTTTCCATACACTACCGGGGGAGAGAGCGAGCGGGGGGAGACTTGTTGAAGAAGAGCCGAGAGGTTGGGGGGGGGGGGGTTTAACGGATTCGTCCAGAGGCAGCAGGTTATACCTCACGTGTCGTCTGTGTTGCCGCTGAAGGGAGAGAAGTGGAAAACGGTGTTCCGTCAGGGCCCAGGCAGACTTTTCTCACAACAACACCACTTAGGGCAACTGAGTGAACCGGGGCTAAATATAGCCCGACGCCGGGGGCCAATGGCCTGTGAGCGTAGTTGTGTGTGAAATCTCTGGATGTAGGTGGTTTGCGTGCGGGGCTAACGGGCCCGCGTGAGTGGTTCGGGTCGGAGCGATGTTATCGGGCGGACGTCGGACCTCGTGTTAAATATTTGATATCTGCCGGTTGGGTCGTCCACCGCTGATGTGATGGAGGCTCCTCTCTGACCACAGCTACATAACAGCAGTCAGGCTGTCACCCCCGCCACCAACCAAATTGTGAAGTGTGTGTGTGTGTGTGTGCGTGTGTGTGCGCTCCATTGTAAAAAGCTTGTCCCCCTGCCTGCCCCAGCATTCACCATCTGCCAGTATGGGGTCTCCCCTTCAGGGCCCTGTCTCCTCCAGCCTTGATGACTTGATTACACTCTCCTGCCAACTCCCCCTGGAGGGGACGGACTTTTTTTTCCTTTTTTTTTTTTTCTTCCGCCTGAATTTTTAATGGCTTCCTTAATCAAAGTTTCATCTCAATATGGGATCTCTTCTAATTCGGGCCTCTGTTATTAGTGTCTGTCGGCCCACTTTCCAATCTGCTGCGTTGAATATTTCACACGCCGACCCGTGACCTTGCACATCCGGCCAAGAGGAAACCGGAATCGGTTTGATTAACGAGGACGGCGTGTGTCGGCGTTTGTCTGCACATGTGAAGAGACATCTTCACATCTTCACATCGTAGCTACACGGTGCTGGCACACATGGGACATATTAATCTACCTTTCACCTCCATTAAGCTGTTAGACCGGTACTTTTTATTCCAGAGTACCGGTCAGTCACTTCGGAGAAAAGCTTTGCGTGTCCGTGTGTGTGTGTGTGTGTGTGTGTGTGTATTTTTAGCGGTTGTGTTTTTTTTGGGAGCAGCAGATGGCTGTGCAGCTCTGGAGTAGCGCTTGCAGATTACAGAAAGCTCACCTGCAGCTGGAGTGTCCTGGCGGTGTTGAGACTGAGAAGGGTCAGGCCCGGGTGAACCCGCCTCCACGTCACGCATCTCAAGGTCTCCTGTCCTCACCCCTCCACCGGCCCGGCGCTCTGTCTCGCAGTCCGCATCGGACCGGACGAGCGCTCTACAGGTCTTGGGGCTTTTTTTTTTGGTTATGCTTCAGCGGGCCTCTTAACGTGTGTGAGTGTGTGTGAGTGTGTGTGTGTGTGTGTCAGACTTCTCTCCTGGGCTGCTTGGAACACTGAGTTCCCACACCGGCCAGTCCAGCCTATACACTCCAGGATGGTTAGCGGTGTGTGTGTGCATGATGGAGCATGGCTATGCACACTGTCATAAACGCATTCACATGTTCATACACATGTTGTCCCCTCCTGCACATGCATAACAAACCTTCCTATTTCCATTGTGACATTGTTGCTGTTAAAGAGCTAATTCCCTTAAAGTCCTCCTTAAACCGTCTGGGTTTTATTTTTTTGTGTACTCCTGATTTACTCCACGTCATCTTTGATAACTCGAGTCCTTCTGACTGGAGGGATTTTCGCCCACGGCCGCACAGTGTGCATTCCCCCAGCGCAGCACAGGGCACGCTTTCGTCACTGAACCGTCTCTAAAGCGCTGCAGCCTCCAGAGATGATTTTGTTGTGCATCAAACTGATTAAAGCGCGCCTTGCCCACTTATGTCAAGGCGCGTTTTGTCCGGAGCTGCTATTCTCTCTCCGTAACCAATCGCTCCTCCCCTTTTTTATATAGTCCGCCAAGTGTCCTCAAAAGGTCCACTCCCCTCCCCACTCTCACCCTGCATGTCCTGAAATGCCTCCAACCCCCCCCCCCCCTCCCCATCTCCTCCTCCTCCCCCGGCACAAGCGCCCTCAAATAGTCTCCTCCCACGAGCACGTTAGGCTGTTTATCTGTACGGTCACGTAAACAGCTCCTCCCAAGGTGCTTCATCCCCTTGTTTGTGTTGTTGTGCCTGCTCAGCCTGGTACTGGTGCTTGGCTGATCCTCTCAGAGGCGGCAGACTCCTCATCCTCAGCAGCTCCTACAGGACACCTAGCCGAGTGCTGTCCTGCCCGTCGGCTGTTTCCAAACCAGCCTCCTGCATCGAAACATACATTCATTCGAGGATCTGGGCCTCGTTTCATGAAGCGTAGAAGATCCACCACGACACAGGACACTCGTTTGCACACTGAGGCAAATGCGAGTTTTATTCATTGGCTTAGCTTTTAGCCGAGGGCAGAGATAAATGTGCCTGTCCAGTCTGGTGCTGGTACCCTCAAGATCATCAGAGACCTAAATCCTGTTTTTCTGATAACTTTTGAAGCTTACAAACCGATATTTGTCCTTAAAACTCACATGGTACCTTGTTTTTCAATACCCAGCCCTATTTCTGGCCCCCGTATGCTGAAGCTTTCACTGAGTCAAATCCACCTGATTTGGGAGTGAGTCATTATGTGGCGGTAGCTCTAGCGGCTGTGTGTTCTGGGTCTGGTATTTGGACCTCATTCTCTGGCTGAGGCATCATGGGAAAGGCATGGGCCATGAGTCATAAGGAGTGAGAAAAGCACAATGCCCTGCGGTAATGGCTTGTCCAGCCAAACAATTTCCACATACCTTCCTAATCTATCACTGCGGTTGGGATGAAGTGGGGCACAACGTAGGTTACTTTTGGGTACAGAAACACATGATGGTTATTTTTATTTCATGTTTTTAGAAATATTTAAAGGGTTTTATTTCAAGATGCTATATGTCCATTTAGGGGAAAACATTTGCTACCAAAATTGTATCCATCAATACTTCAAAAACACATGATTCTATCCTCAAAAACTATTTTGTAAGTAAAGATTAAAGGTTAAGATGACTCCTAACTTCAAAAGTTAACTTCAATAATGACTTTAATACCAGAGTACATGAAAGAGAGGATGACACAATCAACCCCTAAGGCTTACTTCCATTGTGGTCCTGGTAGTCAAGGGTTTTTTTTATGCTAGTGATTTAAGCCTACACATTTAAACACATTCAGTCCCAAGCCGTAAACTTAACATTCTTATATCTTTCTGTCTTATCTCTGACTGTAGCAAATCGATGCAAAGGGGGGGAAAAAGTGGCGTAACCCTGCAAGAACTCCCCACCCAGCCCTTGACTCTGCATCCCAGCTGCTGATCACACAGTCCAGCTATTCAAAGCTACACCCCATTAAGTCACCCAGTAACGTTTTACCTCCTTCAGCAACGACGCCTGGAAGAAACTGAAGGGTCGGACGTTTTAGAGCGGCTGAAGCGCACCTCCTTATTGACTTGCTATCTGCACGTCTGTGGGCGTCGAGCTGACTCTCGTGGTGCAATAATGAGGGCAACTGTAGAATAAGCTGAGTCATCAACCTTACAACCAACAGCGAAGAGAGCAAAGGTCACACACACACACACACACACACACACAACAGATGCAATCAATATCCACGTGTCCTATCATGCAGGATAGAAAAGTAGCAGGTGAAGGTGTGAAAGTAGACGATACAGAACAATGTGGTGTAACCTGAAGGAGCTGAAGACTTGTGAGAACATGTTGCACTTTGATTCATGATCTTAATTAATAACAAGTTGTTTTTCCAGTTCCCATAAACGAGACTGAAAGCCACTGAAAGATTTCCCCTGAAACACCAATTCATACTTACCTAAAACAACGCGTCATCCCGCTGTGAGCTGTGCGTGTAGATAATAGGGAAGAGCAACTCCTGGGTTTCCTCTGAGACAGCAGAGCTTATTGTTGCTGTGGGGTAAAAAAAACACACAACTGAAATTCTGGTGTTTTTCTTACTTGAAATCAAAGTGATTTATGTTTTTGAGAGAGTTTCATGACCCTCGTGTGCACAAAACCTGTTCAAACCCCATTGTAAAAATAGCTAGGCGCCCAAAGAGAAAATAACAGTACAGTCATACATGAATGTACTTTTAGGCATACGTGTTTTTTTTTCCCCGACAGCAGCATAATTTCGGGGATTCCCAAGGAGGCTCTGGTGGTTTGACCACTGTCTGCTGGCTGACCACCTTGACTAATATGTCAGCAATTTAATTTCCTCACCAAAACCCAAGAAGGCTCACAGCTAAATGACAGATCACATGTCTCTCAGATCCACCTTCTACTTCCCCAAAGCACCGTAACAGAGACATCCCACTTCATTTCTTTTCTATGATTTTTTTTTTTTTTTAATGTTTTTTCTTCCTTAAACCGGGAAAAACCTGCACCGTTTATCCGTCAGCTCGATCTAGTGAAAATGAAGTTTGCTCGTTGTCAGGAAGGTCATTCTTTCAACGGGGCGGATTTGTTACTTGGCACTCAGAGGTTTTCCTGAAGGGAGCCGTCTGCCACCGTAGGAAGAGGGAGGTTGTGTTCCTTCCCAAAGATAAACAGGCAACATTTGGATGTGTCGGCGGTGCCAGCCAAGGCTGTTGCCTAACTGTCCCCCGGGATGCGAGAGCGTTTGAAGGCCGTGACATTGGATACAGTGCTGATAACACTGGACATCTTTGGGAAATGCAGTTCGGTGGATAAACAGCCAAACAGGATGTTGGCAAAGTGGATCTCTTTTTCATTGGACGTGACACAAGCATCTTTCCTAAGTCTCCAGGAATGCCATTAGATGGGGGATGGGGGGGGGGGGTTACTAGGTTAAAATGTCTTTTATTAAGTACATTCACCAAACTATGTACTTTTGTTTCTTTCCACTTCCTGAACACCAGCTTGTGCGATTTAGTCTTCCCACAATGCCGCAGTGTTGGCCAGCGTCCACCCTGAATAAACTTTGCTCTGAGTGCTCTCATCCTGGAGTATTTGGATGAACAAAAAGTGTGTGTGTGTGTGTGTGTGTGTGTGTGTGTGTGTGTGTGTGTGTGTGTGTGTGTGTGTGTGTGTGTGTGTGTGTGTGTGTGTGTGTGTGTGTGTGTGTGTGTGTGTGTGGTGGGAGAGGGGGGGGCACACAGTAACACAGTGGAGACACAGGAAGTTTGAAGTCTCTCACCGAAGTGCCATTTTCAACTGTGGCCTTGTGGGAGAAACCAGATGGGGCCGTAGGGCCTCTGAGAATTATACCCTCAGCAAAACTAAAATGCCTCCCTTTTTCTACTGTAGCTTTCCAAAAACATTCCTTATCTACTCCCACGCGTCCTCTTTGTGTTTGAGGTAGGAGGTACCCCAATCACGGCTTGAAAAAAGCGGGGTCAGACCTCCTTTTTCAGACGGTGTGGTGACACCCTGCTGTGGAAACCACCAATTTCACACTCGGGGGGGCCGAGCCTCTAGTTCCTTTACAATTACCCAAATGATAAGCGTTAACTTGGGAAAGGCTCTCACGTCCTCTGCAATTCATCCAAGTGTCATAATGATACGGGCGTAATTGAAGAGTTCATTTCCAAAGTGCTATATATCCACGTTGAGAAAAATATAATTACTTGAGGTTCAATATCTGAAATTTGGAGGCTCCACTGTGTTAAGTTGTTATTTTAGGATTTAGACTACCTATTTTTTTTTTTTTTTTAGAAAGTACCACAACTTGTTTTCAATTTTTCAGTCGTGGTGTTTTTGAAAACCACCGCTCGCCTCCTTAATGCTTCTTTATTCATTTATTTTTGCCCTCACTGCTAGCTGACAGCCTTTCCCTCGTGCCCAGAGAGCTGCCAGATTGGCAGGCTCAGGCTCAGGCAGCAGTGATGCTAGTGGAAGCATCCAGTATCTGTTTTGTGTGTACTGTGTAGCGATGGCTTACTCAGCTGTTCCAGACCGTCGCGTCCAACCTACAGTGGGTTGTTCCATCTCTACTCAGCAGCAGAGCAAGGAAATGACCACCGCTGCTAGAGAAAATATCAAATAAATGAAACTTTAGCTGAATTTCCCCCAGAACTACTTGGACAATATTAAGAATTTACTTGCGAAAAGTGTCCAAGTAAGAAGTGTCTTGATGCTGTATCCTGCGCCAGGAAGTAAAAACGGACCAAATGTAAATCAAGTGTGGACCCAAAACCAAAATTGCTTCCAGCCACAACCGCAACAATATCTGGAGATGCTGCTCCAGGTTCATGTCAGGTCTCTTCCTGCCCTGACAGATGGGCCTGGTCTGGGAAGTATCAGATGTTTGTTCCTTTGCTCTGGAGACGGTGTTGACAGGAAACGCTGAGCTGTCAGGCATTTCTGAATGTGAAATGAGGAGTGCGAACCCGAGCCGGGACGGGGAGGAACGCTTTATATGCTGGTTTTTCTGTACTTGGGTGCCAGTAGGGTGGAGTTTGCCATATCGGACAACACAATGAGGTTATACAGTCAGAGGAAAGTATTTTAAAGTCAAGATCATAAGATGATAGCTCACACTATCTGAAGTAAACCCCACCCATCCGGTTCCCCGTGCAGGTTAATGTCAACATTTGGAACAATTTCACCCACACAAGTGTATTTGAATCCACTGATGAACTAGTTCAGAATCAAAATCCGTTCTTTAAATGAAGGAATAACATGTTTATCTGTTGAAATGATTCATGGCTTTGAAAAGCACTCTGGCTAGGAATTTGTTTTCATGCACCAGGCTTGTACTGCTACTGCCTTGTATCGTCAGTAATGCCATTTTAAATGCTACTATTGCACACAAAATCAACACGGGCCACTGAACACAGGGGCGGACTTAGTGATTTGGAGGCCCAAGGCAAAGGCAGACATGGGGCCCCCTGAATCCCAACCTTCACCCTTTTCAATCCATCATTTCTGCAAGCGATGGTGTTCAATGGGATGATCTCTCCTGACTAGTGTGAAAGTAAATTTGCATACAATACTAGAATTGACCATTTATCATTTATTAGTTATTATTTGGTGTCTGTTGCATTGATACTATGCTGTCCCCTGTGACAGGCATGTAACGTGTGCAACAAACATGTACCTAAGTATAGCAGAACCACCTAGCCAGGCCTTTCAAGGAAGTCAGAAACGTGAGTCCACCACTGTATGAAAATAGTCCATAGGATGAACTATATGGTCTTAGCACGGAGAACCAATCATGAGAGACTTCTCTGTTCCCAAAGAAACTATAAAGATTGTAGTGAACTGACTTTCAGAGAGAGAGACCATGCAGAGGTTCTGACTTACTGTAGGGCCTGGTTCAAGGTATTTCTCTCCAATATATCTGTATACAATATATTTAATACTTCAACCTATCAGTGTTTTGTGTATTATTTTGTTTTAGTTCTGAGTGCTTCCAGACAGTTTCCACGACACTAGCAAAGAAAACATTGCTAGCAGAAACTGATGTAGTGGCAAGAAAGTCAAGAGGCAATATTGCGCTAGAAGACAAGTGGAATAGCCCCCTTCTACTATAACTTGACTGAGTGGGGGTCCATGACTCAAGATTGAAATAACTTTGGTTGGAAAAAAAGAGCGTGCTTTTTCAATAAACGCACTTCTTTTACTTTGATGATAAAATAAGTTTGTATTAGTTCCGTTCTTGCGCTTGGCCTTCTGGCCTTCTTCTGCCAGGGCTGAAGGCAGTCGCCTACCTTTGTCTCGTGGTGAGACCGCCCCTGATTGAACGTACTGTACTGTAGGAGTCACCATTGTCGTTCTCCCCTCTCGTTCCAGGCGACTACTGCGAGGTGAATGTGTGCAGTAATGGGGGAACCTGTGTGACCGGGGCAGGAGCTCCGTTCATCTGCATCTGCCCCGACGGCTTCACTGGAGACATCTGCAACGAAACCGAGACCGGTAAGCCATGCCCCTGGGCGCGAAGTGAATCTCAAATCTCACATTTCAAATTCACTTGGCTCACCTCCTCTTCCTCTTCCTCAAGGGCCCTGCAGCCCCAATCCGTGCAAGAACGAAGCCATCTGCGCGGTGACGGGCCACTCCCGCCGAGGCGACGTCTTCAGCGAGTACGTCTGCAAGTGCCAGCCGGGCTTCGAAGGCGTCCACTGCCAGAACAGTAAGACTCCTTCAGTCTGGTCTTCTTGCTCAATGGTAGTTTAGTCAGGAATTTATCAGTAACTATCAGTGTTTCCCCAAGTTTTTTTTTATAGATGGAGGTAATATTCTGCTCCTGACCCCATTTCAAGATCAGTTCCAGTAGTTCCAGTTACAGAATGGCTCTTATTTGGACATTTATCTCATGAAATGTGGAGTATTGTTCTGTTATTGCAAGTGTAATTCTTATTTTTGTTTTGGGTGGGCTGGGCAGGAAGGCCAGAATTCATTGTATTTACATTTTGGTAGTTGTGGGAGGCCATTTTTCAGCTTTGAGGCACCACCACATCAGAAATATCCTGATCGTATCCGGCCCTAACTGATAGCCAGGGACATTCCTGGGACATTCAACTTACTCTGACAAATATTGGGCATGGAAATTGGAAAAAAAAAAATGTCATGGAATAGTCTTGGGAAAAGTTACAGCCCCCGGATAGCCCCCTTATCCAACCTGACTTCACTGACTTGGAGACAGCTGCTGTTGGAGAGGACAGCTGTCGTCCTTATGGGCGCGTCAATCGGACACGACCGGTCTGGATCAATCGGGGTCAGCCCGGGAGAGGGAGGGAACATGTGCTCCGCTCCCCCCCAAACGCCACAAGCCCCGTACACAAGAGACAGATGGCTGCTGTTTGCGGGAGGAGGCGGCAAAATAAGAGTTGCCAAGTGTACACAAAGGACTGATTTAACGGGACTCGAATGGGGCTTTGCAGAAACGCTGAAGTGTATCTTGTGTTTTGATCACGATGCCTTTTTATCCTAGGTGTCAAAGGAGCAGACTTGAAAAAAGGTAACAACGGAACGGCTTGTTGACTTGTAGAGACGTGTGTGTGTGTGTGTGTGTGAACCGTGTGGTTGCTTTCCCTTCTTGATCCAGGTGCCCTCTGTTTTCTTGGCTGCATGCGGGGTTGGAGGAATGACACACACACACACACACACACACACACACACACACAGGGAACAGCTTAGGTCAGCACCATGCCTCCTTGTTTCTGAGTCAAGGCCAGCAGAAGCCCGATGTCAACGGCGGGACTTTATCAGTTCACCTGCTCTGATATGAAGACGTCCTCTCGCACCGAGCATCTGTTGGGAACTAGGCTGGGAAAGTGAAGTCTCTCACGATTGACCGTCTATTTGAATTCAGACTGCCCCAGCCCATATTTATCCTCATAAAGTTCACAGCCAACGTTTTGGTTTTTATTTTCTCCCCGGGAAGAGAATTCATTTGACCATGTTGGTTCATGACGACCCCTCTAAGTGCTGTTGGGGGATAAAGGTTCCCCCTCTTTTACAGCTGTTGATGACTGTTGTGACAGCTTTAGTGTGTGTGTGTGTGTGTGTGTGTGTGCGTGTGAGAATGTGTGTCTCGTGGCAGCCAGCTCCTGTGGTCGGTGTGTGCTGGCTGAAGAAGACAGATGTTTGTGGTTTGAGGCGTAGTGTCAGTATCATCCTCACACACAAACTCATTTACTCAGGTCACACAGATGGGAGCGCACATTGAGGCGTTCTGGTGAGACATTGAGACATTGTTTGTACCTCAGGGTCCGGGACAAAAAAATGCCCTTGAAAGTTCATAAAAATATCGGTCCCACGTTGGCCACCGTAGGGGATTCGTGGGAGCATGTGATGGACGGTGTTCCAGAAGAAAAATGCAGCTTTTTTTTTTGATCGGAAAACAACCAACCATACAGCCTGAAGCGGTGGGAAATGTTGGCACCACGCAGCCAGCAGTCGGAGAAAATGCCGACCCAACAATATGACAACCAATGTGGTTTTAAAAAAAACAAAAAAACTCAATCAAGGGGTTAAAAGTCGGTGCAGGCTGTCGTAGTCGGCGTCAAAATGTTCACTTGGCCTCCTCTCCTGTAAGGCCTGCCGCCAGTTTCCACCAGTGGGAAAGAAGTTAAACAAATATTACTGGTACAAATTGAGTTGAGTGTTTACTTGCCAACATGCAAGACAAATTTATTATTTCATAGTTGGAAAAAAATAAAGTTGCCCCCCCCCCCCCCGAAAAGAACTAAAATGCCTCTAAGAAACAGATGAAGGGATAAAAAAAATGTCCTCTTTAAAAAAGTTAATCAAAGTGTGTGTGTGTGTGTGTGTGTATGTGTAAACTCAGTGTTGGGTACTGGATGCAAGCATCTTTGGCACTACACATCCTACATGGAAACACACACACAGCACATTCTCTCTTTCATATACAGTTTGTGGGTACGTACACACACACACACACACACACACACACACACACTGGTCTGGCCAACAGAAAGTGGTGGTCCACGCCGAGCGCCTGCAACGTCAGCGCCGCCACTGTTGCCGGGCGGAAAAGTGAATGTGGAGGCGGAACGGTGAATTAAGTCTGCCCTCCTGACAATGTCACACTCACTACTCAGATCTGACTGCAGCACTTCTAACTGCCCTGTCAAATTGGCTTGAAAGCCTCAATGGGTTGCAGGGAAGGAGGAGGAGGAGGAGGAGAAGGGGGAGGAGGAGGGGGAGGAGGGGGGAGAACTCGCACTCACATAGAGATAGAGACGAGAGAGAACCACGTCCGTGGCTGTTGACTTCACTTCAGGCCAAAACAGATGGCTGGAAACGGAGCGAGAGGAGGAGGACTGTTATGTTTGCCTCCTCTCTCTAAGTCCCAGATTTTCAAATCAGATTAAAGGCGCCCGTTATTTGTTTCTTGGATATTTGGGGATGTTAGTCACCAGCGCGAGTGTGTGAGTCGCCATCTCAGAAGGGGTGTGTGTGTGTGTGTCTGAGCTGCTCTTGTAGTTGTTTTTTTGGGGATTTTTCAACCCCTCCCAGGATGTGGTGGTGTGGGCAGACTAGGCAGCATGCCCCCTGGGGAAGAGAGGCTGTGTGTGTGTGTGTGTGTGTGTGTGTGCGCGTGTGTTGTCATGTGTTCCCAGTGTCATGTCATGGATCTGACGTACATGTGTTTGTTTACTACCGTCTAGAGGTCCGTTAGAGCTTAAACCCGCTTACCTAGAATCACGACAGTGACGCGAGCGGCTGATAAGCGCGTTGCCAAACGATCGGCGACCTTCACCGGTAAATACCAGCGCTGCCCGCTCCGGGAGACCGCCTGACCAGGTGAATCCAGGTCAATATCCATCTCACCTTAATAATAAAGCCACATGAAGGGCAGATGGAGATGAAGGAGAGGAGACGTTCAGGAGGGTTTTTACTCGTCTTGACAATCACGGACATGGGTTGAGCAGAATGGGTTCAGCTCAACAGTAGGAAGGAGTTCCTTATATTTTGTCCATACAGTACATTCACACCTGCTTACAATTCTCCAGAAGCAACAATAACTGCAATTGTTTAATTTTTTTTTTATCCCACTTTGGCCATGAAGACAACCAATCTATTGATGACACAATATTCCCCCGTTGAAGTTGTTCAAAACATCTCACAACCCCTTCGGGTACATCCCTACTAGTTAAAGGTGCTTTGTGTTCCAGAGAGGATGTTGATACCCCCCCTATCCTTCTTGGCATCGATCAATGTGAGTTTGTTTTGATGAGAAAGAAGAGGAACTACAAGTGTAAGCTGATAACATCCCGTGATGACAGCATTATACACATTCTGACGAGTTGAACCTATGGAGTTAAAACGGCCAAACTTTTTCCTGTTCTGCTAAATCAATCCCAGCAGATTTCCCACAAAGTGGCACGGTGTGGTGGAGAGGCTGCCGGTCGTGTTCGCTGGTTGTGCTGATGTCAAAACGAATGTGCTTATGATTTATTGATATTGAAATGCGACGCGGAGTACGCCGCTCGAAATAAAATGCTCAAAAATATATTTCATGACATCAGAAGTTTCATGCTGGAGCTCTGAAGCGGAGCTATTCTGGGTGCTGCTGGAGCTCCCTGGTGTGCTGCAGCCAGTCCACAGCACACATCCACACAGCAAATTACACCTCTGGACACATTTCGTTTAGCAGCCTTTTTTTCGTTTATAATACTCTTGTGGCTTTGTCTGGCAGCCATATTGGCTTTGGGGCACCCCCCTTGGTAGTGGTACCATGGCAACGACAGAAGTGGAGATCAGAAATATGTAATTTCCTTATTTGCCGTTGGTGGGGAGGAACAAGACAAACACCGATGATGCACGCAGTCTGCAGAGACGTACTCTGCCCTACAAAGGCAAACAGCAGGAAGTACGTTTTGTGTGTTTTTTTTAAAGGTCAAAGGTCATGACTAGGGTTTCAAGTGCATACGGTAGTTTGATAAACAGACGATACAGTCGCGGCTCTTTGGTTTTGTAGGGCAGTTCTCGTCTAACCGTGGAAAATCAGACGGCCTATTTTTAAAGTTTGAGCACCGTTGGAGCTCAAAACCACACACCGCGGGGTAGAGAGCACCAAGCGCGTCGCATGACACCGTCTAGTCTTCTGAGGCAGCTGCACAAAGGAAGGTTTGAGCCGCGCAGATCCAGGCCTGCACCTTTTTATCGAGCGCGGGTCGCTCTGCTGATCATCACATGCGCAGCCAGCCGACCTTGGGGTTTCATCGATCAGGGTCAGGTTTCAAACAAAGCGGCACGAGCTCTGCATTGGTTTTCACGTCATGTCGAAACAGTGGCTGATATTGATGCCCGGCGCATAGTGTGGTGCATTCAATTGTTTCCGTTGTGGCATGGGGTTTGTTGGATACAGGCGGTTGAGCGCTGCTGTATCTGGCACATGCATTCTCCCTCAAAATCTGTTGATAGTGGATCCAGCTAAATATGGAAGAGATGATAATCATACCATATCCACAAATAGACGTCAGGATTTGATTCACCTACTGAAAATGTGTGTTTAACATGCATCTAGACGAGTGTGTGTCCTTCTAGCATGTTAACTTCAATAGGATTACATGGTACTGCATGGGTTGAGACGTTCTACGGCCCTCGGGTTATGAAAGCCCTTCAAAACCCATTGGATAATCTGAGCAATGCGTGGTTGTCAAGCAAAAAAAAAAAACAATGCTGTTTTTTTTTTTTTTTTAGTTCCTGAAAAGGTTTTTACCCGACAACAGCGGTTTGGTGGATGCTGTTATTTAAAGCCTTACTGTACCACGAGTGCATACGTTGTGAGCACGGGTGGACCCAATGAGAAACGGCAGGATTAATGCCATGCTCTACCCATGGAGCTACACTGGAACACACACACACACACACACACACACACCTCCACCTCCACCTATCCCAGGGGTGGTGCATGGTCCTCAGGCTTTGTCTCCTAACTGGATTAGGGCCTGGCCAGCGAACAGGCTGTATAATCCTCCTGGTGCCCAATCCTCTTAATGGAGACTGAGACACCAGCTGACCCACTTCAGGACCTGATCAGGTTGTCATCAATTACTGATATAGGTCTCTGGGTTGTTGATAGCCTGGCATGATTGATGGCAACTTTTTGCCCAATAAGCTCTTTGATCAACCTACCGTAATGTGACAAGAATGTACATCCAGGTCCTTAAAAAGTCTTAGATTTTGTCAAATTAAGGCATCAAAAGTATTAAGATGTCTTAAATACAGTTCCCCCACCGCTGTGAAAACTGTCAAATGTGATATCTTCATGTTCCAACATTTAAAAAATGACACTGTGCCGTAATGGTGGCGCTATAATTAAAGGCTACACCACCGGTCAGATGTTGATGAAACCCACAGGGTGATGCATCTTGTTGCTGATTGGTCGAAAGGGTGCCTGCATCATTTGTAGGGGTTAACATGTTTACTGTGGCCTTGTTTTTCACCACCGTCTTCTCTTAGATTAAGACCGTGTTAGCTGACGGTGTTCGCAGCACAACATGCAAAAGTAGATTACTTTTTGCCGCTAACACTTTCATCCCTGTGTTGTTTTTCGGATGAAGCGAAGCTCATACCCACCCACCCGAAGGGGCGTGTTAAGATATCTCACTGCACGAAAGGTGTCAAACTAAATAAACACCGGATGCAGAGAAGGGAAAGCTGCTACCTGTCTTCTTGCTCCGCGACGGCAAACTGATCAAAGAGCGTCTTTTTCAAAGTTGGTGTCGAGGGCTCAGTGCTGCTGCTCGAAATAGCCTGTTTTTGTGTGATACGAGCTCCCAAAGTATCATGACAGTGGATTTCGTTACCCAGAGTTTGTGGATGCACGCTTCACAATTATTGTATTCCTGCTGTGACCGTGTGAAAATGAATGTTTGGAGACTGAGCTATTTATGGAGTATGTGGGTAGAGCGATACTACATGGCTGTGTGTGTGTGTGTATGTATGTGTTGGGTAGAAACAGAGCATCTGTGTGCCTGAGTGTAGTTTGCGTGCATTTTCCATCCGTAGTAATAACTACTGTGAGGTTTAACCCTGCAGGATTCAGTGAAATGCCTCTTTTTGTGTGTGTGTGTGTGTGTGTGTCTGTGTGCAGCCGTCTGCACAATAAGCTAAATTTGTGCCTCGTTCCTTAAATGGTCAATATACGACCGTGTTCAAAGGCAGTTCAGTCACGCTGGCAGTTCCTTGCGGGGGCGAGAGACATGAAAAAGAGTTTGAGTTTTTGCCCTGTTTCCATTCCGCTGATGCGCTCGCTGCCCTCGCCTGACTCATCCGGCCCAAACACTCGGGATAGCGTTGGCGGGGGGCGCCATCTAAAGGTGCTACACAGAACTACATCAAATTGAATCGTCTTATTATCTCGCAGAGAAACGGGCTCCTCTTGACTCCTCTTTTAAGTGGATGTTATTGTGTCCTAGTCCACTACACGGGGGAAACTAGAACCGCTTAACCACCAGCTCCTGTTTACTGTAGTTTCAGCCACATTGTTTTCCTCAGCAACGCCCTGCTTCACTCAGCTACACTGTTTACACCCGGGAACCACCCTCGGTCCACAGGGCAGCTCAAGCGTACATTGACAGTAGTTATTAAGGGGAAACTAACATTCATTCACTTTCCCCACTCTGGTTTTCACTCTGTGTGGGGAAATTGAACCGGTGACCCTTCCGGAAACGAGCTCACCTCTCTAACCCTCCGACTACTATACCGCTCACATCCTGTTGCATGGCCGGAACTAACTTGGAGTGTGAAAGATCATAACACCTTTTTTTTTTTTTTTTAAACTTGCATCTCGAGCATGAAATGTTACTCACTCGCACTTCTGTTCCGCTTGCAGACCGGACGGTAACCGTCGACTGAGATGATGTCGGTGTTGGATCGGAGGTGTGACTTGTGTGCTCTGTCTCTCCGTAGATGTGAACGACTGCTCCGGCCAGCCCTGTCAGAACGGCGGCTCCTGCAGGGACCTGGAGGGAGACTTCAACTGCCGGTGCCCGTCCCCTTACGTGGGCAAACACTGCCAACTCCGTGAGTGGGACCAGTCAGCACCCCAGTAGAAGTAGTAGAAGGGTTAGAAGTGGAGTACCGCTCATTCAGGGGGGAAGAGAGTCAATACAAGACAGTGCATTCACTCACAAATGCTTTTAGGGTGGCAGCGTGTGATGAAAGTGGTGTAAAAACCGGAATACTATTTCTCTATAACTGCTCAGAAGTAGAGAGACACACATATACACACACACACACACACATATATATTAATACCCTCACATTCTCTCAGGGATGACAAAATATACACATGTGAACACACACACACACACACACACACACAAATGCTGGATCCATATCAAATGGTGTACTATTCCTGGTGTAGGCTAATTGAAGTACATTGAGATGATTGAAGAAAGACACTAAAGTTAATGGGATTTGGACGGCGGCCAAGCTGCCTGGTTATTAGGATGATCAATAGAGAGCTTCTGCTCAAATGGGGAATCAATACTTTTATTCTATAAAGCAGATTGAAAAGTTGGCGCTGCTTTTATGATTTTTGTTTTATGCAGCTCAAGCGATTAGTGAATGTCTGCAAATCCCTCAGACATGCACGGGGTTTGGATGAACTTGGAAAAAATCCTTTCATCCAATTCATTTTCGTCCAATTCCTTGAATATCATGGAATTTTGCAAGGTGTATCCCGGACAGGGAAAGTCAGGGAATTTCATCAATTCTCTGGGGAAGTCAGGGAATATCAGGGGATCTTACAAATGAGTCACTTTACAGGAAAATACCAGAATGTATTTTTAAACTTTTTAACACATTCATTGCATTAGAAGGTCGTTTTCAACTGGTTCTCTCCACAGCAAACCCAACTGTCGTGGAAATCAGACCTTTTAGAAGGAAGGAACATGTTTAGGTTGTCAGGTTGAAAGTCGTGGAAAAGTCATTGAATTTTGCATCAGGGCCAAAGTGAAGAAACGCTGACATAGTGACAGGATACTGAATGCATATAATTCCTGCTCATGCATTGTACTTGATAAATGAAGTGGGATTTGAATCTGCCCCCACCCCCAGGCTGTATTTCCCTGCTGGGCATGGAGGGAGGGGGTATCGCCGAGTCCCAGATCTCAGCCTCATCGGTCCACTACGGCCTTCTGGGCCTGCAGCGCTGGGGCCCTGAGCTGGCCCGCCTGAACAACAAGGGCCTGGTCAACGCCTGGACCGCCGCCGGACACGACAGGAACCCATGGATAGAGGTGAGATATGAGATACAGTGCAACTGACAGGGCGAAGGTGCATATCAGAGATGGGTAGATAGAGATGTTTAGGGGTCAGTTCATCTTGGTCCTGGACCCTGAAATGTTTAGAAATACACTTCTTGACAGTCAGTAGTTTGGGCTGATATTGTTTTGTTCTAGCAAGGAAAAGTTGAATTATTGTGAGTTTTGGTCCTCAGGTGAAAGAGTAGACCAGTTAGATTCACCTAGGATGATTATCCTAGAAATGTGTTCACTGTTGTGTCAATAGAGAGCCTCATGGCTGTGTAACTGGGTGCTACTTGGAGCGTTGATATTTCGAGAACTATTTCGCATCCTTGTATTGGCCAGATTCACTTTGTCTCACGTGATGTTTTGGTTGAGCGTCTGTGGAGATGGAGGTTCTGTCTAAGGAGGAGGAGACCGTTGGTGTGTTTTTGAGCATTTCCATTCATCACTCATGTCTGCTGTCTTACGGCAATGCCAGATCAACATGCAGAGGAAGATGCGCTTCACGGGCATCGTGACGCAGGGCGCCAGCCGCATGGGATCAGCGGAGTTCATCAAGGCCTTCAAGGTGGCCTCCAGCCTGGACGGCAGGACCTACACCATTTACAGACCGGACGGACAGGAGAAGGACCATGTGAGGGGATAACACAGTGCAGCACAACACAATCCAACCAACAAAAACACAACATGTCTGCCATTTGATCACCGTGCTCACTTTTAACTTCCCTGTGAACTATTTTAAAGATTGCCATATTAAAAGATTTACCAGTGCAGGTATGGCAGTTGACATGAAGGGAAAGAGGGGGATTGAACATGAGGGACACATCAACCTCAACAGGCAAACTAACACAGGTCACCACATTTCCAAAAGCTAGAAATGAACCACTAGAGGGAGCAGCAAGCTGAGATTTCCTACACAAATGAATCCTGAACAAATTAATGTCTTTCACTCTGGCGTGGCCGACTGTATCAATCATCAAGTGCACCAAGTCATTTTAGTGTCTAGTATTCTTTTAAAGTCACTCTTTGATTGTCTGATCAACACCAATCATCACAAAATCTGAGTTTCTGTTCATGAACTCTTCTGGACAAAAAGTTCTTCAGGGTCCTTCAGATGAAACTCTGAACTCCTTTGCAGTTTGTTGGGAATACATACAAACCTCTGCATGAACTAATACTGCTGCTACTAATGCTAAGAACGGTGCGTTTGATACGCTTCTGTAACGACTTCCATCTTCTGTAGGTGTTTGCGGGGAACGTGGACAACGACGGCACCAAGACCAACTTGTTCGACCCGCCAATCATCGGCCAGTTTTTCCGCATCATCCCCGTCGTGTGTCGCAAGGCCTGCACCCTGCGCATGGAGCTGGTGGGCTGTGAGCTCAACGGTAAACTCTCTCACACACACACACACACATACATGGGTATCCACGTACTGTTTGTTTGGTGGGAAGGTTTGGTGTCGTTTTCCCACCCTAAATCCTTCCTCAGTAATGTTTCTAGTCCTGTACGCAGTGATTGATCATATTTCAGAGGCTCTTTATCAGTGCGAAACATCGCAACACTCGCAACTACATCAGACGCTGACGTACACCGTCCGTCAAAGCCTCTTCCAAGATGATCCTTCGACTCGTTTATCAAGACCATATGGACAGATCTCGCTACGGAAACATTGGCAGGGATACATACAGTGGAAATGTGTTTTTTTTTGATGCAGAGAATGTGTTAGTCATATTCACCATGTAGATATCGCCGTCCCAGGAGGCCGATGTAACGTTTGGTTCTTTCAAGTCTTCTCCGCTGCAACAAAATGTGTGTTCATCTCGCCGTTGCTTTTATCATAAGCCAGCGTGGTTCTCGCCAACTCGCTGGCCTCATTACGCCGGCGGATGTTCTCCTCTCTTGATGTTTGTCCGACAGTCATCAGATAGCGTCTGTTCGTCTGTCAGGCATGCTTTCTGGTTCCTGCATGATTGCAAGTTTGTTAGATTTGTAGCTCGTTTTGGTTTGGGCTTCACACATATCTCTCGTTCTGGCTTGAACTCGCAGCATGCATGTGTTGAGTGAGTCCGTTTTGGACTTTTTCCAATCTCAAAGAATCACGCCGTAAAAGTATCTGAAGAGCATTGAAGAACATTACCTGAAGTTTAATATTTAATATCTCCAAAATACAGAGGATCCATGATGTCAAACCGCTCTCATTTTGTCAACCAAGGAGCTGAATTACTACTACTACCCTTAAAAAGTCATTTTGTAAGAGAAGGTGTCCACATTTTTTCAACTAGTGGACATCTCAATTTAACACTCTTCATTTACTCATGATGTGGAAAAGGAACTATCATAAGATTTCATTTTATTTCCACTGATTGAATCATGTAAGTGTAAAACAATATTATAAAAACAATACTGTAAAGTGAAAAAAAGATGCTTAATTCGCTAACGGGTGCTTGAAACTCTACATGCATCTTTGACTCTCTGCTCATCTGCTCTGCATGCTCAGCTGCTTCATGAAGGACTTGGAGCCTTGTAGGTTATACAAGGCAGTTTTATTATAGTGACTATGAGGCTGAACTGCAGACTTGTGGAGGATCGCTGTCTAACTCCATGATGTGAGTTTGATCAGCTCGGATCGTAGTAGAAAGAAATTTACATCTACGGTCGCACATTCACCTGCATGGCAAATCCGTTCCTGTTGCTTCTCTGTAGTCTTCCACATCTTCGTCTCTGGCTGTCTCTGCTGCTTCACATCACACCTGGCTGGTCTTGGCTTCCTGTTCGTCCCCTGTCTATCATACTTTCTCTCTCTCTTTCCACTCCTTTTTTTCCTCTGTCTCTCCGCCTGGTCTCACCTCGGCAGTGTATTCAAACACGGCAGGTTGTTCAGAGCCAATGGGCCTGAAGTCCCGGCTGGTGTCGGACCGCCAGATCACGGCCTCCAGCACCTTCCGTACCTGGGGCATCGAGGCCTTCACCTGGCACCCACACTACGCCCGGCTGGACAAGCAGGGCAAGACCAACGCCTGGTCCGCCGCCATCAACAACCGCTCTGAGTGGCTGCAGGTAAATAGAATAATAAATAAAATAATAAATAATAATAAATTAAATAAAATGGAAATAAATTAAATGTTTAGAAAATTGCTTTATTTAAAAAGATAATATATTTAGGTTTTTAATATATTATATTTATTTGAAATATTATTTGAAATTTTTAATTTACAACATTTTATCAACATGCCTCATAAATGTAATAATAAATGTGTTAAAAAAGACTTATGGTGTTTTTTGGGCCTAATGGTAACTCTACAGTGAAGCTATTGATGAGATTTTTATCAGAATCGATCGAAAATATGATCCTGCTTGACAATAGCCAGAAGCTTTAAGTTTGCACTGTTATGTGAGTCGACCATAACAACCATAACAAGTGCACGCTGCTGTTTGCCCACCGTTTGTGATGTGAAACCTCTCTTCCATGTCCTCAGGTGGACCTGGAGTCTCCCAAGAAGGTCACAGGTATCATCACCCAGGGGGCCAAGGACTTCGGTTCCGTCCAGTTTGTCACCGCCTTCAAAATAGCCTACAGTACCGACGGACAGTCCTGGACCGTAGTGAAGGACGAGACCACCAGGATGGACAAGGTCAGTTCAGCTGGGCTCAGAAATACTCTCAGATGTTGATGATAAATGATCCCAGTGGAAAAAACACGAAAATGAAATATCTGTATGTATGAAATAATTAAAGTTGATTCAAAATAAAGAACATATTGGTGCATTTAAAAAAAAAACTAATCTTGGCGATCGATAGTCCTAATAACAAGAGAGAGAATACAGACTCAGCCGTTGAGTTGTTTCATGTTTACATGGAAAGGTAGTGGTAGTTTAGTACAGCTGTTACTTCTCTGTGCACCTGGAGCCAATTAGGTTGACATTGGGCTTGATTAGCACAATGCATCCAACAATCAACTCACCTGCCAGATGTGCACCAGGGTGGAGTCATTAGGTGAAGGAACATTGCTCTGGTTCAGTCCGCTACCTCATCTGAACCTGCTATCGGTCGTTGTGTCAAAATGCATTAATGCTTAATTGGTCTCATCTGTGTTCTGATTGGCTGCTGTCCTCTGTCCAGATCTTCCCCGGCAACAGCGACAACAACGTCCACAAAAAGACCGTCTTTGAGTCGCCGCTCTACGCCCGCTTCGTCCGCGTCCTGCCGTGGGCGTGGCACGAGCACATCACCCTGCGGATGGAGCTTTTGGGCTGCGACGAGTAGCGCCGCCCTCGACCCCTTGCCCCCTCCTCTACCTCCTCCCCTCTCCTCCCCTCTCCTCCTCCCCGTCTCTTCCTCCCCCTCTTCCTCCTGAGCCACGCCTGCACTGCCTTGCTCTCAGCCCTAGGGGGCAGCAAAACACCAGAGTAGCACACCACCACCCTAACCCTGGCAGGTTAGAGGTGGGAGAGATTACCCCTAACCACTGTTAACCAGGGGCGCTGGGTGAGTTCAACTCACGTGGCTCTTCGTTCGTTTCCTGACCAGATCACTTTTTGATTAAGATCAGCAGCGTGGTGTTGTGATGGTAACCGTTAGATCTGTGATCACTTCGAGAAACGAAGACAGGAAGTGTGCGTTCAGGTTCAGATTTGATCCCGCCTACTGTCTAATTGAAAGGTGGTGAATCTCTGCTCCCAGGTCAGGGGTTAGGGGTAACCAAATACTGCTGTGCCAGTTGGTGCTGCCTGGACTCTGAACCTGGATCAGTTCTACCTGGGACATTGAACCTCCAAGACCCACGGCTGGTGATGTACATAAGCTCCACTACCTAGCTTGCACATGTCCTTCAAATGAACACTTCATCTCCCCTCGCGAGAGACCCCCAATATGTATTGATCTTAAACGGATACATTGACGGTTTTGGATTTCGTTCGGGTATTTTTCTCCACGCAGAAAAGCGACTCAACACGTCGTCAAACTTAGTTCAACTTACCTGCACATAACCTGGTCTTCCTCGTGGAAACTGGCGGGCACCGTGCCCCCGTCGCTTCCGGCGTGAAACACTAGCAAGCCACGTTTGAGGTAGCTTCAGGACAAACACAGAAACGACTCCTCCATGTTTTGACGTGTCTGTCGAGGAAAAACTCTCCAGACTAAAATTCAGAATCTCAAGGTATCCCGTCAGCGTCAGCCGTGTGTGTTCATTCCTGGTGTTCCTGGTATTTCCCTGAAGTGGTTTGGACAGTAATAATCCTCAGTTTATATTTATACTACATTTGGTTGAACTGCTTAACAGGGCAACATCCACGGTGTGACCATTGTCTTCAATAAGACTGTCAGTCTGCCAAAATGATGATACTACTATCACCAGTAAATCACAACTTTTCAAATTTTCAGGATTTTATTCCATTATTGACTGATTTATGACTTTATCAGCTTTATTCTATTTAGTTTTATTACATTCAAGCCCGTTGTTACATTATTAGTAGGTACTATGTTACTGGATGCTACAGCAGCTGTGTATCAAATCTTCCTGAAGTCGGTTGGCTAGTTGTGCAGTGAAGGCATCACTGATCAATCAGGTCTTTTACATGCTGTTTCAACTACAGGGATTAGGGAATTACCTCACTGATCAGGAGTATTGACAAGTTTGTAGGACTGATTCTTAAAAAACACTTTAGTTATGAACAATTTGATCCGTTTTTTTCCCCCCAGATAGGCACCGATAGACTGCTGTCCCCGTGGTTGTCCCTCGTCCACATGCTGGTTTAACGGACAGTATCAAGTAAATAATAAAGTAATCCATTTATTACTGATTGACTAGCTTTGTCAGCTGAGAGATAAAAGACGTCGAAGAGGCCTGTTGTGTTTACTAGTGCTGGCGGATGTTACTGTCTCTGCTCACAGTGTTTATGCTACTGAAACGCTTGTCATCAATACACGCCACAAACTAACCCACCCACTCACTCGGCTCTGCTTTCACTTGTGATCACTTTTTTTTTTAATGGCACTTTTCAAGTTTCATTTTTGGGGTTTTGACATTTGGAAACCAAAAAGAAAAAAGGTTTTGCATTGAAGAACAAAGTAAATATATTGATTATTACATGTTTGGGGGGGTGGGAGGGACTTCAGGAATTCAGTTTGTCTTTGTTCACTCTGCAAACGGAGCCTTGAAAGACTGTTTGGCAGTTGAGTGTGATCACATGATGTACATGTATACCCGACTTTCTTTTTCTTTTTTGTTAACGGTGATATGTTGAAATTTAATGTAAATGTTTGCAGCAGACTCTTTTTTTTTTTTTTTTTTTTTTACACGAAGGTCCAAAATTATGCAGCCGTTGGAAGCTGTGGCCCCGCTGATAAGCAAACCAAATTAAAACTGATTCTTTACGGCTCCGCTGGACACGTGACTCGACCTGCCATATCACCCCATTCTGTCGCCCCAGTCACAATCTTCTAAACCTTTCCACCCCACGGATTATGAATTATGGGCTTGTGCAATATTATACTGTATTAGTTTTGATAAGAGTGAATATTAACTCAGCATAGGTCGCTGCAAAACAGGGGCAACATCCTTAGAAACGCATGGGGGGGGGGGGGGGGGGGGGTAGCAGTGCCACTAAGAGGGTGTGGACGAATGCTAGTGTCAAACACTGTACAATATTTATTATTGTCGCAGACGTTTCCAAAAAACGGTCATCTATGTTCTCTAAGTCTGCATGCGTTGTATTGACTAGGATTGGATTTGGACTTACTGGTGACATAGCTTCTTTTTCTAGACGTTCAAGTTATTGTAGATATCTTGTTTCCCTCTTCAGGTTTTCTATGATTGATTTAAAAAAAAGAAATAAAATAAAAAAGATGTTGATGTGTTTTTATGGTATTACCAGAGTTCATTTCTTGCTAAACTGACTGTAGACCTCACAGTATTTTGACTGGATTTGAAGCTTTTTTTTTTTTTTTTTCTTTGTGTATATGTTTCTTAAGAGGATTCCCTTATGTTTGGCCTTTGTATCTTAAAATGAAGAATAAATAAAGACTTTAAAACCAGACAGACGTGTGTAATTGATTGAGTGGGTTCAATATCGTGGCTCTACCTGTATATGGTGGAACAGAATACTGAGGATTAAAGATATTAGTCATAGCACTGAATTCATTGGGGCTGTTTTCCATTTAAAAGGTGGAGGATCAAAGGAGCAAGGCATTGTGGGTTGTTTTCCCTATTTAGCATTTATACACCCTAGGGGCCTAATCTGCTTTGTACTGCGATACAATCTTCCGGAGGTATCCAATCAGAATTCCCCATCTCCTCCTCCGTACAGTCTGTGGAGGTCACATGAAAGTGGTGAAATCTCCTTTGTAAGGTTGCAATATGTGGATAGAAATTGAGACTGAAGCTTTGTGGACATTTGAATTCTCTTCCACAGCGATGGAGGATCCTTTTGTTGTTTAGTTTCTTGTAATAAAGTAATAAAATAGTAAACATTACCTTTAACTACACAATGCTTTAGGAGGGCCGAATTAGTAAATACAAGGTAACTATCCTGCAAGACAAAGGTCATATAATCTAGTTGCCATTGCAGTCCATTACAACACAGCTGTTTTCCCTCTGAGAGGTTAGAGATGTTAGAGGAACTAATGACAGCTTTCTCTGAGTCTCTTTTCAATCTCCACTATGTTCTGTCCTCTCCTCTTGAAACAGCTAAACGGTGATGTCCAGTGGAAGGATGATTATTTTGCTTCTATGTACGTCTCCTTTTTAATTGCACCAATCAACATCCCCGAGGGTTGGGTTGCCAGATTTGGCCACTTGTACCACTGTCTGTGTAAATCGCTGACACTTTCCTGTTGCCAGATTTAGCTCCAGTAATGTGAATGTTTATTAATCCCTCTGGCAAAATACACTTTTTGCTCCCCCGCTCCGTCCACAGGGAGGTCAAAGGTTAGGGTCAGCTACAGAACAGCACCCTTGGAGCTCCCTACTCCCTACGCCCCAAACCAAAATGAAACCATTTAAAAATACTGCTGGCATGAAAGTCAAACTGATGAAAAATTGATATTATTGAAGTTTCTACTTACCGTGAGCCCTTTATTGATAAAATAGTAATTAAAAATGTAATTATCCATGTTTTGTAAATATTGAGCAATAAACATAAGTTAACTTTTTTTCTAAAGCTTCATCCCTTTCCCAGAATGCTCTGCTCTGGTATCCGAAGGAACTATTAACTGTTGCATCTTTTACGGTTCCCACAGTCATGGAAAACCTGACAAATTCAAATTCCTTAGAATGAGAAAATTGTGTTTTCCAGGCCTGGCAAAGGTTCAGGGAAACGGTACATATTCAAAAGGTTTTGTACTTAACATGAAAACGTGTTCATTCCCTTTTATTTACCAGTAAACTTTGAAGGAGATGATACAAAAACAGTTCTCCTGTCTCAAGTGTTCGTTGATGCTGGCCAAAACACAGTTATTTAACAAAACAGCAACATTTGAACACGGATGCTGGAAAATATTCACTGTGTAAATTGTGTTTTATGTCACGTAAAAATTCCGGGAATTCCGTAACCGCTTTTCTCTGTTTTGTTTCCTCGTACGACCGCTGGGAAAGAGAGGCAGGAAACCCCAGGCACCCCAGCGGTCTCTTCAGGAAGGATCCACTCCTGGAAAACAACTGCTATTTTAGGCCAGGTATGCACCAACACACACAGCATCTCCAAGAATAATGTGATCGAGTGGGAAAACACTGTTACTCACTCCCAGATCAGCTTTCAAAAATGTTGAGCTGACCGGTGAAGAAGTGCTTTTGCATTGTGGCGTTCGTAAAGGTCGCCTATTTTCTTTCGTTGTGGATGTTTAGTTGGTTCAACCTGCGTCACCGAAAAAGAAATTATAGTGTTTATTTGTTATAAGGGCTCATGTTGTCCTCTCTCTTTTAATCTGCTGAGCTGGCACCCTCAGCCCTGCACTTCACTCTGGCATCGGCCTTTTATTGAAGCCATCCTCTCTAATCATTTCAGTCAAACTGACACACACACACACACACACACACACACACACACACACACACACACACACGTTCACACTCATCTCATCTCCTTTCATGTCTTCTTTTCTGGGCTCCAGATCCGAAGCCAAAACTCGCCTGAATGTTGCCGGCTGCAGAAATTACACCCCTAAAAACGCCGCAGTCACCCAGCAGTTCACAGGGGCCGTCGGTATTTGGGCCCCCGGGCCAAAACCTTTCATCTGGGGCTTTTGGGAAGAGCACTGGCTGGTCTCTTCAAACGCACTGGGAGATAATGGCTTCAGAGACACACAGGGAGGGTAAGTGGTTGTCACACTGGATGAGTCGGGGGGCTGGAACGAGTTTCAGCGTTTAGTCTATTGATGACTAATCACCTGAAGACATTGAAAAGATTACAGTTTATTTGGGAAGGAGACAACTCCTCTCCTTGCTCGCAGGCTGCTCCTTTTACATCTGTTGTAAAAGGAACAAGTACTTGGAGAGCTATTACTTGTATGTGGCCTGTAAGTGATCAATGAAAACAGTTATTGATGCACCAGATAGGCTTAAAACATTGAAGCTCCCCTTTAAAGGACATGTTGTTAGAGTTTAAAATAAAAAGAGACCCTAGACTGCATCATACAACAAGACATTGTCTTGCCAAACACGTTTTCACCCACCATAAATATTTAGTTTAAAAGCCCAAATTTCAGAAGGTAATCGCTGCAGGGAAGTGGGTGGTGGAGAGGGAGAGGAGGAGGAAGGGAAGGGTGTCATCAGAGGAGAGGAAGCATGAAAGGATCAGCACAGTGTCTTGAAATGCAAATGTCTTCTCTGTGCACCAAAAGCGAGAGAAACGTTTCCCCCGGCCGTGAAAGGATCGACTAGAAACCGGGCGGCCGTTTGACATTGAAGTAGCGCGGCGGAGAGGTGAAGGTGTGGAGGTCGGCGTTTACACTTGGGTTCAATTTCCAACTCATGAAGAAGAGATTATGTGTGTGTGTGTGTGTGTTTGTTCCTCATGCAAACAAGCAGAGCAAGGGAGCAATGCTCAGTCAGCTCTGGCTGCAGCTAGCATGGTTCCACTGTCTTCAGAGAGAGGAGGTTTTGTGCTCCAAGTCAAATGGAGAGAAAAGAGAGAGAGAGAGAGAGAGAAAGAGAGAGAGAGAGAGAGAGACAGTAGGGTGAGATGATTATCTGGCATATTTGAAAAGTGGCACCCATTCTTACAAAAGCACCGCTGGCATGAAAGAGAGTCATATCAAGTAAAACCATAACAGCTATATTAAATTATTTTGTTATTTTGAAACTTTCAACCTCAAGGTCTCTAAAAGGATGTCATGGTAAAGTGTGGGAAAACGACTAGGAGTGAAGCCCCTGACATCCTGGTCACTTCTGGGGGCTTGGGGCAGCTTTTTCCTCAACACCCCCACCACCCCCACCACCCCCACCACCACCACCCCCACCCCCTCCTCGTATAGAGTTTCTATTATGTCTGCTGGGTGTCAGTCAGGCACACTAGCAAAACAGCAGCGCCTACAGAGGGTTAACCACAGAGGAAACCATTGCGTGCAGGACTCTTCGGGACTCGGGGCTTCGGGGGAATTGGAGCGGCGTGGCTCCTCTGGGGGATGGAAGTGGTGTGTGTGTGTGTGTGTGTGTGTGTGTGTGTTCCCACGTCTCTTCATGCCAGACAATGTCAGGCCATGCTCTCCATAGCTTTATGGGCCGTACCAATGCGGCTGTGTCAGCAGGGCAGCTCCCATCTGCACTGCTGCGTTCACTAGCCTTGAGTCAGCTGTTCAGGCGGTGGCAGAGGAGCAGCACATTCTTCCGGCTCCCAGCGGAGAACTGGAATTGCTTTTGTTTTCCACCACGGCCGCTATTATTTCAGCTCGTGACTGAAATATGAGTTCGTGCGGCAATATTTGCAGTGTTATTTGAGGCCGTGGCAAAACACGGAGGGCACGGGATATGTTTCGTCAGCCTCAACACACCAGAAACACACGAGCTGGAAGCTGAGATCCCGCAGACAAGCGGGATCTGAATATATGAGCTTACATTTTTTGACTTGCTATGAGTCTCAGTTGTTTGCGCTGTGTGATGAACACTGTGGTTTCAGATTTTCCTCAAACACACCTCATTTCAATTTTTAATTTTAGGCACTTTGATGACATTTCAATGCAGAGCGACTTACAATGAGAAACACAGATTTTATATTGCACATATTTGAAAATGTCTTCACATCTTAGGTCAGAGTGGTTTTGGTCAGAGCCATGGTGGATTACATCATCCAGAAAAAAGGCAGTAAAAAAGCACCTGTGTTGTAAAATGTTGATGTTTTTCCCTGCCTTTGAAACAGAACAAAACCTGGTAAAACTGTCACTCCGTTACTGTTGAAGTGACAGAATGGTTACATGAAGCTGTTTAAGGTGTATATGTGCACTTTTTAACTTGGTTAAGAAATATGCTGTACAAATACATGTGTTATTAGTAGCCACAGCCAGCTTTTCCCATTTGGGTTAAAGAAGAGAAATGGGTCTCAGTTGGGTTTGTCCTCCGGTTCCACTGGGGGCCCACTTGTTTTGAGTGGGATGTGACTCGGTTGGGAAACATGACCCCCGTTCATTTCAGCCCACGTGAGTAGCATCTGGGTGCAAGGTGTGCTGGGAGTAGTAGTAGTATTACTAGTATTGGTATCATATTAGTATTATACAGTCATTTGTCATTGGATAAGGATGAAGTCACCTTTACAAGCTGTCATTCAGAAGTACTGTCATTACTGTCATTACTGTCAGTACTGTCATTCAAAGTACTGTAAATAAGTAGTTATCAGTGTTGGTATTAGTATTGGTATTAGTATTAGTATTAGGATCACTGTTGGTGGTGGATGTTTTGTATTAGTATTGGTATTGTTATTAGTATTACTCTTGGTATTGGTATTGGTATTTGTATTGGCATTGGTATTAGTATTAGTATTGATATTATATTAGTATTTGTATTACTATTGGTATTAATATTAGTATGTGTATTACTATTGGTATTAGTATTTGTATTAATAATAGTATTTGTATTACTATTGGTATTGGTATTGGTATTGGTATTAATATTAGCACTGTCATTAATATTACTATTGGTATTAATATCAGTATTTGTATTACTATTGGTATTAGTATTAATATCAGTATTTGTATTACTATTGGTATTATTAGTATTTGTATTACTATTGGGATTAGTTTTAATATTAGTATTTGTATTACTATTGGTATTGGTATTAATATTAGTATTTGTATTAGTGTTGGTATTAATATTAGTATTTGTATTACTATTGGTATTAGTATTGATATTGGTATTATTATTATTATTAGTAGTAGTAGTATTATTAGTATGATATGGCTATGAGTATCTCTGCTAGTATTATATGTTGATGTTTCATCTTGGATTAGGATGACGTCACTTCTACAAGCTACCATTCACTTCAAAGGGGATGCCTGGTCCCGTGACGTCCCCGCGCGCTCTTCTCAATGGCAGGGCTGTCTGGTGGGGAGCAGCCAGAGAATAACAAGAAGATGAACTGAAGCCACGCTGGGCGGAGAGCAGCTCGTCTGTGAGTTCATTTTTACGACTTTAGGCTCTTTCCATGAATAGGCGTCCACTTATAGTAGTAGTTTATTTATGTTTCAACGGCTCGATGGGATAACTCAGTTTGTAACAGACTAACTCTGTTACAGACTAACTCTGTTACAAACTGAGCCCTGTTACAAAATGATAGCTTTAGTAGTACTTACTAGTAGTACTTGGGGTGGTGTTCATGAGGCTTTAAAAGGCATCAAAAGCACATGATGACTAATTGATTATTATAATCGGAGTGATATAATAGACTCAATGTGTAAAGTAATTATTTGGATGAATACTGGAGAGTTAGATATTAAACTGAATGTAATTTCCTGTTGTTTGATGTTTATATTGTATTTATCTATACTACTGGGCTTCTAGTCTGTTTGTAATGTGTAACTACGCACTTCAACTAAAGTGTTACTATAGATTTATATAAATGAACGGAATTGCTAAATGGATATGGAAGAATTTGAAGCTCTAGTTGAGTGATTAGTTAACAAGTAACAAGTTTAAGTTAACAAGTTAGATAACGTATAAAGACACATTAAGGCTCAATGTTATAGTTTTTAAAGCAGCAGCTTTTGTTTCGATTCACATTTTGGACGATAAAACGAAACTATTTAGATTTTAATTTGATTAACTTCAAAACCAAAAGTGTATCCTAATGAATTTCCTTTGGCCACATCAGTAGCTTTAGATGACTTTGGGACGGTCTTATATGTTTATTGATGTGAAACAGTCGGAATGAACTAATCTGCACTTCAAATGTCAAAACGTTGTATAGGTCCAACTGAACCTCTACCGTCTCTAAGTGAGGTGGTATAAAGACTTTGAGCTTTAATTGAATTTTGTTCGTTATCTCATTTTCCAATCATCAAGCATGTGATTTTACCTCTTACTATTTGAGGAGCAGTTTTAAATCCAGGGAAGAGTGTTTAGTGTTAGTGTTGTTTTTTTTGTCCGTGGCTCTGCAGAGGACAGTGTCAGTCAGCGCCACAGACAGCCACCATGCTCGGTGTACTGCGCCCCCTACTGGCCGTGTGGCTGTACCTGCTGATCCCCGGCGGCCAAGGGATTCCCAAGTATAACAACGGCTTCTACTACCAGGACATCACTAACGGGAACGGCAACGGAGAGAGTAGGCCCCGTGTGTGTGTATGCGTGCGCGCGTGCGGTGTGTGTGAGGAGCAGGGGTGCCTGGATTGTCTGATGATAGTTTCACTATAATGATATAATTGAATCCATTAGAAACTCCCAATTAGATAATATATAATAATTAATATTGTAATCAGAATGGCAGAAATCTCATTGGTTGATTTAAATCTCAGTGGGTGGAGCCATGGGGTCGCAGCTCAAACTAGTGGTTAACTTGAATGGCAAAAAAAAGAACTCTGGTCAAATTATAAATACAAAATATAAATGGCAATGACTTATTTTTTCATTCATTCATGAACAATTTCAAAATCTGCTCATTTACTATATTTCTTTAAAAAAAAAGAATGTCAAGAAAATACTTGTGGTTACGTTATTAGTTATGTATGTTATTATATTTTCATTGTTATTTTATACATAAAAAGTCACCAGGATGCAGGAAATAAGGTCTCTGCATTTTAAGATGTTAACGGGGGAGGACTCCCAGAATCCTCCGCTTGGGAAGTATGTCAACTATGATGACTTAGTATCGCTGCATGCTATGGTTTGTATAAATCATAACACAGCTGGCTGGCAGTGGGAGCTGTAACCTGGATGGGGAGAGAAGACAACAGTAATTTATGGAGCCTAGACAGTCAGCCTGGTTATCAAAACAAACTCCGCTGATAGATGTGGGTTTCTGGTCCAGTATGTCTAGTTCTAGTTCTGAAGTGAAGCAGAGAGTTAGTCCCTGTTGTTCCATCTCAGCCTTCTCGCAAACTCTTGACATTAACTTGCCCATCTTTTTACAGCCCCAAAGAAAGCATTATACATCCATAAAACTTCTCCAAACATAATCAGCATAATCCCAGTGTTTTGTAGCCCAATGATTGCACTGCGGGTCCAAAAGTCCAATGTTTACCTCAATATCTATTCATTTTATTATTGTGTATTTTATTGTATTTAGGCCTTGTATTTCATATTTTTATATTTTGCTTTTTGTGATACTGTTGTGCTGCTGCAACCC
The DNA here is from genome assembly GCA_034670385.1 of Hoplostethus mediterraneus. Lineage (NCBI taxonomy): Eukaryota > Metazoa > Chordata > Actinopteri > Trachichthyiformes > Trachichthyidae > Hoplostethus > Hoplostethus mediterraneus. The sequence continues at coordinate 17,392,936 of JAXDDW010000003.1, read as the reverse complement.
CACCTGACCAGCCCAGTAGTCCTCCTCCACACTAGGAGTGAGACCTTGACCAGAAAAATGAATCCCTTTACTAACAAATGAAATGAAAAGAGTTTTGGTTTTTGAGTCATTAAGGGAAGCAGAAGGTGGTCCAAGGAGATGAAACATGCTGAAAAGTTGCCTGATCTGTTATGTAACACGTGTTGTATTCATCCCTCTCTAGTCTACTTCAACGGGATTCGTCTCCACGTGGAATCCAATCAGCATTCGGTGTCGGCCGCCAGGGGGAGCAGCGTCACCCTTCCCTGTCACTACCACTACGAGCCTGAGCTCAACGCCCCCCGCAGGACCCGCGTCAAATGGTCCTGGTTGCCCGCCAACGCCGTCGACGCGCGCGCCGCCTCCGCCGCCGTTGCCAGGGAAACCGAGGTGATGGTCGCCATCGGCAACCGCCACCGCAGCTACGGCAGCTTCCAGGGCCGCGTGCGCCTGCGTCGCGCGGCGCCGGGAGACATGTCGCTGGTGATCAACGAGCTGCACCTCAACGACACGGGCCGATACCGCTGCGAGGTCATCGACGGTCTGGAGGACGAGAGCGTGACGGTGGAGCTGGAGCTGCGGGGTGAGGGGAGAGGAGTGTGTGTGTGAGATGGTGAGATGGCTTGATGAGGTTGAGGTGGTTAAGGTGAGGTGGTTAAGAAAGCACACTCATGAGGTTGAAGCATAACAAATTTTCAAAATAAGAGTGGACCGATACTCCTTACCTGCCGGTATGTGGGCAAGAATACCTCCGAGGTTTTGAATGGGTTGTAAGTAAATTGCAGCTGCATCTTGAGGGTACCAGTAGTGATGCCTCTGGAGCGGTATCTTGCTCAAGGACACTACGGTTATGGACACACTGGCTGTTCATGCACATACAAACTGTCTACATTAACCCTCTCCACCCTGTGCAGGCGTGGTATTCCCCTACTACTCTCAGAGAGGACGCTACCATTTCAACTTCCCGCGTGCCCAGCGAGCGTGCGAAGAGCAGGGCGCCAGGCTGGCCACGTTCGAGCAGCTCTTCACCGCGTGGGAGGAGGGGCTCGACTGGTGCAACGCCGGCTGGTTGGCCGACGGCACCGCGCAGTACCCGATCACCGAGCCGCGCGAGGGCTGCGGGGGCGTGGACTTGGCCCCTGGATTGCGCAGCTACGGACAACGGCACCGCCTCCTCCACCGCTATGATGCTTTCTGCTTCTCCGCCTCCGTCAAGGGTTAGTGGGACTGTGTGTGTGTGTGTGTGTGTGTGTGTGTGTGTCAGTTGTCAGTCACCTTAGCGCTGCTGAAATTTGATCTTGTATATGTGTGAAATTGCCAGGAATCTATCTGGAAGCCGAAAAAATCACATCAAGGGAGCATTCACGCTCGATGTTTCCTTTTAGGCCAGATTTCCTCAAATCCGGGCCTCGGTGTCCAGATTGCTGCTGGTTTTCTCCCCTACCAGGAAGTTAATTGCATTCACCTGGCATCCCAGGTCTTAATCAATCCCTGATTGGACAGCTAGAATGGAAACCAGAAAACCAGCAGTACTCTGGACCCCAATTTGAGGACCACTACTCTAGGCTTTTGGTGACCTACATGTAATAATTTGTCACATTGACCAAATAATAATAACTCAGTCAGTCATGAGTGAGAAGTGTCGTCACTTTGGAAGTTTTGCTAGCAAATGAAAAATTTTTTGCTGTCTCTCTTGCCACAGGAACTGTGTACTTCTTGAAGCACCCATCCAGGCTCAACTTCACAGAGGCGGTACAAGCATGTGTTAGCGACGGTGGCCACATTGCCAAAGTGGGCCAGCTGTATGCCGCCTGGAGGCTGATGGGATTGGACCGCTGTGACGCCGGCTGGTTGGCCGACGGGAGCATCCGTTACCCCATCGCCAAGGCCCGGGCTCACTGCGGGCCGTCAGAACCGGGGGTGCGTAGCTTCGGTTTCCCCCCTCAGCACCAGAAATTCAACGTCTACTGCTATCGGTAGACGACCTCGGTTTGGAAACAAGAGATTCAAACAAACCAACCATTCTCACAGTGCACTGATTTAAAGCTCTACTGGGGAGGCTAGCGTTAGCGTTAGCCTGGATGCAAGTTAGCAGTAGCTTTTGCCGGTTCTTTCATTTCTGAGCCAACTATTTTGAAGTCAGTCTCCGTAAGACTTCAATTTATGTCTTTGTATTGAACTGTATTACCAGTCAATACCTTTTGAATTATATCTGTGACTTCAATATTCCCTCAGCCAAACAAAACGTCATATTCCTTCCACAAAGACAATATGCTTAAAAGGAGAACGTCTTCCCAAAGTTTGGTTTGTTCATGGTTTCAGAAACGTTGACCACAAACTTTCCCTCCATTTCGCTGTTGGGTTTCGATAGCAGTCTCTGATTTTGACCCACCGGCACTGATACAGTACCTACACCACCTCCCTCCGTCAGCTTTAGTTCATAGGTGATTCATCTCCAACTCAGGGAAGGTGTTCAGACACATCACAAGTTATTTCACTGTCCAAACGTACCTTAACCCTTAAACTACCCAGTATACAGTCAGGGAAGGTTTGCTGGGCGTGCATGGCCTTTTTCAGAAACGTCCTACAGAGCATCCCATTCATACAGTTACACACATTCAGTACAACCACAGTCTTCTACTGCTGGCCCCTCAGCGGCTCTACTGGAGCAGTTGTCGGTGAAGTGCCTTGCTCAAAGGCACCTCGACCGTAGTTGTTGAGGGAGGGGAGAGCATTTCTCATTCTGTCCCTGACAGAGTTTCCCATCTAGTCCAGGGATTTCAAACCCACTTTACTAACAGGAGTACCACTGTTAAATATACTGGATTCTTTGTTCTTGCCCTGAAACGTCTGTGTATCCCGCTGTATAAAGTATAATGTATCTTCCTCATTTTTGATTGATTGAGAGTAGTGGTCTGTGGTGCAGAAGTTATATGTTATTCAGTGTATTGTCATGTTTAAACCTCTTGTGAAAGAAGAGACATAACATACCGTCTCATTTTTTATCATTATATATGTCTGCATATTTTGTACTATTTTCTACAAATTAATAAAAAAAAATATCCTCAACATGTGAAGAACATTTGTTGACCCAAATTTGAAATTCCTTCAAACCTTGCGTGAGATTAATAACTGTTAATCTTTTATTTTACAGTGTAGTTGCAGTTCAATGTTTAGGGTGTGAATGTCATGTAGCACCAAATCCAACCTGTATGGTTCTTTGTCCGAGGAATTGGAGGAAGGAAGGAAGAATTTTTTTGCCCTTAAATCAACAAATTTAGAAAACCTACAAAACAACCGCTCACATTTGTACCCAGAGAATATCTTCTAGTTGTTGCGGATCACAGATCCACCACTGGTTGGCGCACTCACAACTTTCACTAGCTCTCCAAACGGGAACGCTAGGGTAGAGAGGTGAGAGGGGTTACTGACCCATACAAAACGGCCACTGTATGTAACGGCGGTACAGTAGATCCTCAACACGCGCCGCTCTGTCTGGGCTCGATGCGCAAGGGGGGGGGGAGTCGAATGCATCTGTGTATCCCGCTCCCCTCCCGACTCCCGAGTGCAGAACAGAAGTCCCAGTGATTTTATGGCCAGCGGGGCTCAAAGGCACGTCCTATTTACACCTGCTCGCCAAACATGGGTGGAACGCACATAGGCCGTACAGACACGCACACAGAAAGCACACACATATATCGCTGTTGGTGTGTAAAAAAAACAACCTTGTAACTCCAATTTTATTTTTTAACATGGTTCTTCTGCGGGTTGAGAAAATTCTCCTCTGACCTCCCCGGGCTTATGAAACCTTTTCAGAACCGATGGGATGAACTCAAAACTGCACGTTGGTCGATTTTTCTTGTTGTTGTCGATGTGCACGTACATACATACACACAAACACACGCCATAGACACATACACACATGCATGCACACGGGTGCTTACTTGTTTGCACACATGGGTACTCACTACCTCTGACACAGACACACACACACACACACACACACACACACACACACACTCACACAGAGCAGATCTGTCTGCCTGTAGTGATGAAGGTATCCACTATTTACTGTCTTTTTTTTCACCCCTAGGTTCCAGAGGGAGTCAAAAACAAACTCAATACTGTTTGTTCCTCTGGCTTAGATATTTTACTTAACGTTTAACTGCTCCAGGGAAATATATTTCTAGAAAAAAAAATCACAGAAAATGATTTAGACGAGGTAACTGACGGCGGTCATGCAAGTTTTCAGAAAAGAGCCATTCAAGTAACTGTGTATGCTAGGATAGTAATTTCACAGAGCCAGAGGATTCCTGGTTTTATTTGGTGCAGTATATGTTCACATCAGGTCACACCAGGGACCATGTATATGTATAACATTACATTTTGGTTTCTTTGTTAGAAATCGTTCAGGACTGCAGTTCGCTGTAGAATCAACAGATCACACTGGAACAGACCCACACATACTTTCTCTCTCTAGCTCTGATGCTTTCTTTCTCACACACACACAAAGGTAATGCAACTTATTAATGTTGCTGATGTGTGTGTGTGTGTGTGTGTGTGTGTGTGTGTGAATGTCAATGGAATGATCATACTGTCTAGTGTGTTTGCTAAAGTAAGTGTGTGTGTGTGTGTGTGTGTGTGTGTGTGTGGGTCTACTTGCAGCCAATATCTGTGTTTGACTGTGTGTGTGTGTGTGTGTGTGTGTGTGTGTGCGTGCGTGTGTGTGTGTGTGGACACAGGAGTATGGACACTGCTCTCAGTCTTGACCTTAAAAGGTCATGGTCAATATTTGGCGACCTCCTCCATCTCCTGTCTCATCATCTTTACTGCTTTCACAGCTTTTTTCCTAAAATGGCGTCTCAAGTTTTAACAAGTACATTTCTGTTGGTAGGACCCCGTCACGCGAAACTTCCTCCCCAGCCGAGAAACCTTTGCAAGGACTCCCGTGCAGCACACTCTCAAATCAATCATAGTTATTTGATACCAATTAATTAAATGAACCATTAAAAAACAAATTGGTTGATCGATCGATCGATCAATCAACTTGTTGCCTGCTCCGTGTAAGTTAGTCACAGATCCTGCTGTTCAGAGTCGTATTGAGAATATTTACAGAGAGAAACTCATCATACAGCAAACACTGAATCTTACAATACCACGACTTCCGAAGGAGATCGTGGATTGTTCTTGTAAAGTCACAAACAAAAACCCCCAACCTGCAAAACTGGGTGTGCATGTTTTGCAACACCGGAAGGCCCAGTGGGGTGGAGTTACCACCGTACCCCACGGCAGTAAAGCGAGTCAATCCCTTGTCACGCTGCCCTAAACTTGTGAAGGTCTGCAAACGTGGGTTGATGTAGCGTTTGTTTTTAATACTTTTAAGGTGCGCTGGATTTATCATGCTTAGCACAGAAGAAGAGAACGAAGACTCCCAAAAGTGCGTGAGTGCTAACTATTTCAACCCAGGTCTGCTGCAATGACTTGAATCACGTCTTTAACTTGGATTTCTATTCGTCATCAGATGGAACAGCACGATCGATCCAGTATGTCTAATACTGTGTTGGTGTCTTAGCGTACAATGTAGGAGACAGTCAATTTCACCAGTCAGAAATACACAGATGAGAGTCTAAAACTAAAAAAACAAACAAACAAAAAAACAAAACACTAAGGAACACACAGATCTAGAAAAATAGCCTAAAAATATAGTAAAAATCTATGTAACAATGTGCTTGACTTCAGCTGCAATCCAAAACACTTTTTTGGTCTCAGTTTTGGACTTTCAGTGTCACTCTAAGGCCTCCCCACGCCCCGTAGCCGCTACCTTGCTGTTCGATAACGTCTCTTCTCGTTCCCTCGCTTGTGAAGGGAACCTGCGGCGCTCGCAACGGATTGCGCGCCGAGACAATGCTCCCAAATACGAGATCATAGCTATAAGTTAAAAAGCTATAAATTAACACGCAAACTGCCCCTGAAAAAGGCACAGGGTGACACTCAAAGGTCCAAAACGTCAGTCAGTCAGACTACCGCTGTCTAAACGTGCTGTAGTGTTTGTATATACACGGAAGGGAATGTAATCTTTTTTGTTTGGGGCGTTGGCATTAGTGTCCGTGTTTCTTTACAAGAGGGGTCCTTAGCGCTTCTCTGTTGTATGTCCTTTCAGTGCCGCTCAGAGCAGCTTCCTGTGCGATGGTTGACTGCTGACCCCTTTATTCCGGCTCCTGATGGACCTTTTGTGTAGCCTGTTGCTGGCGGCGCCGGCTGAGGGGAAAGGAGACACATATTTGATGACATCGTGTAAAACCACGGGTAGCCAAAAAGACACTTGAATTACCCTGCAGGGAAAATACTGAAAAAACGTTTTCACCTTCTATACACTCCACTTGTGGCTCCTCCCACTGTCCGTTTGGCATACAGCGTATGACGGGTAGGTGGCGCTGTGTGTAGCCTGCGTCGCACTGGTAGCGGACCATAGAGTTGGCAGGATAGAGCTCCCTGCTGCTGCCCATCGGCCTGGCATGTTCCACCTCAGGGGGCGCTTGGCACATGACTGACGGAGGAGACGGAGGACAGATAGCGACACAAATAACAGATTAAGAAATAATCCGGCGACATCCTGCAAGGCCGATCAGGGCCAAAACCCTTCTACGGTCAAAGTCGTGGATTCATGTTTGAGCCACAGCCCCACTCAGGATCCTCATTCTTGTTTCAAGGATACATTCAATAAGAAGGAACACGATGCAAGTCTTTAGATTTGAGTTGTTGATGCTGGCTGTGTTGTGTTGTTACAGTGAAAGATTATATTTGGTGTTGCCTTTGGCTTTTATCCAAAGTGTCTTACAGTGAAATGAATATTGGTAGTATGGGTGGCTCTACCCATGCTACCCGTTCTACCATGGTATACTCTATGTTCTTGGATGAGCCGAGAGCACATCAGTAGGGACTGACTGATGATAGACACAGTGCAGCAAAAGGTGAGAGGCATTTCACTCTAAGAAGTAGATAAGTGGTTAGACACCATCGAAATGCTGTTTCCTTGTGACCTTGATTCTATGAACTCTGACCCTTGACCCCAGCCCCCAGCCCCATAAGCCTACCAGGTCCACTCTTGCAGGTGAAGGGCAGGTGATAGTTGCAGGGCACGTCGTTCCACTGCCCGCCCTCGTGCCAGATCATCACCACACAATCCTCCCCGGAGTTGAAGTAGTTGTCTGGCTGGTTGGGCCTCCAGTTCTCAAAGGCCTGTATTATAAATAAGAATAAAGACGATCAATATGCCGTTGTATAGGTACCACCTAATGCATTTATTTTGTATTAGTACTGGAGACAATTCTGTCTTGAAGGTTCAACAGAACAAGGGTAAGGGGGAATATTTCAGCTCTGATCGTCAAATATAAAGGAACAGGGAACTGACCTAACCTTAGTCTTTGTCTCTCCAGTGATCATCATTTGAGAGTTTGATCTGATTATCTGGTTATTGATTATTATCCTGCCTGTAGTGTCAGTGCACTAACTGTGATCTCCAGATTTAACAACTGAAAAGCCCATCAGTTCCCCACCAAACCCACCAGAGGACTCCTGTCTGTCCAGCGGAACTCATTCTGCACCTCCCTGTCGTTGAGTCCGATCCACTGGTAGTCCTGAGCATTGGCTACGATGCAAAGAGAAAGACAGTAGATTTTTTTAAACAATTGAAACATGTTACCCCACCCACCCACCGCCACACACACACACACACACAATCGGCTACTCACAGTTGACAAACTGCTGCTCCTCCTGGGAGGTGATGCTGACCAGGTGGGAGTTGAGTTCCCGACAGCGCAGCTCGGCGTCGGACCAGGTGTCCCTCTCCGCAAAGTGGAGGTAACAGCTACCCATGAACTCCAACCAGCCCTCCGCACAACCCTGCACCGCTACACACACACACACACACACACACACACACACACACACACACACACACACACAAACATACCCATACACATTTGACAAACATACATACACACAGAGTAGACAATGGTGAGACCAATTCACATTCATTTTTGAATCAGATGGAAGATGGAATTTCTACTTTGATATTTGAAAACCTTTTTCTAACTCGACGTGTGCATATAGTTTTGTAGCTTGTTGTCAGAACTTCTCATATTTACCAATCAGATCTGAAATTGAGCCTGACTGCAACGCCACCATGTTGTGAAAAGCCGCGTGCTGTGTGTTGCGGCGGGAAGGTGACTCACCTGTCGTGCAGTCTTCCCCAGTGAAGCCGTGAGGACACTGACACACAGCAAGCTCGCCCTGCACAGAGCAGGATCCTGCACCACAGGGGTTCGGATCACAGGGGTCTGCAGGGGCTGAACACACAGAGAGAGAGAGAGAGGTGTTGTCATAGATAATCGTTGGTGCTGTATCATTCTGAGAGACTAGTTATTAAGACTCTGATTAGTGATGGAGTACTGATATGTAACTCAGCACCTCATGTCACCTTTTTCCCACCTTTTGGATTCCTCTCTTTACTCCCACTCCTTCCTCTCTAGAAGAAATCTCTAGTTCTTATTCTATTTCTTTTCTCTTACTTCTCTCTTCCATGATAGTTCTTTAGTCAGAGGAATGTTACAAGGGTTTTCTGGTTTCGGAGGAATTGAAGATTATTCTACTGTTTCACAAGTCACTCTGGTTTAGCCAGGATGTGCTTCACTGACGGTGAATGGTGCAGAATGACTTTTTGGATTTGATTTTAGAATAGTGCTAAACTGATGCTGAGCCACACAATATACCCGTATCCTCAGAAAATAATCGTAGCTTCTGTCACAATCACATTTTCAATGCGTTTCGTCTTAGCATCTGGGTATCACATATTGTAAGATTGAAATTCAGTGGCATTATCCCTTTAAAAACCCTACAAAACAGTGAACATGAAGAGTCCTGTTGTCTTATGATGCAGTAAAACTACAGCAAAATCTATGATGCATCCAAACCGCATACCTTCCACTATTGGAGGTGACTCCACAACACCAGGGGTCACTAGTGAGACAGATGGCGCTGTGGTTGGGCTTGTGTAGGCTGCTGCTGGAGTCGTTACATAAATCTCCTCGGTAGATCCTGCACGTCCTTCCTGTTCCGGCTCTACCTCCAGCTGCTCCTCAAGACCTGATTGGTCGAGGCTGGTAATGTATTCTGGGTAAGTGTGTGTTGATCCAGGGGTCAAGACCACAGAGGTCGGTTCTTCGTGAGAGGTCCCACTGCCTGAGGAATGCTGACTTTGGTCCAAAGCGCTGCCGCTTTCACTGTGGATCCCTGACCCACTTCCCTGCCCGCTCACCTCGACCACACCTCGGCCCTGCTCGGGGTCACGAACCAATGGCCGCACGGTCACCTCCATCATCTCATCGTCAGTTAGGTAGATGACATCGCCGCGAGGTTGGGTTGCATCCCCAGAGCCGCTGCCTGAGTGTCCGGATGGAAAACCACTTGGAAAGCCGCTGGGGAACCCTGATCCAAAGGGACGATAGCCGGATACCTCCTGCTCACCAGAGGGCTGGTCTGTTAGGTCAATGAGACCGGGGTCGACAAATGAGATGCCTGGAAATCCCGAACCAGAGGTGGTGCCACTAACGTCGCCACTGGAGAAACCACTAGTCCCTGAACCAGATATAATTCCTGATCCGGACATACCTGATCCAGAGAAAGCCCCACTGGCATCAATGCCCCCTTTGCCAAACTCCTGCTCGGTGGGTCTCTGGGTTTTGGACAGATCCACCATATCCCCATCCACCATGATGATTATTGAGTCTCCACCGCTACCACTGAAGTCCCCACTTCCACTGGCAGAACCTAATCCTGAGGGGATGCCACTGAAGCCAGGCTGTTGTCCATCCAACCCCTCCCCAGATGCAGATCCAGATGCACTGGCCCCAGATCCAAGTCCTCCATAGGGGTAGGTGATGGTACTTCCTTCCCCTGCCTCCTGGGGATCTCCAGAGGTAGATCCCTCTGCAGAGGGACGACCGCTGAATGTGACCTGGAAGCCTGAAGTGGAGCCTTCATCACTGGTACTGGAGACACCAGACTCCCCTGAGCCGTCCCCACTGGGATCTACCATGACGCCACTGCCACTGGCAGAGTGCTCAGCAGAACCAGAGCCTGAGACATCCACAGGGACTGGAGGCAAAATGGGGCTTACTGGGGGAACACATTCAGAAAAATGGACAATGATACATTAAAATGAGGATACATGACAATATATTATTTTAGACAAAGATAATGCAATAGAAATGTTGTCATTATCATTATTAGAATCATATGATTTTTTGATGATTATAAGCAAGCAAGTGAATTAAAATCAAGAATGTCACTAAAATACTAAGACCACAGTTTTCATTCACACTGTTGCAAGATGTAGAAACTATTTTCGTCTTACCACTAGGAGCGACTTGGTCAGTTGAGATGGTTGTCTGGTTGATAATGTCCTCCACCACTATAGTCATATTCACACTGGTTTCATTTTCAATCGACACTACAGGAATTTCAACTGAAGAAACACAAACCAGGAGCATTGTCAAGCTTCCAACAAGGATCTCAGCTATATTTAGAAATCCTCCAGTGTAGATGTGGCAGTGATGTTGATATATCAACAACAATAGTAATAATAGTTAAAGCACTACTTTGGCCATTTCATTCCAGAAAATAATGTATTTTGCCCATTATTAGCCATGCTAGGATGAGCTGTAAACAAGGTCTAAACTGAAAAACACCCAAGAGAACAGTTTTCATGCACACAGTTGTAAAATCTAGAAATCATTTCCGTGCAGCTGTCTTACCAGTAGGAGCAGCTTGGTCAGTTATGATGGTTGTCTTGGTGATAACGTCCTCCTCTACTATAGTCACATCCACGCTGGTTTCATTGTCAATGTGAATAACAGGAGTTTCAGCTGAATAAGCACAAAGCCAGATGATAGAATTGTCAATAGAAAGCCAGACAAGTAATTCTGAAGATTTAGAGCAAACAGGGCGACTCTACAGCATCTACATTAGGGGAAAGGGACACTCTTCTCTATAGTAGCCCCACTTTGTGATTTAGCCTGAAAACATAGACAGGTATTTTTCATAAAACTCTTGCCTTGTGCAGCTTTAACATACAAATGCAATCACGCCTAACCCTTTCCTACCTTTGAAGCAGTAGGCGTCGTAGCGTGAGTGCTCATCTGGGAAGCCTGTCTGATTGGGGTAGGCGTAGATGATGTGGACCCCGGCCCGGCCCCCTCCACAGTGGACCCTGGGGTTGGTGATGGGGTAGCGGACGCTGCGGTCCAGCAGCCAGCCTGGACGGCACTTGTCCAGGCCTTGGTTCCAGGCGGCGTACAGCTGCCCGGTGGTGGCCAGGGTGGTGTTGAGTTTCTGACAGTGCTGCACGGCCTCCTCGTAGGAGAAGCTGTCGTAGTCGCTGGTGAAAAAGACCTCACCTAGATAGAGGATTGCATTTATTAATTCATTTATTAATTGAATAAATACATTTTTTTTTCGAATCAGGTAATGACTAAATGATAAGTAACAAGATATAAATACTGCTAAATACTCCTCTTTCTCCCTACTTCTTGTTGATGAACATGAACATACAATTTGAGCCTATCATGTGAACTCTTGTAACAGTAAATGTAACTTCACGTCATCTCAACGTCTCAGGCTGTGGTTGGGTTCATGATCCTCACCTTGGAGGCGGTCCACATAACAGAAGACATCGTAGTATTCGCTGGCTGGCCTCAGGCCGTAGGATCGGACCCCTGGGAGGTGTTCCAAGTTACCTGCACAGTTATCTCTGGGCGACACGATGGGGTACCTGGGCATGGAGCAGGAAGTTGGTATCAGGGCTCTGGATTGGTGTATTAAGTCTTAGATATCGTGTCCCTCCAAGTATTAGGGTTTTAGTAAAAGGCCAATATCGGACCTGATATATCATACCAACATCAGCCTAACCCACACCTCCACCTCACCTGACGGTCTGGTCCCGGAGCCAGCCGGCATCACAGTGGTGCAGGCCTTTCTCATAGGCCGCATGGAGCTGCTGGGGGCTGGCGATGACCGCCCCGATACTCTGGCAGGCCAGCTGGGCCTCCAGAAAGCTCAGGGCGTACCGGCCGGTGATAGACCGGTAGTGGAAAACTATACCTAGGGAGGGCGGAAATGGAAGGAAATGAGAAAGGGCGAAGTATGGATGGATGGAAGGAAGGAAGGAAGGGAAAGAGAGGGTTAAGTGAGTGGGAGAAGGAGAGAGAGATAGCGAAAGAACATTATTTTAAAAAGTGGTAATAAGTAAGTTTACTGTCCCAACGATGGATGATGGTAGCTAGCTGTCAATGTTGTTGCAATTCCTACTGGCCGATAGACGTTGATAAAGGTCCTAGATTACTCAATGCCCCCTTCAAATGTACTTTTATAGACTTGCTTTTCTACAATTACTTACCTGTAGGAGCCATGGAAGTGTCCATGCCCGTTAGGTCAAGTCCTAGACCGGGCTCACGAATCACCGGAGTCACTTTAGAGTACGTGTCTGTTATACTGGGTGGGATGGGCAGGGGGGAGAGGGTGGCCACCTCTTCGCGGGCCTCCTCGCCCTCACGCGTGGTGGTGAGGTGGGGGAACTCCACGGGCCCGGGGGTGATGGGGACGATGTCTGGGAAAGGGGTGGTCCGCACAGGCACAGCACCCTCATCCTCTCCAGCTGCTCGTCAGACAAAATTGCAAGATTATTTTATTTTAAATGACTTGGATGTTTGATATCATTGACATTTGTAAAGCCTTAACCTTGTGGCTGTGTGCTGTGATATTGATACTTCCTTCAGACCCTCTCTTGATTGGGGCCCCTGAAAGTATTCTGTCTTTTCCCCCTAGTAGCAGCATCCCTGCTCCCAATTAAGTTTAGTGGTAATGGTGGCAAGATCTCCAATTGGTTAGAGACTCACTCTTCCATCAAAAAAAACATGTGTCCTGTCAAAGTGCCCTTGACACTTAACCTCTACCTACCTGTAATCATCTTAAGGCAAAGATTCGATTACAACGTTTACATGGTTCCAAGAAATAACCCGGTTTACCTGGAACCATTTAATAATCGTTCTACTGCTCAACGCTTCGCTGCAGTTTGCTTTGTAAATGCAATATCCAGGTTATTGCGTCTTGTGAGCATTGATGTGCAATTTGAAAAAACCCCAAAGAAAACTGACAAAGGTGTTTACATATCCTCATAAATCAAATGAGCAGAAATCTAGGTGTGTTAACCGAGGTTAGGCCTTCTCTGCAGGTTGTAGGAATGTAGGAAATGTAGTAAACCTCTAACTGAAGAGGCAGGTTGGGGGAAAGTGGGTACAACAAAAAGGTAAATTACACTTCAGAAAATAAATCCTGGAATTCAATGAAAATCACAAATTGATATGTAACTTCTCTAAAGTCCCCCTGGTGGATTTACCCTGGAAGCAGACAGCATCGTAGCGAGAGTCTGGGTAGGGGTAGCCTGTCTGGTTGGGGAACAGGTAGACGGTTCTCACTCCCAGAAGTCCTCCTCCACACTGGGGCCTGGCGATGTTGATGGGGTAGCGTACACTCCTGTCTGCCAGCCAGCCGGCGTTACACACATCCATGCCGGCCTGCCAGGCCATGTAAAGCTCTCCGGTGGTGGCGAGGCGGGCACCCAGCTTGACACATTGGTCTCCTGCTTCGTAGAAGGTGAACTTCTCCACAGACATGGAGTAGAAGACTCTGCCTGGGAGGAGCGAAGAGGGAGACACAACAGACACAGTGAGAGTCGATGTTATATCTCTCTATATATAGAGGTTATATCAGGCTGACAAGGGCCTTTAGTTACGCATCAACAATCATCTAGTCTTGCTGTCCACCGCTGATATGATGGTTCCTCCATGACCACAGCTACATAAAAAGTGTAAACCTGTAATGGCATTTTATTTCCCAGAGTTTCCTCTACCGTTAAAAGGTGGTGTGGGTCACCTGCCTTAAAGAGCTGCGAACCCATTTAAAACCGTTTCCTTACTATGGGTTGCAGTGGAGAGTTTTAGTGTCACATTGTGACTAAATGCTGTTTCAGAAGCTTTTCCACATTGACACACAAAACATTGAGGCAGAGGAGCATTGTGGCATGAAAATGGTCAAATTTAAAGGCATTGAATATTATATATAAAATATCATCTGCAGATTCAATACAAAAATATTGGTATTGGTATCAGCCTTCAAAAACCATGTCAGTCGAACCCAACACACTGAGTAGCCAATAATCCACCAGCCACTTTCACTATTTCACCATTAAACGACACTATATTATAGGACCTTCAAATGATGGGTGGTTACCTGCCAAAAAGTAGTACCTGCTACAGTAGACAAACTCACCAGTCAAAACCTACCAGCATTTATCTGGTGGATGGTGATTATTTCCTACTCCAAGAAATATTTACAAAATCTATTGAGGTTCAGGTCTAATGTAGTACCTGACATCTTCTCAGCGAAACAGTACACATCAAAGGTCTCGTTGACATCTCTCACTCCATAGGTTCTCACGCCAGGGAACTCCTCCTTGTCTCCATAGCAACCCTCCCGCGGCTCATGGATGGGGTACCTTGAGAGGAAGAGAGAGATGTCAATCGCCAAATGGACTTACATGATAGGTCAGTATGAAAATGGATTATTGTACTGTGTGTAGTATCGTATATCTGGGGGAAAGTTAAAGACCTTCGGTGGTTTTCTATTATAGCTGAAAATAACTTCTGCCTCAAGCAAGGTACTGTGCTTATTCATGATGTGTCAGATTTTTAAAAAAGGCTATCAAACTTTAAACATCTACTGTTCAGCCAAGAGGAATCCAGACTGAATATAATTGGACAACATGGCCTCAGGATGGATTATACTTCTGCTATGTTTAGGCATTTAGCTGACAGCCTCAACCACAGGAATTTGAGAAGCATTTAGGGGTTCAGTGTGTTGCAGGACACTTCAACAGGACACATGGGTATTGTTGTGACGACTGTGACCGTGTCATTTTGCCTGCTGCTGTTAAATGTGATGCATAGCTAAAGCAAAACCTAAAAGTGTAGCCGGAAGTGCAAAATGCTCCTATTCTCGCTCTTGCTCTGAGTTGGCAAACGTTTAGCTTCTACTCTGCCCTTATTTACCAGGCTTTCCCAATTGAAGTAAAGACTGACTCCTACCTAACGGTCTGATCAGACAGCCATCCAGCATCACACTGGTGGTATCCATCATCGTAAGCGGCCTGGAGCTGGGCTGGAGTGGCGATGGTGGCGCTGTTCTGGATACATGCTGCCTTGGCCTTCTCAAAGTTCAGGGTGTAGCGGGTGGAGATGGCTCGGTAGTGAAACACAATACCTAGGAGAAAGAGAGAGGGAGATAGAGGGGGAGAGAGGGAGAGGTGTGCTGTTTGTATGGGATATCTTAGATTTTTCATAACATTAATGTCAAAACTGTCTGTAATGCACCAAACCTGGCTAATTTCTTTGAAGCTTCTTAGATAAAAGAAATACTGATCTTGAAGGACTTGAAGGATCCACCATACCATGTATTCACTGAAATAAATCCATTTAGCTGAACTGAACATGTTCCTGTTTCATACCCTGAACCTGGATGTCCACCGAGTCGTAGTTGTCCTGGATGCCGTGTATCACTTCGCAGCGGTAGGTGCCTGAATCTCGGGACCTCAGCTCTGTCATCTCCATGGTGGCATCGGTGGGCACCAGCGGGTAGTTGACCATGGTCACCCTGTCCAGATACTCTGTCTCCACGTGAACCTTGCCCTCTGATGCCACCAGGATCAGGGTGACTTTCCCCTTGGTGACATAGGTCCATTTGATGCGGTGGGAGAGCGGGGCGATGGTCGGGGCTCCGGGGTCGTTGACGGTGTTGTCCTGGAAGTAGCACGGCACCACCACCTTGCTGCCCAGCAGCGGGCGGAGAGGCATTTCCACGGGGATGCTGACGCTCAACGTGCCATCTAAGTCTGGAGTCAAGTGCAGGTTAGCTTGTTAGTTGGATTTCTTTTGCAACCCAACATATTAGACAGAAGAACGTTTCAGCGGGTTGTTCAAATCAACCAAGTGAGCATCTATGCTTTAGGCAAGTCATTCTTGTTGTAGCTGAGACCACCTAAGCCTTCTGAACTAGGATTTGTAACTTCTTGGAAACAGCTCCGGAACACATGACATGTTCAAGAAATAACTTCCAGAAAATGTGTTTGTAAAAAGTTTTTCACAAATGAAGAAAAGAATGCTTATAATCTAATTGACACACATATATTTTTTATAATGATACAATGGGCTTTTAGCAGGTTAAAATTGCAGTTACATGGTTTTCAGTGAAAACAGTGTAACGCAGCCTCCTTTTCTTTTCACATCTTCTTCAGAAGGATGAAAGGACCAGATCTACAGTACAGCCACATTCATAGTCTTTGGAACGTCAAGACTGGAGACAAATTATTGATTTTCTTACATTGATAAAGAACATGCCACTTTAGAGAACTACGATACAACAAGTGTGGATGCTCTACAGTCCATGCACTCTTACCGTCATGGTTTTCAAACGATATCGTCGCCGCGATGAAGGGCAGGAACACACACAGCAGCAGCAGGGGTGTCATCCTTACCTGGAGACCAGAACATTTCCAAAATCAACTATGTGAATTAAACACAAAAGCCGCTATTGTCCATTTCATACTTTTCCAGACATGTGCCGGTACGGTCAAAATCAGCACAGCCAAATAGGATGTACAGTAAGTTTAAGGTACAGAAAGCTGTAGAAGTCTCTTTACCAGAAAAGCCCGTTCCTGTGAATTACCTGTGAAGTGAATGTCAGAAAGCTGAATGAGTTTTATTTTCTCCTTTCTCTGACTCTGTGTGCCACTTGGTTTTTTCCCCTAACTGTAAGCCCACATTCATATTCCATGTTATTCAGGATCTAGTGCATTTGGTGTGCGAGGTTATTACGTCACCCCCGTCGGCCAAAATGGAAATGGGACGTCAAGAGTCGCCGAGTCCTTTTGGAAATACCATACGTGCTCACCGAAGAATGAAAGCCCCTCTGTCTCTTGGCACAGGAAATGTCCTTAGTGCTAAAATGGGTTCACGAGGAGAAGGACGAGGATGACTCATCACTCATCTCAAATGCTTTTCCATTTGTTGAAAACTAATGAAGAAGGGAAATATGAAATGAGGGCTATTTTCCAGCTCACTACAATAACGGTCCTTTCAGAGTCTGCTGTTAAGTGTGTGTGTGTGTGTGTCTGCCTGTTTGTGTGTACAGCACATGCCTGCATTATGTATACCCCTCTCTCTCTCTCTCTCTCTCTCTCTCTCTCTCTCTCTCTGTCTCTCTTTCTATATATTGGATATTTATAGTGTGCATGCATGTGAATACAATCTGCCGTTGTCAGATTCAGTATCTCACCAAGTCCTTCTACCACTGTGCTTATTTTCTCTCGACTTTCCGTTGGTGTGACGTACAGTACAGTCAACATACGGTAGCTCTAACTGTACCCTCATTGTGCTGCATTCACAAGCCTCTGGACAGGCTGCAAAACCCACCCAGCCTCCTCCAACCAGCCACAGAAACACATTTGCTACCCAATAAACTGAAGCACACAGTCAAAGTGTGTGAAGGCAGGGCCTGACCTCAGGTTGGCAGGCTAGCGAGAGGCCCAG
Source organism: Hoplostethus mediterraneus (assembly GCA_034670385.1). NCBI lineage: Eukaryota > Metazoa > Chordata > Actinopteri > Trachichthyiformes > Trachichthyidae > Hoplostethus > Hoplostethus mediterraneus. The sequence goes on along the minus strand of JAXDDW010000003.1, from coordinate 17,375,219 downwards.
GTAGGAATCCAATGACCTCTCAAGTTTAAAGGTGAAGGGTCGTGATGTGTGACTCAGCAGAAACGTCACCTGTCAGATGCTGAGCCCTGCTGCCAGCGTGTACCACACATATCGACAGTACTGATACAAATGTGTGACGAGATTGTCGCGTGTGTGTGCGCGCGTGTGTGTGTGTGTGTGTGGAATGAGTGCGCAAAACCTTTCGGGCGAACTGCTCCTTCCATGAAATGAAGATTGTGCAGAATGGGGTGCAACAGTAGGAAAGTGGCCCTACTATTTTGTACAGTGTGTGTGTGTGTGTGTGTGTGTGTGTGTGTGTTTGTGTGTGTGTGTGCCACTGGCATTCCCTGAGTTCCTCAAACCCAGGACATACAACAGGATTAATATTTGCCCTGCTGTCTAAGATCTGTCCTGGAGTTGAGTTGAGTTTGGGAAGAAACACGAAATACCACACAATATAGATCCACCCCCCCCCCCCACCCCAGCAAGCTACAGCTACATCAGGGTTGTATAGCTGAGAAAATTAATTATGAAAAAGTGATTCATTGGTACCGGTCTTATAAATAACGCCTCGTATTTATAGTTTAAATCACTCTTCTGTTGGAGGAAATGAAGGTGGTCTTGGGCCAAATGTCACAGTCAAGGTGGGCTTCCCAATAATAGATAAAGACAGCAACACCCAGCCAGCAATCAAACTGCACCTACAACCTCACAACGCATGAACACAGAGAACGCCAGCGAAAAACCTTTCCCCGTTTTTCTGCAGCCGGCCAACCCAAACCTCAGCTCCTTATTGCTTACTATCCGATCATTCAGCGGATCCACGTCTCTCTTTAAATGCATCATTTAAACCGTGGCCACTTCATAATGTACACGGGCATTGTGAGCACGCCAAGCCCGGCCAGGTCAAAGCCAATCAGCCAATCTTTCCACAGTATGCCCATTCAGTCGGTGGGGTAGCTTCTGCTCCCCCGTTCAGACGCTGTGGTATGTTCCGCTCCCAGTTGAGGCGAAGGGCAATAAGGCCTCGGTCTGTTCCAGCGATGGGTGGGGGCAGGGCCTCGGGAGGGGGCGACCCAGCCAAGGTAAACACAGGGCGGGCATCCACGCTCCCCCCCCCACTCTCCTCCAACCCTCTGGAGACCCTCAGCACCAAGAACAGAGCCGACATTGATGCGCATACGCACAAACACACACACTGACACACAGAAACGCACACATCGCCAAAGGGAATGTGTGGGAGTGCACGTCCGATGCCCCTGGTAAAGAAAACGTATGGGAACGTGTGTACATATGTCGGTATTGACACATAATGTAAGGCCTGTGTTTGAGAACACACACAGACACTTGTACAGTAAAACGGAGGCGGAGGGGTTGAATTCATATCCGCAGGTGCTTGGAGGTGCATTAGCACGCCTGCATGCGCTACAGTCATCAGATCAAGGACATGCTTGTGCAGCATGTAGACGTTCAACTAGCTGAACGAGAAGGCACACCTCCGCTTCAGCTGAACACCCAAAGACATCATGCCTTTCACTGAAATCTTAAGTGACTGATTTCTTGGCCCTGCAAACACACCATCAAGTCTCTGTCTCCGTTGGTTTCATAGTTTGGGTTAAAAAACTGTAAGTGTCTAATGGTGGAAATCCCAGATCCGGATCACCACCAAAATTGAGTCACTTGTTTCTTGGACCGAGGCCTTGTCTGTCTGTCCTCCGTGGAAATCTGTTCAGAAGATTTTGAGATATCTTTCTGACAGACAGACAAACTAACTAGCAATACACACACACACACACACACACACACACACACACACACACACACACACACACACACACACACACACACACACACACACACACACACACACACACACACACACACATGATCTGTACAGTTAAACATCAACTGTCAAAAAATAATCCATAAAATGTATAGATGATACTAAATGATGATAGATGATACACCTGACGCCTTGTCAGTAGATTTTACTTCACTTCCTACACCTCAGAACTGCAATTCACCGCATGTGGTCCCACAGCCTCTCAACAGTAACAGTCAGTAACAGTCAGTAACAGTCATACTCTCAACAGTAACAGTAACAGTCATGCTCTCAACAGTAACAGTCATACTCTCAACAGTAACAGTCATACTCTCAACAGTAACAGTCATACTCTCAACAATAACAGTTAAACAGTCATGCTCTCAACAGTAACAGTCATGCTCTCAACAGTAACAGTCATGCTCTCAACAGTAACAGTTAAACAGTCATGCTCTCAACAGTAACAGTCATACTCTCAACAGTAACAGTCATGCTCTCAACAGTAACAGTTAAACAGTCATGCTCTCAACAGTAACAGTCATACTCTCAAAAGTAACAGTTTAACAGTCATACTCTCAACAGTAACAGTCATGCTCTCAACAGTAACAGTCATACTCTCAACAGTAACAGTTTAACAGTCATACTCTCAACAGTAACAGTCATGCTCTCAACAGTAACAGTCATACTCTCAACAGTAACAGTCATACTCTCAAGAGTAACTTTGTATATAACAGGAAGTAACTTATAATTTTTTTCAAGTCCTCTCACTGTGGAGGCGTACGCTGATTGTTTTGGAAATGGAAATTGGCCCGTTGGTCAACGTACCCTTCATGTGACGAGAGGATTGGCAGATAAAAACAGCACCAACTCTGGGATACTACAAAGCCTATCTTCTAACGTTAGATAGCGCTAGTTGCCTACAGGCACTTCACCTGTAACTGTGTGCTAATGCGTTAGCATGTGCACAGGACAGAGAAATCTACCAGAGACACAAGAGATGATTTCAGTAGTACTCCTATCCTCACATGTCAAAGGGAAGTTGACCAATGAGCCAAGTTCCCAAAACGTCAGTGTAGTCCTGTAACTCCCACTTTCATTGCACTTCTACTGCAGAGATGCTCCAAACCTCACAAGGAATTGTTTGGAAAATTCAAATTCACATTCATTCAATTTCCCATTAAGTGTTACAGTAACGTTATACTTTTTCATTTCTACTCAACAGCAACCTGCAACCTCTGATACAGTAATGACTCAATCATAAGGTCTACTGATGGGACAGGTAGCGAGTTTTGTGTCTTACTCCACAACGTGCCTGTAGTCTACATGATCATTGAATATGATAAGTGATCAAATAATTGGGAACATGAAAAAAAATGTATGGTACAGCAGTACTGAGACTTGATGAGGCTTGACGAGTTTAGAGTAAATTTCAGTCATGTGATGCTTTTTCATACAAACTACCCTCCATTCAGAGACCCTGCCCTGACAGCAACTGACTACAAATACCATGATGATTTGTTTCCCCTACATAGTTATGATCACCACATGCCCTAAAAATCCCAATTCAGCCACATCATGTGATACATTTCAGATATGTGGATAATAACATCAACTGCATTTGTATAATATACAATACTTTTCTGAACAAAGTAACAAAGTGCTGTAAAATTAAAGGAACAAACCAAACACCTACAAATAATCAGTTATAATAAAGAGGAGACTCTGCTGACCACATTATCACCTGTAGCTCAGTAAAACCAACTCAGCAAAACTAAAAAAAAAATAACAGTACTACTACAAACAATATCTTCCAAGTATTTAATCATAATAGTTTCACCTCCTATATCCTTTACTACATGAGCCACAATTACAGTAAACCTCCAGGGGTCCAGCACTGCCTGGACATTGAAAATTAACCTTCAGTTCGGTTTGATACCTCAGTACCTCAACCCGTACCTGTCCCCCAAGCTGAGGATGAAGCGTCAAAGTATCCCTAAAACCCTTTACAGTATTCCTCCGGACTCCAGTGGCGAGTTGCAAACGTACCGTTGATGCTCCAAAGCTCCCAGTGCCAGTGACTCCAACCTGCGAGCCAAATCGCTCTCTGTCTGGGCTCTCTGACCAGGGGCCTCTCGCTCCTGTGTGTGTAGGAGGGCAGAAAGAAGCTTTATTCAAACTCTACCACAAGTTTATCCGTTGGAAAGAGAGAGAGAGAGAGAGAGAGAGAGAGAGAGAGAGAGAGAGAGAGAGAGAGAGAGAGAGAGAGAGAGAGAGAGAGGGGCAATGTGGACGTCTTCTGCCAGTTGGTGAGGTCATACAAACATTTGAAGCACAGAATCGGACAAAGCCCAACGCAGTTGAATGTTGAATACAGGCTGCTGTCGGGGACACTTATTACTCTTGAAAAATGATTTTCTCAGTTGTCTCTGCAGTTATTGGTAAAAATTGAAATGTTGTAGCTACACACAAGTCAGGAAAATAAATAGACCGTAAAAGCAATAGATAGATTTAGTTACAAAACCAAAAACATGACAGATTCGACTCCTGATTTGGCATTGGTAGAACCATTAAAACATGTGGTTCAGCTTCATGAAATGATTCAGTGTTTTTCAAAATATGGGTTATTACTGTCTGCACCTTAATAAGCTACTGTACTGTAGACTAGAGGCCAACCAAGAGTCTGAGACAGCCTTGAAACAGCGTGGTGGAAGCCATGGGTGAGTCAACATGCATCAACTGGCTGACGCGTCACCGCACTCTGACGCCATTGGTTGATGCATTTGATCTTCGACCAAAACGGATTTATGCCCTATCTAGTCTTTGAATTGTGAGTTATAGCGTTCGGTCATGTGCACGCCAGGTGTTCATCTCATAGTCTAGCTTTCAGAAATACATATCAATTCAAGGACCTGGAATCTGCTTGGGATTTTGGTCAGCTGTGGTGTCAAATCATCAGACCCTACTAGAGTATAATGCACATAGCATCTGTATTAGTATTTGTATGAGATGCATTTTCATGTATTGTTCCCTGTCTCTGTGTGTAGTGAAGAAAATGACTGCATACTGTGTAGACAGATTGCTGTATATTTATTATACTTGGCGAATGAAGTGATTCTGATTCTGATCTATTTCCCAGATAGCTTGGCCACATCAAACCTGAAGCTGTTCTCACATTCTCCATAGTTTTGGATTGATTTCCAATAGCTTTGTAACAGATGTACTGATGTACATATCTGTTTTGAGATGAATTTAGAATTTTCCTTCTCTTCTCTTCTCTTCTCTTCTCTTCTCTTCTCTTCTCTTCTCTTCTCTTCTCTTCTCTTCTCTTCTCTTCTCTTCTCTTCTCTTCTCTTCTCTTCTCCTGATATTATACAGTAAAGAGAGAGGGATGCAAGTCAGTAGAGCAACCATAGCTTTAGCTTTAGCTGATGCTGAATTTTGAAGCCATATCAGTATGTACGCCACCACAGCCGCCCCCTCAAGAAATTATTTTTATCCCTTCATGGTGAAATCTGAGAGTTAGATAAGAAATTATGCTGTGTCAAAGGAAAGGTATGAGATGCTGGATATCAATTATGGTGAGAGTAGAAAGGCATGAAATATACGTAGACTATTTCTGGCCAAGTGTAGAAATGTGTTTGTATGAGTGTGTATGTGCCTGTTTGTGTGTGTGTACATGTCTGCCACTGTGGCTGTGTGTGTTCAGTTCAAAGTTAAACAAGCTAGCGTCGGTCTGAGGTTAAGGAAAGGCGTGTCTCACTGGGTATCCAGGCCTGTTCGTCTCTCCCACCATACTCTATTCAGAGGTGTAAATACTGGCTATGTTCTCCACCCTGACGCACACTCGCCATCTACATCCTCAAAGGAAAATTTATTAAAAGCCTATTTGCTCTAATTTCGTTCTTGTTTGCAGACCCAGGATCTCCACAAAGTTTGTTCAGCAGCTACTCACGAGAGAAATAGCAACCCCGGGTTTACTCGCCGTCACTCACGTCAATCAGATGTCACATGGTTTGATATCAAAGGGTCGCACGGCAAATAAGATACCAGACCCATTTTATATGACACCCTGTCACCTAGAAATAAACACTTCAAATAAACACCACATTTATTCCATAGGCTTATTTTTTTTAAACTTTTATTTATCCAGGGTCTTTTTCAGCAACACTCTTTCACATTCATACATGGGAGCTTTCCAGTAGCGGCACAGTCTTCTAATGTTGGCAACTGAGCAGATCCACTAGTTGAGGTGAAGCATCTTAATCAAAGGCACCTCGATAGTAATTATAGAGGAAGAGGAAAATGTTACCCACTTTTCCTGCTCATATTGTCCCAGCCGGTCTGGAGATTCCACGTGGTGACCTTCAAGTCACAAGCGAGCCCCTCTGACCTTTAGGCTACCAACATTTTAATATCACTTGTACAGAGTACAAAGCAAAATCGGACAAGGTTACTGACTTCCAAAACCCCATAAGTCACGAATCCAAGACCTAGCAAGCAAATACACCACCACCGTCACATCATTCATCATGGTGGCAGTCATAGTCTTGTTACGGGGAAATTCCCCCTAATAACCACATAATAACACACATATGCCATTGCCGTGATTTCAGACAGTTTAGTCTTGATTTGTGAGCATGTCCCTCACAAGGCAAGGCTCGAGGCAAGACAGCCAAGACTCTGTTGATGAGGCAAACCTGACCATGAAAGGAAAAACAACTTTCGGGACAAAGGAACTCCTATTATATACACTGGGCCACTACTACTTCTCAAGGACATCCCAGATTAGAGTTCTCTGGATTCTAGCTTTGGGAAAGTTGAAGATACTGATTCAAATATGCACCAAAACTATCCCTCAATGTCGTCTAGATATGAACAGGTCCAAATCAAACTCTACAATAGACTACTATTGAAAGATACATCCAAGATGTTGATCCATAACGTAAGCTGAGGTTAGCAGTGAGCTACTTCATGTTGTTAACTTTATATTTATTTCCAAACCAACTAGATCAAGTTGTGTAAGTTGTAGCTGACAACGTCTAACAGTTGCAGTTTTAACCAGCTGAAATCACGACTAAACCGCAATGCTAGCTGGTGTTAGCTAGCATACAAAACTAGCATAAACAAAAGGATTCAAAAGTTACATTAAGGATATGAATGTAGTAATGTTACTAAAGCTGTTAATGCTATATCTAAGAATTTGACCTAGTTGGTTAGGAGATAAATATAAGTACATGAATTGGCTAACTGCTATCAATAGCTAACGTTATGGCTCAACATCATGGGCACTTCAATCCAGTTGCTGTAGCCTTTCATTTGGACCTTTTTGGGTAATTTGGTCTCCAGCTCTGATCTTCTCAATTTTTAAGCATCATTTTGATGTATAAAGCTGATTGTATAAAGAGATTCTTATGTAAAAATACACCACTACCACTATCACTAAATGTGGCTTCAAGAGAGAACAGCATCCCATCCTCCCTTAATTGAGATGCTCTAGATTTGCTCAGACATGGTTTCAGGTGGATTTTTCACTTCAAGCTCTGCTATATTTTATTTATTTGACTGATGAGTAATAGATTTGCACAGTAACAGACCTCCTATTTGGTTATTGATAATACTATTACACCAACAATCATGTCAGACCAGTAGGCTAAACATAATTCTGCCCTGTGAACCTTGAAGAACTAAAACACTTTTGTGCTTTGTCTGCGGCAGGGGGCAAAGCTCCTAGATTATAGTGTTGTTGGCTAGACGTTGCACTGAGGTTGTTAAAAGTGTTGAGTGTATAGCCTTTATGTGTTGAGGGGTAACTCTATATTAAGACCCACAGGGAGTCTTGAGAGACAGACAGGTAGTATGTTTTCACAGTCTGGGTCGTAAAGGGATTGTGTGTGAGGCTATTGTGTTGAACCAGCTCACAAAAATCAATATTGTAGCGCAGTATATGACAGTGATATACTGTGTGTGATATACTGTGTGTGGTGTGATATCCTGTGTGTGATATACTGTGTGTGATATACTGTGTGTGATATACTGTGTGTAATATACTGTGTATGAGATACTGTGTGTGATATACTGTGAAGTCCCTTATTGTTTTCTCTAAAACACTTGAGTTTTGAGTTGAGTTTACTTGAGTTGATGCTCATTGAAGTTGTCCATTCTAGGTTTGTGTGTGTGTGTGTGTGTGTGTGTGTGTGTATTTGTGTGTTCATATGTGTGTCTGTTCCTGTGTCTTTGTTTCACCCCAACCTTCACCTGTAGCTGATTTCCCTTCACATGCAGTGTACAGTCTCCGTGAAAACAGATGTGATCGGCAACTAGAAGCATTACACAAGGCAGAGTCCACCTGAAAGAGCTCTCAGAGTGGACGAGAGAGGTAAACACAGAGCTACTTGTGTTTTCTCTCTTCTCCGGCTTCTCAAATGATCCAAATATGAGCTGCCGCACGCTGGAAACAAGCTGGAAACAAGCTGGAAACAAGCTGGAATATTGCTGACACAGTTAGTCGGACGGGATCAACGGGAACTACACTGAGGCTTTTTCTCGAGGGTGACAAATTTCAAGCTCAGGAAAAGTGCTGAGGCGACCGTTTTGGTTGCTGTGTTGATGCACCTTTTGCTGCATGGGCGGACGCACACACACACACACACACACACACACACACACACACACACACACACACACACCTACATATAAACAGTAAATCGACACTCATATAGTGTACTAACACAATCAGCTTTATTGGGCAAGTTTGCACATACAAGGAATTTGACTCTGGTGGGTCGCTCATGCAGGTCACATTAAACAGAATTAAGCTATAAAAAAGTAATAAAATAGAAATTGAGGAAATAAGTCTCTTTTCTACATGATATGCACATGATCTCTGTTAGAGCCTGACTGATTGCACTGGTAGGACGCTATGAGTGTCAGTGATAGAAAAAATAAAGACTATTGCACAGTGTTTGAACACCACACGTAAAATAACTGTATAAATATATGAATTATACAGCCAGGAAAGTATATAAGAATTGAATATATAAACAAACATACACACTCAGTGGTTGTGGCAGATGCAAATTACCCTCCCGCCTCGGCCAGCTGATTGGTGAAAGCAGATAGATTACTTCAGGAATGTTGTTGGTTCGTACATCAGAGTTCCTGAGATCATAAAACATCTCTACAGATTGCAGAGCGTATCTTATATTCCTGCACACTCAGCTGCACTGTAAAACAGCCTGTCTTTATGCACCCGCAAATAGACAGGCAGCCATGCAGAGAGATAGAGACAGGCAGACAGACAGGCAGAAGCAGACATAAGGGAGGAAAGGCAGTCAGACAGGTAGACTGCAAGGGAGGCTGTCAGACAAGCAGTCAAGGTGACAGAGAGACTGACAAAACAGGCAAAGCAGTCAAGTAGACAGACAGGTGAGAGGGCAGATAGTCGGGCAAGCAGAGAGATAGACAGGCAGGTAGTCGGGCAGGCAGAGAGATAGACACATACTGGCTTTCTTGGTCTGTTCATATATTTATTTAGTTTACATACAGTAGTTTAGCAGCTAACCATCTCAGCAGTTTGGGAAACATAAACCACAAATTTACGACGCTTCCTAAAACACCTTCCTGTGTCTAAGACGTGTCTATACCTGAAAAAGACATCCTCAGTTTAGCCTCTTGTGGTTGTGTATTCAGGGATTTTGAGCTTTAGTTGTATCTGAAATACACAGAAACGTACAACAGGAAGATCAACTCTGCTGCTAAACATAAACTAGCGTGCAAACACCGACCCTGAACAAGTCTCCAACTTGGTGTTACACCCAAACGCATCATTCCCATCACTCAGATCAATCAATTTTGTGACCCTGAAAACATCCCCTTTAGAATCAAAACTCTATCTCTTGTTAGTTTCATAGTTTTGGCCAAGCTTGTATGTTCACCAGATTTCATGTTTTTGAGATCTCCTGCTGACAGACAAATAAACCTGCAGGGGTAAAAACATAACCTCCTTGGTGGAAGCGAAGAAGTATATCCCTGTCTGCAAATGTGGTAATACCTGTTCCTCACTGTGAATATGATGGTGATACAACTACGTTACAAGTCACTACAAGAGTTGACATAGCAAAGGGAAGTATTATCAGGTTGAAATGTATATACACAACCAGTCAGACTGTTGGTAGAAGAATAAAATTAACCCTTTCCCTGCTGTACATCCTGCAATGTCTATCCTTGACCAGCAGAGAGCGCTGTCTCCATCCAGTGAGACATGCATTGCACTGGATCAAGACGTGTTCATATCACTGTAATACGCTGTGATAAGCCTACACTCACACAAATACTCCTACCATAGAAATAGCGTAGATAGAATGGACACTTCCTGGTGTGACATGGTCAACACTCTCTATGTGCCCAGGATGGTCGTTGTCATGGAAACGGGCACAGTTTCACGCTCAGAGGATGAAACTCGGAAAGTTGTGCCCGGTGTGTCACGTACGCTCATGACTCAAAAGTGTGTGTGTGTGTATGTGTGTGTGTGTGCTCAGTCATAAGGCCGTCTTTCACCCATCTCCACCTCCTCCTATCCGTTAAGGAAAGGGGGTTGGGGGGGTGGGGGGTGTTGACACAACCTCTTGCAGTCTATCAAGGGGGAGGGATGCTTTTTTTTTTTTTACAGCCTTTCTCCATAGAAATGAATGGCTGCATTATGGCTGGCAGGGCCCGCTCACTAAATATAAATGTATGGATGTATGGGCCGTGGTTGGTGGGAGCGGGACATCTGGACATGGTGGAAGTATGGATGGACGGCAAATCAATCACTCTATGGTCGTCTTTAATGGGTCATTGATGTTTCATCTGGTTGTAGGAAGCGATTCAGGTGGCTTGTGGGCGTACAAGGATGTCGTAGTCACGTCCTCAAAAGAAATACAACCAGAATCAGAATCATTTTAATTGCCAAGTATAATAAATGTGCAGGAATTCCTCTGCATGGGGTTTCGGAGGAAATGCTCACACATGGTGCAGGGACAACAGGACCTCACATACAGTGAATCCCTGATAGTGAAAGACTCCACTATGGGTAGCAGACTATAATACTACCCTGCATATACACTCAGCGTCCTGTATCTGTGTCTGTTTGAGCAGCATATCATCGTACAAGACTCATCGTACAAGTTTTAATGCATGCACTGCATCTGACAGGCAGTTGCTGCGGCACTAGTGCTCAACCCGAAGAGGATGATGTGATGAAATCAAAGTAGTAGCAAGCTGTTTTTATATTGGTTAAAGTTACTTTTTTTTGCTTGCTCCCAATATGTTTCCAGACTGTGACAAATGAGAAGCGTGACTAACCTGCATCGCTCTACATTACTGCTGCTATTTTAAGCTCCAATCATTGATGGAATCTAATCCACAGGCTCAGAATGAAAAATCGTGTTACAATCTAGCATGTGTTACAGTTTTAATAACAGCGAGTTTATGAGTTGCAAAGGCAATTTTCTTCTCCTTTTTCAGGCAACTGTAGGAGAAAGTGAGAAAAACTCACGCAGAGACACTTGGTGAACTCATTCCTCCCATTATCCACCATTAGTGACTGTGCACACACTCCAACCGTGGAAACTACATGAGGAAAAGTTTCCTTTTTTTACCATTTATTTGGGTATGGAGCTAAATTGGTCACAGCACATTTTAACCACCTCCTCTCTATAGGTGTCTGGGCATAATTCGTCTTATTAGTCTCCTTGCCCGGGACCACGGGGGATAAATGTTACTGCACTGTAAAAACGCACTGTGTATTTTACAGAAACCTTTTCACCCCCGAGCTTCCTCTCTGTTTCTCTCTCCTTGTAAATTGTAATTAAACGTGGACAAGGACTTGTTTTTCACCAGGCGTTCCAAATCCATGATGGCTACCGCGATATGGGAGTCGTGGCACCGGGGCCCGTCGAAATCAGCGAAGAAAGAGCGCTTCAGAGAGTATTTTGTTGCTTCACTGTTTTTTTTTTTTTGAGAGGCATTACATAATTTCAAACATTGAAAAAAGGGAGTTTTGGATGCTGCAGAGGTGGTGAGAGAGAGCGAAGAGGGGAAGAAGGAGGGAGAGGCAGAGAAGAGGAGGGCAGAAATGGCTATTGGTTTTTTAGGGAACACTACTTCCTTATGCCACAGCACAGACCGGTCTCTCATGTCCTGTTGCATGATGGGATAGGGAGCCTCTCCACATTCTCTTGACCGGATGCCAGGCTCACATCAGCCACACCGGGCCGTCTGGCAGCAGCTAGCGGCTGTCTGTGGGCAGCAGAGGGAACTGTGGGATTATGGAACTCTATCTAAGGCCTGTTATTAGTTTCATTCCTCAGATGACCATGTGTGGCTCCCAGAGGCAGAACTACATGAAAAAGCTCACCAATTACAATAAAATGCCTTAAGTTGTATATGCCTGAGCTCTCAAATGACATAATGTGCTCCACATGTGATGCCACACATGCATTTGCATTCAGCAGATGCTGTTATCCAGACTGATTTACAATAAACACAATAGGAGGATAAACTTGTATCGTGTCAGTGCTAATTTAAGTGTAAAAATCAACACTATGCCAATGTTTATACAAGTCCACACCAATCAGAGTTGATTTAACACTTTTACATAGTTTTGAATAGCCGCCCCAGAGTCATAGCAGCACTATGAGTGGACAAACAACTCTCTGGTAAACTCACGTCAGCTCCAAATAACTGTCACTGAAAAATCAACACTTATTAATAAATGCTGTGTCGTCAAAATCACAGTGCTATGAAAATAGCAGCAACCATTCCCTAGAGTGATACGATACGATACGATACGATACGATACGATACGATACGATACGATACGGCGTGATACAATATAACTTGATACGATATAACACGATGCGATATAAAATGATATGATACGATATAGCGTGATACAATATAACACGTTACGATACGATACGATATGATACGATACGATACGATATAACACAATACGTCACAATACGATACGACATGATATAACACAATACGTCACAATACGATACGACACGATACAAGGTAAAGAACTAAGAGCCATTCATTTTTTTGTGAGGTGATTATTGAAAATATCAAAACTAGTTTCTTTCTATGCACATGTTTTAGTCTAAATGTCTAACTGTCATTGCGTCTTGATGGATTTTGAACAAGGCTTCAACACAAAGAGGTTTATGAAGACATAAAATGATTTATTTCAGCAATGAAAATACATTTCTTCTTAGTTGATGACAAGCTATCAGACATCTTCCTGATAACTTGTTTCATACGGTGTCCTGTACTTCTGTCTCTCAGCTTCTACTTCTACTTTTTATCTATGCAGGTGAAGCAAGCAGAAGCAGAAGCAGAAGTTATTACTGTTGAAAATGTTGTCACAAAATGCTGTCACACATGACACAATAATTATGAGAAAAACATAAGAAGTAAACAAACTTATTTCTTTTTTATTTTCAGGTATTAAAAACGTAAAAATTGTTCTTATGTTAGTATTTTGACTCACATAAACATTTATGTAATTGAACGTTGGACGTCTAAAATATTTCAGAAATAAGGCCACTGAGACAACTTACCCCGGTGACAACTTGCCCTGGTCTCCCCTACCTCAGAGAGCTGTTTGTTTTTTCAGGGAGGAGGAATTCTGTAATAAAGGTTTTTCCATATTTCTGCCTCTTCTAGTAGAACATGATCTCAGTCTAGTCCTACAGTAGAATAACTGTGTTTCAGGTCCTGGTAATGTGTCTTAACTGCTGCACTAGTTCAGAGCATTAGTGCAACGCCTCACCTGAACATCATACCTCCAACAGCTTCTTACTGAATACTTCTCAAACGTACCGGACCTTTTCAGCACAGCTTGGCACAACCAGAGACTAGTGGCTCCCTCATCTGGAGGCCTGGGAGTAGATACTACACTATCTATCTATCTATCTATCTATCTATCTATCTATCTATCTATCTATCTATCTATCTATCTATCTATCTATCTATCTATCTATCTATCTATCTATCTATCTATCTATCTATCTATCTATCTATCTATCTATCTGTCTGTCTGTCTGTCTGTCTGTCTGTCTGTCTGTCTATCTATCTGATCAGCAATGATATCGTTGCATTCAATTTAGTCCATACAGAATAATCCATTTTATTTGCAAGTTATGAAGGTTTTGTTTTTAATGTATTCTCTAAACTGACAACTGAAAAGAAAGTGAACCCAAACATTCACTGGATTCAATAAATCGTTAAGGGACAGTAGAGTGTCCCAGTGGTCAAAGTGAAAGGGCTCCAATCCAAAGACAGCTGATACATTTCAAATAGTAATGATAGTGAAACTCTTACTATTTGAAAATTAAAATACAAAAAATAAAACGTACAACACAATAATCACACTAAATTAATAACATTCCAATCACAAGTCGAGCCGCTCCCTGCTGATTCATTTCAAGCCACCAAAATACAATCCAATATACAGTAAATATACTTTCACTTTCCCTTGCAGAAGCGTGCGGCTGTGCACCCCTTTGGCCGCTAGATGGCAGTAACGAAGCACTTTTTAAAACATGAAACTTGCTGCAAGAGGAGGGGGGAAGGAAAGGAAGGAAGCGAGCTTATCAACAACACTGGCCGACGTGAACTTTAGCGTGTACAACTGTGAAAACTACCAAGGGACCTTCCAGCGGGGCGAAGCGACAAGGAAGTTGACAGCTGACTGACTTCCAGTGATCACACCGGTACGTGCATGCTGAATTTAACGCTTTTTGGTGCTTTGCTTTGCTGCAGGAGTGATCGAAAAAAAAGAAAGTTGGATTTCTTGAAGTGGCCAAGGCTTTCTGAACAGCTCAGAAGAGGCTAGCGTTACATTGTTATGATATTTCTCCAGGGAGTAGGCCGATGCACTGATTTGTGTTTTATTCGAGCTGTTTCTTGTCCGGTTTGTTCCTCTCATATGGGCGGGCCGCTATATATTTTTATTGCTAAATCTCTCCCAGCGTTTTACTGAGTCATTGAATGGTCTTATTGTGGTTTGAGAGCCACGTTTCTGCTACGGGGACCTGGAGGTGCTGCCGTGGAGCTCCGGTCGGGCTTTCTGGTGTGTATTATTAACAGCGGCAGGGCGATGAACGTCTCATCCAGAGGTATCAAAACCCCAACTCATGAATTATTAAAGCGTTTATGGCCGCGCGGGCCTCTTGCTGGCTGTGCAGTAAGCGAAGTGCGTGCTGGTCCTCGGGGTGGCTGCGCGTGTTGTCACGTTCTGTGTGAACGTCTTCTTCACTGACTCACTTCTCATGCTCTCTGATTTTTTTTTTTTTTCCAACCATGTCCTCTGCACTTGTCAAAATGTACGTTTGACCTTTATTTAACCAGGCAAGTCAATTAATACAATTATTAATTCCAGTGATGGCCTGGCCAGAGGTGAAATGCCTCCTGGTGGGTATCTGGGGAAAAAGGGGAGAACTAAGAATGTTATTTCAATTCAAGGTCCTTTTACAGATGCATAAAACATTTAATAAGAACATGGACATTAACAATAATAAAAAGAAAATGTATGTAAGTCTACACAGTACAATTCATGTCTAACGTTACACACCCAGATACTTGCTGTTCACGTGTATGGCCTTCTGTAGAGTTGTCATGTGAACATGTTGGACATCATGTCTATTTACTGTAAATTCCCATACCTGCTTACTTCAGATTCCCACATCCTTCCCAACTATACATATTGTGTGTGTGTATATATATATATTTCATACTGCATCCATTCATTCTTTCAGTTTGTTTTGTCTTGCTGCTGTTATTTTGCAGGAAACTAATAATGCTGTAATCCATACTTTCTCCCATACTTCTACACTCAGCATTGATTGTTGAGAAACCCACTTTTTCTAGACTCTTGTTCGTATTCTATTTTTCCTGTTGTATATTCTATTTCTTTCCAGCAGTATCTTATTGCTATTTGCTGCTGCAACACCACAAATCCTCATGTAGATCATTAAGGTTTCATCTTAAGCCTAGAAGCTGTAATATTCCTTTTTTTCCCACAAATAAAGTTGTTTATCAGAAGCTTAGAAGAAAGACAATAAAGTCATATATTTTTTAAAATCCCATAAATCATCTTACAACCCTCTAAAATGATCCCGTGACTCCTTGGGAGGTCACAACTCCCACGGTGATAAATGTTTATGTTCATGAGGATTAAGAGCCAGTTATGCTTGATGTGGCGTACACTGGCAAGACTGTTTCGACAATGTGTTTTTATTCACAAACAAACCTGATTCCTGAGGAGCTCTGTGCAAAATGAATTTCTAACCTTGTAGAGGAGACAGTAGCCGCTATTCAGTTTGCTATGGTATTTTGAGATAACATCAGACACTGTTGTCACTGCCCCCGGGGGCCATCTTTTCAGGAGTGATGTTAACATCCCTCTTCCTCAGGCTGGATACTTCAGCACCAACGTTTATTGAACATAATATATAATGATTAACCTTTTTAGTTAATGATTCAGCCTCGGAGACTCCTCAGATAACAAGCTGCTCACATGTCCTGTGTAATCTTTATTCTGTTATGAAACTAGTGATACTCGGCCGAGCAACATCAATGACCTTTACTGTCCATATTAAATTCCTTTCACAATAAAGGTCCCCCCGTCGTCAATGGCGAACCCCTCGTACCGTAGTGTCCTGTGCATTGTTTTCGTGTCTATTAGCGGCCTAATTCGTTCCGTTTCACATGTTCTGCACCGCCAATTGACGGGCAAACTGTCTTGCCGTTTGCGCAGTACGCCACGCTGGTTCTCATTTGCCGCCTTATCACAGAAACGGCGATAGTGAAGAGCAGCTAATGACCTGCTCCTCCCCAGTCATAAACAAGAGATGGCCGGCTTCCTGTAGCAGACGGTCTCAAAGGTTAAAAAGGTTTTATAGGAGCTGTGCCGTTGGTCTGCTGCCCCACAGTGATGAACGGAGGTGACTCATCCGTGGCCGATGGCCCGACGGTGACAGCTGGGATGTTTCCAATCAGCCTCCTGATTTATTCATTAGAGATGGAGGATTTGAATTTTATTGAAGGAGGGGGGGGGGGGGGCATAATAATGGCAGCGACAGAGAGGAGACGGTCTTGGAGTTAGTCTCACCCAGTGAATTGTTCCATTACTCCCTCTGTCTCTGTTTTTGTCTTCGGTTAAAGGGGCATTAAGTAATTTATGACTTATCGACCTGCAGGTGTCTGGCACAGCTAAGAGTGGCTAGTAATGGACGGGAATATAGAATTCACATTTTCACAATAGAACAAGTAAGCTAGCAAATTAGAAACATCTAATGAAGAGGTAATACTGTATATCATAGTGCAAAATAATACTGTTTTGTTAGACACTTGTAGCACCGTCATATTTGAGCAGTTGCAAATCAACCCCCTGCAGTTATATCATGGTCATTTTGTTCCATGGGGCAGTAAAACTCTTACATAATGCACCTTTTT
The DNA here is from genome assembly GCA_034670385.1 of Hoplostethus mediterraneus. Taxonomy (NCBI): domain Eukaryota; kingdom Metazoa; phylum Chordata; class Actinopteri; order Trachichthyiformes; family Trachichthyidae; genus Hoplostethus; species Hoplostethus mediterraneus. The sequence goes on along the minus strand of JAXDDW010000003.1, from coordinate 17,357,896 downwards.
AATGAAAACGCTGCTCTGGGGTCAGGTGTGAAAGCGTTTGCATGCAGGTGTTTCTACCCATCATGCAACATGTTTCACTTATTGGCAGCCATTACATTAGCGACTCCCCTTATCTTGCCAGCACTCCAGTAAAGGTCGCGTCCTTGGTGCACTTAAGGCCACACAACCTCTGCAGCTCCTTCCAACGCGGTGGCGCAGATCGTCACACGGCTGTAGCCGTTTCTTTACGAGTTTGTTTATCTCCGTTAGTGTTCCCTGACCCCCCGGGGGCCGGCGAGGAGGGCTTCCTTTTTGTGGCCTGTCAGCGCCTCTGAAGTTAGTGATGATGAGTTATCTTTGGGTAGTGTAGTTGCCCCGCCCACGCCCCCTTTTTTTTTTAAACTGGCTCCGTTCCCATGTCGACCCCTGCGGAGGAGGAACACTTGCTATTCTGGGTGCCAAGGTCAGGCTGGGTCACGCGTGAGATCGGGTTGAGAGATGGCCTGGCTCGAGCTCCGCGGGGACAAGCAGGCGCGCGTCTGGGTGCGTTTTAGCTAGCGCTCGCTAACGGTGCGCGTGGAAGAGTCTGCACTCTTACGCCTCCTGTGAGTGGAAGTGACTTAAAACGAGTTCCCGCAGTCAATCCAGAGACTGCGTGGAGTGCAGTGTTGGCTGGGAGGTGTCTTGACAGGTGATATGATCTGTTTCTGGAGTGTTTTCCCCTGAAGTCAGCTGTTTGCGGTGGGTGGTGGGGGGGGGCTGGGGGTGACACTGCTGTCAAACACAGGAACCAGTTCTGGCAGTGTCTGGTCTGCATGTGAAAATACTACTCGCGAGTTTCTTCTTTGGCTTTGGCAGGGTTTCCCACCTCGCTGCCTCCGCCGAGAGGGACCGGCCTCGGCTTTACTTCATAGTTAGTGTACTTTTTTTTGTTTCTTTATTCTGTGGGATTAGATCAGATATCCCACAGGTAGTTACTGCACACACCCACTGTATTGTTGCCATAAGCACTAGGCTCACAAATGTTTGGGGAAAATTTGCTGTAGGTGAAAGTTGAAGTTAAACAAACGGCTTCACTTCGGATTAAAGGAAAGGAAACTGTGTCTGTTGTGATTTTGCAGCCTTTGCAGATTTTGCAAATCCTTTTTTCAGCCACTTCTTCAGCTTTTTCTAGGAGTTGAGTGACTAATAAACACAGGGAAAAAAGCGGTCAAGGGATGAGTTCCTCCTTGGCTTCGCCCAATATCTCCTCTGAGTCTCACGAGACAGACATAATGAAATAGTAGAAGCTTATTAATCCTGGGGAATAGAAGAGAGGCCACACAGAGCATGGGAGTTTTACACTTGACTTTCTGCTCCTTCATGCACAAAAGAACAAGTTCTTCCCCCCACAGCTTCAAATTTGTGTTGCAAGCTTTGTTCTCTGTCTCGCCACTTTGTGACGAACCTATTAAAAGTGTGTTATAAACGACGACAGATGGGAAGGAGCACCGCATGGGGTCCTCGGTGTCGGGTGAACAGGTGCTGGCTGGATGTAGGTAACAGCTGAGTCAGAATAGGCCAACGCACAGGAAGTCTTAAGATCCAGTCAAAATCAGCAGTTCCCAGCACAAAAATAAAGTCTAAGGAACTCTGTCCCATTGGAAAAATTTAAATAGCTTTATTGCACAAAAATAGATTAAAACCATTGTCGCGTCCTAGTCGGCTCCCTAAGGCCAGACCAGGCTGCAATGCATTGGTGCAACTGGTTTGGTCTGGATCTTAAAGGACTACACTGACATTTGGGGAAGCTGGCTTGTTGGTCAACCTTTTTACACGTTACCGCAGGAGGAGCATCAAAATCATCTCTCGTGTCTCTGGTAACTAGCATTCTCTAACAGGACAGACAGACGGTGTAACTGAAGCCTCCGTGGAACATTTAGTACTCCGACACAATTCAGACTAAAAGCCAGGAGTTGCAGAAGCTGCTTCAGTGTTGCATCAGCATGTCGTGAAGAGTGTGAACATTTATGAAGACGACAACTAAATTACCCAGAAACTTTCAGTCAGTGAAACCCTTGTGGCAGACTGGGCTGAGGGTGAGGCTGGATCCAGGAGAGAGTTGAGTCAGTGGACCGAGTCTGGATCCAGCACCGGCTGCAGCCAATTAAGGCCGATTGCAGCCGGGTCCTGTTTTAACCCCCTCAACCGATCACTCTCACTCATGCACCTGACCTGCTGGGACAGAGGGAGCCTCACCCACACCCTCCCCCCCCCCCCCCCCAGTCTGCCACACCCTTTCACTGGTTAGAGCAGCGGTGTCCGACCGTGTGCCGTGCAGGGCCGGGTGTATGCGGGTTTTCATTCCAACCAAACACGACACCAGGTGAGTTCACTGGTTGAGGGTGTGACAACCGGTCGAATCACCTGGCGTATTGTTCGGTTGGAGCGTAAACACACATGCACTCGGCCCTCCGTGTGGTTGGACACCCCTGGGTTAGAGAGCTGGGCTTGTGGCCAGAACGGCGCTGGTTTGAGTCCAGGCAGGAAAGTGACTCGGTAACGTTTCCCCCTCCCGCAACAACTACCACCTTAAAGGAAAAAAATCCACCCTAACCCTTTACCACTGTTGAAAACAGTTATTATCTGAATGTACCTTGTATTCCCACAGATAATTGGCCAAACATAGACAATGTGGCGTCGGGTCGATATTTCCAGCTCAGCCACAATGGAGTTTGACAGCATTTTTCAGCTATCTAAAACATCTGTGGTAAACAGATTGACCCAACGGTGTACCAGAGTATCACAGGATGGATTTTTTTTCCTTTTTTAAACTCAACAGTAGACGACTGGCTGGCCGGTAGCAGAAGACTGCAGCTGTACTTCAAGTGCAAACTGTGTGCACGCGCTCAGCAAAACTCTCCCACGACTAATGTAGAGCAGCGTGTTCGTCTCAGGTCGGGTCAGAACAGGGATGTATTAGCGATTAACCGATGATGTTTTGTCAATGGGTGACTTTGAACAGCCGGCAGCAGCACCAGAGTAATACGATCCGGCTCCATGTAGATGCAGGACACAATAGAGACGGTTTGGGCTTGTCTTCGGGGCCCGGTCGTCATGGCGACCGCAAACAGCAGCGCGGGGCACTTTAGCAGACTTTAGCAGACGAAATGTGGCGGTGCGGCGGCAGGTGGAGGAGACGGCGTTATTGGCACGGGCGCTAATACTCCCTGATACACCTGTTGCCGATTGCACCTTGCGTTTCTGGGCCCGTTCTGTTGTCGGGGGGGCCGGATGTGTTTTAATCCCGTGGCCGAGCGGCGACAACATGACGAGGTTTTTCCAGCGCAGCTACGATAAAAAAAAAATGTAAACGCTTGTGGTTTCCCTCAGAATTGAAGAGAAAGGTTCAACAATCATGCATCGTGAAGCAATGGCAATTTCTCCACTGACAGGAGCCTCAATAGACCAGAATGCAATGCAGCCACAAGACACTGAATAGGCCGGGCGGGTCACCACGCCTGGGAAAGCTTCCCAGATAAAAATACAAATCAAATTTCTATTGGTTTCAGTGGAGAGCTGTGTGTGTGTGACTGTGTGTGTGACTGTGTGTGTGACTGTGTGTGTGACTGTGTGTGTGACTGTGTGTGTCCAGTGATGCACCTTTCCTCACTATATATACACATACACACACACACATTTTAAATCAGTGCAGTAGCCAGTACTCTTCCATTTTGTTATCTTTAACCTTTTCTTGACAGCTGCAGTGATCCGGTTTCTCCTCGGGGATCAATAAAGTCTATCTGTTATTGTGTCGCTGGTGTTACAACCCTGAGGTTTATTTCACAAAGGGTAGATGTGGCAACACAATGTGGTTATTCAGGCTCAGCGGTGTTTGTTCAAGCTAGCTCACGTATAACTTGGTGCTGTTGTTTAACCTTTTTCAACGTTATTCTTCTGTCAGCAGCAGTTTTACTTTCAGTTCTTTATTGGCATGATTGTTGCGAACAAACCAGTTTAAAGTTAATTGTAATCTTTCTCCCTCTTCCTCCTCCTCCTAGGGAAGGAATAATGGTGAGCATAGCTTAATCGTGAGGTTTCCTCCCCAGTCCTGGTGCCATGTTAGCTCCCAAACCCAGCCCCCCTCTGTCCTGACACAGGGAGAACCACCCAGGCCTCACCAGCCAGGATCCTGACTATCTACCTCAACACACACACACACACACTCACACACTCGGGAGTGTGTGTGCGTGCCCTAGTCCACCTTTTGAGGACACTCTGAACTCTCTACTACCTCAAGCACCACACACACACACACATTTACCCACGCACAGCTGTTGTCAGCCGGCCCAGTAACACCCCCCCCCCCCCCCCCCAGACACCGGGCTCTCAGGTGTCAGCCATCCAGCCGACTGGGTCCCGTCCCATAATCACTACCTCCCTCTCACCTCACGCGACCCCCCCCCCCCCCCTGCTGGGCGGAGCCACTCGGTGCAGCCATGTTACAGAGGGCTTGGTGATGTCCGAGGCCTGCGCCGGACCAGGAGGAGGAGGAGGAGGAGGAGCAGGAGAGGGACAGGGGCGGGGTCACGGAGACCCTTGGTTCGCGGATGGCTGCGAGGATGACGGGCAGCGCGCGGGCCAATTGGAGGGAAGCATGAAGAACGAGGCGTTTCGAGGGGATTGGGACATGGAGGACGAGGAGGAGGATGATTCGGTGAGGATGCCCTTTTTGTTTTATTGGTCCGGGTGTCTTATTGCTTCGGGTGTTTTAAAGCCGGTGGTTTCCTGCTGTGTCGTCATTACCTGGCTCACTACGGATGGACTGGTGACAAATATCTGACGTATCGTATTTGAGTCACTGTGATGTGATGTATGGTCGTCACGGTGCTGTATTCTCTTCCTCTGACCAGACCTGGAGCTGGTAGGGGTTCAACGTCTCGCTCAAGGACCCTTCAGGACGGTCTCTCTAACCACTCGGCCACCCTGACAACCAAAATGATGCATTATTATTAGAGCTCAGGGTTATTTTGAGACCTTTTTCTACAAATCACACCAGTGGTAAAGTAGTAAATGTGACTGCTTGATGAAAAGGGCTGTTTCAGGTCTGCATCAACTGGCTTACGACAGCGTTGGCTTGTTTTCAAAGATATTATCGGCATGTGGTTTTACTTGTTACGTTGATTGATAACGATTAAAACAGAAAGCTTGTTTTTCTTTTAAAAAACTTATCAAGAAACATCTTTTTAGGCTTTTTGTTTTTATTATTTTTGCTTTGCCTTTACCTGAACAGTGGTTTTTCCTGATCTCGCTCCAGTGATCCTTATTTTTCCTTCTCCACATGTAGCTGTGATGAAGCTCTTCTTCAGACACACTTATCAACCAGAATCTGTACACTGTTACTGTAAAGGTAAAAGTAAACATCTACAGATTTTGCAAAATGCACAATTGCACATAGGAAAAAGGAGATTTAGTTTATGAACAGGAAGACACACTGTTGCTGGTTTTAGGTCGGTGGGAAACGGATGGGAATGGAAAACAGAGTTGTAGCTGGAGAGTGGAAAAAGCTCTGAAGACGGAGGCAGAACAATGCAACAGATAAACAACTGTTAGGCATCTGGTCTGGGATCTGTGGTCGGGCTACTATAAAAGGGCTTTTTGGTTTTTATCTCTCTGGTGTTTTTTTGCCGTTCAGCTGATTCTCTTATTCAGAGTGACGGAGCAGGTAGGGGTTCAGTGTCTTACACGACAACGTAATATCCTCTTTCCTGCTAACGTCAGAATTATTACGCTTTATTACAATAACAAGAAGGTTGAAACTCTCAGGTTTATGTAATAACTGAACTGATAATCTAGTAATAGTCAAAGTTAGCTAGAGCGCTACATCTGGAAAAGGTCTTGGGTCATTATTGTTAATGGATCATATTCCCTTCCTGTTAATTCAATTTTATACTTAACAAGAGAAAGTTAATACATGAGGTACATAATAACACCAGGGGTCTGTTCCAAGAAGCAGGTTCAGCAAACTCTCGAGTCTAATCCTGCACTCTGAGTTGATTCATTCCGAGATGGCCAAGTCTGAGTTTTCGGTTCCAGAACGGCTGATTTGAGTTTGTTCAATCAACTTTGAGTACGTTCACCTTGAGTTGAGCGCGTGCGCGACGACAATAAAAAGCCATCATCAATGGAGGTCCCGATACTACGGCTTCACCATGGCAACCAGCATGCAGAAGGGTCGTAAAGGAGAGGGAATTGGCGTGGGAGAGAATCGCTGCCCGAGTCAATGCGTACATTTGAATGCAGTAGTGTATTCATTTAACATTTAACCACACTTTCTTATAATATTACCTACATGTGAGAAAGTGGTGGAATAGTATTGGGGGAAAAAATATTTTCATTTAGGTGCAATCCCACGGATGCAAAGCTCACTTGGCAGCAGCTGAAAATGAAATATAACAACATTACAGTAGAGTCATTTAGCAGATGCTTTTATCCAAACCGACTTACAAAGGTGACAGTTAACACTACGTGGGGATCGAACCCGCAACCCTGAAACTGAGAGTCTAATGCTCTACCAACTGAGCTGTCTGGACCAGACATACTTCAAATAATGTACTTGGGGCAGCAAATTAGAAAGACAGATCTAGAAATGTAATTACTGGAATATAAGTTAGAGGTGGGTGCATGGTCACAGGTGAAATGTGTTGTTGGAACAATCTAAAATACTAACTGTTGCTTTTGTATTCGTAGGAAATAAAGAAGACCAGGAGACAGGGAGAAAGTCAGGGTTTGTTCAAGAAAACCTGCCAGTGAGCAGGTTAGGTTCACAGAGTCAGTTACTATGGTAACTGAATCAGAGTTTGAGTTACCTCTCTTTCTAGAACGGGAAACCCAGAGTTTCCCTCATCTCAGGGTTAGTTTTCACTAAACCCGCTTCTTGGAACAGGCCCCTGGTAAATGTATGACATTAACAGGATTATGACATTGTAAATTGTTAGTAGCTTGATGGTTTATGACGATAATTGGAACTACTTTAGCACGAGGTCACGCCGCTGTCAGCCTCTTCCCGTCCCGCCACCGAACCCGTCTCTCTTGTCTCCCAGCCGCCAGAGCGTCTGATCGTAGTGGGCATCTGCTCCATGATGAAGAAGTCCAAATCCAAGCCCATGACCCAGATCCTGGAGCGCCTGTGCAAGTTTGACTACATCGACGTGGTCATCTTCCCCGAGGAGGTGATCCTGGACGAGCCCGTGGAGAACTGGCCCCTCTGCGACTGCCTCATCTCCTTCCACTCCAAAGGTAAAACTTCACATGGTTGAATGTGTCCTGGTGCATGATGGGGCGGGCGGGGGGGCGGGGGAATCCTAATCCAAGATGGCTGCCACGACACAGGAGTGATTTGTCTGATTTGAGTTGCAGTTCGTCACATGGGACCGTTTTTCATTCTATTTATAATGAAATGGGAGTTTTGGTGTGTTACTCAGACCATGGGAATCTACTAGTCCTGCGTTCTTTAGACTATTATTAGGAAGTGGAAAACGAATGTTTCCAAACCATAGTGCTATTCATATCTATTTATTTATCCTTAACTGATTTTGAACACTTTTGAATTGGCAGACACAGGACTCACGGGTTTGAGACTGGAGTGATGCTATAATCCTTTCCTGCATGATAAACACTTGTGATATATGTATCAATGCTACTAGTACAACTGCTAATACTGTTAATAATAATAATAATAATAATAACAAAAATGTATTTGTATTGCACTTTTGTTAAAGTTAGCAAGCGCTATGTAGGACTAGGCCTGATTCAAATAGTATTTATAGATCTATTGATGACAGAAAGTAACAAAATGAACATTTATGTCTATGAAAGTGTGGAGGAGTATTACTTTCAAAAATGGTATTTGACCCCGGGCTGATGAATACGTGCTCATGCGTCACCTTCATGTGATTCTCGTCAGGTTTCCCTCTGGACAAAGCTGTGGAGTACGTCAAGCTCCGAAACCCACTCCTCATCAATGACCTCAACATGCAGTACTTCATACAGGACAGGTACAGTATGAGCAGTAACACACACACACACACACACACACACACACACACACACACAATCTCACTCTGTTTGTTGGTGGTCATATGAACGTGTGTTTGACTTCCTGTCAGGAGGGAAGTGTACCGTATCCTACAGGAAGAGGGCATTGACCTACCTCGTTACGCCGTGTTGAACCGAGACCCCGACAAACCTGAAGGTCAGTACGGACTCTTGTTGGTTTTCGTTGAACTAGTTTGAACCCCGCGGCCTTACGCTAATAGACTTGAATGACACCTCGAATACTCCATGTATGATTTATTGGATGACTGGTCTGTGGCTTGCGGGGGCACGCAGGAGCAGCGGTAACCTGATGCTGCATTCACTTTGTGGCTGTTTGTGGTAAACCGGCAAACCAGGAGAACCACAGTAAAATCTGGCGAGAAAAGTCAAATTTTTCCCTCTACTTTCCCTCAGACTTTTGCCTTTCTACTGTGGCGGTGAAGACAAACCAGATGTTGAAAAGGGGTTAAAAAGGGTTTTATAAGCCCAAGGATGGTAGAATTTTCTCAACCACGCAGTCCTTCAATTGAAGTGAAAACATGAAAATCACCAAAATTGGAGTTAGGAGGATCTCACATGATAACAGCGATGTTTGGTTGTCCACCTGCATGAGGTCTTCTATGAAGATACAATTGTGAATAGGCAACGATTGTCTTTCTGTCCATTTTGGAGTCCAGGGGGAAAATAAATGCCAGTTTAGGTTTGACTGGACTCCTCCAGCTTCCTTTTCATATACAGGGGGAATCATATTTAATAATTCCCTGCAAAATGTAACAAATTAAACATTTTAAAATGAAAGTAAATATTGAAAACGAATAGACCCATAATGCTGTTCATTGGATAATCTTTTATTATATGATTGTGTATGTAATGGCAGTTTACTGTTGCGGTTGACTGACATCCCACATCCCAGCCAGCATTGTAGGTTTTAGGTTTCAGGTTTCAGGTTTCAGGTTTATTTTGGGCCACAGTGTGAACGCAGCATAAAGGTTAGAGAAGGCTAGTGACCAGGAGGTGAGATGTTCAAATCCCCAGACCAGAAGGATTCATGCCAAATATACCTTATTGCATCACCTCGTTTTGTCAATACCTGTGGACCTGGAAATAAATAACTGACTTTTTTTTGTTTTTATAAGATAAATAACATATAAATAACAAAGTGTTGTGGTGCTCCAGAATGTAACCTGGTGGAGGGGGAGGACCATGTGGAGGTGAACGGGGAAGTGTTCCCTAAACCCTTTGTGGAGAAACCCGTGTGCGCTGAGGACCACAACGTCTACATCTACTACCCCACCTCGGCCGGAGGGGGCAGCCAGAGACTCTTCAGGAAGGTAGGTTTCTGGGAGGCTGGGGCCTTTTTGGTAATGGGACAGTCACTTCAAGCCACCTGAACGGACCATATAGTCAATGGATCATCAGTGACACAAACCCCATCCAGGGCTACAGCACTGGGTGATGCAGTAATGTAAGGTCTTTCCTAACAGGCTTGGTTTTTGCAAGAGCCTTTGAATTCTCTTTCTTATTGTCTCTCTCTTTCTCTTGGCTGTAGATAGGGAGTCGCAGCAGTGTGTACTCCCCAGAAAGCACCGTACGTAAGACTGGATCTTACATCTATGAGGAGTTCATGCCCACAGACGGTACCGATGTCAAGGTACTGTGGATGTTCAGTTGGGATTTGGTAGAAGTGGATTTTGGCACCATGCTGATAAATAACGCAGTTGCCCAGTCCTCCGTTTGGATTCACAAATCACCTACATCTGTCCTGTTATGTTGTCTGTTTTTTGGTGTCGTCTGCCTGTCTCTGGGTGTGTGGTTTTGGTGATCCCAGGTTTACACAGTGGGTCCAGACTACGCCCACGCCGAGGCTAGGAAGTCTCCAGCCCTGGACGGGAAGGTGGAGAGGGACAGCGAGGGGAAGGAGATCCGCTACCCCGTCATGCTCACCGCCATGGAGAAACTGGTGGCCCGCAAGGTCTGCCTGGCCTTCAAGGTAATGTTACGTTACCGATCCAGGACATCAGAATCGATTTGAGTATCACATCACAAGGACTGTGAATGAAAATCTCCAAGAACGCAATAAGTTTGATCCCTCTGATGAGAGAGATGTACACGTCCAGTTTGAACTCACCATCCCTCTCTTATGGCATCTGCTACTGGACGCAATGAAGAGTTCATTTCTAAAAAGACATTACCTGAAGTTCATCATTCATTATCATTAATATCATATTGATATTTTGTAGTTTGTGTAGTTATGTAGTTAGTTTGTGTGCTTTCTTTTTTGTCACATCCGCTGCTGCATAACTGAAATTTCCCCTCGGGACAACGAAGAGCATCTAATGTAAAATGTAGAGGATGTAAATGTGTTCTCCTTTCACCAACCATCAACATACGTTACTGACTATGTTTGAAATGTAATTTATTTTCCTTTGTGTCAGTGATATTGACAATATCACTTTTTTTTTTTGCAATAATAAGTGTAACACAGTTGCATGTCTTATTCTAGCAAACGGTGTGCGGCTTTGACCTGCTCAGAGCCAACGGCCACTCCTTCGTCTGCGACGTCAACGGCTTCAGCTTCGTCAAAAACTCCATGAAATACTACGACGACTGTGCCAAAGTCCTGGGGTAGGGTCCGGTAGTACTACCTACTTCCCTCGGTATCTACTGTATGAAATAGCATATTACATTAGAATACAACATTAGAAGAGAATTAACAGCATTACATGTTCTGGCCCACAAGCAACAGACAGAAAAAAAAGATATAAAGTTCAGACAAAAATCATGCAATATGATTTTACCATCAGCTATTTAGATGCAATAGCAAATAATCAAATAATGGACACCAGAACCTCCTTTAAAAACAGTTTATTAACACTACTGAAGGTACTTTTCTGTCTCTGGCTTTCCTGGCTTCTTTGTTGTATTTTTGAGGTTGAGATCGTCTTGAAGACGTCAAGTTGTAATTTATCCGTCGCACTGCAGACGGAACAGGCCCGGACAGTTGTCCGCTTTACATCTCATTTAGCTCCTGATTTATCACCTGTCCTTCCAGGCAGAGTAACTGAAGCTTTTACGACTAACCTCTCATAAATTTTACAGATAGAAAGTGTGAGACCCAGAGGAAACGTAGCTGTAGACGTCTTGCTCTACAAACAACAATAGTTGAAGGTGTTACGTGGAGCATTTCAACATCAACAAGCATTACCACCTTCATTTTGAGACATTAGTAGAATTAATGTGAAGAAACCGAGACCGTCGCTGAGAAGACTGGCAGCCTCCACCGGCCTCTACACTGCCTTTGCATGCCAAGTGAGATTTGGCGGGAAATAAATACGCTACTGCTTTATGGCACAAAGGGAGATTGCTTTATGGCAAAAACAAGGAAGTGGGCTCCGTTGAAATGGAGATGAAGCTTCTCACAATGAGGAGTTTCTCACAATGGCAGATGGTGGAAGGAAATCACATTTCATGGTCTAGGCTTAGTATTACTAATATTGTATTAGTTAGTGCTGGTTGCTTTTTGCTGCCCTTGCTCTGGAACCCCTGCCTAAGAGGTTTCAGCTGGCAAAATCAGGGTCATCTTTTAAATCTCATCTTAAAGCCCACTTTTGCAGACTGGCCTTTGTCATTTGTTTTTATTATCATCGTGTTTTGCCTCTTTTATTCTTCCTGCTTTTAATTCATGTTTGTTTCTTATTGGCTTTTCTTGCCACACAAATATAGTTGAATGTTGAGTTTGTTATTTTCGTTCTCTGCCTTTCCAGGAACTTGGTGATGAGGGAGCTAGCCCCCCAGTTCCACATCCCCTGGTCCATCCCCATGGAGGCTGAAGACATCCCCATCGTCCCAACAACCTCAGGAACCATGTACGTACTGTCACCCCAGATATCCGCTAAATGGTCTTCAGGGTTGCTAGGCAGGTCGGAAAAGTCTGGGAAATTATGAAAGTTCTAGTTCTTTATATTGCTTAGACACTAGGAGTGTACGGGGTATTGAACATTTACCAAAATCCTCAAATACATTCAAGAAAGGTCTTAGAAATGACATCTGATATCATTTTAAAATGTATTGTTCTCGTGGCGAAGGTACCTCCTTGTACTTGTCACTCCTCAGTGTATACAGAAGCAGTAATGCCATACAAAAGCTCTTAGGAAAAAAGGAACTGTTGGATGGTAGAATAAGATGATCACGTCCCTGAGATATTTAGCCTCAGAGTAGGAGTGATGACCTGCAGGAAGAGTTGCTTTTTCCTTTTCGATCCTATTAGATGAGAAAGTCAAGGAGGCCTGGGCAGGAAGGAGAAGCCAGCCTGTAATTGGAGGGTCATTGCTTTGAATGGCTAGTTAGGGAAATGGCTGGCTAGGGAAATCTGTGCGGGGGAAGTGAATGAGCCACAATCTCCCCAACTCTCCAACGGCTACTATTGAGGAAATGTTGAGCAAAGCTCCTAATCCCCAGTTGTCTATAAATAAATAAGTTTGAAGCTGGGTGTTGCTGAAAATGCATCCAAGCTTGCTTGGTTGGTTGGTTGGTTGGGGAGAAAAAACCTCACACGTTAACAGTGCTGACTCAGGATCACTGAATAAGGCCCGTTGACCTTCTCACACGCTGAGAAACTCCATCTTCATGAACTCTGAAATCTCATCCTCCCAAGGCAAGTTGGGTGATGAGCGACATTTTGTCGGGGTCAGTCGAGGTTGGGTGTAGGATGATGTCAAATCATTTGTCGGGGGTTGGTTGAAGTTGGGTGATGAGCGATGTTCTGTAGTGAGGTGATTTTCAGTATGTCACCTCTTCTCCTCCTCCTCCTCCTTCAGGATGGAGCTGCGCTGCGTCATTGCCATCATCCGCCATGGAGATCGCACACCAAAGCAGAAGATGAAAATGGAGGTCCGACACCCTCTGTAAGTCTCATGGTTCAGTCTCTCCTGCTCCTCCGCAAAATGGTGTTCATTTTGTTAGGAAATACTTAAAAACATAAAATAAAGCATGACGGTGTTTGAATTGTTTTAGCTTACAAGTGATAAGCCCTCCAGGTAAGAAGAATCAAGTGCATCTTTTGAATTTGAAGTCGTATTCAAGTAAACACTGAGGTTTACAAAACGTATAGACTTACTTGCCAAGAATGAATTGCATCCTCTTTTCCTAATCTAAGTCTTCAACATCTCAAGGCTTAATAATCCTCCTTCAACCTCCCCATCTACGTCTCCCACTCAACATCCAAGTGAATATAGTTGGTGGAATTGTGAGTTTTCACCTAGTCAGTGTAGTTCACTTTCTACACTACTGCTCACCCTGACACCAGGTCAAAATGTAATGTTATAAAAAAACAAGGCTGTTCTCCCAACCAACCAGTTATTTTAGAGAGATTGAAGCACATCAGAAAAACATGTTTGACCTCATCTCATCAAAAGGTGTAACTGACTGTGTGTCTGTCCGATCCAGATTCTTTGAGCTGTTTGAGAAGTACGGAGGCTACAAGTCGGGGAAACTAAAGCTGAAGAAGCCAAAACAGCTACAGGTCAGTGAAGACTTCCTTCTCTCTCGTTCCATTACTTTCTCACATCCCTTCTCCCCCCCGATTTGTTTCCTCTTTTGCTTCTTTTAGATAATCTCTTGGTTCATCAGCTGGTGGGTTATGACTCATTCCTGTTAGGACAAATCAACAGTTTTAGACAGGATGTATAGTGTATTTGGAGTGTGTTTTAAGTCACATGTTTTTATGACATTGATGTGATGCGATGTGATGTATTTTATGTTGTCTTAGTGGTGAGACCGAAGATAATTTCCCTGCCTTGGCTGGACAATAAAGTTGTTTTCTATTCTTCTATATGTATTTTGGACAGTAAAACATCATGGTGTCTAAATGCGCACACACACACACTCAAAACCTGCCGTCATAGTTTAGCGTGGATAATAAAATGAACCTCAGTCAAGTTAAGACGATCCCGAGGCGGGATAACGTCCACTGCCTGTTCCCAGGAGGTGCTGGATATCGCCCGTCTGCTGCTGGTCGAACTGGGCCAGCACACCGACTGCGAGATCGAAGAGAAGAAATCTAAACTGGAGCAACTCAAGACTGTCCTGGAGATGTGAGTCAGATCACACACACACACACACACACACACACACACACACACACACACACACACGCACACACACCAATCAATCACTGTCACGTCATTCTGTTTTGTGCCGTCATCCATCCATCAGTAGTTTCCCCACTCGGTCTGCGACGCCCAAACCTAGCTCCATCTCTCAACACCACAGAGGCTCAGTCACCTTTTTGTTGCACTCACAACCAGACACATGTTTACCTTGGAAGCGCTTCCCTCCCTCTCGTGTCTCTAACTCTTTTCTTTATCTTTTCTTCCCCTTTCCTTCTCCCACCCGACTCCCTCCTTTCTCTCCAAAAGGGAATCCAGCTTGAATGATACTCAGTACGCACCCTCTCCCTTCTCACTTTAAAGGACGAGGTTTTACCCCTCACCTCTGCCTAGACTGTGTGTACAAAATGTTAGGAACGCCTGCTCTGTCCGACGGAAGGACTGACCAGGTTGTAGAAGGAAAACCGAAACCGACGTATTCCTAATGTTTTGTACACTTGAGTGTATCATTAACATCCATTCATTTTTTGGCCGTTAACGCTGGTCACACACACACACACACACACACAGTCAGATGGCTCCAGTACTCACAGTGTTTTTCTGCGTGTGTGTAGCAGTGTGTGCCGTGTAACTTTGTCTGCATGCCGTCCTGAACACATATCAACTGACTCTCACCCTCCTCGTCCTCCTTTCTCCCTGACCTTACACAACCCAGCTACATGTACGCTTACACTTGAGGTATTTAGCTGATGCTCTTATCCAGAGGGATTTGGAAATAAGTGCAATAGAATAAGCTGAAATTCCTAGATTATCAACACTGCGCGCAACCAATAGTGAGGAATGCTAGGGTCCAAACCGCAGCGTGCTGACAATAGAAGGAACAAATATTTGTGTCCTCTGATTCGCTGTGACAGAAACGTGCGACTGGAAACCTGAGCGGGGCAATTTCAGTGCGAGGGTTGACAGGGATGTGAAGTATTCCTCATCAGGTCATGATAGATCGGCGTGGCTCTGCTGTCCTGGCGAGGTCACCGCGAAGCTCCACTGAATTGGCCTCTTAAATAATATTGGTGGTACGTGGTCCAGCAGCACGCAGTGTTTGTTTAATGGTGGTTTAGGTGCCAGGTGGGTGGAGTTTGCAACATCCAGGGAAAGTCCAGGCTCAAACTCTTCACTTAACTTTACTATTAAGAACAGCTGCGATGTACCTCGTCGCTCTGGGCCAATTTTGTTGTGTGTTTATTTTCAGATTCCAATCATATCATCCCAATGATCGCAAAGCAGTTGGCTAGCCTGTCATATTTATATGCCCATATGCACACCTTTTGATTGAAAGCAACAAGTTCATTCTCCTTCTCTGGGGGTTGTTAAAAGGCATTCTCGGAAATTACTAACTGAAGCAGAAGTAGACGAGACAGGTTGAGGGAAAGTGAGTAAATTACAACACAAAATAACAGATTGAATTTTTCCTTTTTAAAGTCATAATCAGCAACATTTTCATATAAATAAATCTTCATATAAATAAGTCTGTTTTGCTACTCTACCGATTGGTACAACACAATAGTGATTCCACCAACAGCCAGATCGTGACAGCTTTTATATTTTCTGCTTTAAACACCCGGTGATAACCCGCCGGTGCACAGGAAGTGATGGAAGTGCAGTGCAGGAAAACCACAGCAGCGAGCGCTTAAGATGGAGAAAAACAAAAGCAAGAATCTCACAGATTATCACTTTGAGACAATCACAGGTATCCAGTCAAATCGGTGGCACGCGTCTCTTGAGTTTCTCTGCTACGCGAACCTTTCGAATGCAGCAACGCCACCCATCTGGTACGCCAAGTAGATGAAAACAAACACTGAGAATTATTTGACCCATGTGGTGTTGGACAGGTTTTTTTTTTAAGCCAGGCGTTGGCATCAACGGGGGGGGGGGGGGATAGTCAGCTTCGACAGGCAGCCGCACAATCTGTGCTATTGTTACTGTTAATCTTGATGTGGGGGTCCATCATCATGTGGCCGTTTGTGGTGTCCGGTCAGCTGCCCGTCCCATTACAGAACACCATGTGACCATTAGCCTGCGGGATGTGCCAAATTCTTACTATAGCACAGCACACCGGACAACTGGAGGGTGTGACCTTAAGCATCACAGGAGGGTTAGCATTGGTATTGGCTTTCACCCTTCACCACCCAGGATGCCGTCAAAAGCCTGTTACTAGCCAAGTCAGGTCTAACACACACACACACACACACACACACAGGCAGACATGCTGAGCACATACTTGCAGACCTAGCTGCCTATCTCTAGCCCAGCACCAAAGCACTGACTGAGTGACTGGATTATCAAACCACCTGCTAATACTGTTTACTGTTGAGTGTGTATGATTATTAGTGGGTCATAATTTGAAAAAGTTATGCCTCATTCCATTCTGCTTCTAGTTTTTTGTTGGAATGGATATAGAATGGAAGTCAAATTTAACGTCCTGCCAAACGTGTGTCTACTGAAATGTGTTGAAGTCACAATGCAACAGCATTTTGAAACAGCATCTTGCTTCCTTAATTTGACGCATTTCCTGTTGAAACAGGATGTTGGGACATGACACAACGCTCAAGTGTGAACCAATGGGATATCTGTTAGGGAGATATTAAAATACGCTGCTTTGCAGGAAGTAAAAGTAATTTCATTTTGATATAAAAATACAAGAAAATAAAAAAATAATATATATAAAATAAATAGGTAGAATTTAGAATTAGGTAACAAAGTGAAAAGGTCATTTTTAATTTTGTGTGTGTGTGTGCGCGTGTGCGTGCGTGTGTGTGTGTGTGTGTGTGTGTGTCCACTCCCACCAGGTACGGCCATTTCTCAGGTATCAACAGGAAGGTCCAGCTGACCTACCTGCCTAACGGCCAACCCAAAGCCTCCAGCGAAGAAGAAGGTACAAATACACACACAAATCAGTGTGTGTGTGTGTGTGTGTGTGTGTGTGTGTGTTTTCAATCAGCAGAGACTAGGTCAATAAGGTTTATTTAATCAAACAGTAACCAAAACTGTGGTCTAATTATGGGAAGAAGTTAAAAGTGGTGGTGGTGGTGGGGTGCAGATCAGCAGTGGCAACTGGAATGACGACGGCATACGGAAACTGATGAAAGTTATAAAGAGTGCATCGATTTGTGATTGGTTCCCAAGGGGGTGTGAGAGAAGGCGTTGTTAAGCTTAGCTGATTGGACGACGCAAACCGAGGGGGTGCTGCCTTCTTGAGATTTAAACTGATTTGGATGATATAAGGAGAGTGAAAGGGCAGAGGGATCATTTGTGAATGAAGTAGAACCAAAGAGGCGTAGTGATAAATTGATTAGGTGGGAAGTAGTGAATGAAACGGTAGAGGGGATAGATTAGCAAAATAACAGCAGTAGAACAAACTGAAAAATGTACACACAATATGAAATGTTTTTTTTTATTTTTTTACTGATGCAAATAACTGAGTACAATCTCCTCTTCCTCCAGACTCCCAGAAGGAGGGTCCTTCTCTGCTGTTGGTGCTGAAGTGGGGGGGGGAGCTGACGCCAGCAGGCCGGGTCCAGGCAGAGGAGCTGGGCAGGGCCTTCCGCTGCATGTACCCTGGAGGTCAAGGTACTCACTGGAGAGAGACACACACACACACACACACACACACACACACACACACACACACACACACACACACTGGCAAGCACATGTACTGTACATATCAGGGTTCCCACTGTGGCCAATGCCATGACTTTACGTAACGTATTTGGAGTGCTTCCATTACCTAAAAATTGTATTCCTTCCTTTTTTGTTAATGTTGTTTTTCAGCTCAGAAAATGTGGTGAGCAGTTTCCACTTCAGTTCGGTTTGAAAAATGGCTGAAAACCACCATCTAATACAACAACTGTGTAAAAACAAAATACATTCTGGTTTATTCCTGCTCAGTGTAAAATTCCCTGATATTCCCAGAGAATTCATCAGATAATTCCTTGACTTTCCCTCCCTAAAACCCATGATATTCCAGGGGTTCAATGACCCGTGGGAACCTTGACATGTAGACTCTCACATGCCTGCAAGCAAGCACACACACACAGCTAGCGACCTACAAGCAAACACACACACACGCACACACACAAACCTTATCCGTAGCTATTTCCTTTCTTACAGCAAGTCAAACAAAACGTCAAACAAAACGTAGAGCATCTCCTCCCACACAGCCTTTCTTTGCTCATATTTCCAGCCCTTCACTTCACTTCACTGAAAACACTTCTACTGTGTATTCACATGTCGACGCTTGTACATAGAGGTGCGGACGCTTGTTTTAGGTCGAGTCAAGACAGATTTTCAAGCTCTCTGCAGCCGCCATGTCTTTTTATGTCTTTCGTTACTTTCATGTATGTGGTGGTTTTGTTTTACAGAACCAGTCGCCATCAATCCCACTGAATAACGATGTCTAATGAAACAGACTGTTCACTTACCAAGCTGTGTTAAAACGGGCTACGTGTAGCATTTTAACATCAATAAATCACTATATTCATTTGGTATAAACGTAAACAAACAAGATCATCACCGAGAAGATTGCTAGCCTCTAGCAACAAGTAGCAACAGCCTTTTCACGACAGGAAGCCACGGGGTTTATGGGAAATGCGGTCCTAATTTTGAGAAACGCTAGCATTGACAATACCACTGGTGTGAGATGGCGGTGTTGTGGTCTCATGGTCTCATTTGTTTACAGTAATTATAGCAAGGTATCCCAATTCATTTGACAATGATATATTGATGTTTAAAAATGCCACACATGGCACCTTTAAACTTTAAACCTTGAGTGAAATATGAGTAAGCAGGCAGGGGTTCCTTTGACAGGGCACACTGTGATGGACTGTTACAGGCCTCAAACCTGTGGGGTTTTGGTTACGGGAATGTCTGTCTAACCACTTGTCCACCTGACAGCGCTGACCGAGCAGAGTGATGCCTCTCTGTCCTATACAGATGACCTTTCTAGGCTTTCCTTAATGCTTTACGCTTCCTAGTGCATGCAATAGAGACTCTCATGCCTAGCAAACGTTGATGCTGAAATTGAAGCATAACTGAAAGTGGATGTAATAGTTAGATGTCATCTTTTCCCTCTTTTTTTTATGAAAAGAAGGCTATTTTCTCATCTCAGCCATTGTTTTGATAGAGACTACCTCTTTCTCTAGTTTTGTCTATTAACTCTGCTCTTCTCTTCTTACCTGTTGTTGCGCTGTGTAAACTACTAGCCGGTAACCGCCGGTCCCGTGGCTGTGAGTCCCCTATTGGCCGTGGTAAGAGACGGGTTTCCTGGACCTCGCTGCTATCCCATTCCTACTTTCCGCTTCATTTTCTGTGTTTGTCTTACCATTCACTAACGTCCTCCGATTCCTCTTCTCATCTCATTTTGATCTCTTTTCTGGCGGCTGATCCTGTATGTGCAGCTTTAAGGATGCTGTGGATTGTTTGTGTCGTCGTTGATGTGTTCCCCGAAGTGATCCACTGCTGCAAAACTTGTTTGGTCACCTGCTCGTACAAACCCAGGCAGCTAAAGTGACTAACACGGATCATCTCAAACTAATTGTATTTTTTTCCACGGGTTGTTGAGTCGTGTGTCAGTCTCGTCTAGCTAGGATTAGATCCTGGACTGGGAGCGAGTCTCCAACACGCCTCCTTCTCTTTCCTTGTCAACCAAGACAGGATAACCCAATACAGCCAGCGCCAGGTTGTCTGTTTTCTCTCTCAGATGATCTGAAGCTCCTGATCTGGTTTACTCAATACTCAAGAGTCTATTCACTCACTTTCAATTAATTTATTTCATAGCATTAACGACACCGTCAGAATCACATTTATTAGCCAACTACATTCGCACATACAAGGAAATTGACTTGGTGATGTTGGTGCATTTAAAATAAATAAATAAAATAAAGTCAGACAGACATATCAATCATATAAACTCACTCAATCAATATATACAAATAAATAACTAAATAAGGAATTATAAGTACAGGAGGAGGGTGTTTGTGTGTTTGTGTATGTGTGTGTGTGTCTGGAATTTAGTCAAAATTGCGAAATGAGACATGGAAAAACACTTTCAACCATTTCAACCACAGAAGAAATGAAAGTGATGTTGGTCCAGCCCAGCTGCCGGAGCGTATCGCCTGTGTTTCTATTTTTAATTGAATTCCTTGGTACATGTGGGTATAATCAACACCCTGTTTTATTTTTTCCCTCTTTTTCTTTCAATGTTGTCCTGCCTGACTCAGCCTTTAGCCCTGCGAAGCAATGACTGTGTGTAACCGGTGTAGGTAATGGCGACGCTCCAATCTGTGTACAAACCTTGCAGGTGACTATGCTGGGTTCCCCGGCTGCGGCCTGCTGCGTCTCCACAGCACCTACCGCCACGACCTGAAGATCTACGCCTCCGATGAGGGCAGGGTCCAGATGACCGCCGCTGCGTTCGCCAAGGTAACTGAATCCTTTTTGCCGTCTTAAACACCCAGGGTGGACATGAATATAAAAACAGTTTCCTCAAGACGTACGTGAGGACTTCAGGTTGACCTAACAGTTGGCAAAGTAGCTAGATCTCAACTACAACTTGAATTCTTGAGATCCATTTGTATCTAACACATTTTTCAGTGGGGAATCTGTGACCTTGGAGTTCTCCAGAATAATGGGAACTTTTTTTTAGGTAGAAGATACAAATTGTTGTTGTTGGAATGAGCTGATGTTGAACCAATGAAGAGAATGGACAATGTGTATCTTATTTTTACTATAAAAACGACATGCTTTTGCTTTAACTTCAGACTTCGGTTCTTTTCGGAGTCCTGTACTCTCGTCTAGTAGGCTACACGACAATAGGCCATAGCTGGGCTGCACTTGCTCTTCCAGGAAGAGTTATCTAGCCTTAGGGTGATGAGAATTCAAACATGCTGTCGTGGGAATAAGATAATGGTCATGTGGTCTTTGAGTGGTACAAATGTGGACGCTTCGTAGGTGAGTTGAATGGAGAAAAACCCTTAAGCCTCTGGGTGTTTGTGGTTGCTCCCACCCCTCTGTTGGTGTACATACTGGAGTGTTTGTGTACATGTAAATGTGTTTGTATGGATACAGTCAAGATATCTTTCATGTTGCTGCTTCATGCTTCAAGAAACAGTGTTGTACTGACTTCAGCAGCTGGGAAATGAATTAGATCATTTCCAGGTCTAGAAAAGTTTCAAAATTAGACCAAAGCTGTTCTGACAAAATCCAGCCTGGACACATTTCATGTCTCTGTAGATCTGCTGTCATTTCACCAACCAAAATCTTTCAATCCAATTAAGAAGTTGCAAGGTTTGGAAAAAGTATGGAATTTAGAAAATTGAAAATAGTAACAACCCTGATGCAATTTGACTGTAACGTGTCCAGATTGCATCCATTTTACCTTACATGTATTTCTTTCCCAGAACATGGATGAGGGTAGAAATGCCACTCCATGACATCATTTCAAGTTCTGTGTTTTCTCTGAAGGGTCTGCTGGCTCTAGAAGGGGAGCTGACTCCCATCCTGGTCCAGATGGTGAAAAGCGCTAACATGAATGGGCTGCTGGACAGCGACAGCGACTCTCTGACTGACTGTCAACAGAAGGTCAAGGCCAGGCTACATGAAATCATGCAGAAGGACCAGGAGTTTACACAGGACGACTACCAGAAGGTACGCTTCAAGCGTAAAGAAAACTGAAGAATCACATCCCTGGATTTGATAAGATACCTGGTGCCACTAGTTTAGTTTGACCTGCTTAATTTTTGACTGCTTTGATTGATGATTTTCCACCGCTCAACTAATCCAATGGCATAATCAGAGTCTCTTACTTCGACATGTACAATAATTGTTCAGTATTTTGTTTTGGTGGCTCTGGTGATTAGAGATTCTCAGTACATACAGACGTGGTATAGAGACAGCAGGACTTTCCTAGCACTTCTCTCTTACATGATCATTTTAGGGTCTCAGGAACATTTTGTACTTTGTACTATTAGAGACTTGTAATGTCAGTGATCTAGCAATCAAAGCTTATTCTTCTTGCATTGCTTGTAGTAAATGTTATCTATCTCCTACTGTGTCCATTGGGTCCCAGCTGGCCCCAACAGGCAGCCCGTCGCTGGTCAACTCCATGAAGCTCATAGAAAGCCCAGTCAAGACCTGCGACAAGGTGCACGCCCTCATCCAGAGCCTCACCTCCCAGATCCGCAAGAGACTGGAGGACCCAAAGTCTGCAGGTAGTGCAGAAAATATGAAAATATTCAATTTGGAGAGCAAATAATAAATAACATGCTTTTTCTCTGTTAAAGTCCAGGTATTTGGTTTTAGTCTGCAGGTTGTCTGACTGTACAGTATATAGGTTCCCTGTATAAGACAGGTGCATAAAAGATAAAGTCCAGTTACCTTTCTAACATTCAGGCTAGTCAGGCATTTAACCGATCCTAGTTTTAAAGATTCTCACCATTGATCAACTTGTACCCGGCCCCCCCCCTCTCCTCTTTCTCCCAGACCTGCAGCTTTACCACAGCGAGACTCTGGAGCTGATGCTGCAGCGCTGGTCCAAGCTGGAGAGAGATTTTCGCACGAAGAACGGCCGCTACGACATCAGCAAGATCCCCGACATCTACGACTGTGTCAAATACGACACGCAGCACAACGCCTCGCTGGGCCTGGAGGACACACTGGAGCTGTTCAGACTGTCCCG